>OZ020196.1:13990296-15190296 GCA_963971165.1 Philopedon plagiatum | reverse complement strand
AAGTATGTTGGCTGTCTGATTAAATTGATGTGCGAGTTGCTGATTGCGAAGTTTTCCGCAGCTCTGCCTCCTGGGTCAGTTTTTATGGATCCTAGCCATTCCTTGCTATGGACGTTGAAGTCGCCCAGGACGATAACTTTAGCTGAGGGAAATTCGGAGATAAGATGGTAAATTTTTGCCGAGAGGAAGTCAAACAACTCATTGTAGGTTGTCTAATGGGGAGCGGTAGATACAACATATAGATTTAGTAGAAGATTTAAGGGTAAGTTTTAGCCAGAGAACATCGGGCTTGCCAGATTCCAGGTTCGGGAGTCTGGTGCAAGAAAGACTGCTGCGAACGTAGGCACATACCCCATCATGAGGTCGAAAAGATGACAGAAGTTCATAGCCTGGAAACAGGAGATGATTGGTTGAGGATTTGGGACTGATTTTGGTTTAGGTCAGAAAAAGAATGCGGGATTTGCATAATTGGAAATAGTGATGGACAGAGTCCAAATTGGAATTAAGCCCGCAGATGTTGGCAAAGGTTACTATATTCTTGGAATTCTTCGGGGGTGGGCCCCCCTGAGCACCCCTCGCCCGGAGATCCGAATGGAAGGGTAGTTTACCTCTGGAATTTTTTAACTCTGGGAGCGCCATCATCATTTATACATTTGTTTTTTTTTAATAGGTGGATAGTTAGAAGAGGGTAAGATTAGAAGTGACAGAGAAAGAAGAGAGAAGAGAAAGAATGACAGTCTGAAGAGGAAAGCAAAAGAAAAAACCCGACTCACGCACTCAGGGCTGGAAAGATCCGCTAAGATTTCACCAGCTCTTTAAGTGGGTGCGTGGGGTGGTACCTCCTCGGTCGAGGAACAGCTCCTCTACCACCTAATATTTGGTCAAAATTCGATGCAGAGAGCTTTCCATTATGTTCAACTGTTGAGTTCGACGACGAACCGATGTTCTGGGAGCGTCGGCAGCATGTTCACGTACTCTAGCGATATTTTCATTGGATCGAGCACTACGTGAACGCACTGGCACCTTTAAAATAACAACCGATTAGGAAACCTCAAATTTTCGAATAAGATCGCGAATTATTGTTATTACTTGGCACTGATTACGCCCAAAAATTAAACGAAGTTTACGAATTGTTTTCACACAAGAACAGGAATTTTCGTAGTAGTAATTAAATTGCCGGTTCTCTAGATGACACATGCAAAATATAAAATTTCTAGGTTTTGAAAAATGGCGCCAAATTTAAATCCTCAAATACCTATTGGAACTGGGTACATTTCGCCCTGATCCAGGATCTGCCTTGGTCAGGATCATTAATAAATGATATTACCAACTGATAATAAAGAAACAGGTAAAACACACACAGTGAATTTATCAAGAATGAAATAATATTTAAAAAAGTAAATTTATAAAAGCAAGAACTCTTGTTCCAACTATATCACTTTTTTAAATTGCAAAATATCATTTTAACTTCTTTAACTGTCTCTCAATAGACAATAGACTTCAAAATGTCTCCGAACAGGTTGTTTATCCATTACAAAACTGGTTGGTGGGTGGGTATCCATTTAAACGACCGCGCTGGTATTTTATCGACAGACCGATCGTCCACCTAATAACACCAATTAATTTAAAGCCACTGAAAAAGCTCAATTCCATTTATTCAGCCTTATCAGGAGTGGCTGCGACTAGTTTTGCGAAAACCTAATACGGTAAAACAACTTATATATTAATAAATTAAGCTGCAAGAAATAGAGTTACCAGATTCCAATAGGTTCACATTGTCGAGGGGCTAATCCTCTAAGAGATAGCGCCAATAAGAATTATCACCTTTATATACTCAGATTTAGTAACTTAATAAATACAAGAAATACGAGGATAATATGAAAAGTTTTCAGCCTGACCCAGAGAGGGCGCAATCTACCGTAATATTGACTTATTATGTTTACGCAGCCGCGCTCTTCGTGAGTATACCTTTAAAAGTTTCAAGCGAGTGCACTAAGTAGTTTGTATTTTACAATCGTTAAAATTTATGATGTTTTACATTCTGTAAATGATCGAAGCCGTATCTAGGCCGGAAATATATTTTTTGGAGATATTTCCGGAAATATTGGAAATATATCGAAACACTGAAAATATAATTATTAAAGACAAAGTATCTTTTAAAAGTAAACATCCAAATCAAAATTTATTGCAAAAATAAATGCATACAAAAGTATATACTTAGCAAAAACAACAAATAAAAATAAATACATGTAAAAATATCGAAAAACTGTTAAGAAATTGGTAGTACTTAGTCAAAATCAGTTATTTACGAGTCGCAAATTGGGAGAGGGGCCTGCCCTCATCACCGTCATCAGTTGTTAAACTTGTCTCTTGAATATTTGGTAATGTTTCTTTATCAACAGAACCTGTTTTGATTACTTAGCTCTGTGCCATTTATCGTTACTGTTCTCGTGGCTACCAGATTTCTCACTTATTTGATCTATATCTTGATCAATAATACTAATACTGTTCATTTTCTTGATTTTCGTCAAAAATAAAAATTGATCTGCTGCCACCTTCGATTTTTTGTAAGACACGTGAAGTAATTTCGCTGCTTTGTCATTGGTTAGCCTGTTTTTCTTTTTTGAGTGAATATAACCGTACACGCTGAAACTTCGCTCAGTAGCTGCTCCTCGTAGTTTGAGTATTCTGCACAGCAAGGTTCTCAGTGTCTTTAGAAAATGATGTGATGCTGTGCATTTTTTATTACGTATTTATCAAAATGTAGAAGACATTAACTGCATAATACATTTATTGTATTTATGAAAAAAGTACGGTCGTGTCCAAAATAAAGTTCAATTTCCCAGGAGAAAAATTATTGAAAATGAAACTTTAGTTGAGCCACAACTGTATACCTATATACATGTGTGGGTGTGGCGGGGGTATTGCTATCTTTTGAGTTTATCTACGTTTTTTCACTAAAAACAATAGGAATATGTAACTATTTGCTACACACAGAAAAGATATTCTTGAAGAGTCCAGCGCAAGAACGAGTTAAGTAAATTTTTTAAGTTTTGGTATATGGCGAGTTTTAGTTTAAGAACTCTGTGAGAAGTAGAAAAATCAATATTTTCAACAAACAACGTAATATTTAAGACTATTGGCTACGCAAAAACATAAATAAGCCTTTTAAATAACTGGTGGATTTTTTGTTTTTAAGAAATAGATCAGATTTTCATAAGTTAAGTATTAATAGGATGATATATTTTTTGATATATAGGTATGATATTTCTGGAAGGAGAAATTGATTGTGCCTTTCCAATTTTTTTAAAACTGTGCTGTTTTTCGGCATTACAATAGCAGCACTGCTCCATCTTCCGTTGTAAGCCTCGCGATATTGAATTAACCTAGGATGTTTTCTAGGAAAGCTACTTGTTTTTTTATAGGCCTTATTTAAATTTTTGGGGGTCCACTGACGAAAGATATGTCGATGGACGCAACTATTAGTCAAAACAATCACAGGTTCGCGTACAATACCACCTGCTGCATCGACACGTCTAAAATCCTTTTAGCCCGTTTTTGTTCTTTACCGCCATAGGCGTAGTAAGGCAGTCAAATTCAGAGATGCTTAAGCCCTAGACCCTATTCAGCATTTGGCAAAAATTTTGTTCATAGAGTGGAGGGTTGTAAATTTCGGGAGTGCTAATTAGAGTTTTGGGGATGCTAAGCACTACGCCTATGTTTACCGCGCCGACTAAGCATGTTTTTCCCCTGGACAGTCTCGACACTACTCGTACAAAAGCTCTGCTTTTGCTTTGCCATAAGAACGTAATATGAGGCGAGATGTGTGCTCTCAAGACGGTCTTATGGGATGCTTATACAGCGATCTAATTAACGATTAATTTTGCAAGGAAGGCGTTATGTGGGTGTGGGAATGATATACATTCGATTAAATTTTTGGTCCTTTACCATAATAACTTATGACTGCCAAAGCTGGATAGTACACAGATAAAAATTTAAATGGAGCATAAAAATAAAAGTATAATTATAATTATGTACCGTTTGTTCGTAGGGTAGGCAGTACTCGTATGCGTATAATTGTATGCACGCTACTGAGTACCGGACTATTTTTGACCGCAAATCCAATTTTGAAAATATTCGGAAATTGGTATAAAATGAGATTCCTGCTTGGACAAAAAAACAAGCAGCAAAATCAGACCTTAAAACCACCAAAAAAATTACAAATCATTTACTTAGAGCCCCTGCCGTATCAAAACTGAACAAAAGCTTATAAAAATCACAGGCCACTCCAATGCAAAATCCGCATCAAGCTATCTACAAATGGACGAAGAGCACCATCAAAAATCATTGAAAAAATGACGATGAAGAGTTTGCGCCCCAACAGATGCCTGGTCCTGAAGCAAGCAAGCATCCCGTGGCATTGTCATCGCGGAACAAAATATCGTTAATTATCATAACTGCAATTTTTTCTATTCAATAAATAAATAAATATATTGTTTGTATGGAAATAGTTGTTTGTACATGTATTTTATGTAAATAAAATGAGTTCAATTTGGAATTTTATGTTATAAACGTTGTTACAATAAATTTTAATAAAATTTATATGAAAGGAAAAATATTCTCCCTAAATACCAGACGCGGCCTGTGAGTTTTTTTACAGGTGGGTCAAATTTTGTGGGGAAATAGGGATATCAACGCGACAAGCAAAATACACTTTTTTAATTAATGAAGGTTTCTAATAATGTGCTTAGTTCTGCCAGGAAATTCTTTACGTACAAATAACACCGCAAAAAACATAAAATATTAAAATTGCATTTTTGCTGGGACTCGTCACTCTTTCTTTTAAATGTTTAATGTCAATAACGCCAGTTTTAGTCCATCGCAAATCATCGGTACAAAACAAAACACACGGAAAGCAAAAAAAGGCATTTTTACGTTGCAACCGCAAATCCTGTCAGAAATATTGTACATACTTGGCTTAAAATACCTTGATGTCTGTTTGTCTGTCTTTCGTGGTCTATTTTAGATCCAGAAGAGGTTTGGGGCGTCCCTTTTCTTTAATTTCTAAACGTTTTTCAAATGTTAATGCACTACTTATTTTACCCTGAAGTATTTCTTGCACTGTTAAAGTCATTGTTAACATAGGTACTCAAGTACTAGTTAGTACTACACAAAGGACATAAAACAAATATCAAATATTATCCAAACAAAACACACACTAAACAAAACTAGGTCGAAAATCACGGAACACTTCAACTTATCAAATGCCAGCATGAACGATAAACAAGAGCTTGATGGTGGCGGCATCGGCATCACAAATGCAATTCTCACTTATGCGTCGAATGCTGTATTGTTACTGTCAAAGTCGTAATTACTGTAGGTTTTAATGTTTTAAAGGCACAGTTACAATTACTATTATTATTAGTAATTACCTAAATATCTTAAAATAAAATTAGTTAAGCTTATATTACATGTATAAATGTATCGCGAATATTGTTCTAATAATAAATTGTTCTAATAATAAATTAGTAAGCTAACCGACACCCAGCGCGGTGGCGTTGGCGGCCACGCGCGCCCCGAAAGCGATATTACTGGTGAGCCGTCGACAAATTTTGTCTCTTTTTAACTTCCTCAAGAGTGTATGTTTGTTTCTCTCTTAGCTTTAATACATTTTATGTAGTCCTTATACACCCATGAGGTCAATTTAAAATATGGCGAGTCCGTAGCAAGCTTGGCTTGATCACCGTTATATACGGTGCCGGTGGCTTGATTCTTTCTTGGGGAGTTTTTGCATAGAACTTGCACTTTTTAAAAAGAAAAGATTATTTTTTGGTTTTAAAAATTAAAACAATTAATTATTAGGTAGATCATTGAAAATTTTAGATGGGTCATTGACCAAATGACCTTGTGGATGGGCCGCGCCTACTAAATAGTGCTCGTGCTTCAAAATTACTCAAATCATTTTTCGTTCAAGAGGGTTTTCTTTACAAATTTCACTCGGCCTCGCTAGGCCTAGACTCGTAAAATTATAGAAAACACGCTTTATGAAAAATTATCGGTAATTTTGAAGCACTCGTGGTATTACCCTCGACAACAAAGGAAGCCTGTAAAACATTATCTCTGCAGTTTCTTTTTATTTTCAATACCTATGTGTCCTTAAATATCACCATGTTCCGCCACTGCGCGCTGCTTCGTGCAGCAACCGGAAGACTTAGGTACACCTAGTAAAAAGTAAAAATATTGCATGTAGTGGCACTTGGTAATTGATTTCTATTAAAACATGCGTGAATATCTCGGGATCGATAATTTTCAAATAATTTTCACTCTTCTTAAAACACACGTTTGAAGATTACCAAGTGAGTTATAGCATTTCCTGTCTGATTATTAAATGTTCCATTTTATATTTAAATGTGCCGTAATTCTATGTTAAATTTTTCTCTTTTGTTATTAATTTGATAAGACAACCCTCATTACTACAAATTTTTAACAGTGTTGTTGCTGAGTTATTCGCTGTAAGAAACCAATAATTTTCTGCGTAGACTATAGAAAAGATATAGAGGGTGACCCTATAGGTACTTCGGGAGTTACTTTTTAAATAAAACCAACAATTTTAGAAAAATAACGTGTTTGTTTATTTCATCATAAAGCAGAGCCATGACAGTTATGTTTTAAAAATAACATTCTCTAAATGTCTAGAGATCGCACGATACCGATATTGATATCGTTATATCGGCATATCGGCGGTTGTTGCCGATTATCGGTATCGTATCATATCGGCAGGAAAATTGCCGATATATTGGCACACATATAAAACGAAGAATTTTGGGTTCTTACTACATATACGTACGAAAGGTAATACTCGTAAATATAATAAAATAAAATACATTTTTGTGCCTCTTCTAGTGTCACTAATAATATCTAATCATTTATAACATAACTGTAGTATAACTGAGGCCTTTTTCCGGAGAAATCAATTAAGAATTTCACAAAGCAATACCGAAAACATTACACGGGACTTCCCCGAAACTTCGCCAATCAGAAACGTTATACCGCGTTACCGCGTGACGGAATGATAAACCGGAACTTTCCCGATTTTCGTTTTCGCCCAAACAGAAAACGCACGAACGAAAAACGGAAATTGATACAGAATACGTACAGGATTTAGCGAATTGGAGGTTCAGAACCATATTTTGTATTTTTTTATTTATATTCGACGTTATAAAAACCAGGGTTGGTATGAATTAATTCACATGATTTAAGTCTTGACTTTTTTTTTATAAAAGTCATGACTTTTTCCAACCCTGATAAAAAGTAAACCTTGAAATATGTACGTATGTCTTTGCCGATACGATATATCGGTATCGGTATATCGGCATGTAAATATCGGTGTCGGCCGATATATCGTATCGGCAAAATAAAGTCATATCGTGCGATCTCTATAAATGTCCCCCTCGTATGTTTCTACAGATAAGCATTTTTTGCGTAAAATTGTCACTAACATTTTCCGGATTGTTAGAATAGACTTTGGCCTTGAAGAAGCCCCACAATAAAAAATCGAGGAGGGCTAGATCGCATGATCTTACAGGCCAATTCAGGCCACTGAATATCACCATTTCGAGAAATGACGTGGCCAGGAACACGTGTTCGTAACAAATCCGAAGTTTTCCTCTCCGCGCAACACGTGGCGCCATTTTGTTAAAAGTCATATTGTTAAGGTTCATATTATATAATTGGGGCCATAAAAAGTTTCTTAACTTAGTGCGGTGGCGTTCGCCATTAACATTAACCGTTTTGCCATCATCATTTTAATGAAAACATGGCCCTATAACACCTTCACCCACAATGCAAACTACACGGTTAATCGAAGATGGCGTAAAGGTTTTTTCTTTAATAACTCGAGAATTTTCACTTCCCCAAATCCTATAATTTGTCTTGGTCACATAGCCTCCGAGGTAGAAATGAGCTTCGTCGGAACAGATAATTTTATTGCAAAATTCAGCGCTATTTCTAACTTCTTCTAAGATAAAATTAGCTAACGCACGTCGTTGCCCCTGGTTTGGGGGCTTTAGCTCTTGAGTTAATTAAATTTTAAATGCGTTCAAAGTCAGATCTTTTGTCAAAATTCGATACAAAGAGCATTTCGTTATATATTTAACTGTTCCTGGGGGATTTAGACAATCGTGTAGTGCAGGGGGGCAGTTTACTCCATTTAGTTCATTGATGCCACCTGCTAATGACTTATTAATATACTTACCAAAAATAAATTTACACTTCTTAACATCATTGGTATGGGCCACTAAAAAGGGCTAATTTGGCACCACTTGCAGTAGTATAAACGTATCAAATAACCCATCGTCCAATAATTAAAGATCCTGTAAATAAGTTAAAAAGTGCACATAATGAAACAAGTTAAAGTAAATTAAATTTTTAATTTTGAAAAAAAAGGAATAATTGTGGAATAAAAGTTGGATGTGTCGAAAAAAAATTATATTTACAACTAGCTTTAGGAGGTTGCAACGCCTTTACATTACTAGAACTCTATGTTTAATCAGTTTTTTAAAGTAAATATGGTTATTCTGAGCATTTGGCTTTTCTAAGCGATCAAAAAATAAGGTACTTTTCTTTTGATGATCTTCTTTGTAGACCTCACTCCTCCACTGATCAATCTCAAGAGGCTTAAATAGGGACACACGTCCGAGATCTCTCCAAACTATCAAAAATCCAAGCACGGTCAAAAACTTCACAGGGGCAGTCTACGAAGCGCCGTAACTTGCTCTCAAAGGAACATAAAGATGCATTAAAATAACTAATCTTATAAATGATTAATTAGTAATTAGGCAGGTTAAATAGTTAGACTTTGTTTTTCCCTTTGGAGTCCCTAACAAAGAATCATCTGTTCAAACGGAAGGGATAAAATTAGATTTTAATTTTCTCAAAAAAAGGGGCCTCGTTCACTCGGTCCTTAGAATGACATCGGACAAACTTACAACTCACAACTTTGCAACTTATATTAAAAAACGGGCCGGATGCAAATTAAAACGAAAATACGCTTGCTTATCAAATACGTGTATTCTAACAACATTGCCTGACATCGACTGCCTTTTCAAAAACCAAGATATGTTTACTATGTCTAAATTAACTTATATTAAGAAACTGCCAATACAGCACTCTTTGAGGAATTCATATCAGCCGCCGCGATCTGTCTTGTGTGATTTCGTTTACTTGCTTACGTAGCCTTTTGAATGTTGTTTTCAGTCGGCCACGCTGCTATCAACCATGCCCTCGTGGATTCAAACCTGTAATTTTTAAAACAATGATTTTAACAAAAATTCGAGAATAACCCTAATGGTGTCAGTTAAAATCATAATATTAAATCGTAGTTTCTTTGATCCATCCCCGGCTGCTTGGCTTCAAGCTACTAAACAAAACTTAAGTAATAAACTTAACTAATGGGTTAGTCATTAAACTAAAGCTAACTATAAGTAACTATGAGTTAAGGAAAATATTCAATATTACGACACATATTAAATATTTTTCCTTAAATTTTAATTATGAAAAAGATTTGTATTAACTTAGTACAAATCAATTTCATCTTTTTCGTGTGAGAGCTCTCTTTTATTTGTCACTTTGGAGTTCATATTCTACGTCGGAATCAGAACTCACTTCGACATTATAGACCTTTAACTTATCTAGCGATACGATCCCAGAATACTGTCTCTTAGAACGTAAAGAGCCTTCGGGATCTTTCACTACGTAGCGATCATGATCTAACACTTTTGTGACTACGTATGGACCAGCATATTTGGGTAGTAACTTTTTACTTTTCCCATCCTTATGCGTTGCGCTTGTCCTCACTAATACTTGGTCACCTTCTTTAAAGCTGCGTCCAGCTTTTCTATGAGCATGAAATCTCACTTTTTGTGCATCTTGCTTTCTTTGCAAGATTTCTTTGGCTTCGTCTCGAGTTTCCTGCAGGTTTCTTTCCTTAAATGATTCTAGCGTTATTTCGTTATCTAGAATCCCGTTTGAAATACCCCTTGGAACGTATCCAAAGAATAAATAATATGGTGACTTCTTCGTTGAAGCATTGATTGTGGAGTTCATACCCCAACGTACTTTTGTCACATTCTGATTCCATCTTTCTTCGTCATCGGTTAACGCAGAAAGACTGGACAGAATCGTGCGATTGTAACGTTCTACTTGTCCATTTGCCCGTGGTGTTGCTGTAGCGTTCAGAACATGTTTTATATTCAGGTCTTTACAGAAATTGACAAATTCTTTACTTGTAAAACAGCTACCTCTATCTGATATAATTCTTCTGGGTACTCCAAATTCTTCTATAACACTTTTTAGATATAGTATTAGAGGTCGTGCTTGAGTTGATTTTACTGCCTTCATAAACAGATACTTCGTAAAGGCATCAACTATGACAATGAGGTACTTGTTTTTCATTTTTGATGTTACAAAAGGTCCTTAGTGGTCCACGTGTGGTTCCTTGTTATACAAACAGTACTCTTTGTGGATATTTTGCTCCTCTCGGTTTTTGGGTTTCTTTTGCAATGTTTCTATAAGAAGTTTACAACGATCATCAGTCAGTTGAGCACTAAGTACCCAGTCGTCATTTGATTCATCGTTGGGATTTCTACTTAATGCGTCAACATGAGTCATCCTTCGACCCGGCCTATACTCAACAACAAAATTAAAGTCCTGGATAGTCAACCACCAACGACCAATACGAGGTACAAGATCTCTCTTACATAACGTCGTTCTTATGGCATTGCAGTCAGTAATAACTTTGAATTCAATTCCGATAAGATAAACTCTAAAATGCTTTAACGAATCCACTACTGCAATGGTTTCAAACTCGTATGAGTGGTATCTCTGTTCTTCCTTCGTAGTTTGACGGGAAAAATACATGATAGGCTTTAACGTTTTGTCTGTTTGTTCTTGCAGAAGTATGCCACCAATACCCCATTTAGAAGCATCTGTGTGTACTTCCGTTCTTAAACTTGGATCTTAGATGACCAAAGCGGGACGAGACGATAATTTTTCTCTAAGAGTGTCAAAAGCTTTACGTTGTTCTGTACCCCAACTGAATTCCGCATCTTTTTTTGTCAGCGATGTCAAAGGAGGAGCTATCGTGGCAAAGTCCTTTATGTATTTGCGGAAATAACTTGCTAATCCAAGGAATTGTCTAACCTTATGCACATCCGTAGGCATTGGATAGCATTTAATAGCCTTAGACTTTCGTTTGCCCGGCTGGACGCCTTCTCGACTTATCTCATGACCCAAATATTCTACTCTTTCCATAAAAAACTGACATTTTGAGAGCCTCAGAGTTAGACCAGCGGTTTTAAAGGATTCAAGAATGATCCTTAGATTGATTAAACCCGAGTTGAAGTCTTTAGAAGGCAAAAGTACATCGTCCATGTATGCGATCACATTACCATACCGAAGATTACCTAAAACTTTGTTAATGGTTCTCTGAAAAATCGCAGGTGCGTCGCATGGCCCAAATGGAACACGCAGAAATTCGTAGTGTTCATCAGGCGTAACGAATCCAGTCTTAGAAATAGAGGATTCTTCTAACGAAATTTGGTAATAACCGCTAGCCAAATCTAGGCTCGTATAGAACTGACTATCCTTTAGTTTTTCCAGAAAATCGTCCACATACAGTAAAGGAAATCGATCTTTTATTGTTTTGGAATTTAAGGCTCTAAAATCAGCACACATTCTTTGTTCTCCATTTTTCTTCTTTACCAACAATATTGGACTGGAATATGGCGATTCACTTTCCCTAATAATATCATTTTTTTAACAGATCATCAATTATATCCTTGACTACATCTCTCTCAGCATAAGACAACCGATACGGACGATAAACTACAGGTGTGTCATCTTTCAAATGGATTGACATTTTTATTACGTCAGTTTTACCTAATTCATTAGTGTTTGTAGCAAAACCACACCTAAACTCGTTTATCAAATTAAGTAAACAATCTGCTTGTTCAGGAGCAAGATTTTCGTTACATAGCAAATCTTTTTTGCTAAATAACTTGCGTTCTTGCACCTCAGATCTGGAGACCTTGTTGTGAAACGTTGGTAATGGGAACGAATCCATTTTCGCCAAGAGTAATGCATTCACGTAAATAGTGCTCCTGACCAGGAATAGAACGTAGACCTCCAGAAACGTAGATCTCTCCGTTGAATATATTGCGTGTTGTAACAGCAACGAGAGCTGTAATCTTAGATGGTATCACAACATCTTCTTTTGGCCACAGAGGAATTTTCTTCACTTCTAACTTAAGAACATCATTAAGGTCATCGTCCGGTGTAACAAGCCTAACTTTCTTGTCGACAATCAGTACTACTACTTCCGGTAAATTCAAAAAAGTTTGCCCTATCATCACTGGCACATCTTGAACATGGTTTGGGGTAATCAGAGCTTTTACCTTTGCCCTGACACGATCTAACACAAGGTCGATTTCAACCTCACCAACAGCTGACACAATGGAACCTCCATATCCAGAGATTACTGTCGAACTAGGATCACACTTTAATCCCAGAGCTTGAGCTATTTCATCTTTAATCAGAACTGCACAGCAACCTGTGTCCACATAGGCGCGTGTTGGCTTTCCGTTCACCAAACACTCAACAAAATAAGTGTCATTACTGGATTTTGATTCAGGGTTAACTAATTGTTTTTTTATAACTTTTCTCTGACAGTCTTTTGCCAGATGACCTAATCTCTTACACTTTTACATTCTATCTTTGGCTTTGGACACTTAGATGCAAAATGCCCACGCATTTTACAATTGTAGTACTTTTGTTCGGTTTGATTTACAGTATATTTAAGCATTTTCAGCGGTGGTCCAACTCGTTGTCGAACATCATCTGTTGTAAATCTACTTCTGTTTAAGTGAGAATGATGTGCAAAATTAACAGGGTTTTCAGATTTTAAAGATGATAAGTACTCAGCGTACAACCCATCTGGTGTATTATAATGACCAGCTCGTGCACCCACTGGGACTGCTGGATCAGTAATTCCATCTATAAGGCAGGCTACAGCATTCTTGGGACTGATCTCACAATAATAAGCTCCAGCTTACTAAAATAATATTCTTCCCAAGTTTCAGTAGGTTGTTTATATCTATTCATCATCTTTCTAAGTATTTCTGCATAATCTTGATGTTCAGGAAACGATTTCAATAGCACAGCTTTCCATTCCTCCCAACTTAGATCGTATATTGAAAGATTATCATACCACTTTCTGGCTAGACCCGTAAGTCGACTTTGCATGTGGAAAACTTTGGTATCATCAGTCCATCCATTAATTCTTGCCAGCTGCTCTACTTTTTCTATCCATTTTGCACAACTTAAATTAGGATTGCCAGGACTAAACTCTGGAATGCACTCTGGTCTTACGTAAGATTTGGTTAATAATGGCCTCTGTGCAACATAGTGTTCTATAAGTTTTTCTACTAACAATTCCAACCGCTTAACACTGTCTTCAGAAGACACAGTTGAAGACGTCGAGGGTGGCGGGGTAAGACTTCCTGTTGCAACATTAACATTGCCACATGATCTATTTTCCACCATACAAACTTTAGATTTTACATTTAAGTCTCTACTTTTATTATGAGCCGTGTTTTTACGTGAACGCTTATAGTTTGTAGCATCGTCATCTGAATGTGAATCAGAGTCAGTTGATAGTGACCGTGACCGAGGCATTATGGCTTGTAAAGACCCAGTTTGTACGTTAACTGAATATTATTAATAAACTACAGTTTTTCCAAAATTTAAATTTAAATTTAAAACAGTCAACTTAACAGTAATGTCTTTGTTTAATTTATACGTTAACTAAACACAAGTGTCTGCATATTATTATGATCTTAAATATCTAATATTTACAGTCGTTTAGCATTCAACGTTAGCTAAACAACAATCTAATACGTGTTAACAACTATACATACGTGTGTCCAAACAGTAAACACAAAACTCTTTTTTGTACGCACTTAACTTTAAAAGACACAATCACAAAAAGCACTAAATATAAGAGAAACACCAGTTTTGTAGGTGTATCCCACCACTGCACTATTAAAAATCGGGCCGGATGCAAATTAAAACGAAATTACGCTTGCTTATCAAATACGTTTATTCTAACAACATTGCCTGACATCGACTGCCTTTTCAAAAACCAAGATATGTTTACTATGTCTAAATTAACCTATATTGAGAAACTGCCAATACAGCACTCTTCGAGGAATTCATATCAGCCGCCACGATCTGTCTTGTATGATTTCGTTTACTTGCTTACATAGCCTTTTGAATGTTGTTTTCACTTAAAAGTCATAAACGTCAAATAAGACGGTTTGGCCGATACTACTGCCTTGAGTTCATGCTCTCGCGAATCCACGCGATTCATTTGAACTACTTCAAAATACAACACTAACGAACGTTACACCATAATTAAATAGACTTTAGATGATACACGCCAAATTTTCCACCCATAATCCAAATCCCCTAGATCCCCTAGTTTTTCTCTTACCACTCATCCTGAGCCATACGTATGGGCTCCCTTTGGTCGTTCAGATCATGGCCTCATGACTGTATCTTGTCCCATACATCCCGAGTAAGTGAGGCCTGTGATAAAGTCTGGCTCAAAAAAGTCCAAGCTCACAAAAGGTATAGTCAACATCCTACACCCGAAAATCGTCAAATTTTCACCAACGCAAGAAACTAATACAACCAAACTGTCTTAGAGTCCAAAAATGATTTAACAACCGCATAAAAGATAAAGTGGTTTCCTGTCCCAACGGAATCAAATTTTTCCGATTATTTGGCAAAAACAGTAGTTAAAACTTCTGTAGAAGCAGTTTTCCTCCCCAGACCTGTGACAACGAAATTGTCTCTACCTCTAAAGGGAAAGCTGAACTACTTGCCAAAGAATTCGCTGCCATTTCCATCCTAATCCCTCCCGCCAATTTCGCCCTCCCAACCGCTACGTATATATCCCACAAAATTCCCGACATAATACTTAAGGACAAACAATTAAGTTGAAAAAATTCTGCTACCTCTTGACACTAAAAAGTCCTCCATTCTGGATGGCATATCAGCAATTGTTCTAAAAAAATGCGCTCCAGAACTTGCACCCATCTTAACTCGTCTTTTCCAGATCTTCTATGACAAAGGTATCTTCACAGAGAGCTGGAAGACTACTCGTGTGCAGTCTGTCCCGAAGAAAGGTTCCAAGTCTCTTTCATCCAGTTATAGACCTATCTCTCTTCTTTCAGTTGTCAGCAGTAAGGATTTCGTCATCAAAGATCCACAGCTGATCTCATTAGCTTTGTTACACATAACTGGAACAAGTCTCTCGAATTTCATGGCGAATCTCAGATTGTTGCTCTTGATATTTCCAAGGCATTTGACCACGTGTGCCATGCCGTACACCTCAACAAACTGCCTTCTTACGGTCTTCCTACCAAACTTTGTATCTGAATCGGTAGCTTCCTCTCTAACCGACGCATATCTGTCGTGGTTGACGGTCACTCATCTAACTTCCATCCTATCAATGCTGGCGTCCCCCAAGGTTCAGTCCTGGCACCAACTCTATTTCTTCTTCACACTAATGACCTGCTCTCTTCAACTACCAATCCCAATAATCACATCCACAGTTATGCTGACGATAGTACCCCTCACTCCAATATTCATATTTCCAGACAAGTCCTGAATCAAGAGCTGGATAATAGACGCAGATCTATGCACCTATCCCTTTCCCAAGATCTTCAATTAATCTTAAACTGGGGTGTCAAGAACCTTGTTCAGTTCGACGCCTCCACAACCCAGTCTTGCTCCCTGTCACGCAAAAAATCTGGCAACGCTTACCCCATCCACATGAATTGGTCAAGCCTTACAGAACAATGAAATGTTCGATCTTGTTGGCACCGCTTTTGAACATGATCTCAGCACAAACACATTACTTCAGTAGCCACATTAGCAGCTAAAAAGCTCGGTTTTCTCTTTCGAGCCAGAAAATTGTTTGTATAGCATACCCCTTCTAACTTATACACTCTCTATGTTTCCCAAATAAGACCTAACCTTGAGTACTGCTCCCACATCTGGGGAGCGGCATCACCTTCGACACTTAACATCCTTGATTCTATCCAAAAGAGATCCATTCGACTAACCAATAACCCACTCCTCGCAAGAAAACTCCCTTCTCTCGCTCATCGCCGCGCTGTTGGGGATGTATCCCTTTTCTACCGATACTTCCTCATATTTTGCTCTGAGGAACTAGCCGGTATTATTCCCACCTTGACTATTCCTAACAGAACAACAAGAAGCGCGTTACGTATGCATCCCTTTATTGTCCAGCTACAAAAGCCTAGAACAGACCACTTCTCTCGCTCATTCATAACTAGGGTCTCCAGATTATGGAACAAATTGCCTGCCGATGTTTTCCTTTAAATCCCGTGTCAGTAGACTATGTTTCGCGTCTCTTCAGATGCCCACGGTACGTTAATACTTAGGCTTGAAGTCTACGTGGGACGTCTTAGACAAAAAAAATTCTAGGGTAAGTTATTGAATTGCGCTAAATTTAAATCTCAAGTACCTATTGAGACACCCTTTAAAACTAAATAGTTAAATGTAATTTCAAACATTTTATAAAAAGTTTTATCGATACGCGAGCCATTAGCAGTGTTTGTGATTTTATATTTCAAAAAGTAATAACATTCCAAGTACAGGTTTGTGGTAAAACTTTTAAGAACCTCTGACCCATTTCCAATACACCATTAGTTATTAATTCGCAAAAATGCATGCCGAACTAGGCATTCCATTCGATAGTGTGACCCAAAGTTGCAGCACCGACAACCGATAACAATTTATCTACTCAACCGAGTGTGCAATAAATAACATTTAAGCAGTGCAGTTCTTAAAACGTAAATTCCTTGGAAAATTCTTTTATCGACTTAAAATTTTATTGGGTAATGTAAGTCTATTAATTAGCAAGTGATGGCTGCAACTGCAAAATACCAACAACGAATTCTTAAACTATAACTTTTT
Source organism: Philopedon plagiatum (assembly GCA_963971165.1). Taxonomy (NCBI): domain Eukaryota; kingdom Metazoa; phylum Arthropoda; class Insecta; order Coleoptera; family Curculionidae; genus Philopedon; species Philopedon plagiatum. Next base: position 15,173,232 of record OZ020196.1, on the reverse strand, counting down.
TCAGAATTTTAATACTCTTGAAAAGATAATATTGCAAAGATAATATTGTTAAACCACTGTTTAAAATATTTAACATGTCACTTAAATCAGGTGTTTCCCTTAAGATGGTAAACGGCTGTTATTACTCCTATTTTTAAAAAGGGACAAGAAGACGATGTATCGAATTATAGGCGTATTAGTAAACTTTGTATTTTTGGAAAAATGATAGAAAAACTAGTTTACTCAGACATATTAACGTTTGTGAAAAAAGATATACTCGAACAACAATATGGCTTTTTCCCGAATATGCCATTACAAAGAAATTTAATTAACTTCTCTCAGGATATCTGTAAAGCCCTTGACTCTGGTAATCAGGCGGACTCTGTCTACACGGACTTCAGCAAGGCTTTCGATAAAATAGACTACCATCGCTTGCTTGAGAGACTTGCTGAGGTTAGTGTCAGTGAATGCCTTGTAAAATTGACCTGCTCTTATATTAATGAAAGATCTCAGATGGTGTCTGTTAATGGCCATAACTCTGAACCTTTCGTCGCAAAATCGGATGTTCTCAGGGAAGTCATTTGGGCCCATTATTGTTTATAAGTTACATTAATGGGATTGATGGTTGCTTTAAACATTCTAAGTTTCTACTTTACGCTGGTGATCTCAAACTATACAGGGTGGTAGGTGCTCCTGACGACAGTCTTCTACTTCAAGATGATTTAGATAGACTTTACGATTACTGCAATCAAAATAAACTGCTTCTTAATATTGACAAATGTTTCTCTATTTTCTTTTACACGAAATATAAATGTGATCCAAAATAAGTATACTATCAATAACTCAGCTCTAAAAAAAGTGAGCGAAAGATCTGGGGGTTATTCTGGATACCAAGTGGACCTTCCTTAGCCACTTTGAAAAAATCATTAAAGACTCTAATAAAATGATGGGTTTCATCCTAGGGATCTGTTGGGAGTTTAGGGATCCCCGGACTTTGACTGTGCTCTATTATGTATTTGTCCATAGCAAGCTATCCTTTTATTCTGTTGTTTGGAGCCCTTGCTACGCACTTCACTCGGCGCGGATTGAGGCAATTCAGAACAAACTTATTAATGCGACATTACCTAAAAGTAACTGCTCACCTGAAACTGCATCAAAAACTCATATTATATTAATTCCACTCTCTGATTTTTGCTTTTATATAAGTTACTTAATTCTAAGTACGATTCTCCTAATCTAATGGCCCAAATTGACTTTAATACACCGATCAGAAACCTGTGAATTCACGAATTGTTCAGGGTACCCTGAACATACTAATTTGGGCTTAAATACGTCTCTCACCAGACTGCAGAAACTCTTTAATGATTAGTCTCGCTCTTTAAATCTTGACATTTTAAACACAAACTTTATAAGATTCAAATCCGTTCTAAAAAAACATTTCTAAGGTAGAGAACTTCGCTGTCTGGACTCTGTGAGTTACCTTACATTTGTGTTTTACGTACTTGGGTGTTAATTTCATTTTAATATCATTGTTTGGTTTATTGTTGTTTTGTATGTATTACCATTAAGTAGCATAATAGTAATCTTTCCTCTAGGTTGCGTTAATCATAATATAACTATGTACAATAAATAATTGTAAATGGTGGATGCTGTCTTTGGAACTAGATTTTTCTGTTTGCATCCTAAATGCTAAATAAATAGATACTGATATATTGCATAAGGGGATATTATCAATTCCTTGCAATAATGAAAGTTATCCTAAGGTGTCCAAATTCTCCACTAACATATTTTGTTTGAGATATGGCCCTGGTACTTACGCATCAGTCCATTTTCAGTTTTAGACAGTTACATATGTCTAAAAATCAAAATGGTGATTTGACTGATCCACCAATTTTTTTTATTTCATAATACAAAAGTATTCCATTCAAAAAAGCGTATCCTCAAAAAATTAGAATTTTTTTTTGGATCAATCTCACCTTCAAAATAGCGACCAAATATAGCTCATTACATAACGGGAAGATGGTCTCTGGTGACATAGTCCCACGATGGGCGACTCAAATTTGAGAAATAAATTAAGCGTTCGCACGATTTAAGAACTTTTGCGGGATAGTCATTGAGGTTATGTTATCAAACTAAATTATAGAAAAGACGTAATATTCGCCATTTATACTAAACCATTACACACAAATATTAAGAGAACCAGAACGAGAACAGTCAGCGCATTAGGCCCGGCCCGTGAGTTTTTTACAGGTGGGGCAAATTTTGTGGGCAACTAGTGATATCAACGTAACAAGCAAAACAGACTTTTTAAATTAATAAAGGTTTTAATAATGCGCCTAGTTCTGCCAAGAAATTATTTACCTACAAATTAACACCGCAAATAACATAAAATCCTAAAATTTCATTTTTGCTGTTGCTGCGAAGAAACTTCGAAACAAATCATAGTATAAAATTTAGTTGTCTTTTCGTACACTTGTCAGTTTAAAACTTTTGGTTGTCAGCTTAGACCGGTCTAGCTAGTTGGAGAACCTGGCCGTAATATTGTTATTATCCGTTCAACAAAGGTAATTTTTGGTGGGCGTGTTTCAACTGACTGATTGTGCAATAATATTAACATTTTTTTTAATCTTCTGAAAGCCCACGAAGACCGAAGTCTAAGTACTATGTATCGTGGGAGTACTGGGGGAAATCCGACTAACACATCCAGAGCTGGAAACATCCGTAGGGATTTCACCAGCCCTTTAAGAGGATGTGTGGGGTCGTACAACCTCGGTCGCGGAAGAATGACTTTATCACCTTCCAACAATTAACAATCACAAAATATCCATGGTCGAAGCGGGATTCGAACCCGCGACCTTGCAAAGCTGGCGACGTATACCAACTCGGCCACCGGAGAACCCTAGTCATTGAAAACGCGAAATGACAAGCATATTCCAAATTCGAGGAAATGCTCCAGTATTTTGTTTGAAACATTGCACTGGTAGGTACTTACACAGCAGTTTATTATCAGTTATAGACAGTTACATATGTCTAAAAACCAAAATGGTGAATTATATACGTTTTTAAACACAAAAGCGACCATCATGTTAGGCTCAATAACAAAATACAAGCAATATTACAACATACTTTGAACTAAGTGGCTCTATCAATGTTATCTCTCTCCGTTATCTGTAAAAGGAAGTTCAGAGATTTAATTGTATTAAATACTTTGACTATTTTTAAATATCGCTCAGCCGAAACGCCCGTGAGTTTTTTACAGGTGGGTCAAATTTTGTGGGCAACTAGTGCAAGACTTTTTAATATTATTTTTTTATAATTGACTGACCTTTTATGTAGTTAAATGTGTTTGTATATCAAATCGATCCTTCTATCCTTCTGTTGGGAGAAATGTTCAATCACTAGCTCATTAAAATTATAAATACTTCTAACAAAAGGTTTCTCAATGCTTAACATAGCTAAAGCGCTTAACCTTGACTCCGCTATTGTATTTCTTAAGAAAGTATTAATCCTTTTTAGTGTCACAAAGCACCTCTCACTTTCCACTGTCGTCATGGGAATAGTACATGAAATCTCTAATAATTCTACGCTTTCCGAAAACGTTTCACTAAGGTTCATTTCTAACAAGAGCTGTAAAATAGGAACAGCACCCGCACTATTATAAAAATTTTCACTAAATAAAACATGCAATTATGATTTAAGCTTGGAAAAGTTTAAGTATCATCTCATAATTATTTTTAACATATTTTAAAATGTCGTTCGGAAAGTCTTTCTCATAATCAGCAAAATTATTTGTATTAAACAAACTTGCGACATTAAATAAATGTGCTGTAAATTTAAAACGACAGCGAATTTCTGACAAAATTATATCGCATATTTCTCAAGAAATTCTTCTTTTGGACTCTTCCGGATTTTTTTAGATGTACTTGCCTCGATGTTAACATTTACGTCTGTAATTGTACACTCTCTCTCTAATTTTTTGAATGTTAGAATTAAAATCTGCAATATATTTACCAATCAAAATTGCATCAATATCAGATTTTTGCAATTGACAAAAAAGTGCATCAACATGAGGCATCACAGAGTGGAAATATGACAACCAGTAAAAAAGTCAGAAATTTTGTACATAATTGGCTTAAAATTCCTGTTAATGTCTTTCCCTCTGTCTTTCGTGGTCTGTTTTAGATCCAAAAGAGGTTTGGGGCGTCCTTTTCCTTTAATTTCAAAACGATTTTCAAATGTTGATGAACTACTTATTTTTCACCGCAGTATTTCTTGCACTGTTAAAGCCGTTGTTAACATAAGTACTCAAGTACTATAGTCTATCCACTGAACGTACGGAGTAATCACGAGCAGACAAGGCGGTGCCGGACGGCACGGTTTACACTGCACAAGTACTTGCAGAAGTGATAATGCGAAAATCATCAGTGGCGTAGTATATAGGTAAATTAATGAAAATATATTAATTTATTTTAGAAGGTTTGCCACAATATAATGGTTAATATTATAATAGTGACTTTGCTACTAAACTAAGCAGGCTGAATAATTGAAATGATTTTCTTTGTGTTGTGGACTTTTGTTGTGCCACGATGCCAGATTAACTCGATAGGATTAAATTCACAATGGTACGGCGGCAGGCGTAAAATTCTGCGATTGGTGGATTTAGCCAATTCATCAATGACATATTTGTCAGCACCTTTATTTTCTTTAACAAGAGTTAATAATTCTGCCTTGACCATATCTTCCTCGAATGAAATAATACGCCTTCTTAGCCATTCTTGTATTTCGGCCTTTCTTGTTCCGGTGTTCGGAGCTTTATCAATACGCCTACTGTGGTACGAAGCATTATCCATAACAATGACAGCGTTCTCTTCTAGATGGCTTAGAATATTTTTGAACCAATTTTCAAATAAATCAGCATTCATGTCTGCGTGGTAGTCACCCATCTGCTTTGACTCAAAAACTAATGAGCCGCCTTCTACGAAGCCGCCATCGGATCCGATATGTAAAATAATCAGGCGTTTCCCTTTATCTGAAGGATTTTTTAATCCTGTCGAAAGATCTTCCAGAAAGGCTTGCCTGGGATGCTCTATTGAAGCATCCACCCATACTTTACTAACAGTATGTCCCGCATTGACCCAAGTCTCGTCTAGGTAATATATCTTCCTACCTTCCCTTTCCCTTCCCTTTTTCATAAACGGACAAAGATCATTTTATCCGTTTCTTTGGTGGTAATTGAGGCTCATTCAATACGATATTCATAGTGAATGTTACTTATTCAAATAGAGCTGCCAGATATCCCGATTTTAAAGAAAGCACACCGAAAAAAGAAGCAACACAATATTTTTAAAAAGCACTCAACCAACAAACAAAATTATAGACCGTACGCCACAGAACTCAGAATATAAATGAAACACCGGCACCAATTGAATATTGTAGGGTGTAAAGAGGACCGCTTAAATTCCGAAAATTTGACCTGATTTTACCTGAACCTGAATATCAGGTAGTTTTGTTACTCCGTACGTTCGGTGTACAGACTATAGTACTACACAAGAAACACAACACAAATATCAAATAATATCCGAACAAAACACATATTAAAATAAGGTCAAAGCCGAAACACTTCAACTTAACAAAACGATAAACAAAAAAGATTGACGGTTGCGGCATCACAAAGTGACATTTCTGACATAGCGTCGAATGCTGTGTTGCCAGGTTACTGTTATTACTGTAGGTTTTAATGTTTTATAGGCACAATACAATTATTATTATTATTATTATTATTATTATTATTATTATTATTATTATTATTATTATTATTATTATTATCATTATTATTATTATTATTATTATTATTATTATTATTTTTTTTTTGTCGGGTGGAAACCTTTTATAGGTAGCGAGTACTTGTTCTACCTTTCCTCGGGTATGTGGGAGTCCGGCAAGCCGTATACGCACTAAAACCACCCCAGAGCTTCTCTCTTGCACTTCACGGAACCATCATATGTGACATCTCCGTCGTGAAGGCAACATTTTATCCTTTCTTCGTCGCTTTACTGTCCTAGTCCTTCCCTGTTTGTATTGTTCTGTCTTCCTCCTTCCCTGATGTGCTTCTGTCTTTCTTCCTGTTCCTTAGTTTCAAGTATTGTTTTAATCATTCCATATACGTTGTTCCAATTTTCTTTAGATCTTATCATAGTGTCTATTAGAGTATCCGGTGTTAATTCCGTGTTTACCTTGTTTTTTGTCTCTTCTCTTAGCTCTCTCCACCTGTTGCATAGAAATATTGTGTGTTCTGGTGTATCGGTGTCCTTACAATGTGAACAGTTTTCTTCCGTATCTTTTCCAAAACGTCTAGCGTACGTCTTAAACATCCCGTGTCCTGAGAGTGCTTGTGTGATATAGTAGTTTACGTTCCTGTGTTCACATTTAATCCATTTGTTTATATCAGGGATTAGCCGTTTTGTCCACTGGCCTTTGTTTGTATTGTTGTTCCATCTCACCTGCCACTTCTCCATCGTCCTCTTTTTAACCTCCGAGTATGTCTCTGCCTGTCCCCTTTCATACATGTTCTTTCTCTCTTCTGCCATCAGATCTATTGGGGGTATCCCTGCAATAACCTGCAACGCCACTGCCGAGACCGTTTTAAAAGCAGCCGCCACTCTTATCAAGGCCTTACGTTGAGCCCTCTCCATTAATATAAAATTCTTTTTTATATTTAGCGCTTTTGCCCATACAGGTGCTCCGTAGAGTAGCACCGAATGCACTACCCCACACAACACTGCTCTCTTGCTACTGCTTGGCCCACCTATGTTCGGCATCAGTCGTGCCAATTTGCCTATTTTGTCTTCCGCCTTTTGCGCCACCTTAATTACATGTTCTCCAAACTTCCCGCGTTTGTCAAAGAAAACTCCCAGGTATTTAATGCTCTTTTTTGGTGTAATATCTACGTTTTGTATTTTAAATTTTATTCCGCTCCCTTTCCTTTTCTGTGTAATAATCAGGGCTTCTGTTTTTTCTGGTGCTAGCATCAGCTCATTTTCGTACATCCACCTGTTTATTCTCTGCAGGTTTTCATTTGTGTTACGCATCAGGTAATTTTTTTTCATCCGCCGATACCAGCAGAGCTAAGTCGTCTGCAAAACCAATGGTCTTTGCTCGCCCCTGTAACTCAATTTCAAATACACCGTTGTATAGAATATTCCAGAGCGTAGGCCCCAGCACCGATCCCTGCGGTACCCCAGCTTTGACTTCCAGTGTTTCCTGTTTTGTTATCTGTATGTATCTGTCTTTAAGGTAGTCCGTGATGATGTTAAGGAGGTATTTCGATATCTTCCTGTTCTTTAGTTTTTGTATTATTAAATTCCAGTTAGCTGAGTTGAATGCATTTCGGACATCTAGTGTTATCAATGCATTCCAGATTTTCTTCCGTTTCTCTGTGGTTTCTTTAATTACTTGTATTGCCTGTATTGTTGATCGTCCTTTCATGAATCCATATTGGTGCTTGGCCATTCCTCCTTTTTCCATTATTTCCTCTTCCAGTCTCCTACGTATCATTTCCTCATACAGCTTACTAAGTGCGCTAAGCAGGCAGAGCGGTCTAAACGAACCTGGATTTCCGGGCTTAACTGGTTTCGGTATAAGTATAACTTTCGCTATCTTCCATTCGCTCGGGAAGCTCTGTGTTTTAAGGAGCTGGTTAAGCACTCCTAGGAGCCATTTCTCTTGTGTCTTCCCCGTTTCTCTGACAGCTTCCGGGGGTATCCCATCCAGCCCTGGGGCTTTTCCTGTCTTCATTCGGGCTAAGGCATCTTTCAGTTCTCTCACAGTGAAAGCTGGCACCGCGCAAATCACTTTTCTACTGTATTCTGTCTCGCTTATGGGTTTCGGAAATAGTTTTGATTGGGTTCCTTTTTCTTTTCAGTTGGCAGTTCATATGGAGCCAAGTCTTTTAGCCCTTTTATTGCAATTTTATATCCATCACCCCATACGTCCCTGTCTAGCTCTTTGCATAGATTGTCCCAATGCTCCTTCTTCGATTTTCTTATCAGTCTTCGCAAATCCTTTCTTTCCCTCTGGTACTCTTGTTTAGCATTTTCTTTTCTCTCTTCTGTTACTCTATTATCTTTCAATATTCTAGTGAGGTGCCTTCTAGTCGCTGTGCAGTATTTTCTCTTTTCAGATATTTCGCTGTTCCACCAGTATGGAACAGTTTTTTCTCCCGTTGGTCCTTCAATAGTGCTATTTACGTATGTTTCCCTTAATATTTCTGCGCATAGCTTATACGAGGTTTTTTCCCCTTCCGTCCTGTTTTCCAATCTGAGACTTAGGCTGGCGTTGAATGCTTTCCACTCCGTCAGATGTTTCTTCTTTTGTCTCTCTCTCCCAGGTGCTTTTTCCACTTTTATTTCAAAGTAGATAAACCTATGTTCGGTTAAGTTCTCTACTTCCAGTACTTTCCAGTTCACAACACTTCTCGCTATTTTTTGTGTGGAAATCGTTACATCGATGTATGATTCCGTAGTTCCCCTTACAAAGGTTGGTATTCCACCTGTGTTATGCACTACCAAGTTTTCGGCTGCCATCCACTCATCCCAGTATTCTCCCCTTTTATCAGTGATTGGGGACCCCCACTGGCGTGACTTTGCATTTATGTCACCGACAATAATAGTTTCTCTCTTTCCCATTCTTACTTTATTGACAATTTCATCTACTTTCTCCACATATTCCTCCATACCTATATTAGGTGAGATGTAACAGCAGTACAAATCCCACTTTCCTAAGTTAATGCATACATATCCTTTCCCTATGTTCACTCTTGTTACCGTTACCCTTTTGTTTATGAATAATATTTCTACATCCACCCTTTCATCCTTTATCCATTCGCTCCCGTTGGTTATTGTCCTATTTGGCTCACTAACGATAATTAAGTCCACTTCCTCTTTTTTCGCTGTGGCATATGCCAGATCGTGAGCTACACTTACCCTTCCTAGATTTGTTTGCAAGATTTTAAGGGCCATACAAATTTGCTTTTTTGTCCCTTCCTGTGCCTGCGGACTGTATTTTTTGCCCTCTCATTTTTTCTACCAGTCCTTTGAAATATGGGCACTTGACCTGGTCTGCCCTATGTCCCTCCACTCCACATTTTGTGCATCGTTCTGTGTTTGTACACTCTTTGCTTCTGTGCCCTTGTTGTCCACATTTGAGACATTCCCCACTGCGATCTATTTGCCCCGTACATTCATAGGTTTTATGTCCGTATTCCAGGCATTTAAAGCACCTTTTTACGTACACCTTTTCTCTGATCCCGCAGGTTACCCATCCTATCCTTATTTTTCTTGCTCTTATTAAGTTTTCGGCTTGTCCTTTCGGAACCTCAACTATAGCTGTTTGTTCTTCAAACTTCCCTTTTCGCATCGCTTTTATCTTAATATCCGAATTTTTTATTTTTGTTTCCCTTTCAATTGCTTCTTTCACTTCCTCTTCTTTTATGGTTGGGTCCATCCCCATTATATATATATTGTTGTTACACCCGTCGTTCTTGTTACAACCTGATATCCGTTCATTTTTGTTTTAATTTCTTGCTGTAGCATGTTTGCCATCTGTTCCCCTCCTTCTATAGCCAGCAAGATATCCCCTTTTTCAGTTTTCCTAATTTTATTGATTTTCACTCCCATTTTTCCTATATCGACTTCCTGTTTCAGTGTCTTTATGACGTCCGTATAACTCCTTCCTTCTGTTTTTACTGTCAGCATGCTCTCTTCTTTTCTCATTTTTTGCTTTTTTGGTTCGGATCCCGTTTCTTGAGCTATAAGCTTTATCTTAACGCCCTCCCCTGCAAAGCCATGCTCACATATTTTCCTAACGTAGGTTACTTTTAGACCTTCACCTACGAGTATGTTGATATTTTCAGCAGGATGTAGGCTGCTCATTTCCTTAAGTTTTTTTATCAGTTTATATACTGTTTCCATATCATTTATTCCGGCCTTATCTATTTCCAGGGGAAGGAGGTACACCGCGCTGATCTTTTCTTCCTTGTTTCCTTTGCTAGTTTTTGTGCTAGCAGTTTGTATCGAGAAGTCTTCTTGACCTTCGTTATTCTTAATAAGTTCCTCTAGCCCATCGTATTTTGCTTTAAGCGTTTCTATCTCAATATTCCTCTCTACGTTTCTCGGGTCTATGAGAACTGCGTAGTCTCCTTGGCGACCGCTTGTAGCCATTTGCTTTGCCCTTTCTATTTCCGTGATCTTATACAGCTCTTTTGGCCATTTCTCATCTAGGACTATTTTGAGCCTGTCAAAATCCCCTTTTTCCTCTATTATTCTTTTTATTTCCTCCTCTATTCCTAATTTCCTTTCTTCGTATTCATTTTTGATATCCTTCTCTTCCACTTGTATTGACACCGACTTCTTCTCTATGCTAGCGGTTCTTGGTCTAACTCTCTTTTCCTGTTTATCTATTTCCTTCCATATCTTGTTTATATCGCTTGCCTGTCGCTTCAGTTTTTTAACAATCATCTTAATTTCCGTTTTCGTTTTTGTACTTACTTCTGTCATTTGCGCCAATACATCAATAGTTTTCGTTAGTTTTCCCATTTCATTTCTTAGTGCATTCATTTCCTCTTCTCCGCTTCCTTCCCGCGGCCTCTTTACTGTTTTGGTTCCTGTTTTATTGTTATTATTATTATTATTATTATTATTATTATTATTATTATTATTATTATTATTTTTTTTTTTGTCGGGTGGAAACCTTTTATAGGTAGCGAGTACTTGTTCTACCTTTCCTCGGGTATGTGGGAGTCCGGCAAGCCGTATACGCACTAAAACCACCCCAGAGCTTCTCTCTTGCACTTCATGGAACCATCATATGTGACATCTCCGTCGTGAAGGCAACATTTTATCCTTTCTTCGTCGCTTTACTGTCCTAGTCCTTCCCTGTTTGTATTGTTCTGTCTTCCTCCTTCCCTGATGTGCTTCTGTCTTTCTTCCTGTTCCTTTGTTTCAAGTATTGTTTTAATCATTCCATATACGTTGTTCCAATTTTCTTTAGATCTTATCATAGTGTCTATTATATTTGTTTGAAAGATTTTAAGGGCCATACAAATTTGCTTTTTTGTCCCTTCCTGTGCCTGCGGACTGTATTTTTTGCCCTCTCATTTTTTCTACCAGTCCTTTGAAATATGGGCACTTGATCTGGTCTGCCCTATGTCCCTCCACTCCACATTTTGTGCATCGTTCTGTGTTTGTACACTCTTTGCTTCTGTGCCCTTGTTGTCCACATTTGAGACATTCCCCACTGCGATCTATTTGCCCCGTACATTCATAGGTTTTATGTCCGTATTCCAGGCATTTAAAGCACCTTTTTACGTACACCTTTTCTCTGATCCCGCAGGTTACCCATCCTATCCTTATTTTTCTTGCTCTTATTAAGTTTTCGGCTTGTCCTTTCGGAACCTCAACTATAGCTGTTTGTTCTTCAAACTTCCCTTTTCGCATCGCTTTTATCTTAATATCCGAATTTTTTATTTTTGTTTCCCTTTCAATTGCTTCTATGGTTGGGTCCATCCCCATTATATATATTGTTGTTACACCCGTCGTTCTTGTTACAACCTGATATCCGTTCATTTTTGTTTTAATTTCTTGCTGTAGCATGTTTGCCATCTGTTCCCCTCCTTCTATAGCCAGCAAGATATCCCCTTTTTCAGTTTTCCTAATTTTATTGATTTTCACTCCTATTTTTCCTATATCGACTTCCTGTTTCAGTGTCTTTATGACGTCCGTATAGCTCCTTCCTTCTGTTTTTACTGTCAGCATGCTCTCTTCTTTTCTCATTTTTTGCTTTTTTGGTTCGGATCCCGTTTCTTGAGCTATAAGCTTTATCTTAACGCCCTCCCCTGCAAAGCCATGCTCACATATTTTCCTAACGTAGGTTACTTTTAGACCTTCACCTACGAGTATGTTGATATTTTCAGCAGGATGTAGGCTGCTCATTTCCTTAAGTCTTTTTATCAGTTTATATACTGTTTCCATTATTATTATTATTATTATTATTATTATTATTATTATTTATTTTTTTTTTTTTTTTTTTTGTCGGGTGGAAACCTTTTATAGGTAGCGAGTACTTGTTCTACCTTTCCTCGGGTATGTGGGAGTCCGGCAAGCCGTATACGCACTAAAACCACCCCAGAGCTTCTCTATTGCACTTCACGGAACCATCATATGTGACATCTCCGTCGTGAAGGCAACATTTTATCCTTTCTTCGTCGCTTTACTGTCCTAGTCCTTCCCTGTTTGTACTGTTCTGTCTTCCTCCTTCCCTGATGTGCTTCTGTCTTTCTTCCTGTTCCTTAGTTTCAAGTATTGTTTTAATCATTCCATATACGTTGTTCCAATTTTCTTTAGATCTTATCATAGTGTCTATTAGAGTATCCGGTGTTAATTCCGTGTTTACCTTGTTTTTTGTTTCTTCTCTTAGCTCTCTCCACCTGTTGCATAGAAATATTGTGTGTTCTGGTGTATCGGTGTCCTTACCCGTTGGTTATTGTCCTATTTGGCTCACCAACGATAATTAAGTCCACTTCCTCTTTTTTCGCTGTGGGGTAGGAATGGAAGAATGATTAATTTTAATCAAAATTTCTACCCATTTGTGCCAACTAGTATGTTCCCGTCATTTTTAATTCCTTTGGCACAAATAAATGTATTTATTAATATTATTATTATTATTATTATTATTATTATTATTATTATTATTATTATTATTATTATTATTATTATTATTATTATTATTATTATTATTATTATTATTATTATTATTATTATTATTATTATTATTATTATTATTATTATTATTATTATTATTATTATTATTATTATTATTATTATTATTAGTAAATACCTCAATATCTTAAAATAAAATTAGGTAAGCTTATATTAAATGTATAAATGTATCGCGAATATTGTTCTAATAATAAATTGGTCAGACTTGAATAATTAGTGAGTCAGAATTTGCGAGAACCCGACACCCAGCCCGGCGCGCCCCGAAAGCGATATTATTGGTGGGCCGTCGACAAATTGTGTCTCGTTTTAACTTCCTCAAGCGCGTATGTTTGTTTCTCTTTTAGCTTTAATGCATTTTATGTAGCCCATATACACCCATAAGGTCAATTTAAAATACGGCGAGTCCGGAGCAAGCTTGGCCTGATCACCGTTGTATACGGTTGCTTCGTTCTTTCTTGGGGAGTTTTCGCATGGAACTTGCACTTTTTTAAACAAAAGATTCTTTTTTGGTTGTAAAAAATTAAAAAATAAATTATTAGGTAGATCACTGAAAATTTTAGGTGAGTCGTTGGCCAAATGACCTTATGGTCGGGCCGCTCCTGTCCGGAAGAAAAGTGATACAAATCAAAAACAATGTTTTTGAGGAGAGGCAAAAGTTTTTTACAAGCTTTAATTTAACTTCACCTGTTAGTGTGTTTGTGTGTTTATTAGATGTTTAGGGCAAATACTGCAATCAAAATTTCGACTACGCAGCTACGTCTAGTTAAGCTAAAGTTTTGAAATTTTGCACACGTGTATAAGTCCGGTAACAATGCAATATAGTATGTTTACTATTGTTCTAAATCCAATATGGCGGACGCCCCAAGATGACGGATTACCCTTTTCTTCACAATCTCCCTGATCTGGGTATCAAATAAAAGGGTTTGACGAGTAGAATACGATAAATTATGTAACGCCATTTTAAACCCAGTATGGCGGACGCCACAAGATGGCGAATTACTTTTTGTCACAACCCCCTTAACATGGGTATCAAATGAAAGGGTTTGACGGGTAGAATAGGATAAGCTATGCGACGTCATTCTAAACCCAATTTTTCTTCACAACCCCCTTGACATCGGTATTAAATGAAAGTGTTTAACGAGTAGAATATGATAGGCTATATGATGCCATCCTAAGCCTAATATGGCGGACGCCACAAGATGGCGGATTACTTTTTTCTTCACAATCCCCTTGATATGGGTATTAAATGAAATTGTTTGACGAGTAGAATACGATAAGCAATGCGACGTAATTTTAAACCCAATATGGCGGACGCTACAAGATGGCGGATTACCTTTTTCTTTACAATCCCTTTGATATAGAATACAATAACAGGTAAAATGCCTTGTATTAATGATGATTAGAAATGCATATAGGTTCAGACGTAACTAAAACTTTTAAAATAAAGTCTTATGTAAAAAATACTTTTTAAAAACAAGTTTTTATTATTTAGGTGTACTAAAACGAAAAACATAAGTACCTATAGTTTTTTCGTTGGAGCAATGCTGAATGCTATTTGTAAGTGGACGTAGTTCGCGTGGGTGGATCCTAATAGAAGTAGTATCAAAGTTATCAATGAAACAGATATAGGATGTTAAATTTATTATCTTAAAAGCTTGTCGCGTAAATAGAAAAGAAAAAAAACACATACTTAGGTACGTACAATTTCTGCCAAACAACATTAATGCCTGTATGAACTTTTCGTGCGCGACAAGCTTTTAAGAAAATAAATTTAACATAATATATTATATCTATTTCAGTGATAACTTTGATACTACTTTTATATAGGATCCTATTTTTTCGTTTTAGTACATCTAAATAACAAAAGCTCGTTTTTAAAAAGTATTTTTTTACGTAAGATTTTATTAGATTGTAATTTCCCTCTTACTTATACTTATATACTTACTATAAATGTTTTGAAATTTAAAACCCATGATACAGATGTTATGCAGTTTACTTTGTGTAAGGTATAAAATCCTGAAATATCATGAGATTTCTACCAGAAATTTCGAGTTATGTCAGTCTACTTATAAAAAGTTAGTTAGTCGTATTCAAAAATATTGAAAAGCATTACTTCTAAAAAGAAACTTTATTTCTTAAAAACATACACAATACCAAAGTGTAGTTAGTACCGGTAAAGTATGAATGTTTTTTAGTTAATTTAACCAAATAAGAAAAATTATTAATTTTTTGAGTCATGTTACTTTTCTTCCGGATGAACGAAATATAAAATATTTACACAGGGTGTTCGAAAAGCCTTAATACAGGCAAATATCTTTGCTATTAGTAAAGATAGAGACACCAAATTTTAGGTGTCTTATTGCTTATTAAATCTACTTTTTTATGTAATTTTACTTTTTCAATCCCCTTGAGGGATGACGCTAGAGAGTTGAGGTCAAAGATTTTAAATGCAACCCTATGCCGTCTGGTACCGCATTTTAAGGGTCTTTAAAAAATAACTATTTTATTGCACACCCGAGGTCCGTATCTTAATTCGTTTTTAAATGGCAACCCTTTAAAAATTTAAAATTCTGAAAAAAAATTAAAACTTTAAATCCCACCTTTATGTCTCTTATTACTTTAAAAGTTGTTCAAAATGTCCACTAAGAACTTCTTGGCAGTAATAAAGTCGATTTTAAAACATACTTCCCACATTTTTTAGAATGGCAGGTGTTACTTCTTAGCAGAGTTCATGGTGGTCATTTTATACAGCTGTTAAAGTAATAAAGGTGTTTAAATTTTAAATGTTTTTTCATTATTTTTAATTTTTATAGTCTTGTCGTTTAAAACGAATTAAGATACGGACCTCGGGTTTGGGGTAAAATATTTGTTTTTTAAAGACCTTTAAAATAACGTACCATACGGCATTGAATTGCATTTAAAATTTTTGACCTCAACTCCCTATCGTCATCTCTCAAGAGGATTAAAAAAATTAAATTACATGAAAAAGTAGATTTATTAACCAATAAGATACACATAAAATTTGGTGTCTCTATTTCTACTAATAGTAAAGATTTTGCCCACACTAAGACTTTTCGGGCACCCTGTATGCACAGGTATTTCCTATTAAACCTAGGCCACGATACACTTACAACGGTATGCTACGTTGTGACGTCACTTCGAGAAAAAATCTTAAATTGACTAGGCGCTTACCTGAGCAAATGAAATATAACAATGATATTTTAATAAACGTCAACTCGACACAGTACCCAACAATAAACTGACCTGTTCTTATGTACAAGGGTTGCAAGCTTCTAGTCAATTTAGGATTTATTTCCCCTCGAAGCGACGTCATATCGTAGCATACCGTTGTAAGTGTATCGTGACCTAGGCATAACGACCTGTCGTTACTAAAATCTTGTGACTTTGGCGAGAACAGCTGTATTCGCCCTAGTTCCTGTCGAAGCTCAATGCGCATACATTAGATACATTCTAAGCTTGTTCTCAAGTAAAGTAATTCACGCATGATTTCTCCACAATTTAAATAATTTATTTGTACTTCCTAAACGAGTAAAATGAATCTGTTATAGCCTTTCATATTAAATCTTTCCCTATCGCTGATTTCCTAGGTACGCCAGGTGTGCGGTTTCAATTAATAGTGAAAATGCATAAGTCAATAGTGCGATGGCTTTTTGATTAATAAATGTTTAATAACCAATGGGCGCGATCTTTTTCACATCAGAAACCTGGTGGAAGCGTGATGCCAGTTCTGGTGGAAGACCTGTGCTTCATTATAACGCGTTCTTAAATTAACGGCGGATTTACGATTGACTGTTCCACTCATATCTTTTACAGCCAATCAAAATATAGTATTAATATAGTTTTACCTCTATTTCATCGAGAAAATTATGAAAGGTAAAATTTTGCCGGCTTTTTAAGCCAATGAGAGCTTTTAAACTCTCAAAGAAACCCTATTTAAATCGAATAAATTTTATTACCATGATTTTCATTATTGTCAAAAAATATAATCGAGAAGCTAGTGGATGTCGCGTTATTGTCAATCGGTCGGTGTTTAAAATGTCGCGTTTTGGTTAAGATTCTTTGGAGAAAATAAAAGAAGCTCTACAAGAAACGGTTTCCATCAATGCCGTAATGACGAAGAATTCTATATGGCATCAATTCGATACCCCCAACGAACTAGGTTGTAACTCAAGTTGAGTACATTTTGTGTTTTAAACACCGGCGTACTCAGCAAGAAGAGATAAACATGGCAATATCAAAGACCACTACCAATAGTTTTGAAAAAACCCAGTTTAACAAAGAAGTATCTCAACTTGGTACCTTAATTTCAACTTTAAAATGGTTGTAATGTGATAAGCGTCTTCCTTACTACTAAATATTTTATGCAGTTGTTCCTTAATAAAGACGTTCAAAGATATACAACCTTGTTTCTACTAAAATTTACGTCATATACTATACCATAGATGTTTAGTTGCTGCTCTGTTTTAGTCAAAACCACAGAAAACCGAAACATTGTTTAGAACAAAAAGTTAAATGGCGCATGCTCTCATACTAAAAACTTGGGTTCGCATGCTAGGGATGGCACCACCATCGCAAGAAATATTAAATACTGAAATAAAAAACTGTAATATACAATTTTCGCCCATTTCCGTAGGATGGCACCCTTGTAGGATTCTCGGAAAAGATGTTAGTTTTGCGATTGCGTGAATGGCGTCGTCCTGTTTTTCGACTTGTTCAAATCAAGACGAAGCGTTAAATTTTTGCCTTCGTGTTTTAGTTGCTATTTTGTGAGTTTTTGAAACTATCATAACAACTACATCCTTAACGTTTAAACGTTAAACAGGGATGACTTTGTGTATGTGCCTGCAGTGAAGCCAAAAAAGTGTTGTATAGAAAATTGCACAAACAGACATAGTAAACGGCATCGCTTTCCAAAGAACGATAAAGAGGTGTATAATATTTGGCATGAGCTTTTCAAGCCTCCAAATTATAAAACATTACGTATAGAAGAAAGTTATAATAACTATTATGTATGTGAAGAACATTTTGATCCCAAAGGCATTATACCATCCCGTAGCAAAAGGGGACTGAAAAGGAACGCAATTCCTACAGTTAATGTTCCAGGTAAGTAATTGCTTTTATATGCACTTCGCATGCCTTATTAAGTTTGTTTATTTGACAGCTGGATAAATATTTAATTTTTAAAAATTGTGAATCCTCAGAGATACCTTACCAAAGACAATATCTTACATTCAGTTTAATGTTATGCTAAACCTGGGGAAGCCCACGATACACTTACAACGGTATGCTACGCTATGACATCACTTCGAGGGAAAATCCTAAATGGACTAGATGCTTGCACCCCTACATAAGTACAGGTCAGTTTATTTTTGGGCAGTGTGGAGTTCACGTTTATTAAAATATTACAGGTCAGTTTATTGTCGGGTAGTGTGTTGAGTTGACGTTTATTAAAGTATTATTGTCATATTTCATTTGCTCAGATAAGCGCCTGGTCAATTTAAGATTTTCCCTCGAAGTGACGTCATAACGTAGCATACCATTGTAAGTGTATCGTGGAAAAGCCTAAGCCTCCCATATTTTTTTTTTGGTAAAATGCGGGACACATGACAAATAGATACAAAAAGATTTGATTAGAAAAAAGTAATTACACTGTCTTTTATAGTTCGGCAATAGTAAGCAAAGAAAAGTTTTCAAAGATATTTATTAGGTTTAGATAAAACTACAATAACATTTTTTGGTACTTAAAAGAAACTTATGTTTGCACAAAATAATAAATGTTAGGTTTTAAAAACTTAATTTCATCTTGTAGCGTAGCAGTAATGTTTATATTTGTCACTTTTGTGAATTTTTTTACAGAATTTCTTGTCTTCTAACAAGTTATCATAGATTCCTGAACATGCCATATTTAGATTATATTGCAGAATTAGAGCAATAATCGATTTATTTTGTTCTATCAATGTATATTAAGAGATTTTAAACTTGTACGTTTTTTTGCTGAAAATGTGGGAACGCCGGATGTAAACCTTGAAATAAAGAACTGCCCATACTTAGAAAGCCTCAAATGTTACATCGAGTAAGATGTTAGTGTTCTGTCTAAGGATGATTTTGTAAAAAAACCATTTTGCAATAGGTGTAGTCTTAAAGAACTGCATGGTTGTACCTGTTTGTAATATAATAGGTACCAACTAATATTAAAATTAACATTTTTTGAACCAAACCCACATTTATAGTAGATCAGCTACAGGAGTTTCTATGCACCATAAAAATGGGGATTCAGTAAAATGATGAAATTGATGACCAGCAGGCCTTTTTTGATTTTTAGTATCTTTAGGTTTAATTTGTTATTTACCTTCATTTCTCTTTTTGTTTAAGGTTTTCATAATTTTGATTTGGAAGGTGTTGCAGGAAAAAGAGCTCGACTGATTGATGGTGGATATGTCCAAGGTAAATTAATAATATCGATCACTGGATATGGACTTGGTAGTTACGCATTTAATCTGTATGTAGTGTAACCTTTTTTGTTTATGCCCTCATAATAAAGTAAAACTAAAACCCGTTGGTAATTTTTTTACCTTTTATTTAAACACTAACAGTCATTTCTAAACTACGTAACCTCCTGTTTTAACACTATTTTACCTATTATAGTTACTAAAAAATCTGGTGGCATTAGTGATCAAAAATGTATACAATAATGCATTTATTGTTCCAGAATGACAGAAAATAGGAAACAATTCCTTATCGAAGAAGGCCCTAATGGAGAAATCGCAACACATTTTTTGTATCTGAAACCTGGAACTGTGTTTGAAATTGTGACAGAAAGGGTATCATCGCTATACCCTCTCTGTTACTATCACGTATTTTTTATTCTTTAGGGGGTTTCCCAGCAATCGAGCTGGCCCACTGTTAACCCCTTGTAGAGACGTCAGACGTCATAGTCACTTTTAAACATGTTTTAAGGTTCTATAGACACAAAAAATGTGTTGTGAGCTCTTACACTATTAGGGTTTTATTCGGTAGGGAAATGTTTCTTATTTGCTGGCGCGATTATGTTTGGGACCAGTTTTTTTATAATGTATTCCTGACCTTATGGCGAAGGAGGTAATCAAATCACCTTTTTTACAAATTACAGAAATCTACTTTCCTTGTTAGTTGGGTTCGCAGGCACGGCATGGTTTGGCGCATTATCGCTAACAATTTTATTAGGGACTTTTCGTTCTAAACGAAGTTTCGGTTTTCTGTGGTCAAAACGTAGAAGTTTAGATTCACCAAGAAGGTTTAAGATTTAGTACTGGTTTAAATTAAGATCTTCTAATTGATCAGTTATGTTTGACAGGTTTTTGTACTGTCATTGTCAATCAGTCGTCATTAAAAACTTATGAATTATTCTGATATTTCAGCGATTTGGTTGGTTTCTAAATGATTTTCATCTTTGAACGTGTTGCAAGAATGAATTTAGTTTTATTATTGTGGAAAGTACGTACTAAAATTACCCTCTTCTTTATAAATTTGCGAAAAAACTCAGAAACAAATTTATAGTGTGAAACTTAGTTGTTTTATTCTTACGCTTGTGAGTTTAAAACTTCTGGTTGTCAAGTTAGACCGGAGTAGCGTTGGAGAATCTGGCGGTTATTATTTACAACTGTCCGAATGCATATATCTGAAATTCCTTTTTTTTTTAAATTCACATTATGTTAGAGCTAGAACTGAAAAGAAATATTTTTAAGATACATACAGGTACATTTACCTAAACCTAAAATCACTGGAAAATGGATATATTTATATATACATGATACCATTATATTCTAATAATAATAAATATATATATATAATAAAATATAACGCACATTTACATTTATAACAAGTATAATAATTTATCTAGGCGGTTTTAATGCTCTTCTGTAAAATTGGTTAAAATGGAGATAGCAGGTTAACACTTTTCACCGACGATATACTTACTCGAAATTATTGGGATTTGATGTGTCAAAATTTCGCAAAAATTTTTGTTGCAAAATTGAAAGGTTCCTGGACCGATTTCGGCTTGAAATATACCTGAATAGGATTTTAGGAACTTTCTACTTTAAGTGCAGGGATTGGATGAGTTACGAATTAAATGCCATTTTTATTGATTTTTCGATACAACACTGGAATTCGCCATGTACTCATTATGAGTCATAAAAACACGTTTGACGACACAGCTAATGGGATCACGTTTTACAAGTTTCGGAATTCGCGAGAAAATTTGCAGAAGAAAATCCTTTTTTTTTTGTTAATTAAAGACCAAAATAAATGGATAACAGCAACCGCCAAAAACGTTTAATTTATGTAGAGATTTTAAAAAAATATGTTTCAGATTTATTTTCCTATTTATTCCCTATTAAGGCTGTATCTGACAAATTCTTCAGTTTCCCTCTATTTAAGATCATGAAACTATTCGATTTTCCTACCTTAAAACTCATATTTTTATAAATATTAGGTTTGAAAAACCTTAACTGTAATTTTTTTTGTAATACGATTTTGAAATTTTTATTCCGGGATTTTTCGCTTTGCTGAAAAGTAACGCAAAATGAGTTACAACTTTGTTCGTTTTATGACCTTTTGCGACGAAAGAAATTATCGGGGCCACACCAGTATCGGAACTTGCAAAATACTTGAAGACTGGACATTTAATAGGAAAAAAAGAGTGGAGAAGATTATAAGGGGAACTGTATGATATATAATTGAAATTCTACAGCAAAAATATTGCAGAAAAAATATTTTTGTGAGTTTAATATTTCTTTGACCCATTTACCGACATACGTGTTAAAAAAGGTCGAGATGTGCGGAACGCTCAATGCTACAGGAAAATTCAGATAAACGAAGGAAAAGTGCCACAGCTTTAGGCATTAAAGATATTTATGCTATGGCCTCTCTCTGGGATGAAGATTATACAGATGAGCTGGAGAGAAAGCTCGTTTATACCTATAATATATGCCTTTGAACTGGCATGGAGAGGTAATGAAGTTGCTTAGTCTAAGATCGATTATTTTACAGATGAAATGGACATACAGGGAAACTTTATAGGAAGAACAGAAAATAATCGTGTGTTTTCTAAAACTACACAAGATGTGAGATTTGAGGGGAAAAAAGTAGACTACCCTTAGGGTAGTACCCTAGGAGTCGCCCATCCCTATATATTATATTAAAGAAGAAACTCACTGACTGATTTACTGACGTATTAACAGCCCACATGCTGGGTCTAGAAACTGGAAATTTTGCACGGGAGTTTCTTATATAACGTAGGCATGTCCTAATGAATGGAACCCTGTTTAACCCCTACGGGGGTGAAACAGGGTTTTATACTTTATATGGAGAAAAAGATTAGATATTAACTTGAAACTTCATAAAAGCACTCCACAAAATAAATGTTTAAACACGGGTTTTATAGTTTTTTATAAATGAGCCCCTAGTAAAATTTTTATACGGTTCTATTATTTTAAAACTACGTAAAGGTACTCTAAAAAATAAACACATGTTTATTATTAGATATCAACCCCTAAGGGGGTGAAATGGGGGTTCGAAGTTTGTGATTTAATTATGAATATCATTGGAAAGGGCTTTGTTTACACATTCCAAAACAATTACTTTCTATTTTAAGCCGCATACTTTTTGATTTATGATCGAAATGTGCAAAAAAATATCACTATACTACTCTTATTTGTGCAGGTCGAAAAATCGGAAATACATAAAGTAATGGAAGGCCTTATGATACAAAAAAAAACGAAAAAGAAACGAAATTCAAGACGTTTATAGTTTTCTAGGAAAATATATCTGTTATTTTTTTTAACCGCTCTCTTACAAATTATTACAACTAGTATTGGATTGCCGCATTTGCCCAGCTTTGCCAGATGAAATTTTCTGTCGTCCCCAGATTTTGTATTCCAAATCCCTAGATATAACTAGACACCACCTAATCTCTATTGGCGTTTCTCATTCGTCAAAAAAGTGCGCAATAAGTGTATTTCCTTCTTACTTTGTTTAATATTCCTATATATAAAAGAAGAAACTGACTGACTGACTGAATCACCCATCAACGCACAGCCTATACCGCTCAGTCTAGAAACTCGAAATTTTGCACAGAGGTTTCTTACTTAACGTAGGCATCTACTAAGAACGGGTTTTTCAAAATTCAACCCTTAGGGGGGTGAAACAGGGGTTCAAACTTTATATGGAGAAAAAATATTAGATGGTCCTTTTAACTCTAAACTTCATAGAAGTATAGGTAAGAGGTAAATGTTTAAACAGGTGTTTTACAGTTTTTAATAAATTAACCCCTAAGTGGGTGAATTGGGGGTTCAAAGTTTGTAATTGGTAAACTTGTTATACCGCAGACGAAGTCGCGGGCGAAAGCTAGTCCCGGTCTATTAAACCATTTCCATAACCCCTGTATAATAAAGTAACATGACAACTTTTTAAAGCAGTTAGAACAAATCAACGACCAACCTTGATTAGGCTTATTCGCTCTGTGTCACCGCAGTGAAATAAAGCTGGTTTAATAATGACATAAATAAGAGTTAATTTTGCCGAACCGAGGCATAAACCAGACGTATATTTATCGTTAATGTTATTTACCCTCATCAATAAGTATCTCATAAGAATCTCACAAGATGATCTACTAATTATAACATTTTACTTTTATTATCCCAACGAAAACCATAAAACTGTTTTTTTCTGTCGGTTCATTCCCTGCGCTTGGCCGGTTTAACAGGTTAATTAGAGCTAATAAGCATCCGCAGTGGCGGATACATTACGGAGCTATTAGAGTTACGGCGTTATTGCGCCGTGATTTAATGCAATTTAAGGAATGAACGTTACTAGGAAGCTGTGAGTGGAATGTGCTCCGGAGCTGGCAGGCGTTCATTAGAGGCGTATGGCGAGGTATGTTATCCTAAAAGTGAAAATGGCTTATGACGTGATAAAAAAGAAAAGTTTAAAATTATTTCCTCGGATTTCATAGAATATGTGAGAACTGTGACTTCCATTGCATATCAAGTTTCTTAAAATAGTTTAACCGAATCTAAATGTGAGTAAGAACCAAGAAAGAATTATGATTATTTTGGAAAGATCTATTAAGGCGGCACACATTGGTAACAAATAATTAATTACCACGACAAAAATATGAAATACTGATCACGGTAAATAACTTTCTAATATCATAGGTATTTACTAGAATAATGATAAATATTCGATCCGTATACTATTTGTGTTTAGGTGGCGCGAAGCAGGAATACGACGGACTAAAACTTTTCAAAAAATTGTCGTACACGGGTTAAGTATTACAATTAAATTTTAATTGCACTTTAGCAACGCGATTTATTTTCTGTGTTCCATCAGAGACTGCAGTCATTTTTTGTGTTAGTTAGTAATACATTTTGCATCTTATAGTTATTTTAAAATTTATCTTCTAGTCACTGGTAAATATTATACCTAGTAGCATTATAAACTACAGTATTTCTAATAAATGGTTTTAAGTCAACATTTTGCAAAGCTTGCAAGAAAAAAGCAACAGCTTGCATCAGTCTGGTATTTTTGTGTTTTAATATGTCCCTTTTAACCTGTCAAAGTTTAATTGCACACTGTGTCAACTTCCTTGAAAATGTAGTAATTTGCAAATAAGTGCAATAATTGTTATTTACATACGGAAGATGATGATAGCGAAAATAATTTAGTGACAATGGCTGGGAGAGGGATTAATACATTATTTCTAGGTCTAAATTCTGTTATTTATTTGTTTGTTAGTTTAGTGTTAATTAATAAATTTAAGCAAGAAGTGGCATTAAACTTTTTATTTTTATGATTTTTATAATAAACAGAAATATTAAACAGATTTTTTTATTGTTTTTTTAGCATTAATTACCTTGCTTAAAAACATTTGCAATAAGAATTTTTTTTTTTTTGGTAAAAACGTCTTTGGTACCACTGTGCGGCATTTTTTACGTGGCGTTCATATTGGCCAACTTAATTTCATTTTGACATGGTTTTTCTGCTTTAAAATTTTTAACAATAACATTAGAAGTATATTAAGTGTAGCTTCATATCCTGCAAATAATTTTCAGTCAATTATTCAAAGTTTTAACGCGTATAATTTTTTTATCTTCTGACAGCCCACGAAGACCGAAGCCTCTACGTACCATGTACCGTGGGTGTACTGCGGAAGTCCGAGTCATACGTCCAGAGCTGGAAACATCCGTAGGGATTTCACCAGCTCTTTAAGGATGTGTGGGTTGGTACCACCACGGCCAAGGAAGAATTCCTCTACCACATTCCTTTTTTAGTGCAAGACACGGCGTTAGACAAGGCGTTCCCAAGCGGTCACTCATCCAAGTACTCAGTAGCGCACCCAGGATTTTGTTGGCTGAATTGTGATATTCGGTGGATTTTTTCAATTAGTAGTGCACTTTTTTAATTTTTGTACTAACCGTGCCGAGCGTCGTTGAACCTCAGTGATCGAATGGAATATAGCTCGACCAGCGAAGCTAAACGCTTAATAATGATTTAATTCAGAAGATTAAAATGTTAAAAGATCTATGGTGACATTTTTTCTGTCACTAGGACCTTAATATTCTTTTTATGTATTGTTTTCCTTAAATAAATCATAAAATATCTAAAATAAAAATTTTATTAAACGTTAAAAAATACCTATAGAATATGAAGCTATACCTACTTAATATAGGCACTTATAATGTTATTGTTAAAAATTTTAAAGCCGAAAAACCATGTCAGAGCGAAATTAAGTTGGACAACATGGGCGCTACGTAGAAAATGCCGCCTTAACAGGAAATATGCAAATAATCCAAATAAACCTGAAATATTCTTTTTTGTATTCTCTACATAAACTAAATGTTTATGGTTGTTGTTTTTATCCATTCATTTTGGTCTGTATTAATCAAAAAAAAGAAATTTTCTACTACAAATTTTCATACAAAATTCGTAACTTGCAAAACGTGATAGATTGTGACGTCCCATGTCATGTAAATAAAAGTGTTATACAGTGAAATTTACCATAGCCTAATGGCTATGGTACATTTATTTTCTTCTTTATTTCCCAGACGTTAGGAGATTTCGTGGATAAGGAAAAGGAATGTTAAACAATAACCGGAACCAAATTTGTTTAAGGACAATCGGATAATTTGCTAAAAGTTTATGCTTGTATGATGCCGCATAAAAGACAGTATCGTATACTGAATTAGATACCAATAAGGAATATGCACATATTTTTTATTGCATAAATATTTTAAGGAAGTCATTACAAACCCAAAAAAAATATTTTGAAGAAAATCACTAGGATAATTTAGCTACAAAAAATGTTTACTTTTCGGTATAATTTATTACAATTTAAAAAGCAGCCACATTTGTCCTTGAAAAGTGACATCAGGAGATCAGCAAAAATCTTCATGTTAACGTAAAGCTTAACCTAAAGTCGAACAGGTTTGATTTTCTCGATTATACAACTCCATGTATATTTTTCCTATATAGAAGGATGTAATTAATAAGTGATAATCATTTAAGTGATTATCGCTTGGTGGCCACATTGTAATTTTCATTTTTTGACAAATTATTTCAGAAGTCATTTCTGTCAGTTCTTGTTACAAAATGGCAAAAGAAAGATAAAAATATTTAAGATAAGAAGGATATATGTACTTTATTTCGTTGTATAATCTTTTGAATACAACTCGATGTTTCGGGATTACCTAATACTTTTACCTGACACACAACGCGATACCGGCAACACTACTCCTCCTTCGGAGTCGTAGTGTTGCCGGGTTACGCGTTTCGTGTCAGGTAAAAGTATTATTCGGTAATCCCGAAACATCTTGTGGTATTACATTCGAAAACAGTCAGAGGGAGAGAAAATCGAATTTTTTGGGTTGATAGAGGAATAGAGGAATAGTTCAACTAGCTTCGGTAAAAAAGTCAGTTATACAGGATGTTTCGTTTCGGAGCTATTAAACGTCAAAGTCGAAATTTCCGCGATTTCCGTTGCAATCGGCTACAGGTCGCAATAGGGAATTAAATCGATGTAAATTTTCGGAGGTTGTAAAGGACTCGGAGCTTCAGAACTCCACTGAAACTGGTGAGGATCAGAAAATGGCAAGTAATTCTTTTGAATGTTTTTAGGTCGAAAAATGCCATTTCCAGACCCCTTTTTGGTACCTAATAACTCGAAAACAAAACGTCAGATCGAAAAACGGATTTATAAGGGAATCTTTAAAATCTCAAATACTTTTTTGCAATACACTTACCTAAACCTAAAATCACTGGAAAATGGAAATATTTGGAAAAACTGGAAATTTAGATTTTTGACCCAAATATTTCGCGGTTTTTAATTTTTTTGTGGGGTCAAAATGGTTCAAATTAAAATCCCATATACGTTATCGGAAAGAGCTCGTCAAAGTATGCGTTATTAATATTTTTTAATTTCTTCATTCTCTATAGGAAGGGAGCAATCGCAGATTAAATTTCGATTTTTTACTTTTTGTGTCCTAGACATCGGTACATTTGAATCACTCTGTATTTTTTCCTATCTATTTTTCCCCAATTTTTCAACACTATCTTATAAAGGGATAATCACACTGTAAAATGAATACCGAATGGGTCATCCAGGAGCGTATTTAGGGGGTAAAAATCGGATTTTATTGATTTTTTCCGACAAATCCTATTTTTAACCGACATTATTCCACACTATTGACCCTATTTAGTGATTCTTTTTGGGTTTATTTTATCCATTAATTATCTAAGAATACCTCCCACTAATTTAAATCGCATATTTTTCGGTAAAGTTATAAATAAAAAGGTTTATATGCATCGGGGACATCTAAAATATGAAAATTTTTGAATTTTCCAAGATTGCCTTGAAAATAAAGAATTGCAGTTTATTTACTTGAAATTATTAAGATGATATGTCAAAAATGCCAATGTTTGTTGCAAAATTGAAAGGTTCCTGAACCGATTTCGACTTAAAGTATACATGAATAAGATTTTAGGAACCTTCTACTTTAAGCGCAGGGATATTTCATTGGATGAGTTACGCATTAAATGCCATTTTTATTGAGTTTTCGATGACTCTACAACACTGGAATTCGCCATGTACTCATGATGAGTCATAAGTTCAGTTTTGACGACACAGTCAATGGGATCACGTTTTACAAGTTTCGAAATTCGCGCGAAAATTTTGCAGTTTTGAATCTTTTTTTTTTGTTAATAAAGACCAAA
Source organism: Philopedon plagiatum (assembly GCA_963971165.1). Taxonomy (NCBI): domain Eukaryota; kingdom Metazoa; phylum Arthropoda; class Insecta; order Coleoptera; family Curculionidae; genus Philopedon; species Philopedon plagiatum. Next base: position 15,145,210 of record OZ020196.1, on the reverse strand, counting down.
ATAAATGGATAACAGCAACCGCCATGAACATTTAATTTATGTAGAGAATATAAAAAAAAAATCTGATTTATTTGGGTTATATGCATATTCCCTATTCACTCAATGACACACTCTCTTACGTATTGCACAATACAATTCAGTTTCTTTCAAGACTAGTTTATCATTGCTAATCCGAGGTTATAAGATAAATATAACAATAATTTGATGCAGTGATACCCTATTCTAAATTCTATACAAAATATATCATTGGTTTCAGTAAACGTTTATTTGTAAGAATATACATATTTAATTGAAATACTTATTATTATTACCAAGCTTTTTAGATTTTTTTTACTTACATACCATAAAACACTGAAATGACTTGCTCCAGTCCCCAGAATTGCAAAAGATCTATTATTTTTGGTGTACCTACCTTTAACTCAATAAACCAACAGGCTGCAAGCTTCAGCTACTATTCAACGAACACCAAAAGCACAATTTTAACCTCTCCAAAGGGTGTTCGCGAGCAATAGAAGTAATATTTCAGATTTCAGCTAACAATAGAACCCATTGAATTAATATTTTGTATTATTTCTCAAATCCCTTTTATGTTTTATTGGAGTGTTTATTTTAATTAACATGATAAGGATTATTGACTTAGTTTTTAGATTTTCTATTTAAACTGTAGTTCTTGTTCGTTTAATAAAAGATATTGTAATTTGGATCACACCGCCTACAAATAGCTATTTTTCGCCCAATTATATTTAAGCATTCTCATCAAATAGTTTCATTTTTTGGCTCCAACAATTCTACACTCTAAGGAATAAAAGAAATTTATTTGGTTTCCAATAATATTTTGGTCATTGAAAAAATGGTTATATAATTTTTAAAGAAGTAGGAATACTTTTCAATTTCAATAATGAGTCTATATTTATAGAAAAATTTTTTTTGATTAATTCAGTAATGTTTTGTTGGGACAATAATAACAGTGGTCAAAAATATTGAAAATAGCATAGCAGTTTTTTCTGTGTGGATGGCCGCTTATTATTTGTCTTGAAAGTTTCACTACAAATAATTATTATCTATTGTAATATAAAAATAAACGTACATCCAAATATGCTTACTTGAATTTGACGATAATCCCCTTTAATGATACGTATTTATGGAAAATTTTAATTAACTTTACCCTAGGCATGAACTTCCTTCCAACATCATCTGTTCTGTGGTATTTTTGAACATTGGCAGAATACAATATTTATAGGATAATTTTTTAATAGATTTCATTGTTTAATAAAAATAATTATTCGCAAGTTACACCATAATAAAAAAACAACCATAACACAAACAACAATAATTACTGTCTGGGCAAATAAGGTGGCTCTCCACCTCCATCCACATGCTACTCGTCTAAAAAACGCACGCCTTGTTTCCGAAGTTAAATTCCTGGTCTGATTGGTTGATGTCGTATTGCAAAGATCGGATAGAGTATGTGATACTAGGAAATGTGGATTTTTTTTTGTGTTGCATAACAAACTTGTTCAACTTTAGTAGACTGACATTTTGCCACGCTTAAGTATACAATATTACAAAGCTAGTTAGTATAGGTAGTCCCTATATTACAATCGTATGAGAAAATGCTCACTTGCTTTTGAATTATCACAGAAGTTGTCGATTGATAACGTTTGTGTGTAGCACTTCTAGGTTAAGCTTTACGTTAACATGTGGATTGACACTTATTTTTGCTTATCTCCTGACGTCACTTGGCGCTGACGGCAAATGGCTGCTTTTTAAATTGTAATATATTATAAAAAAATTATTTGAATTACTGTAGTAATTTTTTTTTTAAATAATATTTTTGAATTTGTAATGACTTTCTTAAATGATTTATTCAATAAAAAATACATGAGTATTCCTTATTTATGTAGAAAATACAAAAAAAAAATCAAATTTATTTGAATTATATGCGAGTTGCTTATTTGGGAATTATTACATGCAATCTTCTGTGAGAATTTTACAAAGAAGAAATTATTGACACTACTTATTTATTATCAGTACTTATTTTCCAGGCTGTTTAAACCAAAAAACTGAAGGGATTTTATATAAGAAGGAACTAAAATGGGTACCTACATAATATTTCCAATCACACAATACTACATAACATAAATGAGCATCTTATTCATTTTTGCCTAATTGGAACAATTATTAGGTATATGGTCTTAATACCTAAATTGGTATTTTGCTCATCACTTAAAATAAAAAGATTCAAGTGGATTCTTATACCCAGGCGCGGCCCGTGAGTTTTTTTACAGGTGGGTCAAAATTTTGTGGGCAACTACTGATATCAACGCAACAAGCAAAATACACTTTTTTAATTAAGGAAGGTTTTTTAAGAATGTGCCTAGTTTTGCTAAGACATAATGTACCTACAGATAAACACCGCAAAAATCATAAACTGTAGTATATTGAACATTGCTACTCTAGATGTTTATGGCTTTTAGTTTTACTTTTCTATGTGTTTGAGTCTAAGATTATTAGCGGCTTCCTGTTTTGATACGTCTGCGTCTCTTCAATAGAGGTCGCACCTTGTACTAAAAGTATGATATTTGTTGAGATCATTACCTGCACTAATTATTTTTAAAATGGTTAAGCTCTAAAAACATTAGACATTTACATTATTACTGAGCTCTACGTGGTGTACGTGACCAACGCAGACGACGGCGCGACGGAAAGAGGCAAGGCAAGACACAAGCGTCTACAGATCCCACACTAAAAATTTTGCTTTGTGCATCTGTGGTTGCATACGCTTCTGTTTTGGCGTTTTCGTTGTCACATTATACGGGCGAGCGTTGAAAATTACTAGTTTTGTAATACAAGGGCATTTAAAAAAGTAGATAATGTAATATGTATTTTATGCTTTACATCGCAGTCTGGACATTTGAAGTCACAAACTGTTTGACCATTTAGTATTGGTGTTTTATAATAAGAAAAAAAAAAGAACTAAAACTAGTATATAAATTTTTCCAATGTTCTATTTTAAAAAATCTTTAGTTTACTACAGTAAATGCCTCCATTACGACCTAGATATATAAACTGTTAATACTATAGTAGACCGAATTTTGGACTTAAAAGAATTAAAAAATAATAAAATGTCTAAATCTCCTTATTATGACCACAGCTAGGCAGTAGTTAACTACTTTTTCTGTAAAAGTAGTCGTATTCTTACTACTTTTTTCTCCTAGTAGTTATACTCGATTATTTTAAGTCTGCATAAAATCAAAACGTAGTTAACTACTCAGTGCTAACTACTTAAGATATTTTAACTATTTTGGTGTAATTTAACTACTTTTAAAAATATTTAACTACATCCCTCTATATTACGTCATTACATGACATGTACGTTGACGCGTGCCAAAAATCTCGTTAGAACAAGTTCTCGGAAATTTCTCGTCTGACGTTTCCAGTCCAGTAAGCGATAAGCAAACCTAATATAGAATTTTCAGGTTTTAAAAGTTTTCAAAAAATCAAAATTTTTGATTTTTACATACCTCGTATTCCTTTTACCTAATATGATTTAGTTTTGTATTTTTGTACCAAAAAGGAACTGTGTTAATAATTGATGTTCAAATTTAAGTCAGTGGACAGTTAACTTTACAATAAAGTTTAAATAATAAAAAAATTTATTTTATTTTAAATTTTTTTATTTGTTATAGTTTCAAGTCCTTTTTTTAATCATTTTTGTAAGTACAGCTACGGCACTGGTTTTTTGAGCCACAACGGTACATGTCTGGTTTGGTTTGTAGTTAAATATTGAACTTCTAACTACTTAGTAGGTAGTTAGTAGTCTAACTACTTAGTAGTTAGTATTCTAACTACTTTTTGAAGAAGTAGTTTAACTACCAAGTAGTTAAACTACTTTTATGATAAAGTAGTTAGTAGTAACACTCCACTACTTTTTTCAAGTAGTTTGCCTAGCTCTGATTATGACATTGGCATTAAGAAAAATAAGAAGCTGACAACAATAAAATTGACGTAATAATGTTGGGTGGATATTTCAATTCAATATTAATAGCTAACATTAAGTGCTCATTGCATAATAAACTATTATTCTAAAGTTAAAAAAATTCCTTATTAACTGATTTTACCGCCTCTATCCATTGCTGCCTTTGTGCGGGGCACACGCTGCACGCCGTATAGGGACGGCCTTGTATAATGTAATAATTCCCTAAAACATTTTAATATCATACAGATTATACTTCAAAATATCTGCTACAACTACAGTTGGTTTAATAATTAATTAAATAAACAACTAGACAACCTGCTACCACAGTTAGACAACAACATTTACATATTTCATGAAAAGTACCTTTACTTTAAATAAATAAATAATAGCTCTAGCTTTTACAATGTTTTTTCACTATGCAATAATTGCACCTAACCAAACCAAAACAGAAACGTATGCAACCTTAGATGCACCTGCGCGATAGTAAAGCTAAAAACCTGAAAGCAAAATTTTTAGTGTGGGATCCGTAGACGCTAGTAGGCAACAAGGCCAGAAAGTAGAAGAAGATGGTGGAGTAAAGACACAATAACGTACGAGTGTTCTGTGGCGATGTTGCGCCAAAATAAGTTAAATTTTGTTTGTAATAAGTAGTAAATAGAACCGTTAATAAATCAACAAAAATCAATAAGTCTGTATCAGTTTATTACCGAATCGCAACATTTTACATGGTCCTTCGGCCGCATTGTTTAAAGCCTGTGAAAAATACAGTGTCATCGAGCAACAAGAGTATTGTAAGTCAGTTCCATTTACCGCTTCCTAGCTATAGCATTTTTACCATACCGTAGGTAGTAGCATTTGCTTGTGCAGTAGTGTGGACTCTGATATTTTCTGTTTATTTGTCTCTTTTACCGTATCGTAATCAATCGTATATCGTAGATTTTAAGCATATGACCGTCTTATTCTGAATTTATTATTAAATTAACAAAATGAGCAATAACGAGAAAGATAATGCTTCCGACTCTGTCGGTGGTGTAAATTCGAGGATTAGACAATTAAAAGTAAATAGAGGGCAAATAAAAAGTTCCCTTACGCGTTTCTCAACGTTTTTGGATAATTTTGCGGATGATAAAATCGCTAACTTAGGTTGGGTTCGGTTCGTTTAAAAAATATCGAAACCAGTCTTTTAACGGAGTTTAGCACAGTGCAGGGGGAGCTAGAGTTTTTAAACGAGTCTGAGCAGGATAGTGGAGAACGAGAGGTGTTTGAGGACCGGTACTATGAAGCAACGGGCCGTGCTATCGAGATTATTAGAAATTTTTATCAGAAAAATAGATCTAATGCAACGCAAACGCAGGGCGTGTCCTCGAACACTGCCTCGTCTTCACAACATAATGCTGCTTCTGTTAGTAAAAGTTTTCCCACAATCGAGTTAATGAAATTTTATGGGGATTACGATAAGTGGGATCAGTTTCACGATTTGTACGTAACGTTAGTACATAACGAAAGTTCCATTGATAAAATCCGTAAGTTTTATTATCTGTTGGGATCTTTAAGGGGCAATGCAGCAAAAGTGCTGGAATCAATCAAGGTCACAGCGGACAACTACGACCTGGCATGGACTCTGTTAAAAGAAAGGTTCGAAAACAAGGCATTAACAATTAAAAATAACGTCAGGGCGTTGTTTAACATCCCTACCGTTTCACGGGAGTACAGTCTTAGAAATCTCTTGGATGATTTTCAAAAACGATATCGCGCATTAAAAATTTTAGGGGAACCTGTTGAAAATTGGTCTACGTTGTTAGTGTATTTGGTAACAAGCAAACTAGATTTGAAAACATTGAATCAGTGGGAAGAGTCGGTCATTTCTAAAAATTTAAGCAGCGCAAATATAACAGATTTGGAAAAAATTTTATCGGACAGATGTAAGTTGTTAGAAACGTCGGATATGCAGTCTAAATCGGCAGAATTTAAAACACAAAAAAATTCTGGGCATAAGCAGATCCAAAATTATGAAAAACATAAAGAAAAATATCAATCGTATCATAGCTACTCTGCTCAAGAAGGCAGTGGGTTTGAATGTCTTTTTTGTAAAGAAAAGCATAACATTTATAATTGTAAAAAATTATTAAATATGTCAGTAGCGTCGAGAGCGAGGGAAATCGAAAAATTAAAATTATGTTTGAACTGTTTGAGACAAAATCATGTAACGAAAGATTGTTTTGCCCGAGGCTGCAAGGTTTGCTCAAAAAGGCATAATACCTTGTTACATACAGATTCAATCGAGGATAAAGAAGGTGCGGAGCAAAACAATCAGCCGAACGATAACGTTAATCAGCATAAAAATCGGGAATTGACCTTAGCTGGGGCAAACCCACAGGTAAAACAAACATCGGGTATTTCTGTAAATTATGGTCAGGAAGGTGACCCGGCAACCGCGATAGTGCTTGTGCAAGCTAGTGATGGCATTTGGCACCAGTGCCGTGCGTTATTGGATTGCGGGTCTCAGGCGAACTTTTTGACGAATAATTTCGTGGAACGGCTTAAACTATCTACATCGGATATCGACATTCCGATTGTAGGCATTGGTAATTCTGAAAGCAAAATATCGTGCCGAGTTTCTACGCAAATAAAATCGACCGATAATAAATATCGATGCGAACTTAACGTCTTAGTTTTAGACGCAATAACCGAAAAATTGCCTAACGTATACTTCAAAAAATCGTTAATTAAAATATCAGAAAACATCGTTTTAGCCGATCGTGACTTTAATGTACCCGCACCAATAGATATGTTAATAGGAGCAAGTGTTTTCTATGATATATTAATACCTGAACAAAAACGATTGGGTGATATATCGCCTATGCTACAAAATACGGTATTTGGCTGGATAATTTCCGGACCGTTGCCAATAAAACAAAATGTTAATAAAATAAAATGTAATTTTGTTCTAAATCAGGCGAATTTAGAAAAGCAGTTAGAAAACTTTTGGCACATCGAGGAGTATCCGCCTAAAAAATTCTACACACCGGAAGAAACCGAATGTGAGCGAATTTTTAATGAAACAACTAACCGTGATACAGAAGGGCGATTTATCACGACGCTACCAATTAAAGAAAACGCAGAACGTATTGGTGAATCATTAAATAACGCAATAACCCGTTTAAAATCAATGGAGCGAAAATTTATAAGAGAACCGGAGTTTAAAAAACAATATGTGGAATTCATGAACGAATATGAACGCTTGGGCCACATGCAAAAAATCGAGCCTGAAAATATTGACGTAGAAAATAACGGAAAAAATATTTTTTACCTTCCGCATCACGGCGTTCGCAACGAAAACAGCTCAACGACATCTTTACGCGTGGTATTAGACGCATCTTGCCCTTCGTCTAGCGGAACATCGTTAAACGACATCTTTCTGATCGGTCCAGCTATACAGGATGAACTGTTCTCAATTTTAATTCGATTCCGACAGCATAATGTGGTGTTAACCGCTGATGTGGCTAAAATGTACAGGCAAGTTAAAATACCAAAAAATCAAAGAGATTTGCAGCGAATCGTGTGGCGCGCTGATCCAACCGACGACATATCGCACTATCAACTACTAACGGTAACATATGGTACCAGTCCCGCCTCATTTCTCGCTACGCGTGCTCTACAGCAAGTAGCAATCGAAAATCGTGATAGGTTTCCAATCGCAAGCAAGGTAATTCTTAAAGATTTTTACGTCGACGACCTAATAACAGGCGCAAATACCTTGGAAGAAGCGGAAAAACTTAAATTCGAAATTAATAAAATTTTGGCGGAATATGGATTCTTTCTTCGGAAATGGTCATCAAACAAAACGGATATTTTAAAGAGTGAGGATTCAGCGGATCAGTACTATATTAATGACGGTGATATTAAACGCACGTTAGGAATTGTTTGGCATGCTAAAGCGGATCTGTTAACATACTCAGTTAAGGATATTAATACTGGCAACATTAGTAACACGAAACGTGGTATTCTATCAAAAATCTCAACCATATTTGACCCGTTGGGATTAATCGCGCCATTGATCGTTCGTGCTAAAATTTTGATTCAAAAAATGTGGCAGTGCAAACAGGGCTGGGATGAAACGGTAACACCTGACATAACATGCGAGTGGAACGAATTATTAAACGAATTACCATTGCTTGATAATATAAAAATCAAACGTCAAACGATTGTTTCAAACGCGAAACGTTTAGAACTGCATCTGTTCTGTGATGCGTCCCAGGTCGCATATGGAAGTTGCGCCTACTTAAGATCTATCAGCGAAGACAATACCGTTCAAACGTGCTTAGTATGCGCAAAGTCAAAGGTAGCGCCTCTAAAGGTTCTAACCATACCACGATTGGAACTTTGTAGCGCAGTTCTAGCCGTTAAATTGTTCCAGAAAATACAGGAATCTATTAATATGATTATCGATGAAGTTTATTTTTGGAGTGATAGCACCATTGTTTTAAGTTGGCTTAAAATAGATCCAAGTAAACTCAAAATTTTTGTCGCAAATCGAATAGCCGAAATACAAGAAAAAACAGACGCAAGGCAGTGGCATCATGTGCCTGCAAGCAACCCTGCGGACTTGGTATCGCGCGGAGTTAATGCCAATGACTTAAAAACATCAGACCTTTGGTGGGCGGGCCCAAAGTGGCTTGCGAACTTAAATTCCAATGCATGGCCCACATTAACATTAACTAATGCTGATTTACCGGAACTAAAAAATAAAATAATCTTATCGGCAACGGTAACAAACGGTTTAAATATTTTTGAACGGTTTTCCACTTGGTTTCGCTTAAATCGAATCATCGCACTTTGCTTCAGATTTGCTTTTAATTGCAAAAATAAAGAGAAACGTAAGTCGGGAAATTTGTCGGTGGAAGAATTAAACAATGCAAGACTTGCACTTTTAAAAATCGCACAAGTAGAAATGTACCCTACTGAAATTCATTGTGCTAAAGGTTCAAAAAATGTATCTAAAAAATCTAATTTGCTGTCGTTAAATCCAGTTTTAGGACCAGACGGACTCTTAAGGGTTGGGGGACGTCTGAGTAAATCAAGCTTGAGCTATGATAGTAAACATCAAATTATTCTCGCCCCAAGGCATCCTTTAACCAGGCTTATCATTTTGGATGAACATCATAAACGCCTGCATTCGGGTACTTTGTCGATTCTGTCTGCGTTACGGGAGCAGTACTGGGTAATTCACGGTCGCCGGGAGGTGAGAAAGGTTTTAAATCGGTGCATAACTTGTTTTAGACATAAACCAAAGCCTATTATTCGTCAAATGGGAAACTTGCCATTGGAACGTGTTACTCAGAATAGACCATTTTATATCACTGGGGTAGACTTTGCAGGGCCATTCCTTATCAAGGATGGAAAACTTAAAAATCGCGCAGTGGTAAAGGCCTATTTGTGCCTGTTCATTTGTTTTGTGACTAAGGCTGTACATCTCGAGGCGGTTGTGGATTTAAGCACGGATGCCTTCCTTAATGCCTTAAAACGATTTGTATCCCGCAGGGGTCTTTGCAAAACAATTTTTAGCGACCACGGAACTAATTTTACGGGTGCTAGTAACGACCTAAAGAGGTTTTATAATGATATCCGTAACTTTGTAAAAAACGATGAGATTTCCAATTTTCTTTTAAAAAATTGTATATCCTGGTCTTTTATACCTCCTCGAGCTCCGCACCACGGAGGATTGTGGGAAGCTTCGGTGAAACGAGCAAAATTTCATATAACACGAGTTATAGGTAAAACCCAATTAACATTTGAGCAGTTGTCCACATTATTCGCCCAGGTAGAGGCTGCTATCAACTCATCTCCTATCACACCTCTTTCTGAAGATCCTTCCGATCTCACATGTTTGACTCCTGGTCACTTCTTAATTGGACAATCCCTTTTATCCCTACCTCAAACTGATTTAACCAACTTGCCATCAAATCGGCTAAACCATTATGAAGAACTTCAACAAATGTTCCAATCCTTCTGGAAGCGATGGTCCAAGGACTACTTGCTTGGCCTACAGCAGCGTTCTAAATGGAAAGAAGCTACCGATGATGTCCTGAAGATTGGTGCTTTAGTTTTGCTGATTGACGACAATTTGCCTCCACTTTACTGGAAAATGGCACGCATTTTAAAACTTCACCCTGGAGACGATGGTGTTTATCGAGTGGTAACGATAAAAACAATCAATGGAATAACAAAACGCGCGGTTCAAAAATTGTGTCCGTTACCTATTGACTCTTAGTTTGTTTAATAGTTTGAAAGACTGAGGCTTTCAAAGGTCGCCGGTATGTTGAGATCATTACCTGCACTAATTATTTTTAAAATGGTTAAGCTCTAAAAACATTAGACATTTACATTATTACTGAGCTCTACGTGGTGTACGTGACCAACGCAGACGACGGCGCGACGGAAAGAGGCAAGGCAAGACGGCCAGAAAGTAGAAGAAGATGGTGGAGTAAAGACACAATAACGTACGAGTGTTCTGTGGCGATGTTGCGCCAAAATAAGTTAAATTTTGTTTGTAATAAGTAGTAAATAGAACCGTTAATAAATCAACAAAAATCAATAAGTCTGTATCAGTTTATTACCGAATCGCAACATTTTACAATATTCGTAAAATAAAATAAGGAAAGCTGCCGAAACTCCGTTTTCTTTAATAAATACAATACTGGACAAGGATCTTGGGAACCCGTCGCTTCTTGATGCAAAGGCTTCACACACGCGTAAACTAATAGATATTTATGTATGTAACCAACAAAACACTTCTGTGTTTATGTTGTTGCATAATCCGGTTGGGAGTGTTAAGCAAGAATGAAGAGTCAAAAGAATTTTCTGCGACTGCCTTGAAAACCGTTCAATTCTATAAAGCTTAATGTACATACATATATAGTATTTAATAAATTGTAAAATATTTCAGTTACGGTCGGCAGTCGTAGAAAAAGTATAGTGTACAATGCGTGTGAAATGTGCTATTTTCATCACTAGTTGCACAATATACTATTACAATTTGGAGCCAATGATTTGAATTGTTTTCAAATCGTTGTAGCCTGGAAGGCAAAATTTAAATGAATAATAATAGAGAAGGGGCATAATTTCATTATTATCAAACCACTACAAAGAAAATTACTAATAATTATTTTTATTTTATTATATTTATTTAGGAAAATATTGCTGCTACATACTAAATAACCATTTTGAGGTTTAAAATTGTCATTTACAAATTATCTATTTAATTATAATATCTGATATATTATTAACAATTTAATATTATAATTTTTTGTCGAATGTCTAACTGGCGGCTAGACATAGGCAATAAGACGATCTTTGTCTAACCACGCGCAGGCTGCCAGCTGTAGTAGATAAGGGATTATCAAAAATTTTTAAAATATTTTATCGAGGAGCAAGTGCTAAACGTGAAAATACTTGTGTGCATTTATCCACGAAAGCATTTTCTTCAGGGATGATTTTCGATTATTTTACCTTCCCTTAATATTATATTACTACAGAGAATTTCATTCATCTGCCAAAATAGCCATTCTACAGACATTAATGTTGTTAGTTTTGTTAACTAATTTTCATCCAATCCAGCTTTCGCTAAATTTGCTAGAATGTTACTGTTACAGCTTGGTTAAATGCAAGTGGTTAGTATACTTTATAGTTTTTTACATCAAGGCTAGGTTTTTCTGCTGATGTTCTAGTCCATTTCAAAATCTCGTTTCTCCTCACCGGGACTATCTTATACCATTTGCCAAAATGTTCTGTCAGGATTTGTAATGAGGAAAAGCCGGCTGGTTGTGATGCTGGAGCTTCTCTTTGAGACCAGTTTCTTATACAATCCGTAACAAAAAAGAAAACAATAAAATGCATGTATTGTGAAACCCTTAATTAAAATAATTTTAGGGAAGTAAAGCTGGAGAAAGGGCATACCTTACTGGACAGATGTCCCCATTTGTAGTGTTCCTAATCAACCATTTGCTTCCCGTCAGTTTGCGATCTCCACCCAGGCAGGTTTTTGAAAAAACTGGATTATACTCGATTCTGTTACTTAACGATCCATCATTTTAGTTTTGCTTCTTTAAAAAACTTCATCAATTTGAAGCTTCACCTCCTCGAAATGCCAACGCATAATCATAAGACATTATATGAAACAATTTTTTCTGAAGGCTATCTGGACTACTTTTGTTGTATAAATTTACCATTTTTAGCAGTTCTTGGTACGTAAAAGCTGAGGAACTGATAATAGTTTTGTAAGCTACGTCGCAAAGCGTCCTATGCGTCTCTTGCTTTCTTGAATCTAACATCAGTAAAGAGGGACCAATAGCCACACCAAACTCTCTACTGAACTTTTCTTGAACCAGTTTAGCTATAACGTTCAGCATAATTTTGATCGCAGTTTCTATGTAAAACGACCCATCTTTTTTTCGCATGTTATTTCCCCAATCTTGTAAAATTAAAGAGAGCTTCTCTTTTGATGTACTCTTGTCCAGACTGTACAGTTTTTCAGCAAGGTCTTAAAATTGTCTCCAAACCGAAGCGTCTACCTTTTGGTGTTTTTTAGGGTAAGAATTTCAGTGATTTGATTAATTTCTTCTAGCGTTGCTGCTCCAAATCGCGATATTTTTCACAAAATATCAAAAAAGACGCGGGCGTTCAAAATTGTTAATGTTTACATTGTTTATTTATTTTTCATAGAAACGACTACCTATAACGATAATTAGAATTTTGTCTTTTTGTGAAATGACAACGAAGCTCGGGTTACTGGATTTTGCTATTTCTTTGACATTTATTTGTGACAGTGAAGTTTTATACCTACTGGGGTATACCTAAAATTGAAAATTGAAAATTCATGAAATTCTCTCATGAAATACCATTCGTGCAATGAAAATATATCTATAATTTTTGCCAAATTTGCCATGACAGGTCATTAATAAAGTATACTTTTTTTAAGTAAAAAGGTAGGCGGATGAGAATTTCTATTCAGAAATTGTATACAAAAAAGTTGGCATGGCATGGCATGGCATGGCATGGCATGGCATGGCATGGCATGGCATGACATGGCATGGCATGGCATGGCATGGCATGGCATGACATGGCATGGCATGGCATGGCATGGCATGGCATGACATGGCATGGCATGGCATGGCATTTAAGGGAAGCCACTGCTTAGGTATGCCCTTTATTTACAAAACAACCTGTATATGAGTTTTAAACTTCCCCTTTGATGTCTAAATTTACGAGTTTTTTGTTCAAACCGAATTTACTTAAAATCAAGTGTTATTAAGGTGGCTAGTTTTGAAATAAAAGCCCTGTATATTTAAAAGTACCGAAATCACTCGAAGTCGGCGACCTAAATTTGTGAGCCCATGTACTCTACTTAAACTAATTAAATACCAAAGTAAATTATAGTATCAATGAGTTTATATTTCTTAATGGATGAAAACAGCAACAACACGTCGGAAAAAAAATATCGATACTGCCGAAGACTAAGAATCGGCCTGATCTCTACCCTCCTTCACTAGTTTTCCCGTCGAAACATCTTAGTTCTCTCTGTAGCAAAGAATTTGGCTTCCAGTTGTCAAAAACGTAGTATATATAAAAAATAAATAAACATTGACAACTGGACAACTGCTAGCTTACAAGACCTAAAAAACATAATTTTACTTAAAGGAATAACGAAAAGAAAATACCCAGCACGACCGCAGTGCCATAATTCTCTATTGCTTGAAGCACCGTTATCTAAAACGTTTAGGTATGAGGTTGGTTATTATTTAGGGGGGTACTATTAGCGAGCATGTAGGATGCATAAAAGAGAGTAATAACAAATTAATAATCTTATACGTCTGTATACGTCCTGAAGCTGGTTTTCACTTTTTTTTTGGAATAACACACGCGGAAAAAGTTAATAGGTACTTTCAATTTTAAATGATAATGGATCCTTAAATAATATCAGTGTGCTTTTCACTAAATTTTAATTTTAGCCCTTTTGTATCGCGGAAGAATAAACGTGTTCAAAGTATGCCGTGGAATCAATCCAAGCATGTCTTGAATTATTACTCTTGAAAGGTAAGATAGGTAAAAGGTATAGGTGAATGAAAAATAAAACTGTCAAGTTCTGAAGTTTTTATTTTTAAGAAAATTATTGTCATTGCCATTCCATAATACAGAAGTAAAAAAAAAAAACATATAGAACAAAGAACCTAAAAATTATAAATTTAACCTAAATGAGAGACGTCTGGATCTGGAAATTGTTTTTCGTTAAAAGGCTGTTAAGATTGTCTTTAACCCGGATACTTGTCTCGTTGGCTAAAGGCTGTAACGCTGTTTTCACGCCATCTATGATCTGAAATGATTCCTCTGACGATACTGCAGTCCTTTGTAAGCTTTGTATGACATCCGCTAGTGCCCCAAAACTATTATAAATCGTTTGTAAATCTGCTTCGACGTGAACGTCTTGAAATTTTATTTGACTCTTCCGAATAGCAGGGGATTCTGTAGCATCGAAGTTTAAAATTACGGGTTTGATTTTCTGAAAATGTTTCAAATAGTAAAATGCTGCTACTAACCATGTTCCCCAGCGTGTAATAATCGGCTGTGGAGATTGATGCAAACGGACGCAGCCACCGTAGTAAATAACACTGCCTACACAAAGATTGGTTATCTTTACCACCTTCGAAATGTATTCCTTGTATTTGTCGTATATCGCCTTATGGCGCAGAGACGTTCTCCCTATCGACGACGGCCCTACAAAGGAACCCTAAGTGGCAGGCGCGGCCCGTGAAATTTTAAAGTTGTATATCTCTGTTGCAACTTATGGGACCCATGCCAAGTTCAGGTTTTTTAATAGTGGCCTTACTAGGAATGTTTTGGCAAAGAAAAAAAATATTTTGTAGTTTGCGAAAAAAAGTTGAATTTTTGAATTGACCCACCTGGGTAAAAAAGTAACACGCTTAGATATTTTATTTATTATCTTTTCTAAACAAATTTTACATCATTTTGTCGACAATTCTTAAATTTTAAGAGTAAAAATTATGTTAGTAGAAAGTTATGACTATAACTTTCTACTAAAACATTTTTTTCTCTTAAAATTTAAGGATTGTCGACAAAATGATGTAAAATTTGTTTAGAAAAAATAATAAATAAAATATCTAGCGTGTTAATTTTTTACCCAGGTGGGTCAATTCAAAAATTAAACTTTTTCTCGCAAATTGAAAAATAGTTTTTTTCTTTACCAAAACATTCTTAGTAGGCTCACTATTAAAAATCCTGAATTTGGCATGGATCCCATAAGTAGCAACAGAGATATACAACTTTGAAATTTCACGGGCCGCGCCTGATAAGTGGTGAGCTTTACAAATGACAAAATAAATATCTCCAAGAGTTTTGCAGTTAATTATAGGAGAGCTAACATTTCGGGCAATTCCTGTATACGATATGCTATATTAAACCACCGTTATACGGTGATTAAACTGACCATCTTTTGATTTTAACACTGGATTAAAAGGTTTGTGCGACCGGATGTTAAAGACGTGTTCTTGCGAAGATTTATAAAGAAGTTTTTTTTTAATTTCTGTAAAAAAGAA
The DNA here is from genome assembly GCA_963971165.1 of Philopedon plagiatum. Lineage (NCBI taxonomy): Eukaryota > Metazoa > Arthropoda > Insecta > Coleoptera > Curculionidae > Philopedon > Philopedon plagiatum. Next base: position 15,129,622 of record OZ020196.1, on the reverse strand, counting down.
CTTAAATATATCAAAGAGAAAGAACACGGAAAATTATAGTTAAAGTGTAATAGTGCATCACATAATATAGATCGCAAAGTAAATCTATTGCTAAAAATAATTTAAATTTAGAAGCAGTTAGTCTTCAAAATGCGGCTAATTTTCTCATCATGGACACTGTGTATCGCGTGTCACCTTTAATATCACCTGCGATATATAATTAATTAATTGGGAAGAACAAGCAGTGCTGCTACTTAATTGGTTCCATTATAATAAATTACGAAAATAATGTCATTGTGTTCGCTAATTAGACATAAAATGCTATAAGAAATTTTATTTTACTTAAGAAGCAGTATCTATTTATAAACCCAAAGCTTAAAAAAATCTTGTGTAAAGGTCCTTGCACAATTTTCAATTTTATGTTTCAACTTTATACAGGGTGACACAAGAGACTCATGACACTCTGTAACTTTGCTATTTCAAAATAAATAATTTTGAAATTTGTTGTAGTCGTATATTGTAGAAATGTCTTCTTTTTATGTCAAACAATCATTTTCTTCAACTCTCTGTTTGACCGGAAATAACTCAAATTTTGTTATTATTACCTTGTATGTATTTTCATCCTATCAGCTTCGTCTTAAAATTCTCTTTTTAAACATGCATCACAACATGATTTCTGTTTTTAGAATTGCACTTAAAAGCGCTTTAATTGCATTATCTCTAGGTTCCCATGACTTGAACCGTAAACGCTCTTGAGGCGCAATGGGCTGTGATATCAGAAGAGCTGTGATAATTAATATTTCATATTTTTTAGGGCTTATCATTGTCTCGAGAAGGTGCATAGCTATGGTCCATCCAATTTATATTCAAAAAATTGAATTGAACAAGAGTTCCCTTTATTGGTTAGTTTCATGGGCAGTTTACACCAGAACATATTTTAACAAGCAACATTTTTCTTTTCTTTCGTGATAATCATCAAGGAATTAGATTTCTTTCCATCCTTGTTGGCGAAAGTGCATTAGAAAAAGACACTACAAAAAGAATATGTTCAATTTTCATCTCAACTTCTTCGCTTCTGGAAGTATTTCTGGTTATCTACTAACTTATCTTAAAAATGATCTTTTTGTATTCTGTGACATACACTGAACTGCAGTCGTTGCTGAGACTATTTAGATAAAAATTATAAAATTCTGTACAATATGCAACGCCTGTTTTTTATTTGACATAAACCAAAATGATGCCTTTGGTGTTAGTGTCCAAGTATTTGATGGCCTATAAACACTTCACATTCACCGTCCATGCGTGGCCTAAACAACGTCATATTATCTCAGTCATCCATAACCAATCTACATGAAGTTCTATATTAATTTAACGACCTTTACGTCTGCGTTCCAAATCGAAAAAAAAATCAAATTACAGATGTTAATTTTACGAGTATTTATGGAAAACAAGTTGTTGCAGTGATAAGAATCTGAAATGATATGGGGTTGGTGTAGGGAAACCGATTACATTGATCATAATTCATAATTTTCCATAAGGTCTGGCTGGTTACTTATTTTTATGTGGTAAAACCAACGAAGAGGGAGAAATCTGATTACAAACCAATTTTTCTTGTTTAAATAAATAATTCTAGAATGAGGTGGAAATAAGAAGATTTAGGCACTGGACATAAGAATAAGCAATATGCATGTATTATATTTTATTGCATAAATCGCTTAAGAATGCCACAACAAACATAAATATTAAGTATTTGTAACGAAATTTTAAAGACAAATAAGCGACCATTCATCATACAACCAGAGAAAAATAAGACAGAGAGAATAATATCTCGTACTGATTTCATTCATAAATACGATTTGCTGTCGATGACCGCCAAACCGACGCGACGTCGAAATAAGCTGCCACGGGCGTGCGATGCAGATTTTGAGTTATAATGGGTTTTTTTCTGCAGCAGTTTCAAATCAATCAGAGCCAATGAGATTATACGGTTTCGATCAACAAACTGTTTTCCTTGAAGATGATTGGCTCTGACTAGTTTCAAACTGCTGCAGAAACAAACCTAATAAAGAAATGCTGCAAAATAAAAAATTCAATACAGTAGAATAAAAATGTATTATTAAATATTTATAACTAATCTAGGAACAAATAAATAGGTACCATATTTATAGCAATTTTACGTCTACAAGAAAAACTATAAAACATGTAGAGTAAAATAAAAAAAAATATGAATACTTAACTCGTGAATTATTAGTACAAATGAAAACATTGCATGAAATTACAAAACTACAGGCTTTTTACAATAATTTAAGCCCTTTATACTATTATGTACCAAAACATACCTAACTAAATGAAATATAGTTTTGACAAAGTGTAAGTTCTTAGACAAAATACCAATCATTCTCTCTTTCGTGTATTTCGTATATGCCCGTTGGTACGGAGATTTCTGATGTACGGTGTTATCCCTTATATTTTGCATCGAATCTAGATTTTATCAATTGGACTATAAAAAACTTTTACGGCAAAAGTAAAATCATTTGTCTCTTTATTCTTTTATGCAATAAAAAAAAGTGAAAACCGCTAACCTAGCCAACAGTGTAAAACCTTAGTTATTTTAAACGGAACATGCAGTATATTTCCAAGTCATGTAGGAGAGCTTTTCAGTATAAATTCATGGATATAATATAATTCTTTATTATTGGTTTTACGAGGAAAAGTCGTTCTTTATAAAAAAAATTCTGCTTGTCGAAAAAATGAGTTTATCACATAAGAATTTCATATCAGATATACAGGTTGTTAATAAATTAAGAAAACAACAGCCAGATTCTCCAACGCTAGTCCGGTCTAATTTGATAACCAAAAGTTTTAAACTGACAAGCGTAAGAATAAGACAACTACGTTTTACACTATAACTTTATTTCTGAGCTTTTTCGCAAATTTATAAAGAAACCGGCAATTTTAGTACCTACTTTCGACAATAATAGAACTAAACTCATTACAGCAACTCGTTCCAAGATGAAAATCATTTGGAAATGAAGCAAATCGCTGAAATATTATAATAATTCATAAGTTTTTAATGACGACACTTGTTAACAATGACAGAACAAAAACCTGTCAAAACATAACTGATCAACTATAGGATCTTAATTTAAACCAGTACTAAATCTTAAACTTTCTTAGTGAATCTGAACGGAAATGTTTTAAGAGACGAGTACCATTATTTATTATCTTAGTCAAAATGTTTATAAAACAAAGTTGTTTATAATCCAAAACAAAACCTAAATACAAAATTTGAAATCTGAATTCTAATTTTTAAATTTATCTCAACTTTTTTTCAAACATAAACGTTAATGTGCTAAACAAAATAATAAAAATGAAATAAGAATTTGTACAATTATGGAAAAAATTGTTGTTCCACTTATCCTCCTCCAACGTCCACACATTTATCCAAATTAGAAATAAATTTACCATATACGTTTGTCCATTTAATATTATCGATAGGACAGCACTCAGGTTTTCATTTTGAATGTTCATAAATTCAATAATCGCAAAAAATACAAAACATGAAAATTAGAATTCAGATTTCGAATTTTGTATTTAGGCTGTATTTTGGACCACAAACAACTGTTTTACACACATTTTGTCTAAAATAATAAATAATGGCAACGTAAGATAAAAAAACGCCCTCAAAGTATGCCGTGGAATCAATCGCGCATGTGTTGAAATTACTCTTGAAAGATAATATAGGTCAAAGGTATAGGTGAATGAAAAATAAAACTGTCAAGTTTTTTATTTTTACGAAAGTTACATTATTGTCATTGTCATTGCATAATACAGAATTAAAAAGAAACACAACAACAAAGAACCTAAAAATTATAAATTTAAACTAAAGAGACGTGTCAGCCTTCTACCTCCAAACATGTTCCCATTCTTCTTTTTACAGCATCAGAAACATTGCACTTGGGGCTAGGTATTAATTTCCTGAAATGTATTTGTAATCCTAGCCCGTAGGGCTTCTAAATTTTCACAAGAGGTTTTGAAAACCGAGTTTTCAATGCGTGGCCATAAAAAAAAGTCGCTCGGCGTGACATCGCAGAACCGTGCTGGCCACCTATCTGGCATATTACGACTAATGATTCCGTCTTCGAAAAATTCAAATTTAAATTATCAAGAGTTACGTGAATTGGTGCGCCGCGCGCCGTCCTGCTGGAAGTAGCCTTGTCGCATCTCTTCATCGTCTAATGCGTTTACAAAATTTTCTAAAATTTCATTACTGTATCACTCCTTTAAAAAAATCGATCCAATTAACCTTCCTTTCGATATGGCCGCCCACACGCCAACTTTCTGTGAATGCCCAGGCTTCTCTATAAAGAAATGTGGATATTCTCATTTGTTGAGAATTTACATCACCAGAGAGGTAAAACCATGCATGCTTCATCAGTTAAAAAGGTTTTTTCAAATACGTTTTCATTATTATGCGAATTACCCATAAACCACTCTCAAAATTGCATTCGCTGCGCCTTGTCGTTTGGTAAAAATTCTTGGACAGAGCTTAGAAGACAAGCGTGCATATGCAGGTCATATTTCAGAATTGTATTGCAGGTTCCGTATGATACATTTCCTTGCTGGCTTAAACGCCAAATAGAGGTTTCTGGATGTTCATTCACAATTTGCCTCAATTCTTCTACTTTTTGTGCAGTGCGAACTTTGGGTCTCATACTGCCTTCCTTTCTCTTCACACATCCTGTTTCTCTAAACAAAACCACGGATCTAGTCAAATCTTGGCGAAACTGGTCGAAATCCATGACTATGTCTGTAAATTCTGTTTGAAAATAATGATTGGCGACCCGTGTTGAATACACCCGCTGGCCATTAACCCTCTTCTACCATTTCTAAAGTAACTTTCGATCATAAAAGCTTTTTGTTCTGCCGTGATTACCATATTTAATTTTCTTAAAAATAAAAACTTCAGAATTTCACAGTTCTATTTTTCATTCACGTATACCTTTTACCTATGTTATACCTTTCAAAAGTAATAATAAAAGACATGCGTGATTGATTCCGCGGCATACTTTGAGGACGTTTTCTTTTTGATCTTACGTTATTATTATTGGCATAACAACCATTTTCGTCACTATTTATAACACATATTTATTACTGTGAAAAGTTACTAACGTTTACCAAACATATTTAAAAACCAGATAGAAAATACACGTTATCTCGCTCTTGCTTCCCTATCCCCCTCCCCTGTTTTTGTTTTTGAGATTGTCTGACAGGCATGTGATCAATTGAACTCTTAACGACAATAAGTCATGTGCCTCTCCAAGATTCCGAGCATAAGGACGTAAGCTATTAGGGAGATTTTGCAAAAAGATATCGTAGACACGCTAATCCATAACCAATAGAATTTAGAGTGGTATTTTAATCAGAGTTTTCACCTCATTTGCTAAATGAATTTATAATACCAACGATAAGGAAGACTTTTTTTAAATTTGTATGATTTTATAAATCATGTGATAGCAACTTTAAACTTTATCGTTTATGGGTTAGCGTGTCTGCATCTAGTTAGAAAGCCTCCCTATTATCTCAACACAAATGACCCCTTTCCTCTTATGCAGCAAAAATAAATAAGTGTTATTATGGGTTGCCTATATATACCTCATCACGAATGTCAATGTGTAAATCTTGGCGTACCCTAAGAGAGTGGTGCATTTTAATAAGGAAATAACTTTTTGGTTTTCACTTTTTCAATAGTACTGATAGTAAAAAATACTGAGCATTCTTTTAAGAATTGTATTTAATTGGGTAGTGGAATGTTTTTTCATTCATGGCAATACCTACTGTTTCGTTTGTGTTGTATAAGTGTGATTCTTTCTAGATGAAGTGACTTGAATGAAGAGATTTTACTTTAAAAGTATTAGTATACTTTAAAAGCATTACTTTTCATTTGTTAATAGTGCGGGTACTGCCAAAATATCGTGGAATCTTTTAAGTATTATGTTTAATTCGTTATTGGAACTTTTGTTAGTGTTAAATATTAGCCAATCCTTGATTTCTTGCATTAAACTAATGACTGTACAGTGTTTTTGGTATATTGATATTAAACATTTTCAAAAGATGTGTATTTTAAAAGGAATTTTACTACAAAGCTAACAATAACATTATTTTTATGATGGATTGTTACGTAAAAAAAATTATTGATAGAATTGGCAACCTATTTGATATCATTTCATCAGATAATACTATTATAATTCATAATCCTTACGGTGTGACTCGTTTTTTACCATTTAAATCTTATATCATCGTTAAACAAATTTCTCTTACTTTTTTGCAATGTTCAAAAGGTCTCGATGCAAACAAGTATAACAAATAGGGGCGGCACCAAATAAGGCAAGCAATGAAAACCGGCACTTATTCTTACTGCTCTTCAAAAAAACAACACTAAATCCGAAAGCTTGCGCACATAGCAAATAAACAACCAACCATACTGATTTTAAATAAATGACAGTTCAAGTAGCGCCATATTTCACGCAATTTTTTTTAATTCCGTACCTACATGCTAATAAAAATGACATGCTCGCAAAGTCCTGCTGCGTTATATTAATGCACCAATGTGGTTTTTTGACATTTTTGCGTTGCGCGACATCTTGTACTTCGCTATTAATAAAAACCTTATAGTTATGCACTGCACATGTTGTTGAGGAGTGCGAAAAGAATTTTATGTAGATGTATGTATTATTTTTGGTATAGTTTTGCGGCCCTAAAGTAGCTCATTAATTGTACTGGTACAATAGAATTACTCTATTCCTGTTGAAGTACCTATGCTATTATACTGTCTTCAGAACCTTTCTTGATTTTTTACTTGCACACCATTCTCTGTAAACAGCATGAGTTTCTTCTATTCATTCCCGTTAACCTCATACTGATAATGCTTTTGTTGGTGATACGTTCAACATATTCTTATTAATCTTGTCCTGTAATCTGTCCTTAAAAATAACTTATAAAAATGAGAACTGTATGTATTTAAAACTCCTATTTTATAATTCCTTTCAATTGACGTTAAAGTAAGATACCTCTTCTATAATGCGTTCTAGTTAATAGGTATAAGGCATTGCTAATACTCATTTTTTTAATCATTATAATTCTAGAATTATAATGAAATCATAGTAGTGGGTATATATATATATATATATATATATATATATATATATATATATATATATATATATATATATATATATATATATATATATATATAAATATATATATATATATATATATATATATATATATATATATATATATATATATATATATATATATATAGGTGTCATATTAACACGACAGGATATAATAGTTAATTTATGCAACTGGTGCGTGAAACGCATCTTTAAAGAACGAGATCGCAGTTTATCAATAAACAATCGAGTTTTTTAAAGATGCTTCACGAACAAGTTTTATGCAATATTTTTTCTACAACTGTCAACAAAAGTGTTAAAAATACAAAAAGAAAATATATAAAATTTTAAAAAACCGCTTCTTAAAAAAATTGTTTCTTGAAACTTAGTACCTAGTCGTTGCTTTCATTGTGACGATGGAAATCTCGTAGGCGTTTATTATTATTTTCGGTATCTGTCTATTTAGTAACGTATTGTCAAAGTTGTTGAAGGAGTGTGCAAAAATTAAAGTAATTTTTCGTGAAAAATGCAAGAAAATAGGGAAAATAAAGAGTTATCTTCGTGAACTCCTCCAAGCTTCTTAAAATTGGAAAATTCTGCCATTGACAATCTTCTAAGTATCAGCAAAATCAAAACATTTGTATAAAAATGTAAACGATCATGTCACGAAATGACGCGGGGATAAAAAGGTATTTTAACTTCATGCGAGGTTTCTGTCAAAACAAGACGAGAAAAGTCTTAAAAATAATTGATTCTTTCACTTTAAGATTAATATGCAAGACAATTTTCAATAAATTTTATTTAATTTGCGCGTGCCTCTTCAACAACTTTGACAATTCTTTGCAGAAACAAAAATAATAATAAACGTGTACGAGTGGTTTCCATAGTAACAATGAAAGCAACGACTACTCAGTTTGAAGAAAAGTTTTTTTTTAAATTTTATATATTTCCTTTTTGTATTTTTAACACTTTTTAACAGTTGTAGAAAAAATATTCTATGAAACTCGTATGTGAAGCATCTTTAAAAAACTCGATCGTTTATTGATTTCGGCGGTCGCCTCGATCCATAAACTGCAATCTCGTTCTTTAAAGATGCGTTTCACGCACTAGTTGCATAAATAACTGTTTAGTTTTTAGTGTGTGAAATCATTTTTCCATCCGTGATATAGCTATTTCACGCACGATGATAAAATGGCGTATTTCACACATCAAAATCAGTGTCAAAAAGTCAACTTTTTTGACAGATGTAAAAAAACATTATTTTATATTTAATTTCGAATACCAAATTTTGGCGCTAGTTTGTTATTAAGTAGTATAGGTACAGGGTGTTACGAAAATATGTTAAGAAATTTTAAGAGCAAATTCTACATCTAAAAATATAAAAATAAGTTTATATAAACATGGATCCTTAAACGCTTCTTTTTCGAGGTGTCTAATATTTTATTTTTTAAATATTTTGTTTTAATTTCTATTTAGATTTTAGAGCATGTGTGGAAGAACGAGGAAACCATTTGCGACATCTACTATAAACTTAAATCAAAAGGCACAGTTTCCTGAACAAAAAATATGTAAAAAATTAACTGTCATTATTTGTTTTTATTGTAAGATATAAATTATTTTTTATCTCGAAAGCAAAAAAGATCTAGAGACACTTTTCACGCAGAATTAATTGGGCTTTAAGAGAACGATATTAACGCTATTACGATTATAAAATCAGTGGCGTGCCATTTTTTTGCTAAAAATAAAGACTCACCAGCACGCACGCCACTGATGCCTTTACATTAGAAAATTCATTTTAGTACGTCAATGTACCCTTTGATTATACCAAAACTTGTGTCAATATCTTAACGCATTTTCGAGAAATTAAAAAAAAATCATTTAAAAAAGAAAATATTAGACACCCTGTATCTCGAAAAAGAAGCGTTTGAGGATCCATGTTTATATAAACTTATTTTCATATTTTTATATGCACAATTTACCCTTAAAATATCTTAATATCTTTTTGTAGCACCCTGTACACAAGTACCGATTGTACCTGTCTATTGGTATAAATTATTAAAACTTTTTATACAATGTTCAGTGGGAAAAAATTAATATTATTTTATATTTTTCAAAATAAAATTTTTGTTGAAAAATATATAAATATTTTGAAAATATTTTATCGAAAACACGTCTTTCGAAAGTAGGTACCTACATTTTCTTAAAAATGTCTTCAAAAAATAATTTTTAAAAAGTAGGTACATTTCCCCGAAATGTTTTCGAAAACAATATTTAGAAAAATAAAATATGAACTCTAGTAGCTAAACAAACCGTTTTTGGGTTTGATGAGGTTTCCTTAGGTTTGGTACGTTACTTTCGCGTTAATTCATTTTTCAAAAAACCGTTGCTTGAAATAATTTTTTTTTTTTTTTTTTATTGATAAAGCCTGCGGCGTTTACTGTTATTAAAACTGGTCTGCAAGACCAACCATTAATTTTTCTCTAAATTCTTTCTTGAAATAATTAACATCCGAAAAAATTTAAATTCGAAAAATATGTTCTCTAAAAAATGTATTTTTGAAAACTGGTTTAGAAACAATTTGATAAACTGGCTTTGGAAAAATTGTATTTTCGTATATCCTCCCAAATGAGCAGAAGGCATAAATAGAAAAATGCTACAATATTACACTCTCATATTAATCAGACAATTTGTCCTGTCGCGTGTAAGCTAAGGTGACCAACTCATCAAAACTGTTCTGTTTTTTTTAAACTTACATCTCTTTTGAAAATGAACCTACAAAAATTTTTCCAAAATATTTTTTTCTTAAAAAGAATCTTTCAAAAATATATTTTCCGAAAATAGGTATATTTTTAGGAAACATAGTTTTTCTAAATTTAAATTATGAACTCTACTGGCTTAGAAAATGTGAATGAAAAAATAACAAAAAATCCTGACCTAACCTAAACGAACCATTTTTGTGTTCGGTCAGATTCACGTTCCTTTGTATCAGCTATGTTCCTTTGTAGTAGAATACTTTCAAAAAAGTGTTTATTTTTCATATGAATATTAGAAGTATTTTTCGAAACAATGTTTAAAAAATGTACCATTGGGGTCAGAAAATACTGGTTCAAGAAAAAAAATCAAAATAATATGTTGCTTCTAGACTATTATGAAAACCTTTCGAAAAGGTAAGTGGTATCTACGATTCCACCTTGCTATACGTTAATATACGAGGTAAAGATGAAGGTTTTCAAAATGCTCTGCAGCATTGTGTTTCTGAAAAGCTTTTCTGGTATTTTTTTACGTGATACTTTTTATTAAAGATCATGAATAAAATAAAGTCATTGTCTCTTGCCAAATAATATATTAAATTTTCTTCAATATTCAAACTCTATTTGGAGAAAATAAATAAAAAGAACAATAAATAATGATAATTAATATTTCGTCATTGCTGTCGATGACGGCTTGTAGACAACGTGGCATGTTTAACACCAAATTTCTTGTAAATTTTGGAGTTACTTCATTCCATGCTTCAAGTATCTTCTGTCGAAGTTCTTCTTAGCTTCTAGGTCTAAATTCATGCCTATACATATATTTTGTCATTTCTCCCCTAACGTTCTCAATAGGTTTGAGGTCTGGACTCTTTGAACTCCATGGTAAGACGTAGACGCTGTTTTTTCGGGTGAATTATTGAACAATTCTTGCCTTGCGGATTGGTGCATTGTCATGCTGGAAGATGTTATCCTCTCCATATACCACTCCAACCGATGGAATCATGACTCGACGAAGAATAACTCGATCAACAGCAGCCGTCAGTCTTCCCTGAACAATCTGCAAAAACTCCTGGTCCCCTAGCACTGATCTAGTCCCAAATGTTAATCGAAAAAGTCCACTTTCATTAGTTTTACGGGTATATCTCTCGTGATACCTCATGTTTCTGGGTCTATATACACGAATTTTGCAGTTGTTTCGTTTGTTCGTCAGAAAATATTGCTCTTTCCAATAAATTATTCGGGTTGAGATATTCCCTACAAAATTCTACTCGTCTCTGTTTGTTTCCAGCAGTCAAAAATATTTTGTTAGCAGCACATCGGTTTTTTTATATCTATATTTTAATTGTTTTGGACGATCGGGGGAAATTGGTTTCCGCTTTCGCGTTTCTTGAATAGATGTTCTCTTAGAGAGTTGACAAACTCGGTATCTTCATCCTCCGTCGAGATCTTCCTCCTATCGGAACCTAGTTTTCTCTTAATTTCCCCGTAGTCTTCAATTTTTTTCTTGAATAATATCACTGTATTCTTGCTTACTTTCAATTCCGCAGCAATATCTCTTACAGGTACCCTGCTCCCCAATCTGGTGTGAATTATGGCTTTTTGTTCTACAGTTAATGCTGGCATTATCGTTTTTTATATAATATAGCAAATACTCATGACAATATAATATATTATTTGATAAGTTGATGACAACAATCAAAACTTTTAGGGATTACCTACCTGCAAATTAACATTAAATGTTACCTACAATAGTCCAGGAGATTAAAGCAAATTTCTTAGGCCCAGTATTTTTTGGCCGCAATGGTACTTACTTAAACATGAAACAGTAAATGTACTGAATCTGTAAAAAATGTACTGCGTGAGGGAAATTCAAAAATCGGGACGTTTAAGAATTTAAAACATTTAAAATATATAGCTTTCTCTGCAGTTTAAAATAATTGAGGTTGGTTAAATAAAACAGTCTTTTTATTTTGGAAAATATAAAATAATACGAATTTTTTCCCACTGAACATTGTATAGAAAGTTGTAATTTATACCAATAGACAGGTACAATCGGTACTTGTATACAGGGTGCTACAAAAAGATATTAAGAAATTTTAAGGGTAAATTCTACATCTAAAAATATGAAAATATGTTTATATAAACATGGATCCTCAAACGCTTCTTTTTCGAGATACAGGGTGTCTAATATTTTCTTTTTTAATTGATTTTTTTTTTATTTCTCGAAAATGCGTTAAGATATTGACACAAGTTTTGGTATGATCAAAGGGTACATTGACGTGCAAAAATGTATTTTCTAATGTACCTGCATCAGTGGCGTGCGTGCTGGTGAGTCTTTATTTTTAGCAAAAAATGGCACGCCACTGATTTTATAATCGTAATAGCGTCAATAGCGTTCTCTTAAAGCCCAATTAATTCTGCGTGAAAAGTATCTCTAGAACTTTTTTGCTCAGACGCGCCGTTTTCGAGATAAAAAATAATTTATATCTTACAATAAAAACAAATAATGACAGTTAGTTTTTTACAAATTTTTTGTTCAGGAAACAGTGCCTTTTGATTTAAGTTTATAGCAGATGTCGCAAATGGTTTCCTCATTCTTCAACACATGCTCTAAAATCTAAATAGCAATTAAAACAAAATATTTAAAAAATAAAATATTAAACACCTTGAAAACGAAGCGTTTAAGGATCCATGTTTATATAAACTTATTTTTATATTTTCAGATGTAGAATTTGCTCTTAAAATTTCTTAACATATTTTCGTAACACCCTGTATACTACTTAATAGCAAACTAGCGCCAAAATATGGAATTCAAAATTAAATATAAAATAATGTTTTTTTACAACTGTCAAAAAAGTTGACTTTTTGACATTGATTTTGATCTGTGAAATACGCCATTTTATCATCGTGCGTGAAATAGCTATTTCACGGATGGAAAAATGATTTCACACACTAAAAACTAAACAGTTATTTATGCAACTAGTGCGTGAAACGCATCTGTAAAGAACGAGATCGCAGTTTATTGATCGAGGCGACCGCCGAAATCAATAAACGATCGAGTTTTTTAAAGATGCTTCACGTACGAGTTTCACATAATATTTTTTCTACAACTGTTAAAAAGTGTTAAAAATACAAAAATAAAATATATAAAATTAAAAAAAAAACTTTTCTTGAAACTGAGTAGTCGTTGCTTTCATTGTTACTATGGAAACCACTCGTACACGTTTATTATTATTTTTGTTTCTGCAAAGAATTGTCAAAGTTGTTGAAGAGACACGCGCAAATTAAATAAAATTTATTGAAAATTGTCTTGCATATTCATCTTAAAGTGAAAGAATCAACTATTTTTAAGACTTTTCTCGTTTTGTTTTGACAGAAACCTCGCATGAAGCTAAAATAATCTGTTTAAAGGTATTTTAGTTTTCAGTGCGTCAAATCATTTTTCTATGCGTGAAATAGCTAAATACCTTTTTATCCCCGCGTCGTTTCGTGACATGATCGTTTACATTTTTATACAAATGTTTTGATTTTGCTGGTACTTAGAATATTGCCAATGGCAGAATTTTCCAATTTTAAGAAGCTTGGAGGAGTTCACGAAGATAACTCTTTATTTTCCCTATTTTCTTGCATTTTTCACGAAAAATCACTTTAATCACACTTTCGAAAGACGTGTTTTCGAGAAAATATTTTCAAAATATTTCCTACATTCATTTTCAAGCAAAACACATATTTAACATACATTCGAAAAGTTTTCGAGAAAATATTTTTAACAATTTTGTTAATCCGTTTTCGAAAAAGCTGTTCTTCGAAAAAATTTACTTTTGAAGAGAAAAAAACTATTTCGTTATTTGTTTCCTTTAAAAGCCAAAATGATGCGGCGCAAATTTTGATAGGATCACAGATAGATGTGTAAGGAATTTTTTCAGAAACAATCTAAGAGCATGTAAGTCAAAAATGCCAAAAAGGCTTGAATTTTTTTGTTATATATAAGTATTTATCTATTATTCATATTTTTGTGGTATAATTCATTTTAAAGACCTTGCATACTCCCCCCCTGCTGCAGAGCAGAAATCCTTTAAGCACGTGAGCAGAGGCTCCAGTTGAAAACACGGTAAGACATGCCAGAATCCAGAATGAAAGTAATCGAAGTGCGCCACCCTGAGCGTGGAAGTGGACATTGAATAACTCAGGTTACGCAAAAGAAAAAGTGTTTACGACACTTATTCAGACAGTACGTTTATGTGCTCTTCCCATGACAACTTGGAGTCCAAGAAACGAGCCGGTTATGAGCCTTGCGGTTGGCTGATGTTTCTAAGAGAGAAGAGAAGATGCTGGGTTTTACTGCCATTAACACAAAGCCCATTGTTTAAGAACCAGCTCTCTATATTGAAAAGAAACTCTTTTTTTTTCTTCTTCTCTTTATTCTTAGCAGTCACCCTCATCATCTCCTCATCAACAACCAATTAAGTTGTGTCATCTGTGTATACGATAAAATTGGTTTCCACTGAGCACGTACGTCATTATTAATCAATAAGGAAAGGGCGATTTTTACAATTTACTTTAATAAGAAATTAGTTATTACATATTTTTATAAAATATTTTATTAAATATAAATTTATACACACATAAATACATATTATGAAAAAGATTAACTTCTAAGTGTCTGGCTTAAACTTAACTAAATTACAGTACTTGACTAGAGAACATTACTGGAAGTTTTAGGGATAAGTTTTAGCCAGAGAACACCGGGCTTTCCTGATTCCAGGTTCGGTAGTCTGGTGCAAGAAAGACTCCTGCGAACGTAGCCGCATACCCCCCTATAAAAGCGAAAAGATGTGAGAAGTGAGACGTGTATGGCCTGGAAACAGGAGACAATTGGTTGAGAACTTGGGACTGATTTGGGTTTCGGTCAGAAAGGGATGTGGGCTTTGCATGATTGTGGGTAGTGGAATTCTCTGATGGTGGGCCCCCCTGAGCACCCCTCGCCCGGAGATCCGCATGAAGGGGTAGTTTACCTCCGGAATTTTTTACCCCTGGGAGCGCCATCATCATTTTTAAACTTACACGGAAATAATCAACTGAACTTTTTGCCAGGGTGGTGTGCGAATTTTAAAAAAAATGCGACTGGACTTAGAAGTTTTCGCGGGAAATTTTTCGCCGCCCTATACCGCTGCGCTCAGCACAGCACACTATGGTTCCAGAGCCCCAATTTTTTGGCCAAAATTATAAAAAGTATTTAACTCAAATTTAAATTACTCCAAATGGGTTCTAGATTGAAAAAGAACTTGATAGAATGCAAAAAAGTTTATTAACTATAAGGTTTTTAAAAAAGCGGTATATTTAGAAAGAGATTTATTTTATTTACACAAGATTATGTAATAAAAATTTCTGGCGAATAATATTCAGCACTCAGGCGCCAATACCTCCCGGACTAAAATATATTTATAAACTTTTCGTGCTTCGAAATAAATGTTTTTACTACATTTCCTAAATCTAGTCCGCAAATTTCGATTTCTGCTTTTTCAGTTTAATTTTTTTAGATTGTAGGTAATATTTAAATAAATTGTCCACAGATGATGACATTTTGTAAACTTTATATTAAGATAATGTAGAGTTATCTTTGAGCATTTATTTCTTGGTTCTTTATTTCAAGGGAGTGTTAGAAGACGTACACGACACTACTTCTGCATATGTTAGTTTATGTTTTTTCGCGAACGAAATACAGTCCTTTTCTTCCTCCTTTGTTCTTTTTTCTTCTTCTTCGGCATTCATTTGTATCTCTATATTCTTCTGGTGCCGATCAGCTTTACTATCTGCAAGAGTAGATGATACTGCTGAACCGGAAACTTCTTGATTTACCTCTTCAGTGACGACGGGCGCTGACAGCGGGAAAGGTGGAAAGTCACTCTCCGCGAATGACAAACAGGCTTTCTCTCCTTCCTTTGTTGTTTCTCCTTCTTCTCTCGCATTTGTTTGTGCCCATATTGTATCATTTTCTTGCAAATCAATTTTGATTTCTTCAGCTAGATGATGCTTCTGAAGTACAAACTTCTAGGTTTTCTTCTTCAAAAACGACTGGCGATGGTGCTAGTAAAGCTGGAAAATCATTTTCCGCAAACGACAAACACCCTTTTTCTCCCGCCTTTGTTCTTTCTTCTCCCGTCATTTTTTGTGTCCCTATATTGTCTTCGTGTGAATTAGCTTTGGTTTCTTCAGTTTGCACTACATAGCTAGATGATACTGCTGAAGTAGAAGCTTCTTGATTTTCTTCTTCAGCAACGACTGGCGATGGCGGTGGTAATGCTGGAAAATCTTCCAGACTCTCGAGATTGTATTTCTTGTTTCTGGGAAAAAACCGATTCCTGGCATAGTTCTGCTGCAGCTTGTGATAAAAAACACTCTTCCCGTCTATCAGCTGTACAGTGGCCCATTTGTAACGGGGGTTAAAATGAATGTCCTCCCAGCTATCCTTCAAAAGCTCTATGTTATGCAGGTTTTCGTTAATTAGGTGGACACATATATCTAAAAGAAAACATAATTACATACCATACATATATGGCACTATAATACTACAGGTAATTCTTCGGCCAAAAAAAAAGTTCCTTTAACATAGGTCCTAAAATGCATCGTATCCAATATACAGGGTGATCAAATTTTGATTTTTTCTTATTTATTTTACGTGTCCTTAAAATTAATTTATTTTTATCAGGTACCATTTGAAAGAATCTCACGGTGTGCCTCGATTAAGTTTTTCTCAAAGGTCGTCCTACTGATTTAAGCCCAAAATGTAAATCATAGATCAATAGTTTGAAAAGAAAACTTGATTTTTCTAATTATTTTTAGGTTAAGCGGCATTATTTCATAAAAAAGAGTAGTATCAAAATCTTCTTTCAAGTCCTGAAAATGATATCTTCTTAGTGAAAATATTTAATATTTTTAAATAACCTTAATAATCCTAAAAAAAGATGAAAAAATAAGTTTTTCGTCAGTTTTTGGTACCTATCTCTTAAATGGTACGTTCAAATATGATCATTTATGAATTAATTTTAAAGATAATGTAATTATCTATAAATCAAAAAAACAATTGCCGCTCTATCTACATCTGTTCAAAAGATATAGATAATAGAAGGTTGAAAAATTCGAACATAAAAATTATGGAATCAGAATGTTGTGATATATCTCAATAATTATAAGTTATGGTTACAAAACTGTATATCATTTTAAAAAAGCTGACTTAATGGGAAACAAAATGAAAAACAATTATCTTTTATCTGGAACAAAACCAAATCTAGGATCGCGCCGACGCGACGGTGTTACAGTGCCAACGGCGGCGTAGAGCGCTATGACGAAATGCTTTTAATACCTGTACTATTTGATTTTAATTTTGAATGTTTTTTTTTTAATTAATTGTAATTCTGGTTTCGTTTGACATTAATTTTTGATATATTCTGTTTGTTATTTAATTTTTTTTTGTTACATATTATTTTAAGTTTTTGTTATTGTTATTTATATTTAAATTTAATGAAAGTTTTTTGTTTTTTATATTGGTCTCCTTGTAAATACTTTCTTTTATATCTATTACTAATGAGGAGGATGCTTTGTCAACAGAAAATTAGTTTTTCTTGCACAATAAAGTATATTGAGTATGAGTATGAGTATTAAGTTTTTGCGACTTTTACTTAGGTACTTAGTGAAAATATAAAATTGATTCCTTTTAATTTAATATCCTTTAAATAAATTAATTTAAACGTATCATTTTGTCCTTTTACATTGAAATTAATTCATTCAAAATAAATTAAATTAAAAGGAAATTTAATATTTTCACAATGTACCTATGTAAAACTATAAAAAAAACTTAATAATACAGTCATTAATTGCATTTCGTCTTAGCGCTCTATGCGGTTGACACTGTCAACACCGTCGCGTCGGCGCGGATATACAGTTTCCGACGATCCTATCTTTGGTTTTATTCCAGATAAAAGATGATTTTTTTGTATTTTGCTTAAAATTGAGTCAACTTTTTGAAAATGATGAAGAGTTTTATCTTTATATATTTACAATTTTTGAGATATATCACAACATTCTGATTCCATAATTTTTTTGTTCAGATTTTTCAACCATCTATTATCCATATCTTTTGAGCATATCAGATGTAGATAGAGAGGCAAATTCTTTCTTGATTTGCAGATAATTGCATTGTTTTTAAAATTAATTCAGAAACCATTATATTTGAATGTACCATTTAAGAGATATGTACTAAAAACTGCCAAAAAAACTCGTTTTTTTAATCTTTTTTCAGGATTATCAAAGCTATTTAAAAACATTAAATATTTGCACTTAGAGGATATCGTGTTCAGGACTTGAAAGCCTTAAAAAATTTTGGTACTACTATTTTTTATAAAATAAAGACGCTTAACCTACAGAAAAAATGAGTAAAATCAAGTTTTCTTTTCAAACTATTGATCGAGGATTTCCATTTTGGGCTTAAATTACTTAGGCCACACCACTTTACCAAAATCTGAAAAAAATTAATGAAAGTGGGAAGAGCTTTGGGTTAAACTTAATCGAGGCACACCGTGATCTACATCAGACTATCCTGTTGGAAAAGACAACATTCCTCTTGTATTTTTTACCTTTTTGTTATCTTGACTTTTTTGATATTGTAAATAAATTGTTTGAATGGTATTTGGCAAAATATGACAGACAACCAGGCTCGTTTTTAACATGGTATATGGGCTTTTTAATTTCAGTAAAACAAGTCTGATTTACTGAATGGTGACCCCAAATAATATCCCTCTGTAGATCATTTCATAGGTACAGAGATATTGATTATATTTGGACCAATAGAAAACTTTTTATTTGAAGAGATTTGAAGAAATTTTAAAGACGAAAATTGTAGATTTGTACAAGAACCATCAGGAAACGTAATTAAAAAACAATTGCGCATCAAATAAGCGAGTTTTGAACTAACCTTAAGTTTTTTCAGAGTGCTCGCCATATTATTTTCAAAATTTAAATTCTACTCGCTAAGAGCTCTATTTTATCTTAAGTTATCTACACCGATGTTCTACTGTTTTCCCATAATAAGGAATATGTACATAGTTTTTTTATTGCATAAATCTTTTAAGGAAGTCATTACAAACAAAAAAAAATATTTTGAGGAAAATTACTAGGATAATTTAGCTACAAAAAATGTTTACTTTTCGGTTTAATTTATTACAAATTAAAAAGCAGCTATTTGTCCTTAATGAATAATGACGCCAGGAGATGAGGAAAAATTAGGGTAAATCTACATGTTTACGTAAAGCTTAACCTAAAGTCGAACAGGTTTGTCTTTCTCGGAAACAGTAAGAGGGAGAGCAATCGAATTGTCTTGGTTAATAAAGGAATAGTTCAACTAGCTTCGGTAAAAAAATTCAGTTATACTGGATGTTTCGTTTCGGAACTATTAAACATCAAATTCTAAATTACCGCGATTTCCCTTGAAATCAGGTAAGTACAGGTCGCAAAAATGAATTAAATCGATGTAAATTTTCGAAGGTTGTAAAGGACTTGGAGCTTTAGAACTCTATTGAAACTGGTCAGGGTCGGAAAATGACAAGTAATTCATTTGAATTTTTTTATGTCGAAAAATGCCATTTGCAAACCTCTCTTTGGTACCTAGTAACTCGAAAACAAAACGTCGGATCGAAAAACGAATTCATAAGCATCACTTTAAAATCTCAAATACTTTCTTTTTGCAATACATTTACCTAAACCTAAAATCACAAGTCATTGGAAAATGGATATATTTGGGAAAAACTGGAAATTTCTATTTTTAGCCCAAATATTTCACGGTTTTTAATTTTTTGTATGGGCAAAATGGTTTAAATTAAAATCGCATATACGTCATCGTACGAGCTCGTTAAAATACTTAAAATAAATATTGTTTAGTTTCTTCATTCTTTATAGGAAGGGAGCAATCACCGATTAAATTTCGATTTTTTACCTTTTTTCCCCACGACTTCGGTAAATTTGAATCGCTTTGTATTTTTTCCCAATTTTTCAACACTCTCTTATAAAGGGATAATCACACTTCACGGTTCTTTTTGAGTTTATTTTATCCGCTAATTATCTAAGAATACCTCCCACTAATTTAAATCGCTAATTTTATCGTTAAAGTTATAAATAAATAATTTTATTTGCATCGGGACATGCAAAATTTGAAAATTTTTGAATTTTCGAAGATTGTCATGGAAACAAAGCACTGCAGTTTATTTACTCCAAATTATTAAGATATGATGTGTCAAAATGTCGCAAAAATGCCAGCTTTTATTGCAACATTGGAAGGTTGCTGAACTGATTTCGGCTTGAAATATATCTGACTAAGATTTTAGGAACTTTAAGTGCAGGGATTTTTCATTGGATGAGTTACGCATTAAATGTAATTTTTATTGATTTTTCGATTACCCTACAACACTGGAATTCGCCATGTACTCATTATGAGTCATAAATTTACTTTCCATGACAGCCAATGGGATCACCTCCGAAATTCCCGCGAAAATTTGCAATAGAAAATCCTTTTTGTTTTGTTAATAGAGACCAAAATAAATGGATAACAGCAACCGCCATAAACATGTCATTTATATAGAGAATATAAAAAAAAATATTTCGGATTTATTTGGGTTCTATGCATATTCCCTATTTTAAAAAATAAAACGGAAACATTGACAATTTGTAGTTAAGTGACAGGTGCTCTAACCAGGTGCTTCAAAGAAAGTTTATTATTAGTTTATTTATGATGGGCCACAATCGGCAAGAAAAGGTTTATATTTTACAATATTGTTTATATACTAAAATACATGGATTACTAAAAGAGTAAGATAAATATTTACTTTAACACGCGTTCAAAGTGACTCTCGTTTTGCTGAATGCAAGTGCGATAACATGTCTTTAAATCGTTGACGGCATCCCTCAGCGACTTCTGGTGTGTTTTAATACAATTCAATACTTCCACAATTTTCCGCCTTAGCTCTCAATTGTTAAATATGTTCTGGTTATGCACTCGATCTTTGAGCCATCCCCAGAAAGACCTGTCCATCAATATGAGATCAGACCTTTTGAGACACCATCGAATTGAACCATTTTTACCAATCCAAGTCTGATAGTTTTGATTTAATAACTGCCACATTTGGCGTGTTGTGTGCAGCGGCATCATCTTGATGAAAAGCTCGATTGAGGATATTAAGCGGTAACTCATCTAAAAAGTTCTCTATTTCTCTAGTGAAAAAGTGATGATATCTATCACCAGTTAGGCCACCTTCGTAAAAAAGGCTCTAATACCCTAATATACGCCACACCAAACACTGAAAGCTTTCCATCCTGAAGTTTTGATGGCCTTTACAAAACGAGGGTTTTCTTGGCCCCTAGTATTATGTCTATTATAGACACAGTTTGTAGTAAAGCGGGCCTCATCTGTCCATATTATCCTGTCAAAAAAAGTGTCATCCCTGTATAGTTGTCCTAGCATAACATTACAAAATTCCTGTTTTTTGCGTTTATTTCCTTCAGAAAGCTGTTGAATTCTAC
Organism: Philopedon plagiatum; assembly: GCA_963971165.1. Lineage (NCBI taxonomy): Eukaryota > Metazoa > Arthropoda > Insecta > Coleoptera > Curculionidae > Philopedon > Philopedon plagiatum. The sequence goes on along the minus strand of OZ020196.1, from coordinate 15,108,147 downwards.
GGAACTGATAATGATTATATTTGAACTTTTTTAGAGCCCTCTGTTCTCTGTAAAATTTAGCGTTTAATGCTTCGCATGCCACCAGTATGGAGTTAGTGGGGTTTTCATTAAAATAAAGCAGAAAATCTTGCTGAATGCGTTCGTCAGGCTGGCGTGCTGTCCGTTTGAAACTGAGCATTTTTATTACTTTACTGTACTGTACAAATGTGTGTAGGCTTGGAACTTGCCGCTTCTTATTCTTGCCTATAATGCCCCTGTTTCCCTCTTTATTTTTATTGCATTTTATGTGTGTTATAAATATATCAATGTTTTCTTGCTGACTGTAGCCCATAATAAATGAACTTATATCAAACTGTGTTTCTTCGAATGACTGAAGCACCTGATTAGAGCATCTGTCACTTAACTAAAGATTGTCGATGTTTCCATCGAAACCCTATACGACTTGCATTAACTCCTCTACGAAGGGTATGGAAAATTACTTAAGTTTCGGTTTATTTTTTAAAATTATAGGAAAACAGTCGAACATCAGTGTAGGTAACTTAACAAAACCAGAGCTCCTAACGAGTACAATTTAAAAAATGAAGACCACATGGGAAAAAACAAGGAATGTAACAAATTAGTTTTGAGAAAAATCAATTTAAAAGTTTAACACTTTACGAACTGTAGAAGAATTTTTATTTTAAATTAAATAATGTATATTTGTAATAAGGAAAGTGTTTTAATATCAATACTGTAACTGAAAATTATTTTTTTTTTTATAAAAGAAAATACAATAAAATAAAAAATATTAATTTCTTTAGGTGAAAAACCAGGATTGTCCTAAAATAAGTAGTATTTTCTTAAGAAAAACGCGGAATGTCCAGATTTATTAGTGTTCTGTTATAACGGAACACTTATGGAATCACTTCGGTGTCCGTCCGTCCGTCTGTCACAGGCGATTTTCTGTGAGACTATTCGACGTACAAATTTGAAATTTACCACAGAGATAATGTGTGGTGACCCAATTATAGACGTGGAGTATAAAAAGTTGAATTTTGATTCTGGGGGTTAATTTCAGGGGGTTAATTGGAAAATGGGGAAAAAATTACAAGGGCATCTTGTAGGGTGTCAAATAAAAGCTTATTGAAGCAAGAACTCAGCAATATGTATGATGTATTTTTTTATGCATTTTTTAAACATTTTTCGGGAAAAATGTTTAAAAATTGCTGTCCCCCACCCTTATCACCAAAATAATCGCTCAGAAAAATCTGAAAAAATTATGAACATTGAGAATTAGGTGTTGATTGAACCTAAATCATCAGGATAGAAAAATTCTAGCGCCAACAATTATTGTAAACAATTTAATTGTTTATTTCCTTATAACAGCTGAACCATTGGTTCTGGAGAAAAAGTTTTTCGACAAAAAATATTTCTCACGATGTAAAGAACAACTTTGACCCTACAAGTTTTTCAAAATTTTTAATTTGGCTCAGTCGAAACGCTCCCCATTCAGCGATGTGATACGGCGTTGGTGCCGTCGCGGCGAGTAGCGCGTGGCAGATGAGCGGAGATCAGGCAGCCGAGGTTTGCTCAGGTTAAGTTGGGGGGGGGGGGGGGGGGCTGATGGCGCGGAACACTCATTGTGCAAGTTTGTCTTCCACTTGACCGATTTTTTTTTTCTTGGTTGCAGTTCTTGTTCCGTCATCCGTCATACTTTCTGGGTTTTATGAAAAAATTAGAACCGATGGGCCCATTCTGATGACAGATTCGGATTCAGCGGGTCAAAAAACATAAGAATATGTATGTACCTTTGTATAGGTATGTTTATTGCGTAAATAGAACGAGTGTTACAGAGGATGAATTCATTTTTCAGAAAAAAATTGTCTTTTTTGGGAATTTTGACCTATTTTTTGGGTTTTATGAAAAACTCAGACGTGATGGGCCAATTCTGACGATTGATTCAGATTCAGCGGGTCAAAATACATGGGAATATATGGGTCTAGTCACCAGATCAAAAACCTTTTTTTGTGTGGCTGTGTTATCAACTTATAGTAGTTTTGTGCCTGCTCGACATGAAAAAAATTGCTGGAAACCAGACAAAAAACTCTGTACTATTTACAGATAAATTACGCACTAAGGCAGCAACTCAAATAATTTATTCTAAAAATGCACTGTGTGGACATTCCCTGTTTTTATCATGTACGCTGTGGATATTTCATGTTTTCTTCCCGATATAGGGATTTTTTAAATACGACTATTGGCGGACTGTGCTACGTTCTTCCCCTGATGGGTTTGGGATTATGATAAAATATAGAGGTTTCGCTAACAGATCGCGATGGTAACTTGGTTTTTGATATTTTGTGACATTCCTGGTTTTTCCCCTGTGGTCTTCAAATAATAAAAAATAATAATACGGTGAGCCGTCGGAAAAACTTAAGGTTAGTTTAAAGATCGCTTATTTGATGTTCAATTGTTTTTTCAGTTTCGTTTCCTGATGGTTCTTGTGCAAATCTACAATTTTTCTGATTTAAAACAAATCTTGTCTAAAGAACTAATTTTCGTGTTTAATTTTCTTTTACATTTCTTCGTGCATTTATAAAGTCTCCCTACCGCGAACGTCGGTTTATTTTTGGAAAAAACAATCGTCGTGCTCTTGGTATTGACGATACCGATATTTTCGTTAGAAATATTGAATTTGAGCTTTCAACTCTCAACCTTATACTTATAATCTTGTGCTTATACCATAAACATGGCGATGAGATATCATTTATTTTAGTGGGGTCGAAATTACTTTTGACAATTTGGGGGGGATAATTACCAATCTTAATAATACCCAAAGTAGAGATTGTTTTGACCTCAATATTAGAATTCTTAAATCACTTAAAAATATAATAATTTATCCTCTCACTAAAATTATTAATAACTGTATTAAAATGGGTATTTTCCCGAACTGTTTGAAAATGGCGCGCGTGGTCCCGGTCTTTAAGAAGGGTGACTGCGAGGATGTCTCTAATTATAGGCCAATATCAATCGTGCCCTTGTTTAGCAAGATTTTTGAGGGTGTCTTGAAGAGGCAAATGTGTGAGTACCTCGAGAACCATCACATGTTTAACCCAGGTCAGTATGGTTTCCGTTGCAATAGGTCTACTACAGATGCGATAAGTCACCTTGCCTCATACATACAGGAGTGCTTTGAGGTGAAAATGTACGCCCGGGCATCCTTTTTCGACCTGACAACGGCGTTTGATTGTGTGTCGCATGAGCTGTTGGTTCAAAAACTAACTAAATATAACTTTCATGATAATAGTGTCCCACTTATTAGATCATATTTATCAGATCGTTTGCAGCATATGGCATACAATGGGGCAGTGTCCAAGCCATGCAGTGTCACTCATGAAGTGCCACAGGACTCTGTTCTCGGGCCGATACTGTTCCTGTTGTATATAAACGACAGTGGAGCGTGCACTGCAAGTGGCACTGCGAATATCCTGTTGTTTGCGGATGACACTACTGCACTAGAAAGAGCCAACAATTTGACACTCCTTGACCAGCAGTCGGGTGATACGCGGTCGAAAATTCGGCAGTGGTTTCTTGCAAACAAATTAAGCATAAATGAAAGCAAGGCACAAACTCTTGATTTCTCCTTAAGACCTTTGGAAACAAACACCAATGCTGTAAAATTTCTGGGCTTGTTTCTGGACCCCAGGCTGACATGGGAGGGGAGCAACATGTTGACCATTTAACAAGTATTTTAAGTAGAAATATCTACAAAATACGTAATCTTAAAAACATTGTCTCAGATAGAGTCCTTATTAGTGCTTACTATGGTCACGTTCACTCATATCTTGCTTATGCTATCTTATGTTGGGGACATTCCTCGCATTCAACCAGGGTTTTCGCGGTTCAGAGGCGTTGCATAAGAATAATCTCTGGCATTCGGTTTAGAGACTGCTGTAGAGCTAGTTTTATTTCACTTGGCATACTCACATTGCCATCTGTCTATATCCTCAGTTGTTTGGGGCACATAAAATGTAATGCTGGAGACTATATTTGCAATGGTGATTATCACGATTACGGTACAAGAACCAGAAGTTGCCTTGCCCTTAATTATAGTGGAACTGCTAGGGCCAGGGACGGAATAAACCATTATGGCTTAAAACTTCTTAATGTATTGCCTGAGGCTGTAAAAGCCCTCAGTGAGCGACAATTTAAATTGAAAATCAAAAACTATTAAGCATGAAAGCTTTCTCTTCCTATGATGAATACCTCCTAAATAATTTTGATGATTTGATGTAGTGGTTGGAGAAGTGCAAATTCTGCTACTTTTATTTTTATATATTTTTATTGATCAGATTTTAATGTGTACCTAATAGGTATGTTTGGGTGGCATATTTTTGTTCACTTCTTTTAATCTGTTATTGTTTTGTGTATTTTGACTATATATTTTATATTTGTAACTATTGTGTCATATAGTTGTAATTTTATGATATTTTATCTTTTTGACTTGTGAAAATACTTATTGTATGTGCAATCACGAATAAATATTATTATTATTATTAGCAAAATGTTTCCCTAATAAACTATTTATCCTCAAAAAAAACCTACTGAACTAACTTTCTTTGCTCAAACAGCAAAAGCATGTCTATACATAAACTTTTTGTCAAATTACAAGAATTTTTGAAATACCAACATACTTGAGTCTTGTTTGGCCATGATATAAATGACCCGCCTTTTTCTTCTCTTAATTTTCCCTTTCACCAGCTGGCAAATATGCGTGGGTGCTGCACGACCATAGGGCTCGCACGTGCAACACCCTCCTTGTCCTAAGGAGAGGTGCGGATAAAATCTCTCCAACTCCATGCAGTCATCGTCCGAATCCATGAAGATCAACAGAATCTGAAAAAAAATACGAAAGGGTCAAGTAGAAATTTTACTGACAAGGGGTACCGACCTACACACCTGCTGGTGTAGTCTAAGGGTACTTCGACCCCGAGAGCAGTAGTCTAATATGAACTCGGAACCACGGTTCTTAGTCACACAACTCAAACCTACACCCCAAGTGCTATTAAACATTGGTTGGGTTAGATTATGCCGACTTATGTAAGACTAAATTTCTCTATATTGGAGCCTTTATTTGGCCTATGTTTATGGATATCGTTATTCCTAACACTAGCAGTAATAGTAGTATTGCAACAAGAAACATTATATTGGTTCCTTTATTTACGCTAACAGAGAGACGCTGTTGGTTGGTTCCGATTTCAAAGGGTATGTCCCACGTTCGAACACACTTCAAATCGGGGCGCGATTTGTCCCGATTTTTAAAATTTTCTAAAAAAACAATAGTTTTTAGAGCATAAACTATGATTTTTACGTTTGAGTTTCATTAAAGGTTTATATTTTTGTTTATTGTATACTTTTTCTGTTCATTCATTAAATACTAGTGCAAAAAATAGCATACCGACTTTTTGCCCCAAGTCTCTATTTCTAAGCAGCTTTAAACGCTGATTTTGAAGATGTTGGATCTGGTAACCCTAGGAGCGCTCGTAGTATTGAAATATGCTTATGATATCGTCGGTCCAATACCAAAGGCGCGAATGTGCATTATTATGATTCTCAGGAAATAGCGATTGATGGTTTAATAAACATTTAAAAATACTTATGATTACTTGCGACTTTTTGTTTGGTATTAAATAATATATCCAGGTGGTCTATTATAACGACTATAATGAAAAAACCAAGTATGGTGATTAATTTTTGAAAAATAACACATTCGTGATTTTGGCATTGAGACTTTTATAGAAATAGAAAAAATCTGAAATAAAAAATAACACGAATGTGCAGAAAAAGACAGTCATTCTATTGTAATTAATTATTTTATTGTTAAAATAAAATTGCAAATATGCTTTTATTACAAAATAAAAATGGCTGATCTTATTCTAAAGGAAAAGCATCGTCATCAAGTTCTTCATTGTCAGGCTCTGGTAAATTATCCCGCCTAATTTTATTTGATTTTAAAGTTTCGTAAAATCCATGATAGGCTTTAGGAATAGTCAAATCGTCACACATTTTCTTTAAGTCTTTCAATTTAGCCTCAGAAATTTCCAGTTCGGCTTTGTATGCTTTTTCAACTCGGAATTCTGAACTGGGGCGTCCTCTGTTACGTTTAAGTGGAACCTCCGTAAAAACATCTTGGTCAAAACTTGTTTGGTAGAAAACTTTAGAGGGATTTTTCTTATTGTAATGAAGCCAACAAACTTTGCGCCAAGGAATATTTTTAGGCATAATATTTTGTGAAAATGCACTAAAATCGTAGAAATCGTCAAATAGCATTCTCTTAACTTTAAAAGGATTTGGATTTTGACGAGAATCCCTTATTAGTTGATCCCATCCCTCTGGTGTATAGACAGGAACATGTTTTGATTTTTTTTTCTATTTTTGAGTGGATTGAATCGCACTCCATTTCTGTGTGCCCTGTTTCGAAGAAGACGTGATCTACTGTTTCAAGGGTATCGTGTTTATTTACCAAATACAAGCACATGGCAGCAAAAATGGAGTTCTTTTGCTGGCCTCCGCAACCATCTGACATCATTCTTACTGCAGTAATATCTTTGTGGCTTAAAATAAAATCGGAAATACACGAGGATATTTCATTTGCCCCTCTATTTCCTTGGTTTTCATTCCAGACATAGCAGGAAACATCTTGATTTCCAAGGTTGTAGATGGTAAAGTTGTATACAGCAAATTTTCTTAAATAAAAGATTTGCCCTGCCGCCCCTTTTGGTGTGTTTAATACTGCCTGCAAATCAAAATTGAAAGACAGCGTTTTCGGATCATGTTGAGCGGCAACTTTATCTTCGTCTCGACGATTGCGGGCTTCTGTTCTTCTCTTAAGATGTAAATTGTACTCCTCTTCTCTTTGGATTTTTTCAGCATCATTATTTATTGTGTTGTATGCAAGACACTTCTTGCACTGATCTTTTTTGGGCTTATGGAACCCCAAATTGTATGTGTTAAATACCATTCGATATTTTTCCAAGGATACAGGTTTTCTGTTATTTTCAATGCATAGCAGCGTGTACAACCTGTGCATAATACTTATGTTTAGGGACGCATCTAAATATTTTTTTTTCGAAGACTTTCTACAATAGTGGGATTCCATTGTAGGAAACGAAGTTATGTGGGATTTTAAGAAGTTTTCATCGTCAATGTTAAGCTTATTATGAGGAGCATGCTTGCCCCGTGGATCCTTTTGAACCACTCCATTGCTGCTTACTTTTTTTAAAGAAGATCTTATCATAACGTCGGTCACGTTTAAAGTGGCCATGAAAAATTCTCTACAAACTGTTTCTTTCTGTCCACCTACAGTTAAGGAATATTGGTTTGTAAAGCTTTTTCTTGAATTTTCCAAATTTCTGGTCGTTCTTTTTTTAAATTTTTGTTCCACGTGGCAGTATATAAACTGCTTCTGTTCATCGAGATTGCAGAGATTTCTAAATTCGGTGTAAATTTGCCCTCTCTGTTGTTCGTTCACGTTTGTGGAGCAAACATGTTTCTGCTTATCGGCACAGGGTGAAGGTAACATTGGGCGAGAAGGTTTTAGAATATTACGGAAACCTATGTAACATTTTCCACTTATCCTTGCACGTTTTCTGGTATTCTTCTTCCAGGTTTCTTTGTTTTTCTTATGTTTTAGTGGTAGATGGTTTTCATCATTATTTATGTTTTCATCGTTGTCCGAGTTGGAACTGGAAGGTAAATATTCATCTGATGATTCCGCATATGGCTCATCGAAGTCGTCAGACTGGCCAGGATTGTTTTTATCACTTGTTTGACAGGGTACCTCGTCCTGCTGCATCAATGGCTGTGTGATTTCAGTCTCTTTTGTTTGCGAACAAAAAAAAATGGTTTGTTCCTCGTCAGCTCCTATGTTAACATTAATTTGGTTGTCAGCAATGGAGTCATCTCGGGAATCATAATATACATCGATATTTTCTACTGGCATAAAATTACCATCTGAAAAAAGCATAGACAAAAATTGATAGTTTTTACTTCATATTATCGCAGAACCGTTTTGTATTCAGGGCTAATATAAAAGAGCATTTGTGTTTTGCGCTGGTTTCAAAACGATATGGTCATATTAATTAAAAACCAATTAGCGTAATTAAAAATAAATTATTATGTTATACTGCTTAGTGCATTTTTGAAAGCCGGTTGTATTATTTATAATTTTTTACCCCCCCCCCCCCCCTTTAGCATTTCAAACTACCAAAAGTAATTACACATTTTGAAAACACCTTTAGTATAATGCAAAAAAAAGCGTCCAAATCAGTGCAGTGGTATCCAAGAAATCGGGAAATTTGAAACATAAAACATAGTTTACATCGTAATTATAACCTAATCTTTCTGAAGTTGGTTGAAAAATTAATAATATGAGTACTAGCAATATTAAAACAAGGCTTAACATACCAGTATTTTGGACTTTATTTTCATTTTCAGTTTGAAATAGATCTTCATCTTCAGTTGAAGGTAGATTGTCACCTGAAAATATTGAACGATGTAATTTAATTATTTTAACAAATATTAGATTGAAACTAACGTAATCATCACACTGAAAAGCATTTTACGTTCCACAAACTATTAAGTCCATGCTGCGAATAAAATAAACTTACCAACATTTTTTTCTTTTTGGCACATCAAAACCATTCGTAACGCTCTAGACCCAGACATGTTTAATAGTTTAAATAAACAAATAAAGTAAAAGAGTTTTCACTTTAACAAGTCTATAAATAATACCATCACTTATCACTGTTTCAACGTTTCACTACTTCAAGAAAACAACGACTAATTTGTGTTTGCATCAATCGCACCGAACTTACAATGCACGAATGTGCGTAGTTACAGATTAGCTTGAAATTTTTACCAGGCCAAAACCACGAATGTGTCACTTTCGCGATACCGCCTTGGAATTATTTTTACCGGTGTACATTCGTGAATTAAAGTTATAACCTTGTAGGCAAAATATTAGGATTTGATATTCGTGACTCTGGCAATGCAAAATTTAGTAAATTTTGATATTCTTCCCACAAAAAAGTAATTTTCGCGATTTTTGCACATTCGCGCCTTTGGCATTGGATCGACGATATATTTATCACGGATAATGAATTTCGTTATTAGAGGGAGTTTGAAACCCTCATTTTACTTTGTGTTTATAATTATCGCTATTCCGAATATGAGCAATATTACAATATGGTAATTATTCCTTTTATTAGAGGTAATAATAATAATAATAATAAAGATGTTTATTTATGCCAATAAAAACAATGTAAAATATAAATGTAAAATTGATAAAAGTAAAAAAGAAAACCAAAAAATGACAGTAGTATACTAGTTGGCATAAATGGGTAGGATTTTGATTTATAAGAAATCATTCTTCCAATCCTACCCCTACTAAATAATTTTTTATTTTATTTTTAAAAGTTATATAGCTTAAGCCCCTTAGACTAGGAGGAATAGTATTAAAAATTACAGAAGATGTATATTTAAACGAAGACTTATATTTTTCAGTATGATGTTCAGGTATTTCTATTGTGTTCTGATTTCTAGTATTAACATTATGAATATTCTTCCTGAATTCAATTTTTTCAATGCAGTCATCGTCCGAATCCATGAAGATCAACAGAATCTGAAAAAAAATACGAAAGGGTCAAGTAGAAACTGTACTGAATATTTTGAAACCGTTATTTTTGACTGTGATTAGGTTATCGGTATACCCAGAATGCATCGTATTAAAACGCGGTAATGATTTCTTTATTAACGATAACGAGCTGCGTAATTTACGGAGAAATTAGGAAGGCTATTGATATTTTAACAGGTTTCCCCGCATCAGGAAAAACAGGGATATGTCAGGGAATTCAAAAACCGCCAGGGAAAAGTCAGGACAAACGAAAAATTTTGAGTAGTTTCCAGTAAAAATAAACAGCGAGATGCCGGTCTCATTTAACAACCAACAGTTTTAAAGTGACAATCGTAAGAATAAGGCAGCTAAGTTTTATACTATGGATTTGTTTCTGAGCTTTTTCGCCACTTTATACAGAAAAGGGCAATTTTAGTACGTACTTTGCAGAACAATGGAACTAAATTCATTCTAGTGACACGTTCCAAGATGAAAATCATTAGGAAACTAAGCAAATCGTTGAAATATTAGAAAAACGCATAAGCTTTTAATGACGACTTGTTTTATATGTTAAAGATTTCGCTAATATTGATATTGGGGGGAAAATGACTTTATTTGCAGATGATGCTAACCAGCTTACCTTTAATATTACTAAGTACTAAGACCAGTGTTATGTCCTTTAAATGCGAATTGAATAACGTATTTCTAGACTCTTATCGTAAATAGTTTGACTGAAAATAGATTTTTAGGGCTCTATATTAGACTGAAATTTGAGAGACATATTGTATAGAGCTAACTGCTAAACTTGCTTTAAGTGGCTATGCAGTTAGGGCTATTTCTAAAAAATTCTATCCTGATACTGTAGAGTAGGGATCCGCATAGTAAGATAAACATCGATGTTGGACATCGGCAAATATTATCGATGTCACAAAAACATCGAAATCACAACATCGATGTCTAAAAATCGATTTTTAAACATTTTGATTTTAAGCAGACACACGGTAAAGTTTTCTTGTTCATGTATCCTTTTGCAACTATTATTTTGTGTACTAATAGATGGTACCAGTAATACTGTTGGGGTTTTGGCAGGTCTAGTCTAGGTTTGCGATACCGAGAGTCAATTTTTTACCGGCAAAAGTACGAACAGAATTTTATTTACGTGTTGAAAAGAAAATCAACTAACCCAAAACATCGAAATATGACATCGTGTTAATAACATCAAAGTCAAAATATCGATTTAATAAAAAACATATATGTTTTTTTTAAAACATCGATGTTTCGAATTGAACATCGATGTTTGATGCGCATCCCTACTGTAGAGTCACATTATGGTATATATGTTTCTGGGAAACGTGTCCAAGATAGTGATTTGCTAGTGTATACAGGGTGTCAATCTGAGAATATCTTGAAAACTGCAAATGTCTCAAAAACGCGGTTTGGCATGAATGTTATACTTATATAGGTAGGGGAAACTAGAACCACTATATTCTAGTCTAGGGGTGAGTCACCCTCTAGGCGCCCACACCACTTTAAAATTTTAAATGGCACCACTCCCTTGTTATACCTTAAATGAAAGGTCTCACTGAGTAGTATTTAGCTACATAGGAAAAAGTCGAATTGATTGATTTGTGTTCCATTTAATACAGGTCTTAACAAAATTAACCCGTATTTTTCTAAATACGAAAACGAGACAAAATCATTAAATGTTACAAATTTGAGAGTGTAGTGAACAAAAACATTGTATTTAAGTATATAAAAGAATTTGCTGTAGTTACTGTATAATGTAAGAAAAAATTGACAAGAATTACAAATAATTTCATTTATCATTGTTAAGGTGAACAATATTATTGTGACAGTCATTTGAGTTAGATAGTACTGCAAAGTCGAAAAACGTCACACAGTGACATACTTCTTAAAGATCTTCCGATCTAACACCTCTTGATTTTTCCGTTGAGGCTATTTGAAAACTATCGTATTTAAAACACAACCTAGGTACTTCAATAAGAAGATCTTCGGCAACCTATAATGTATTACAGAATGCAGAGCTATTTCCAGACAAATTTTTCAATATGTCAGAACGGACTATTGTTTACAACAAAATGGAATACATTTTGAGCATCTAATCAATAATCAAATAAAATAGGATTTTTATAAATTACACAGTTTTGTGTTATTCAAATTATCAATTTTGTTAAGATCTGTATTAAATGGAAAATCAAATCGATCAATTTAAAAGTATTGTCGAAAGTACGTAACAAAATTGCTCTTTTCTTTGTAAATTTTCGAAAAAACAAATTCATAGTATAAAACCTAGTTGTCTTCTTCTTACACTTGTCAGTAAATTGTTGTTTCTCAAATTAGACCGGTCTAGCGTTGGAGAATCTGACTGCTAAAGTTTTATAACTTGTTTAATTTTAGAATCGGGTATTAGCTTTTTAAAAAGTTTTGTAACATTTTCTCAGTAAAAACTATAAGACTATGTAATAATTTGTCACCATTGAGTAGTAGACATAGTGTAATCGAAAAGTACTCTTTATTTCTGAATTGCCAGCTGCATGCTCTTCTGCCACTATAAAAAGACAAAATTAAAGCGATTTTTCCCTAATCACGAATTTTTCTAAATACACTTGGCATCTTGGCAAACGGATAAATGGGCCGTAATCAAAATATAAATAGAATTTTGCTCTTAAGGTAGGTCTGCTCGTAAAAGTTGCAAGACATTTTTACACCATTTTATCAGCTATATTGAAAAAAAGTTGATAAACTATCAGTGCAAGACACCAAATACTTGGCCCTTAACTGTTTCGTTTTCTTACACTTATATATAAATCGTTAAAGAACGTATTGATTTTTATTTTTAATATTTTATACATTGTTGTTCTGCTAGGAACAGCCAAGGGAGGAATGAGAGCGGATAATGAAAAATCCGTGAAAATATCTGTAGAGAAGGGACATATCCTCAAGAGCGCGGCAATGAGCGAGAGAAGGGAGTTTTCTTATGAGTACTGGATCGTTGATAAGTCGAATGGCCCTCGTTTGGATAGAATCTAGGATGTTAAGTGTCGAAGGTGATGCTGCTCCCCAGAGGTGGGAAGAGTATTCTAGGGTAGGTCTTATTTGGGAAAACATAGAGAGTGAATAAGTTGCAACAGTGGCGAATTTAAGGGGGCACCCCCCCCCCCCGAAGCCTTGTACAAAAAGGATTTAAATAGCGAATTTTATCAAAGTACTTATTGTACCATAAAATTTACCATTCCTATATATTCTACAAAATATTATAATCAAAAACAGACATTTGCCGTCTAAGGTCTTTGACAAGAATCATACCACAAAAATATGAATATATGTCAATACTAATATGTTATATAAAAAATGCAAGCCCTTTTTAGCATTTTTGTTTTACATGCTCTTTGATTGTTTCTAAAAACATTCTTACACATCTCACTGCGATTTTATCAAAATGTGCGCCGGATCGTTTGACTCAAAAACATTCTTTTGAAAGTAATTTTTTTTCGAAAAACAGCTTTTTCGAAAACGGATTAACGCAGCTTCTCAAAATTTTTTTCTCAAATACACATATTTCGAAAGTACATTTTTTCAAAAATGTCCTGACAGCTTTTTCAAATATGCTTTTTTGAAAACGGATTTATGAAATATTGTCTCGCGAACGCGTATTTCGAAAGTACATTTTTTCAGTATTTGTCTTCAAAATTTTTTTTAAAAATGGGTAAGTACATTTTCCGAAAATGTACTTTTCCAAAACAGTATTTAGAAAATTAAATTATTAACTCTAATAGCTTGGAAAATGTTAATGAAAAAAAGACGAAAAAAGGTCCTGAACAATCCTAAACGCACCTTTTTTGGGTTTGATCAAGTTTCTTAGGTTTGGTATGATACTTTCTCGTAAATTACTTTTTCGAAAAGCCGTTGCTTAAAAAATTGATATCCGAAAAAAAATTCATTTCGAAACAACTGTTCTCTGAAAAACTGTATTTTTGAAAAAGTGCTCAAAAAAATTGAAAATTTGATTTTAGAAAAATTATACTTTCGTAAATACTCGTCTATCCCCCCAAATGAGCAGAGGGCTTAAATAAAAAAATGCCACAATAGTTACACTTTCATATTAATCAAACAATTTGTCCTGTCGCGTGTAAGCTAAGATGACCAACTGTTCTGTGTTTTTGCCAGGTCAAATCCATGTTCGAAAGCGATGCCAACAATACGGGGGTTACTAAAAAATTATGGGGCAATGTGGCGCGATTACAACAAAAAAAGGATCGATTGCTAATTGCATTTAGGTACTTGGTTATATGATTACTTATTGCTGATTACAAGTAAGAATTGTAATCAATTCTCGATTACTTATGTAATCGGTAACTAATCACAATGCAATAATAATTATAAGTACGTTTTTGTTTGGCCAAGAGAAAAGTACAATTAATATGAAATAATATATTCTACAAAAATACAATTTCATTAAAAACCTGAAAATGACACTTCATACGGAAGTACTTTTATACAGGGTGTCCAAGAAGTCTTAGTATGGGCAAATATATTTGCAATATTATTAAAGATAGAGACACTAAATTTTAGGTGTATATTATTGGTTAATAAATCTACTTTTTTATGTAATTTAACATTTTCAACCCCCCTGGGGGGGTGACGCTAGGGCTTTGAGTTCACACAAATTTTAAATGAAACCTTATACCGTGTGGTACCTCGTTTTAGAGGTCTTAAAAACATTTTACCGCAAACCCGAGGTCTGCATCTTAATTCGTTTTTAAATGGCAAGCCAATAAAAAATTAAAAATCATGAAAACAAAATTAAAAATTTAAGTACCTTTATTTCTCTTATTACTTTAAAAGTTGTTCAAAATGACCACCATGAACTTGTTGGCAGTAATAAAGTTGATTTTGGAACTCTGCCATTTGCGAAAATGTGAGAAGTGAGTTCCAAAATCGATTTTATTACTGCCAAGAAGTTCATGGTGGTCATCTTGAATAACTTTTAAGGTAATAAGAGAAATAAAGGTACCTAAGGAATTGAAATTTTTCATTTTTTTTTTCACGATTTGTAATTTTTAAAGGCTTGCCATTTAAAAACGAAGTAAGATACGGACCTCGGGTTTGCGGCAAAACGTTTCTTTTTTGGGGACCTTTAAAATGAGGTACCATACCATATCAGTGCGAAAGTTTATTCAATTACTGTTCTTTTTTATATGTATCATTTCTTTGATGTTTCTTTTTTTATAGTTGTCTTCGTAGTCTAATATTGTTGTATTATTAAAATCAAAGTTGTGTAAATTTTCTGAAGCATGGTTTGACAGAGCTGTACCATTTTCATTTATTTTTCTGATAGTGTTTTTATGTTCTGTTATTCTATTTTTTAGGTATTGTTTGGTTTGTCCAATGTATGCTTTTGGACAGTCTGTACACTTTATTTTGTAAATTAGGTTTGTTTGTTGATTTTTAGGTATTTCCGGTTTTAGTTTGGTATATTATTTGTTTGGAATTATTGGTAGGTTTTTCAGCAATTTGTATTTTGAGAGGGTCTAATATTTTTTTAATTTTTTGGTTTACTTCAGGGATATGTGGGAGTGCAATATATTTTTTTTCTGGCGTTTCTGTTTTTAGGTTAGTGGTGTTGTAAATTTTGTTTATTCTGGTTTTAATAATTGGTTCGTAAATTTTTTTTGGGTATTTAGTTATTGTTTTGTAGAATATTGCGAACTTTTTTTAGGTTTTGTGGTCGGTATTTTGGATGAGATAATTTTACAGCTCTGTCAATTATGGAATTAACAACACTTTTTTTATATTTAATTGGAGTCAACGATTCAAAATTTAGGTATCTGCCAGACCATACTTGTTTAGTATACCATTTTGTTGTGATGTATTCTTCATTATTATGATTTATCGTAATATCAAGAAAATTTATTGAGTTCAACTCAATAAATTTTCTTGATATTACGTATATGTAATTATTTTAGCTCTGAAGATGGTAATATACCGAAACGTCAGCTACAAATAAGTTTTTTTATTTATAGCCATTGACCGATATGCCCAGGAAACCACACACTCAATTGTTTAAAAATAGGGTCAGGCATCACACAAACTAATTATAAGGATAGCCAGTATATCCTGCAAGCAATTTTCAGTCAATTATTTAAAGTTTCAACGATTTCATTTAGAGGATTAATATGTTAAAAGATCTATTATATTGACATTTTTTCTGTCACTACGACCTCAATATTCTTTTTACTTATTATTTTCCTAAAATAAATTCTAAAATATCTTGAAACTTTTAAATACGCTAAAAAATACCTATAGAATATGAATATACGGTTAATATTGTCACAATATTCATAGAAAAGAAAAATAAAGCAAAAAATTGTACTAAAATGAAACTAAGTCGGCCAACATGGATGCCACGTGGAAAATGCCGCCTTAAATCTTTTTAGTCAATATAAAAGTGTAAATTTTTGTCACAATTGGGCATGGCTCTTGTATTATTAATCACGAAAAAATCATCGACGTTGTTATTTTAGCCCAAATAAAATTTAAAAAATCTACTTTTAATATTACATTGACAAAACTTACATACACTTACCAAAATGAACAGACTTAAAAAAGTAAAATTAATGCAAATAACTTATATATAAAGAAGATGGAGCTAACTAACTATGAGTTAAACAGTTTGTGACTCTACACCAGCAAGCGCAAAAATGAAATGAATTTTCAGGTAAACAAATTCCGACTTTATACCTACCAGCAAGGGCAACTTTATGATCAACCAGACCAAAAGGTACTCGTACCTAGACACAGTGTTGCCAATGGGTAGGGGTAAAAATATCAAAAGAAAATTATCAGATTTGAGGAGAAGTTATCAGATTTTTCTTTGTGATTTGATGTATTTTTTAAGAATAAGCCTACAACGCTTTTTATGTTGTGACTTCATAACTATCTAATTTTTTTCTAAAAATTTTAGTTCACTTTGCCTTACGTTTTCACCAAAATACAACAGGGTGAAACATTCATTAAAGTATTACCATTTTTATAAAAAAAAACACCGTAAGTACTGTCTGCCCAAGATATCTGCAACCGGCACAACAATTTAAAGAATGCAATGGAAGGCTTAAACAATGTTGCAAATTCGTTTGTAAACCAGATGTAGTAAGAAAAGTTTAAATCTTATTAACGAAAAATTAAACAGTTTTCCAAAACTGGTTCACAAACAATTGGCAACATTGTTTAAGCCTTCCCTTGCATTCTTTAAATTCTTTTGGCGGTTGCAGATATCTTCGGCGAATTATATCTTCCTCCGTTTTAAATTAAAGTGCAAATTACATACATAGTAAAAATTATTTTTGAAGCAAAGACTGAAAAAAATTTAAAAAACTTGATCTCATAGATTACACTTCTGATAGTGGCTCTATTATCGATTATCAGATGAAAGTCAAAATGATGGTAGATTCTGATAATTATCAGGCCATTAGCAACACTATACCTACCTTTAGTCGTATGATCGGCAGAATAATTAATGTCAATTCCAATATAGGGACATCTATAAAACGCCTAACATTCAATATTTATCATGGTTACACATATTACAACTATAACATAATCAGAATAATATTTGATAGTAAGAGCAACCATGTTGTAACTACAAGGACAATGTTGCTGGTGTCCAAGATAAGAAGGGCCAGTTAGAGGATATCGTTTATAGTTAGAAAACTACAAAATTGGTTAAATGAGAAACAAAGTTGCGTAATTAAAAAACTAATAAAATGATATTGGTTCCGAAATTATTGAGATGATTTTTCATTTTCGAATTATTTTGAAACAACTGAATTTTCGAATTTTTAAATAATTTTTTTTTCTGGCATTAATATGAAAGGTAGGGCAAAACTAATAACACTTCTTTATATCAACTTTTAATGACTGTGGGCATTCATTTTTTAAATACGGTCCTGATTTTTTATGTCAAATTTTAGAAGCCCCTTTTATTCCGAATTCAACAGTGTACTACACATTATGGTTAAATTACGTGTTGAGTCTTTTTTTAACCGTTATTAAGAAATTTCTGTGATACGGACCTGTCTCCTAGAACATTTCATACATTTTTCCAGATTTTGTTACTATAGAAGAAAATAATGAATCATACTCATTCTTTTTAATTTCTTATTTTAATTATGGTGATGATCGCTGTTCAAAGACGAAACGTCGAATAAAAAAATTCATAACGTAGTCTTTAAGTTAATTAAAAGTTGCTATAAATAGGCATTATTAGTTTTGCCCTGCCTTTCATATTAACGCAAAAAAAAATTAAATGAACAATTCGAAAATTTAGATTTTTTCTAAATATCTCGAAAATGAAAAATCATCCTAAAAATTTCGGAACATCATTTTATTAGTTCTTTAATTATGCAACTTTTTTTCCCATTTAACCAATTTTGTATTTCTAACCATATTCGACATCCCCATACTGGCCCTCCTTATCTTGGACACCGTATATATTGGCAACGCGTGAGGCCAAAAAAATTAATCAAATAATTATTATATACAGGGTGTTTCAGAAAACATGTGCCGTCGCTTAAAGCGAGATTCTTTAAAAGAAACTAGGGCAAAAGGTTAATATTAACATGGGCATGCTTTGTTTCAAAGATACAGGGACTTAAATTTTTTATTTTTTTTTAGTTTTTTAAAAATATTTTCAAAATAGCTTCAGCAATTTTAATGAAATTTACTTTGTGTAAAGTACTTAAGTTAAGCATAATTCTGACTATGAAAAGACTTTGACAGCTCCTCCATAGGCGGGCATATGAGAAGACGGTAAAATATTTTTTAATAAAAACATGTAGGTACGTGACTGGTTTTTTCACATTTTCGTGCCTCAGCCAAATAGTATGTTAAATTCTTAACAAAAAGGTGCGTACAGACATGCAACAAAACTTCGTATCGTAACACCGTCGCGTAACAAGTCTGGATGGCACTTCGTAACACAGTAACATCGAGACGTCCCATCAGATGTCGGTATTTCAGCGTGACATCGAAGATTTGATACGCGCTGGCGTTGCTCCACTTGTTTGCATCTCTGGACAGGTCTGAGTAACGTACACAGTAGCGTTTATTTTTATTTTAATATTTAATTGAAAACAAATATTGCTATGGAGTGGACGGAAGAAATTACCATTGACATTACCAAACCTCTATTAAAAATGAACAAAAGACGAACGCAGTTTTTTAATGGAAGAGCTTATAAACATCTAAGTAGGCATCACTGCATCAGACGAAGAATTTTTTATTTTCTCTAGTAGGTACCTAGTAGAATCTGGGTTGTCATATAATGTCGTTTTGAAGTTTTATTTGTATAAAGGAGTCACGTTCAAACAATTTTAAAAAACATCCGAAATCTAGTGCTCCAAAACTTGCCGTTCGTGTTGAAAACGTAACAGGTAAAACTCTAAGAGCCGAAACTGAAAAGGGTTTGAGATCCAATGGACTGCATGGCAGAGTTCCAAGAAAAGAGCCATTAATATCCATGAAAAATCGACAAAAAAGACTTAACTTTGCCATTCATAAGAATGTTGATTTTTGGAAAACTGACCTATTTACCGATGAAAGTAAATATAACATATTTAGACCAGATGGTAAGGGAAAAATATCGCGATATTTAGACCAGATGGTAAGGGAAAAATATGGCGAAAGGTTAATAAAGAATTAAAACCCGAAAATTTAGTACCCACTGTAAAGCATGGAGGCGGAAACGTCATGGTTATGGCCGCCGGCTGGGGTGGGTAATCTAGTTTTTATTGAGGGGACCACCGCCGGCAGCAAATACCTGAATATTTTGCATGAAAATCTACTGGGCTCAGTTGTACGTTTGGGATTAGGACCACAATGCATATTCCAACAAGACAATGATCCCAAACACACTGCGGCACTTTAGTTAGGAAATAGATCACAGGCGCGGATTTGGGGGGGGGGGGGAGCCACCCCTTCTATGGCATTGTACGAAATTTTCGCGCGAATTTCAAAACTTATAAAAGATGATCCCATTGACTGTGTCGTCAAAAGTGTTTTTATGACTCATCATGACTACATGGCGAATGCAGTGTTGTAGGGTCATCGAAAAATTAATAAAAATGGCATTTAATGCGTAACTCATCCAATGAAATATTCCTGCACTTAAAGTAGAAGGTTCCTAAAATCTTATTCATGTATATTTCAAGCCGAAATCGGTTCAACAAAAAGTGGGATTTCTGCGAAATTTTGACACATCCTATATTAATAATTTCGAGTAAATAAACTGCAATTTTTAGTTTTCATGGCAATCTTCGAAAATTCAAAATTTTCAAATTTTGCATGTTCCCGATGCAAATAAACCTATTTATTTATAACTTTAACGAAAAAATAAACGATTTAAATTAGTGGGCGGCATTCTTAGATATTAGGGACTTTTTGCCACCTCACGCAAACGCTCACGCAAAGCGCTAAATCGCCTGAAAACGGTTTACAAGCCGCAAAATTTTAGGGGTCTTGGATTTTCAGGGCGCTGAACATGTGTGAGAAAGAAACAGCTATAGTGTAGCAAAAGATGGATATATGAAGTTAAGGGAAGGTGTGAGCTATGTTGCCACATCTTAACGGGTGTTGTTTCAGTGAAACACGCAATTATACGAGATTTATGGGAGCGTTTACTTTAATTCCACGCGTTATTCCGATATCTTGTCTTGTGCCTTTAAGCAGCGAAAAGAATAATAATTTGCAAAATTAATATGTTTAAATATGTTGATACTTTGTATGGTTTTATTTCCGTATGGAATATGCAAGAAACATGCTGATACACGGAAATAATTCTGTCTAATTATAGATATGTTACTAGTGTTACTACTCAAAAGAAAATAAAAAAAGTTCTGCTTGATGAAAATGACAAACAGGTAACAAGAAATGTATCTGATAAATATTAGTGGTGATGAAACGAATTTCTATACCCAGCGCCGGTATATCCATTAGGCACTCTAGGCACATGCGTAGGGGCCCCGAAAAGGGCAGGCGCCCCTACACCAAGATGAATGCTGAGTTTGGTATGAATGGTATGTGGAGGGGGCGCCTAAAACATAGGGCGTAGTGGCGCACAAATTGATAAACCTGTCTAGAAGTGTCTAAACCTGGAGTTTTAACATGTTTAAAATAAACTTAAGCTTTGGTTATAAAAAGGGATTAAATAAAATTTTGTACTAGGTATACATTTGTGATAAAATCACCTTTGTCTCTAGGTTGGGGGCTGGGGGGCTAAACGTCCCCAATCGTTTTATTACCCCCAAAGGCGTATAGAGAGAAGATGTATATATTTAAGTCTGGACTATAATATAGGGTGGAGTTGAAGCCCCCCAAAAACTTCATGGTAGTTGCGTGTATGCCTTTGCTGTTGCTACTCAAAAGAAAATAAAAAAAGTTCTGCTTGATGAAAATGACAAACAGGTAACAAGAAATGTATCTAATAAATATTAGTGGTGATGAAACGAATTTCTATACCTAATCCTAATCGTGACTAAATGGTAAAAAATAAGCTATTTACCAGCAAGAATAAAAAAATTCCTTGGCGTAACAAGAACCTAGGTACGGAAAATTTTATAATGAACAATTTTGAGTTTTGTGTCGTAACTAGTGCACAATAAAAAAAATGTTGTTGACGAGGTCTCCTTAAAAGAGGAGTTCCTTTTTTATAACTTTTCGACAAGATATCACTTTAGCTGTTGACAGCCGCGGCGCGTCGGGAGGGGGCTTACTCCCCCCACATTTTTACCTTCACCCCTAACTTTTGTGAGAGAAATGGTAAAATACCTCCCCTCCCCTCCTGTCTTGGAAGACCCGGTATCTTTCTTTCCCCCCCCCCCCGTTTTTTGAGGCACACCCCGCCCCTGGCTGTTGATATATTGATCTTGCCATAGTTTTCTTTCCCATCGGGTGTACTCCATTGACAGAAATGGCAAGCACGAATATTATGCTGTAACAATAAGTGTAAATAAAAACAAAAAGGGAAAACGACCGTATACCTATACGCGTATATCACTTAGCATATCAAACTTGTGAAGGCACTTTCTTGGACAATAAATTCATCATATTCCAGTTTAAAATATTCACAGTGGCAACATCGCCAAGTGCAAACTAGGAAAAGTGAAAGTTTCAGGGAAATAGTCACCAATGTTTGGGGTTAACGACACATGAATGGGCGGAGCTTAAAGTTCCTTTAGAAAAAATCGATAGGTTATGTCAATTGTCAAAAGCCCATTTCGATTTTTGATTTATTTCAGTTTATTATTGTATTCTTCTTGACTAAGAGTTATGAGATTTATTTTTCGATAAAGTGTGCGTATTTAAAGGATTTTCCATCATAATCTTCAAAGGTAACGTTTTAACTCTTATTTTAAAGTGATTACAGTTTTGTGAGGTTATGTTATTGTTTTGGATTGCATTTATGTGTTATTTTATGATTTTTCTAGCTTAAAGACATTCCCACCATGGTTATGTGCCTTGCAGCCGATTGCCAACACTACAGTGATGAACATAAATGGAAGTTCTTTGTATTTCCTGTAGAATCATCCGAAAGGAAAAGGTCTATTACTCTGATGAGGTATTCATATTTACAACGTAAATAGTGAATGTGATAACTCATAAACTTTACTTTTTAGGAGGCAAGTCACTCGTTTGCAGTCAGTTGTCATTTAGTAAACACTGAGAAGAAAAAAGGACCAACTACTTATATATGAATGTAACGCTAAAAGGAAGTTTATCTTCGCATCTTTAACAAAACGGTATGTAATTTTAAAGATGCTTCTCAATAAAACGTTTATAATCTAAATGAATATTATATTACCTTCTTACATTGTGATTACAGTTGTATATTATCAATACTCTAAACATTTCTATTTTTTGTAGTAAACGAAGTCTCTAAACAACAGACAGTGGTAAAATCTTTAGTGTGAAAATAAATCAACCGATACTGTTGAGGAAGCAGGGCCTCCAAAACCTAGTGCTAAAACCCACCATGAAACCCTAAGTACATCGAGAAGTACAAGTAGTTACATTCTTGTTTGAGAACATCTGGAACATCGTTGGAAGCTGAAATTTATTTGTTAAAACCAGAACTGGAAGTAACAAACAGATTGAAGAATTTAACTATGTAATGTTTCGGTTATGAACATATCAAAATCAATGATTCACAAGTGCTTATGTATACTAGTGCACTAGGGCTTTATTTATAGTGTTATATATTAAACCCAAACAATGGACAGTTTTATATACAGGGTGTTAATAAGGTATGTGGCCAAAATTTGGGGAATTAGACCTTAGTCAGTTTAAAGACTAAAAAATGTTCATATAAACATAGGTGATACAAGACTTGGTTTTTAATACACAGGGTGTTATTTTTTTTTTAATTTTCCCTAATAACCAGATGACACAAATTAGTTTGAAGTGAACACTTACTGACAATTTTTAATACATAAAGAGGAATCTTGCTACTTGTCAAATTTGTTTAAAGAAGTGTTTTTGTTTCCATGACTCTCTGATTGTTTTGTTGTTTTCAACAAATTACAGTAATAAATAATGTTATGCATAACTTTACATTTTTTCGTTTTTATCGAAAATGGCCACTTTGAGCAAAAAAATAAGATGATTTTTGTGTAGTTGTATTTGCTAAATCATCAATCCTATATCAGATTTAAAAAAAAAATTGACGTACTTCATTATTTTTTTTATTAAACCTTGGACGTTATCCCTGTGCATGCTACTGGCAAAGTAAGAAAAACAGTTTTTTTCTTAAAAGACTCCTCTTTACGCATTAAAAATTGTCACCAAGTTTCAACTTGATACTAATTTGCGTCTCCTAGTTATTTAAGAAAAACCTTTTAAAAAAATTCAACACCCTGTGTATTAAAAACAAAGTCGTTTAGGACCCATGTTTATGCCACATACTTTATTAACACCCTCTATGTGAAAAGGAGTATTGCGCCACTGCGTTAATAAAAAGACAATTGGGTGGAATTGCAAAAAGTACCTATTTGTAGTCTATCAGTCCAAGCAAACAGCAGGTGTTTACCTCCGCGAAAATATTAATAAAAAATACCTTTTGTTTTCTTTGTAAATATTTTATTTTTTAAATATATTTATAAATACATACATATTTTATTTTATTTCTTTCCATCATTTTTCAAAACTTTCATTAAATTCAAATCACATATATTTTTTGTAGTTGGGGGGGGGGGGGTGCTTAGCACCCACAAAACTCTTAATTACCATCCTCATAATTGACATGAAGCACTTTTAATTAACTAATTTTTTTAGCCATATGCTGAATAGGGTCTAGGGCTTAACCACCCATCAATTTGATTGCCTAACTACACCTATGCTGCGTCTTTAGTTTCTCACTCTCCTATTACCTCTATACCCATTTTCACTCGAAAAGTTTCTGGCCAATAGGGGGCGCAAAAATTTGCGCGAGTCGAGCGCCTAAGTCAGTTAAAATAGGCCCTGAGTTATAGTACTTTTTGACTTAGTCAATACCTAAATCGTATCTGAAAACATCCTCTATAAATGGATTTTAGTTGTAAGGAAAAAAGTTAATAATCCAAAATGGCCCCAAGAGAGACCGACTTTACCTGTATAGTGGACAATGTAAATTCTTAAAGGTAAATATATCTAAATTTAGATTCGCAGCCTCCAAAAACAAGAAGAGATTAAACCATATCTAATTTTTTTTATTACCTAAAATACTCGTACTTATGCAACCTCGAAACAAAAATAGGAGAAAAAGGCTTATTACTTTCAGTGTAATAATTCAATGCAAGTTTGAACTGACATAAGGTAACGTTTTGTTTAGAAATGTTGGGAAACATTTTGTTTTTAATACGCCATGAGGCTAACCTTACACTAATTTTTAAACCCAAGATACAGTTCCTTAGGTTTTGCACTAAAAGAAAGTGAAACTATTACGAGGAACTTGTTTTCAATAAATTAGTAGTAAGTTTTCCATTTGCAGACATTTTCAGACACACTGTAGGTATGTACTAAGTATAAAAATACATGACTTCAACATGGGCGCACCAAGGATTTTGTCTGTGGGGGGGGGGTCTGAATTATAAGTGTACTTTTTCAATTTTTGTGTGCCCGTGATGTTGGTTGGGGGGGGGGGGGTTGCAGCCCCCCTCCTGCGTACGTCACTGGACTTGAAAGCTATTACACTTGTAGTCTTTACTGGTAGACAAAAATATATTACTGTACAAGTACAAAAGAGATAGGTCTATAATTGGATGGAAGGGACTTGGATCCTTTCTTCGGGACAGGCTGCACTCGAGCAGTGTTCCAGCTATCTGGGAAGATACCCTTGTCATGAGAGATCTGGAAAAGACGAGTTAAGATGGGTGCAAGTTCTGGAGCGCAGTTTTTTAGGACAATTGCTGGTGGTATGTCATCCAGACCGGAGGACTTTTTGGTGTCAAGAGAGAGAAGAATTTTTTGAACTTGTTTGAAATTACTTCCATACTAATAAATCAGTGGCGGCTGCTGAAATTTTAAAGTTGTACAGGGTTATTTTTTTAAAACCTGCAAGCTAAGTTTATTTTTTAAAGAGACAGGCCTATAGTTCAAACCCTGTATATCTCTGTTGCTACTTACAGGACCCATGCCAAGTTCATGCTTTTAATAGTGAGCCTACTAGGAATGTTTTGGTAAAGAAAAATAATTATTTCTACCTAATTTGCAAAAAAAAGTTGAATTTTTGCTTTTACCCCCAAACATGCTTAGTTATTTTATTTTATATTTTTTCTAAATAAATTTTACATCATTTTGTCGAAAATTTTTAGATTTGAAAAAGAAAGAAGAGAAAAAAATGTGTTAGTAAAAAGTTATAGTCACTTGAATTTTGTGAAACCTCAAATATAATTTAAAAAAAACAGTTAAATGACTAACTTTCTACTAACACCAACCCAAACAAACCCATTTGTTCTCTTAAAATTTACAATTTTTTAACAAAGTGATGTAAAGTTTGTTTAGAAAAAATAAAAAATAAAATACCTAAGCATGCTCATTTCTTTTCCAGGAGAGTCAAAGCAAAAATTCTACATTTTTTCGCAAATTACAAAACACCTATTTTGTTTCGTTACCAAAACATTCCTAGTAGGCTCATTATCAAAAATCCTTAACTTGGCATGGAGCAATGGAAGGTGGTAGAGGATTATTCCTCGTCCGAGGCGGCACCACCCCAGACATCTGCTAAAGGGCTGGTGAAATCCATACGGATGTTTCCAGCTCTGGATGTGTGCGACGGATACCCCCAGTACACCCACGGTACCTAGAGTACTTAGGTTAAAGACCTTCGTGGGCTGTCCGAAGATAAAACAAACAAAACACAGAGATATAGAACTTTAAACTTTCACCAGCCCCCACTGTTAATTATTCTTGTAATATTATTGTTTACATGCCTTACATTACTGCAGGTTTTGCAAATTCGTGTTTCTTTCCAAAATTACTAACGATAATCTGCATAACTTCAATTGTTATTGCTGAAATATATAGATTTGACACTCCAAAAAATGGCTCTACATCCCCTAGTCTGTTTGGATAATTCAGTCTTCTTAACAGTTTACATAGCCTTCCCACACCTACAAACATTGAGAGCTCAAAACAGTATATCTCAACTCATTATACCTACACATATCACAGATGTAATAAAGCATTGCAGTATGTACAGTATTGTACTCGGTATTGTACTTAAAAATATTAAATTTTGCACCCCTACAGACTGAAAAAAAAAAAAAAAAGATAATGCAAGGACCAAAAGACAGTTTTACAATCACAATTATAATATACATAAGTACATGTCTGTGAATTTGGTCCCCCAAATGCAAAATTCCGAGCAAAATTCATTAAAAATTCATGGAGTTCCTAGTTTCCTATGAAGAGTTGTAGAACACATTTTACTTTTTACTAACAGGAACTTATGAGTTTTGAACCAAGACTATTGTTAAACAATAAGTCATGGGGGGCCAACTTCACACTTTTTGAACTGTCAATACTTTAAGTTCTAACCAGAAAATTTTTTTAAGAAGAGTTATGGTTTAAAACTCATGAGTTCCCGTTAGTGCTGCAATAGTTCTACAGTTCTGTAGAATTAGAATGGTATTTTTTTGTTTACAACGTAAATATTTGATAGTTAAAAAAGTGTGAGGTTTGCACCCCATGAAATATTTATAACGAGAGCTCTGGTTTAAAACTCATGAGTTCCCGTTAGTTCTGCAATAGTTCTACAGTTCTGCATAAAGATAATGACATTTTATTGTGTAATTTTTTCCTTCCCAAAAAGCAGAAAACATGTAGGTGTTACAATTTTTTGGGTAAGAGTTCCGGCCTCGAAAATCACAAAGAACTGTAGAACTCCTTTAGAACTATTAAGCACTGTGGCCAAACTTTTGTTTTTGCAACTTCACAGACATAACTTATGAGTTTTGAACCACGACTATTGTTAAAAAATGTCATGGGGGGCGAACTTCACACTTTTTTAACACTGAAATTACCTGACCATGTAGACGTTCTAATTTTTTCTGGTATTCTAAGTTTTCTTAAAAGCTGAAGTACGTCTTCTTTGAGAAATCTAAAATTGCTCCTACATTCATCTTTAGACAAGCTTTCAATGGTCTCGTATGTTTGGATAAGGTTAAGGAGTAGGTATTCCATTTTCATTTACTTCATTATTTTCTTCACACATTAAAACAAGTCACTCAAGAACATCCTTCATTGTGTGTTAAGAACCTTTAACTTATACCAGTATGGTTATATGGGTACCTATTTATATAATGATAAAAGTGACCAAACCTGTAGCTAATGCGTTTGATTTCTTATTCCTAACTAAACAGAGAAATAGTCCCAGATTTTTCCTTTCTTAATATATAAGGCATGAAAATATTTCGTCACTCTAAAAAATACAATATTTAAAGACAAGAACAAATCACAAATTAATATACATATTTATAATATATCATCACATCAGCTGATTCAAGAAATTGACATTTGCCTTCGGGTGAATTCGGCTGTTCGGCATTCGCTCGCCGTCGATCGATAGAAAAATGGTTTAAACCACCCTGCTACTGCTATGTTGACACGTCCTCTTGCAAGAATTAATTTATCATTGGCTGCGTTCAGCCGATTTTCAGCGGTCTCAGCAGTTGATCAAATTTGACAGATGGCATGTTACATTACATGTTTTCACATTTGATATAAGTAATCATGTGGTCGCTGCCAAATCCAACCAGCTGCTGCGACCGCTGATGATCAGCTAAACACAGCCATAGTTGTAACTAATAGGTATAGTAAACTTTTTCTTAGATCTCGCAATATGGTGGCCAAGTCACTTGTCATCGATGGCACCCTGTTGAAGTCTGGTCTATTGTACGTTTAGAGGTTGGGTAAAAGACAGGACTGGACTTGTACTCACCGTATAACTTAACTAATAAACACCAATAAAATCTAGTCTTCTAAATCTATAAAGTCGAAAAGCAAAATGATTAAAACACGCATTATCAAAACAACACCCACGGAAACACTAACATCACAAAAACAAAATACCAAAATCAAAAGAAAATAAAACGACACAACCTGTCATGTCAGCTTGATGCCCACTACCAACCAACTACTGATCTAGGGACTTTACTAAGGAACCAATATCAGCTGTTGATGTCATCTGTGATTGTGAAATGTCGCAACGCTGAGTTTTATCATAAAATGAACTCTATCATTCATTTCATTACTATTACCAGGGTCATATTTCCGTATGGGCTGATTGGGCTATAGCCCAGGGCGGCAGAATTGTAGGGGCAGCAAATATGTCTTCATTGTGATGTAAAATGTGAAGAAATGCTGACGGAGGGGGCAGCCAGATTTAAATAGCTCGGGGCGGCACTTTACCTAAATACACCACTGCCTGTAGGTGACGCTTCAAATAACCATTTCGTTTTATGACACGTATAGGCGCGTACAAAGAAGTCGTATCTACATCTAATTTTCTTAGGAGTTTGCTTGCATGTTAGCTTTCTTAAATTTACTTTAACTGACCCTCCACTGTAACCTTCTCATGTACAAAACATTGCTGTCAAATTAAATGGGGTAGCCAGCAATCAGCAAGACCTTCAAAAAGTCCCTAAGCTGCATTTGGACTCTTAAGAACGACTTTCTTTTTGATTTTTGATCACGGCAATACAACTAAACGACTCAAAGAGTGTAGGGTGTAGGTTATTGGCACAGGAAAAATTTGAATTACGGCAACGTCGGTTTCAGGATTCTATTAAACATGGGCTGGCAGGGTTGCTTCAAACGACATTAAAATCCACACTACGATTTTAAGCTGTACGATTAAGCGATCTCTTCTTCACAACTTTTAACATTCAGATGATTCTTAGACATTCGTTGTTAAGAGTGCAGATAGAAAAAAATTGCCTCGACTAAAATAGTATATTGTACAACGAGCATGGAATGACATGCATTTCCTACGAGTATGACGTTTGCTTCACGAGCCGCAGGCGAGTGCTGCAAATCATACGAGTAGGAAATGGTCATTCCATGCGAGTTTTACACTATACTTTTCTACGAATGTTACTGTTACATAAAATGGGATTGGTAATATTTTTCTTTTTAAGATGTCAAACTAATAATTGTCATTTTCTTTTTATTTGCATTGTCTGCGTTGCTGTGCGATTACTATGGCGTGTTGACGCGGCGCCGGTCAACGCCACCTTGGTAAAAATATACCCGTGCACATTGGGAATTTTGTAGTCGAATCCCCATGGTGATTGAAGCACAATGAAAATGTGTAAAAAAAAATGGTAAAAAACAATGTTCTGAAATTACTATTGAACATACACTAAAAGTTTTTATTGACATTCGTAGAAAAAAGAATATCCCTGTCATTCTTATTGTCCATATTCGCGAATTTCAACAACTGATCTAACCCCCAGCGAAAAAAATTGAAACCATTATAGAGCGTATAAACATTTCGCTTGACAATGTCGAATATAATATGTTAAAATATCATAATTCAAATCGTGCCAATCGCGTACTTTAGTGGACATATTTTTATTTTAAAAATCACGATTTCTTTTTATCACAACTCAATGTTTATACCCTTTATGACCGCCATGACAGAGCGATCGACCTGTCATATATAGTCACTTAAGGTTTGTTATGGGTGTCGCCAGGTAGAGGCAGATCACTGGCGTAGCCAGATGGGGGCCAGGGTGCGCGACTGCCCCCTACCCTTTTGGTTGCCCCACCCCCGCCGCAGTATGCTGCCTACGCCACTGAGGCGACCATCCCCGCTGGCTACTGCCATTTTCTACTTCGTGTAAATGAACAGGAGTTTTAAAATAAGTGTATATTTACAAGAACGCTTGCTTTTGCCTCAATTCTGTTTTTTGTAGAATCATCATAACTTGCTAATTTACGTAAACCAAAATTGTACACACCTATAGTTTGCGTGCTACAAATACACAAATTTCTGGTACAATTTTCCTTTTAGTGGTTTGCGTAAAATCCCTGTACAATGTTTAGCGTACAATTGCAAAAGCTGTTTTGGAAACACCACGCAAACCTCTTCAGTTTAGCGTTTGCGTGGCCGCATTTGCGGGTGGCAAAAAGTCCCTAATTAATGGATAAAATAACCCTAAAAACAATAACTAAATAAGTAAAATAGTGTGGAATAATGTCGGTTAAAAATAGGATCTGTCGGAAAATATCAAGAAAATTCGGTTTTTACCCATTAAATACGCTTCTGGACGACACATTCGGTATGCATTATAAAGTGTAATTATCCCTTTGTAAGATAATATTGAAAATTGAAAAAAATATATATAGGACAAAATACAGAGTGATTCAAATGTACCGATGTCGAGGACAAAAAAAGTCAAGAAATCTAAATTTATTCGGCGATTGCTCCCTTCCTATAAAGAATGAAGAAACTAAAAAATGGATATCATGTATTTCCACGAAC
This sequence comes from Philopedon plagiatum, assembly GCA_963971165.1. NCBI lineage: Eukaryota > Metazoa > Arthropoda > Insecta > Coleoptera > Curculionidae > Philopedon > Philopedon plagiatum. The sequence goes on along the minus strand of OZ020196.1, from coordinate 15,077,458 downwards.
TCTCTCTGATGACGTATACGCGATTTTAATTTCAACCATTTCGACCTCACAAAAAAAAATTACAAACCTTGTGGTCAAACATCGAAATTTCCAGTTTTTGCCAAATATATCAATTTTTGAGTAATTTTAAGTTTAGGTACATGTATTGCAAAAAGAAAGTATTTGAGACTGTTTTCGAGTTATTAGGTAAAAGAGGGGCCAGCAAATGGCATTTTGCGACCTAACAAAATTCAAAAGAATTACTTGCCATTTTCTGGTCCTCACCAGTTTCAATAGAGTTCTGAAGCTTCGGGTCCTCTACAACCTCTGAAAATTTACATCGATATAATTCACTTTTGCGACCTGTACCCGATTTCAACGGAAATCGCGGAAATTTCGACTTTGACGTTTAATACTTTCGAAACGAAACATCCAGTATAACTGCATTTTTTACCGAAGCTAGTTGCACTATTCCTCTATCAAGCAAAAAATGATCGCTTGCTCCCCCTCTGACTGCTTCCGAGAAAAACAAACCTGTTCGACTTCAGATTAAGCTTTACGTTAACATGTAATCTAGATTAACACTTATTTTTGCTGATCTCCTGACGTCATTATTCACTAAGGATAAATGGCTGCTTTTTACATTGCATTAAATTATACCGAAAAGAAAACATTTTTTGTAGCTAAATTACCCTAATAATTTTCTTCAAAATGCTTTTTTTGGGTTTATAATGTCTTCCTTAAACGATTTATGCAATAAAAAGTATGTACATATTCCTATTTATGCCACCAAAATATTAATAACAGATCTATAATACAATACGAATATGTTATATAAAAATGCAAGCCTTTTTCGGCATTTTTAATTTACATGCACTTAAATGGTTTCTGAAAACATTCCTTACTAAAGAAAACAAACAACCAAATAGGGTTTTCTTCGAAAAAAATATTTTTTTTTTCAGGTCAAATTTTTTTGGAGAAACAGCTTTTTCGAAAACGAATTTACAACATTTTTCGAGAGTTTTCGAAAGTTTCAAAAATATGTTAACAGCTCCTTCAAAGATGCTTCTTGAAAACGGATTAAATTTATTCTCCAAAACACAAATTTCGAAAGTACATTTTTTCAAAAATGTCTTTTAAAAAATGATTTTTCAAAAATAGGTATACAATTTCCGAAACTGTATTTTTTCGAAAACAGTATTCGGCTCTGATGTACTCTACTAACTTGGAAAATGTTAAATAAAAAACGACGAAAAACGATCCTGAACAAACCTAAAAGAACTTTTTATGAGTTTGATCAGGTTTCCTTAGATTTGGTATGTTACTTTCTCGTAAATTACTTTTTCCAAGAACCGTTGCTTGAAAAAATTAATATTCGAAAAAATTAAATTTCGAAAAAGATGTTCCGTGTCTGAAAAATTGTATTTTTGAAAAGTGCTAAAAAAAATTTATTTTCGAAAAATGAGCACAAGGCATAAATAAAAAAATGCTAAAATCCCTATTTACACTTTCACATTAATCAAACAATTGATCCTGTGGTGTGTACTGTTTTTTCTTCAAAAAATTTTTTTTTCGATGTTGAAATAGATAAATTTTGTCGAAAAACAGCTTTACTGAAAAATGCTTATTCGGAAACAGATCAACAATTTTTTTTTCAAATTGTTATTTCTAAAACGAATTTTTTAAAATTACCTTTTACAAAAATTATTTGTGAACTCCACTAGCGTAGAAAATGTCAATAAAAAACGACAGAAAAAGTTCCTGAACTAATATCAACGAACCGTTTTTGTGTTTGGTCAGGTTTGCTCAAGTGTCTGCTACGTTACTCTTTAGTAAATTACCTCTTCAAAAAAGCGTTTTTTAAAATAATATGAATATTCGAAGTTTCAAAACAATGAAAAATTGTACTTTCATAAAACATATTATCTCCAAAAAATGTAATGTTGAAAAATACCTACTTTTCAGAAAAAATTCGAAAAGTTGGTTTCCAAAAAAAAAAATTGTAAAATTTCGTTTTCGTTTCGTTTTCGAATAACTGTACTTATTATCGAAAAAGTTTTATTTTCGAGAAAACGTGCTTTTGATACAAAAATTTTTTGTATATCAGTCCTAATGGACAGAATATATAAATAAAAAATATGCTGAAATATTAAATTTGTATAAGTTAAAATTACCAACCGTTCTGTTGTTGCAAGAACAGGTTAAGATTTTTCGTCCATTATGAAATCGTGTTCATGTCTCAGAACCCTACACAATAAAAAAATGTCACACGCGAACTTGCCCGTTTTTTTTTTGGTCTATGCTTTTGTGTAGCTCAAGGTGACGTTGCGCCCCCCCCCCCCCCTAGACGAAATTTTAAATCCACCCCTGGTGACACCTGTGGGATGAGTTAGAGCTGACAGTTCGAAATTATGACATTAGAAAAATACACACTAAAAAAATGCTTTGCAGTCGGCTTGGGGTGAAATTACCCCAAGCATAACTGAGAATTTAGTTTTATCTAGACGATTCCAAGCGGTCATTCATAGATTTAGGTGGTCCAACAAAATGTTAAAAAGATAGTTTTTAAAACACATTATTAGTATTTCGTATTTGTATGTTTACTTTGATGAGATGGTATTTAACATTTATTTAGTTCTTTTTGCACTAAATATTTTGTATAGAGTTCGATTTTCTTTTTTAAACGTTATATTTGTGGTATTTTAAGTATTTATGATATTCTGTAAAAATAAAATTCCTAAAAGAAAAACTAGCTATAAAATATTACAAATTTTAAGGGTGTATGTAAACTTTTGTGACTGACTGTATATATTTTTGAACTCAGAGAGCAAAGTTTTATTAATTTAATAAAATATGTAGGTATCTACATCGGGTTCTATTTAAAGAAATTTAAGTTGGTCCGTGTCTATAGCAACTCCAGTTATCGTAGTTGTGACGGAATAAATGTAATACTAAATTTTTAGATAGGAAAATGTACGGCCTCTAACTAATGTCCATACTAATTCCCACGGGGATTTCGTAGGTATATGTATCGTCTGGAAATTGATTAAATTTGTTATAAATTAATAGAATACAGTGTTAGCGTTGTAACTGGAACTTGTTTGCGATTACTGACCATTTATGGTGACAATCATAGATACTGTGGGTACCTGGACTAAAGGCAGTTAGTTAATCTCTGTACCTGCAAATAGAATTGCAGTACGAGACAGATAATGCCTTTTTATTTACCCTTAGATACATTGTATCCATTCATCTACATACATTGCGGACGCCGGATTTAGACGCTATAATATGAAAGAAATCACACTTTTTACACGTGTTTTATACATCTTTCTACAGTCATTGTTGTGGATAAGAGGAATTCAAATAAAAAAAAAAATTTGAAAAATTCGGTAGAGTGAAACCCAGGACCGTATTGCATATTTTAAAAGATTTTAGCCTTCAGTACAGTAACCAAATTTTTAGAAAGCTATTTGAAGATAATAAAAAACATGCATATTTCCTTGCATGTGTTATAAAGTAAAAAGCTTTTTTAAGGTTTACACACTTCACCCGTTCAGATGTCGATATCATAGTACCTGTTAAATGGCCAATAGTTTTGAGTTTGAGGCACAAATGAAAATGTTTGTGTGCGGCATATTTTTGACGCACTCTGTATAAAGAGAAACGCCCTGTATATCATTTTCTCCATTTTAAATAAATGTCATATTCTCTTCTATAACTTTCTCAGAAGATACCTAGTTTAGTTGGGGTATTTACCTACATATATTTTAATCTTCTAACTAGGGAAATGTATAGTCTGTTATTTGTCCAAATTCCAAGAAATATGTAAATTTATAATTAGTCGGCTGGCCCTCCCAATTGTATGATCGTCATTACAAATAATGTCAGGAAGATTTAAAGCCATTTTAGAACTATTATAATAAAGCCACAGTTTAATTCTGAAATCATTTAAATTAAAATTGTAATTTTATTAAGGTAAATGGTGTTATTTCGTTCTGTTTCTGCGTAAATTCAAATACTAAGGGTTTTAATAATTGTTAATAATGGGTGTGTACCCTAAAAATAAAGTTGTGGTCATCGACTAGTCAAAAATGCGCGCCAGTGATTCACATTTTTTCTTAGTCCTTAAGACTGTCCCAATAAAATGAAATGAAAAAAATTATACCTGGTTGAAAAGCATAGGGCCAACTGAATATTCTCTTTAAAAAATGTATTGATTCTCTTGTTATCAAACCATTATGATTCTGAATACATGAAATATCCATTTTTTGGTCTAAGAGTAACGGTCTGTTTCCAAAATAAAAGATTTCTCAATTTTCTTAGCCTAAGGAATCAATAGATATAATTGAAAGTAAATAATTTATTAACTTAAGAGTTTATGTTCTTAATTACAGACAGATTAACTTTTTTTGAGTGTCTTTAACTAACAATACAGAAATTCAAATGAAATGACTGATTTCTTAATTGTAGGTAGTTTCCCTATTTTTGTTATGGTGAGTTGAAAATCGTGGTTTCTTGCTTTAACGCATCATGCTTTAAGGCAAATAAAATTCTTTTAAGCAAAATTGTAAAGTTCATCATAGAATCTAAATTATTTTTGGTGATAGGTCCTGGATTTCTTCGTTGAAAACCGTCTCGGATTTAATTTAATACTCTGGTTCGAATGTAGAAATTTTCAAACGTTTCCCTTCAGTTACACTAGTCACCTTCATGTAGGTTCACCAGTGGACAAAAAGTCTAAGTTCCAGCTCCCTAACTATCCTATCCCTAATTATAGACTGTTAATTTGATGTATACGAATTTATTATAAAAATCTGAAAATGTGATTACTATTTCGTGACAAAATAACCATTTTGAACAAAAAGAACATTATTTCTATGCATAATTACATCTTTTTTCAAATTATCGATACCAATCTTTAATCCCAGACGTTAGCGAAGTAATCTGCTCCTCTGTTAAATAGATGGGCAGCTTTGGCTCACCGAAGTTTTGTTCTAAAAATATTAATTTTTCGTTACACGATAATTTCGTACGAACCATTGTACAATTTGCCTTAACTTAATATCTGGCGCAAGTAAAATGCCTAGGATTTTGATAAAAATAACTCCGATGTAATAATTAAATCATGATGTAATTAACTAATCAAATAATTTAATTTAGTATAATAGTAAATTTATTACACTTACTATTAAATGATTTTGATTACTTAATTGATTCTTGTTACTTACACTCCTGACAGACCTAACTGTGTGCAAGCAGACCCTGACAGCTTGGTGTCTTTAACAAAAATCACGGTCTTTATTACAAAAGAGGGAGAGCCTCAAACAAAGATTTAAAAACTTAAACTAAGAAATAAGTTTTTGTTTTAAGCACAAGGATGGATCTTCAAACAAGTAACTGGTTTTAGTTTTAAGGACAACAGAACTTTATATATATATATATATATATATATATATATATATATATATATATATACATATATATATATATATATATATATATATATATATATATATATATATATATATATATATATATATATATATACTTTGTTATTTTTCTTGAACCATTTATAATATTTTTTTTTTTTGGTGTGTGTTTCTTGGGATTAGGTTCATTGTAAAAACATTTTTTATATTAAAAGTCTATTGACGTTTCGACCCTTTTCCGGGTCATTTTCAAAATATATATTTATTTTTTTTATTAATTCAGTTTGGTAAAAGACCTAAAAATACATTATTAGTTAAAACAATTTACAACAACAGTACAATATGACAGTAAACATTAAAATCTGGACACATCTATAATTCTACGTTCTTAACAGTGAACATTTTTCTACAATAATTGCAAGATATTTTTATTATACGCACCTTGAAAACTTTAAGGTCTTTGAAGGATTAATCTGCTATTTCTTATCAGACATATTAAAACCGGTGTTACCCGAAATCGCCACTATAATTACTTGCCCTTAAATTGGCAGCCCAAAATCGCCACGGCTTACAGAGTTACCCGGACACCTATAGCCCAAAATCGCCATGAGCCTTTTATTTATAAGATAATAGTATATATATTTAATAACTTTATAGTTCATAATAAATTATTTGCCATAGATACAATTTTACAAAATAAAACTACATACAGAAGCAGTGAGAGAGAGAGATAGAGAGAGAGAGAGAGAGAGATACTGCACATGTGTGAAGGTATAGTCAAAGATATTCCTTCCTCACTGATGGAAACAATCTGAAAGAATGCTTAGCAAACAACAGCTAGAAATATACTGAATTAAACATTTAATTTATTCAGAAGATAAGAGTAGTGGCGATTTTGGGCTATACCCTCTGCAGGTAAAATGTTTGACAATACATTAACAAGGGGTTCGTGGCGATTTTAGGATGTAGCCATTAAAACATACCAGAGTATTTTATGTGGAAAGAGAAAAAATAGTAATTTTTTTAAAAAAATGTGTAATCCTTTGATTTGATATTAAGAGGATATGGCAAATGCTGGTTAAGAGGAGATAATTTTTTAATTTGTTGTAATTAAATTAGCATATATGCGGCTAAGTCCTCCTATATCTGTTCTGTCGTTCACAGCATTTTTATCTTTTTTTATTTCTATCATTTCTTTGATGGATAATTTATAATAGTTATGATCTTTATTCAGAATTCTTGTTTGGTTATAACTAAATTCGTGTTTTGTCTCTCTTACATGTTTGCTCAGAGCTGTTGATGTGTTTTTTGTATATTTGTGTCCGTTAAGTCTGTTCTTTAGTAACTGAGATGTCATTCCAATATATTTTTTTGGGCAATTTGTGCATGGTACAGAGTATATCACATTAGATTGGTTCATAGTTGGTGTCGGACTTTTTAAGTTCGTGAAAAGAGAACCAAGTTTGTTTGTTGTTTTATGACAAGCCACTATGTTATGTTTTTTAAGACTACTTTTTAGTTTTTCAGATAGTTCGTTTATATAGGGTAGTGATACATATTTGTTTGCTACTTCATCAGAGTTGTTTTTGGTACTGAATACGCTATTATAGAATTTGTGGGTACGTTTTTTTATCACTCTATTAATTTCTTTTTCTTTGAAACCATTTTGCAACAAAACAGTCCTAACTTTGTTTAAAATTTTGGGTCTTAGTTCAGGTGAGGTAAGCATAATGGCTCTGTCTGTCAAGCCAATAATGACACTTTGTTTTTGAGATTTTGAATGGTTGGAATGAACGTTCAAATATCTCCCTGACCAAGTTGGTTTAGTGTACCATTCTGTTATTATTTTGTTATTTTTTCTAATTAAGGTCACGTCCAAGAAGCTTATTCTATTGTCTATTTCTATTTCACTTGTGAATTGTAGTTTCTTATGGAATCTATTAAATTGGTAAAGTATTTCATTGGTTTTGTCACTTGGTAGAGCGATTAAACAGTCGTCTACAAATCTCTTAAAAAAAAGTATATCAAAATCCAAACTTTCAATGACTTTTTCCTCCAAATACTCCATGACAATCTGTGCTATGACAGAAGAGATTGGAGAACCCATGGCGCAACCATCTAATTGTTTGTAAAATTTGTCTTTGTATTGAAAGTAATTTGTATTAAGGGTTAAATTAATTGCTTCTATAAAGTTATTTTTTGTTAAAGTGGTATGTTGTTGTAATGAATTCCATTTTGCGTTTATGACTGTTTGGACAAGTTCCTTTGGTATGTTTGTGTATAAAGATATCACGTCTAGGGAAAGAAGCCTGTAATTTTCTGGTATTTCTACTGAATCAATAAACCTCTTAAACGAGAACGAGTCTTTGATAAAATGATTATTTTTTCCTGCTATATTGGATAAACAGTTTGCTAAATATTTGGACAAACCATATAGTGGTGACTGAATGCACGAAACTATTGGTCTAAGCGGTATGTTGGGTTTGTGGGTTTTGGGTAATCCATATATTTTTGGTGGTACCGCATTGTGTATGGTTAATTTTTTGGCTTCTGTGTCATTTATTTCTTTAGCATTAAGTACTTTTCTAATCCAATGTAAGCATCTGGATGCTTTTCCATGTTTTTTGAATCTAAATGTGGATCATATAAACTTTACAGGTACGTACCTTGAAAACAAATTTAATAACATCATTTCAAAAACAAAAAAAGACATTTTAAATTTGTCTATTAAAGAAACAACACTTAAAATAAACGATTTAGACAAACTGATTAAACAAAAAGAACGAGACATAATAGATCATTTACCAGATAACATTGCTAAAAAGTTTCTTGAATTGGAAAACAATAAATATCAAAATTTACATAATAAAATAAAAATAAGACATCAAAACAAAATAAATAACCTAATAAAGAAGAATTTTCCCAATAATTCTCCACAAATCAATACTTCAAAATGGATTGAAAATATTTCTGACACCCCTTTACCAAATGAAATCGCAGAAGTTTTGTCCTTGGGACCCGGTTTTGCACTAGACGTAACAAATGAAAATGAGTTGCCAGTTACAGAGTATATAACTGCAGTGGAATCTATAATACAAGATAAACCTAATGACGAAAAAGACACAATAAGAGCTGAAATAACAAATGTAATCACAAACCACAAAATTAAAATTAGACATAAAACATTAAAAACCAATAAACTACAAAGTAATATTAAAAAAAAATTACCCTCAACAAAAAAATTTATTAACGATAACCCTCAAATCACAATACTTAAATCCGATAAAAGCAACAAAACAGTCATAATGAATGCCACAGAATACGAATCAAAAATAGAAACGTTATTAAATGATGAAAACACATACAAAAAAATAAATAGCGATCCCACAAATGTATATCAAAAAACAAACAACACATTCATAAAAAAAGTACTTAATGCTAAAGAAATAAATGACACAGAAGCCAAAAAATTAACCATACACAATGCGGTACCACCAAAAATATATGGATTACCCAAAACCCACAAACCCAACATACCGCTTAGACCAATAGTTTCGTGCATTCAGTCACCACTATATGGTTTGTCCAAATATTTAGCAAACTGTTTATCCAATATAGCAGGAAAAAATAATCATTTTACCAAAGACTCGTTCTCGTTTAAGAGGTTTATTGATTCAGTAGAAATACCAGAAAATTACAGGCTTCTTTCCCTAGACGTGATATCTTTATACACAAACATACCAAAGGAACTTGTCCAAACAGTCATAAACGCAAAATGGAATTCATTACAACAACATACCACTTTAACAAAAAATAACTTTATAGAAGCAATTAATTTAACCCTTAATACAAATTACTTTCAATACAAAGACAAATTTTACAAACAATTAGATGGTTGCGCCATGGGTTCTCCAATCTCTTCTGTCATAGCACAGATTGTCATGGAGTATTTGGAGGAAAAAGTCATTGAAAGTTTGGATTTTGATATACTTTTTTTTAAGAGATTTGTAGACGACTGTTTAATCGCTCTACCAAGTGACAAAACCAATGAAATACTTTACCAATTTAATAGATTCCATAAGAAACTACAATTCACAAGTGAAATAGAAATAGACAATAGAATAAGCTTCTTGGACGTGACCTTAATTAGAAAAAATAACAAAATAATAACAGAATGGTACACTAAACCAACTTGGTCAGGGAGATATTTGAACGTTCATTCCAACCATTCAAAATCTCAAAAACAAAGTGTCATTATTGGCTTGACAGACAGAGCCATTATGCTTACCTCACCTGAACTAAGACCCAAAATTTTAAACAAAGTTAGGACTGTTTTGTTGCAAAATGGTTTCAAAGAAAAAGAAATTAATAGAGTGATAAAAAAACGTACCCACAAATTCTATAATAGCGTATTCAGTACCAAAAACAACTCTGATGAAGTAGCAAACAAATATGTATCACTACCCTATATAAACGAACTATCTGAAAAACTAAAAAGTAGTCTTAAAAAACATAACATAGTGGCTTGTCATAAAACAACAAACAAACTTGGTTCTCTTTTCACGAACTTAAAAAGTCCGACACCAACTATGAACCAATCTAATGTGATATACTCTGTACCATGCACAAATTGCCCAAAAAAATATATTGGAATGACATCTCAGTTACTAAAGAACAGACTTAACGGACACAAATATACAAAAAACACATCAACAGCTCTGAGCAAACATGTAAGAGAGACAAAACACGAATTTAGTTATAACCAAACAAGAATTCTGAATAAAGATCATAACTATTATAAATTATCCATCAAAGAAATGATAGAAATAAAAAAAGATAAAAATGCTGTGAACGACAGAACAGATATAGGAGGACTTAGCCGCATATATGCTAATTTAATTACAACAAATTAAAAAATTATCTCCTCTTAACCAGCATTTGCCATATCCTCTTAATATCAAATCAAAGGATTACACATTTTTTTAAAAAAATTACTATTTTTTCTCTTTCCACATAAAATACTCTGGTATGTTTTAATATGTCTGATAAGAAATAGCAGATTAATCCTTCAAAGACCTTAAAGTTTTCAAGGTGCGTATAATAAAAATATCTTGCAATTATTGTAGAAAAATGTTCACTGTTAAGAACGTAGAATTATAGATGTGTCCAGATTTTAATGTTTACTGTCATATTGTACTGTTGTTGTAAATTGTTTTAACTAATAATGTATTTTTAGGTCTTTTACCAAACTGAATTAATAAAAAAAATAAATATATATTTTGAAAATGACCCGGAAAAGGGTCGAAACGTCAATAGACTTTTAATATAAAAAATGTTTTTACAATGAACCTAATCCCAAGAAACACACACCAAAAAAAAAAAAAATATATATATATATATATATATATATATATATATATATATATATATATATATATATATATATATATATATATATATATATATATATATATATAGATAATTATTTTGTCACGACGAGCCCAAAAAGACGGACGCCATTTTTACAACCTCGTGCTTTACCTATACAGGGGAGTGATAAACGCTTAAACAAAAATATTATACTGCCTAATAAAAACCATAGTATCATTTTTTGAGACAAGTTTTTAATTTTTTGTGTCCTACGTTCTTAAAATGACTGAAACAACACAGTAATTGGGTCGATAATTTTTGATTTTGCTAATATTAGCTCCATCACATATAATATGAACCGAAATAATGCAGAAATAAATTATACATACTACCTTCGATTTCGCCACTAGGTGGCCCGGATTCCAATCTTCCACTAACTGGTGAATTGTCATAATTACTGCTAAGAGCACAACACAGATCTTCCCTCATCAAGGTTTTTTGCACGACTAAATTTTGGTCGGTGTGCGCGGCTTTGTTAAAAACCCTTCACGAATTATCCAGAACGTAAGTGATACGTAGAGCACAGGGTCATCTGCCAAATTCGTAGTATTTTGTTTAAATACTGAGTCTTTGTAAACAGATCTTTGATACAAGTGTTCATGTGTTAAGAAAAATATTCTTGTCTTCAAGTAATAGTTACTTAAGAGAATTTGTAGAATACTTCAAGAACCTTCATGTTCTTATGGGAAAAGCAATTCTGATAATTCAGTGTCTGCTTTTATTATAAGACTCAATTTGTCAAGATCACTGAATATCTTGACACAAGTGTACCTACTTCGAGATTTAAATTTGGCGCCAGTTTTAACAATTTATGCTAGAAATTTCATGTTTTGCATGTGTCATCTAGAGACCCGGCAATTTAATTATGGATCGTTTTACGGTTTACTAGTTTAGAAATGCAGAATTTTGCAATAAAATTATCTTTTCTGACGAAGCTCGCTTACACCTCGGAGGTGAATTAGCAAAATTTTAGGATTTGAGAAAGTGAAAATCCTCGAGTGATTGAAGGAAAACCTTTACATCCTCTTCGAGTAATTATGTGGTGTGCATTGTAGACTGGAGGTGTTATAGGGCTATTTTTTCATGAGAATGACAAGGTACAACGGGTAATGTTAATGGCGAACGATATCGCAATATGTTAAGAAACTTTTTGTGGCCCCAATTAGATAATATGCACCTTAACAATATGTTCTTTCAACAAGATGGTCCCACGCAACACACGGCTCAAAATGGCGATATTCAGTGGTTTGCAAGATCATGCGATCTAACCCCCCATGATTTTTTCTTGTGGGAGTTTCTCAAGGGCAAAGTATATTTTAACAATCCGCAGACGATTAATGACCTGATGCAAAACATTCGTCAAGTTATTAGTGAAACTGAACCGCAATTGTTCCAAAATGTTATTGTCAATTGTACGCAAAGAATGATCATCTGTAGAACTACTACTCTGAGAAGCTATTCGCTCCTTAACTATTAATTTAGTTTAATTTTAGTATAATTTTAATTTATAAGGACCCTTAATCTCTTATTTAATATTTCGCGGCGGAATTTAAGTCCAGAGTTGCCAGGTCTAGTGAAACCTCACTAGATCTAGTGATTTTTTTTTCAATCTAATGATTTAGAGAAAACTTTTATTAGAATACCCTTCTCTAGTTATTTTTTTTCACATTTAAAATGTAATAATTTTAAAATTTGAATGTGTTTCTTACCATTTCAATTTCTTAATTACCTTTGTGTTTAATTATTTGGAACTCGTTCCACCAATCAGTGACCTCTACCGGTAAATGAATTAACATTAAGCCGTTAAATCTTAGTTGCGATCCATCAGCGCAGCGGTATTATGCGTCTGTACCATAGACATCTAAAAATCTATAGACAAAGTTATTTACTATTTAAAGCAATCAACCATTTGATTTGCACTAAAAACTGGTCGATTGTATTGACTGGTCAACTTCAGACGGTTGCCAAAGTGTAGGTACAAACTGTCCTGATTGATGCCATCTAAGCAATACAGTATTACACAGCATTTATTTGACTATATCTTCATCTAATAAAATTAGAATACAAGAATTAAGTAATAAAAAAGTCATACATTTTGTTCTACTTTATGCATCATAGCCGAATAAACTCTTATTTCCTTTTCACTGTAATAAATTTTTGCTAAATCATTAAGTAAAAGTGGCAACGCTGTGTTATCGCTTACGACCAGTTTTACTATGAACCGAGAAGTGACACAAGCGGCCATTCATATAATTCGATGAGGATTGCGACGTTATTCTAGAGTGGAATTGTTTTTGTGTTTACGAGAAGCGCTGAAGTGTTTTCTTTGAAGAAGCTGACATTATTTTGCGAAAAGACATTTAAATATGGTGCGGTAGTGTCAAGTTTGCAAAAAATTGGACTATTTTAAATCCATAAGTTTCCTTTTAGAAATAAGTAAGGTTACATTCACTTGTAGGTATCGAATCCATTGGTGTAGTTGGGCTGGACAGTGTTGCCATTTTTTCCGCATCCATCCATTTTTTAAACGGATGATTGATTTGGTATCAAACGATTGAAATGAAATTTGAATGAATGAAATGCTTTGTCTATATTTTTTTAGGCGTCTATGGTCTGTATCAATCGGATTCTTTCGGTGAAACGCAACGCGGGGCTTCCCTAGTAAACATTTTGGGTTTTAAACAATATTTTACGAATTTGTATGTCTTATTTAAGTTTTTGTGCTTTTTTATTATATTTATTTATGCTGTAAATAAACTAATATGTTTGTTAATTAGATTTATTATTAATTAACGACCCACCCTCGTTTAGTTTTAAATCTAGTGAAATTTTAGTGAATGTTTGCAGCACTATCTAGTGATTTTTTAATTTTTGACCTGGCAACACTGCGCCAGTCCAGAGTTGGAATCCCACATGATCTGGTCCCAGCGGCCGAAGTACGGAGGAAACCGGAATACGACAAAATGTTGGTACCTTACAATACCTTTGTGCGTGCATCATTTTTCCTCGCCACCCTCCCTTTATAGACGACCTCCACAAATTCAAAAAGGGTTAGTGGTTTTCCAACAATTCTGCCTTTCTAATTTTTATTCTATTTTCTTATAATTAAACATTTGGTCCTATTCGAGCCTAGGATAATAATAAAAAAAACTGTCAAGTGCAAGCTATACTTGCACAATTTTATTAGTGTTCCGTGCTATCAGCCCCCACTTAACCTGAGCAAACCTCGGCCACCCGATCTCCGCCCATCTGCCGCGCTACCCGCCGACTGCACCAACGCCGTATCACATCGCGTATGCGGGGAGCTTAGTGGGCCATATTAAAAATTTTTAAAACGTGTAAAGACAAAAGTTGTTCCTTACCTCGTGAGAAATATTTTTTGTCGAAAAACTTTTTCTCTAAACCCAATGGTTCGGCAGTTATAAGGAAATAAACAATTAAATGGTTTATAATAATTGATCGCGCTAGAATTTTTCAATCCTGATAATTTGCGTTCAATCTACACCAAATTCTCAATGTTCATGATTTTTTTTTCAGTTTTTATTGAGCGATCTTTGTGGTGATAAGGGTGGGGGACAGCAATTTTTAAGTGTTTTTCCTAAAAATGTTTAAAAAAATACTTCACGTCTATAATTGGGCCACCAAAAATTTGAAATATTCTTGTTTATTATTATTCGCAAGGTCACACGTATGTGGTACTGCATCAAACAAAAAAACAAGAGATACGATATTTCCAGTTTCTTTGTAGCATTCCTTAGCGAACTTTTTTTAATACAGTCCATTAAATTATTACCAATATACTGGGTGTTTTTCCTTTTGAATATTTTTGACTTTTACTTTTTAATTAAAATAAATATCTTTCATTATGTCCGCATCAAAATTAAAGCAATCTAAAGCGCTTAGGTAAATCGCAGTCAATCAAATGACTGAACTTAAAAGTTTTGCAGGAAGGGCTTCTATAAAGCCGTAAAATGGAAAATTCAATTTAACAGATTATTTGATGGCTTTGAATCTATAAACGAGGATCAAAATGTTTTCACAGATTGCTACTCTGGATGAACATTTGGCGACACCATTCGAACTGATCTTATATTTACTAGTTCACGCGTTTATGCAATACGTTACACTATTATAAGTCAGCCAGGGCCTGCTTCTCAAGCCAATCATCCTAAAATTGAAATTCACAAATTTACCGGTGATAGTCAGTCATTTAAATCTTTTCTCGATATGTTTACCTCGCTAGTGCATGAAAATTGCGAATTATCGAATATTGGGAAGTTTAATTATCTGGTATCATTTTTACAAGGATCTCCTTTAACTCTAGTTCAGTGCACACCCATGAAAACTGATAATTACGAAACTTCATTTAGTAATTCTCTTAAGAAGCGATGGGTTCAGGGTTGAGAAGATTTAAATCTGTTGAATAAAATCAGCGATTTAAATCACGATTTTAGTCATGCGATTTTTAATTTTAAAATCATGATTTTTAAAAATAATTATTAAAATTAGAAAATTATGCTTAAAAACATATTTATTCATAAAAAATAAAACTTTCTACTCCTTTTGATACAAAAAGGAACCTTGACGCATTTTAATTTTTATTTAATAATATTCATTATTGAGAGCATATCCTAAAAGTAAAAACACGCTTTTCTAATTCCTAAGTGTTATAATGCTTAAAAAGGAATACCTACTAGTTAGTTTAGCAGTTTAGCTGCCTTGTCATTGCCTAGTCTGTTTTTGATATTTGATAAACGAGTCCGTAGGAAGAAAACTTCCTTTCTATATCTGCAGAAGATGCACAAGCACACAAAACAGAAATCATTATAGGTGGCACTTTCATAATTTCTGGAACATTTTCTTGGGATCTCCACCACCGCTGTTACATTTTTAATTATTTCATCCGAAAACATAATTTTGTGAAAAGGGTCCGACCTGGCTTCCAACTTAATTATCAATGTAATAAGCCTGGCTTCTTATCTTGACAAGTTCGCACAACAAAAGAGCCCAAAATCTGCTACTTCCACTATTTTCACTTTCACCTCCATTTCCCTTGTCCCTTCTTTGTTTCTTTGCCGACTCGATAACTTCATTTTGGCTAGTTCCAGGCTGGAATTCACAATTAATTTCAAGACCACTAATATCATTAGTTGTACTTTTGCAGGGTTCCCAGTGACTTTTCAGTCTATCCACTAAACCTTGCATTTCTTTACCACACTTTCTACACACCGCACTCTATCCTAGTTTGCCAACTACTTTCTTTTTTATAAAATGTTGCCAAATACTAAATTCCTTTCTACCCCGACTTGTCATGATTCAAAATTTCGTGCTACACTACTCTCATAAGCAAAAATATTACTGATATTACGCGTACCATTTATATAACCGAGCGTTTACCGAAAGCTTTTGCAAGTTTCGACGAAGTCGCGAACCGAATTTTTCCGACTCGATTGTATTATTTACGTCTAAAAATATTTTTTCAGTATAAGTTTGACTAAACAAGATATGAACAGTTAGAAAATATGTGTATTAATAAAAACTAGACCAAAATAAATTTTTGGAAAAAAAATCTAAAAATCATGATTTTTTTGCTGTTTTTTGATTTAAAAAAAATCATGATTTTATCAACGCTGGCTATGATAATAAGAGAATTATCGGGGATAATACCACGAGAGCTTAAAAATTACCGATAATTTTTCACGATTGCGTGTTTTCTATAATTCCCGAGTCCGAAGGACGAGTGAAATTTGCAAAGAAAACACGTAAGAGTGAAAAATTATCAGTAATTTTAAAGCTCGAGTGGTATTTAGGGGATTATTTCACGAATGAAAACACAAATTAATATGACAACCAAGAAAATGACAGGAAAAAATTATCGGTGTAATTTTTTTTAATTGGCGTAAAAAAATTATCGGTGGTAAGTGCACAAGTGCATCAAAATGACCGATAGTTTTTGAATGAAATGTGTTTTTTTATAATTGCAAGAGTTTGGTTTCATATTTTCGCGAAAAAGCCCGACTCCGCAGGAGGAGGGCATTTTCGTAAAATATGAAAACAAACGATTGCAATCTGTAAAAAAAACACATTGAATAAAAAAATATCTGGTTATTTTGATGCACGAGTGTAATTTATTTGAATATTTCCCAAATTAATTAAGAACTCGAATCAAGTAAATTTAAATATTTTATTTAACAGAAAATACTAACAATAAAATTAAAATGCTTAGAAATTACAAGAATTGCAATGAAAAGTACAATTATTGTAATTAACAATATTTTGCTTTGAATTCGTAGACATGGTGGTTGATGCAGTCAACGAGCGAGAGCTTATTTCGGCGGGGTACTCTATTGAGCTTGACGGTTGGTCATTGTCCCGCATTTTTTCAATCAAAAGCATATGGTGGTTCTCATCCATCTGAATGTAAGGCGTCAGTGACTTGGTATTTGAGTGTCCACTTAGTTTAATTAACTGTTGTTCTCCAACACCTTTTTTGGCAAGTTTTGATACGGCGGTTGCTCGTAAGCTATGATTCGTCAGTTTGATATTTTTATTGGTGAGGCCTGACTTTTCCGCTTGTGTAGAGGTCCATTTATTCATCAAATTTCGTCCAACCGGTATGCTTTTGTACCATTTTCCTGATTGCCAGAAAGGATTCACGGTGAGAAAAAGTCGCTCGCATTCTATTGCTTGCCTTTTCTGCATGAATTTCTTATATAGTCGGATAGGGCAGATGTTCGGGTTTACTTTATTCCTGACCAACCATTTCGAGGATGCGCAGGGCTTATCTCCTGCTTGAGTAGTCTTGGTAGAAAGCGGATTGTACTCTATTCGTCCCGTCTTCTGACCCGCGTGATCCAGTTCTTCTTTAAGATAGTTTGTTAAACACCTTGGGCCTTCTCCTCCACGCCAGACCAGCTCGTAGGATAAAACAAAAACCATCTTTTTTTGCAAACCGCTGGGGGTTTCCTCGTCGCAAGTCTCTATTATTTTGATGAATTCGTCGTGCTTTAGAAAAACTGAGCTTTGTTTTCTTTTTTCCGGCTCCTGCTGTAGTTGTTTCCGCTTAGCATTTTTGGCATCACGGGATGATTTGAACTGAATGTCACTGAATGGGTTGAAAATAATATTGTAATCTCTGTGATACTTATTCATCAACAATTTAGCGGTAACATTCCATATAGTTTTGACATTATAATCTTTATAGTCCTCACCATTTTGCTTTTTCATATTAAACGCCCAGTCCTTCAAGATATCTGCCAGTTTTGAAACATTAGTGTTTTCATCAAGAACGTGCCCCCTTTCCTTGCAAAAACACATGAACTGCCGCCAAATATAGTCGTGATTTGATGCAGTATTCTTTGGAATGGCTTCTGTTATTTTCTGCTCTATTTCGAGGTTAGATTCTTCGCCAAAACGAGACATTTTTGTAGTAAAATTACGTCTACGGAAAAGTTCAATAGCGTTGTTTACAAAAAAACAAAAAAATTTACGTTGCCACGGGGTATCCCAATGCAAAGAGATAGTTATTAACAATTCTTGACAAAATGAAAGGAAAACATTCGTTGACATTGACTTTTTTGTCTGCTGTCACTCAATAAGATGACGTTAATTGTCAGAATATTACATTTTTTGACGTTTGTTAACAATAAAATCCCGCTTTGACGTTTCGTCAACAATATAAACTTGCGATGCAATTTTCGATTTCTGGCAGTGCTGTTTTCGCTGTAATTTTGCGAAAATTGCATTTCTCTTATAGGAACTTTAACATATGAGGGAAATATTCGCTGTAATTTTAAAAATCTTCACTCATCATACGGGACTTTTACCACATGAGTGAAATAATCGCCTTAATTCACTTACAGGCTATAGACAACGCTCCGTTTTGATAATAACGTTTCTAAAAATAAAAACTCTCTTAGAAATTTATCAGACATTTTTAGTGAAAATATCGCCGCTTTAAAAAACTTACAGTTTCCGGTCCATGATTGGAGTTTCGTTTTATATTATTGGTCTAGTAAACACATAGACCAAAAAACAGTTAGAAAATATCAAATGAAGGGATTTACGGATAACTCCAAAACCCTACATTTGAGTCCTTAAAAAATTACGTTCTACGTCACTGCCATGCTTTAGATGCAATTAAATTTTCTCCAAAAAGTTCTGTTTATCTAAAGAATTTAAATAAACCAAGAGTATCGCAAAATATGGCAACACATTTTTTGGTACAGTTTCTGACAATAAAATGTGTTTATTTTGCAAATATAATTATCAAGTTTATAAATGGTCTGAAATTTAAAAAAGTCACCGTTCTATCGCTTAAATTTTGCAAAAAAATCAGTCTTGGTGTACCAATTGTCTAAGCTCTCAGCACTCGATCGGAAATTGCAATTCAAAATTATCATGTCACCACTGTTTGAAAAGACACCATTCTTTACTCCATTTGAAATGTGTCATGAATCCTGATGAAAACTGCCCTAAATGCTCGCCGCCGCCGCCGCCTCGCAATTTGTCCGAAAATTTACGTTCTACTAATTAAAATTCCTATACTCCGCCTCTGGTCAACGATAATGAAAATCCAAATTTGGAAATCCCTTCGACCTCACAAACCTTTTATAACGTAAGTAATTTTAATGCTTTGGCCACTACTATTCGACCGCATACGGTTACATACATAGGGAATATGCTTATAACCCAAATAAATGTGAAATATTTTTTTTATATTCTTTGCATAAATTAAATGTTTATGGCGGTTGCTGTTATCCACTTATTTTGGTCTTTATTAACAAAAGAAAATGATTTTCTATTGCAAATTTTCGCGCGAATTTCGAAACTTGTAAAACGTCATCCCACTGTCTCCAAAGTAACATTTTTTAGTAATTCTTCGCCTTGTGACTAATTTTTGACACAATTTAACATTGTTCTGCTTACAAAAATGGTTGCCAAAAAGGGCCTTCGCTACCCGACCTTGTATAAACGTCGTATTTACTTTAATATGTATAAGTTTAGCACCGCGATGTTAAATATCCAAAATTTAAGTTCTCCCTAAAAACGTCCCCCAAGAAAGACCATTAGCGAGGTCAAAATTCATTAGGTTAGGAAACGAAGTACACTTTAACACCAAACGTCGCCTGTTTCTACGGAGAAAAATCCAACGTACAAGAACGTTGTTCAACGTTGTAAAGGCCAGCTAAATTGCCTTTTTCTGTATGTCAAAGTCAAAGGTTGTAATTAAAGTCAAATGAGGTTAAAAAGTCAAAAATTAGAAAATGAGTAAATACCCAAGAAGCATTTTAACGACGGGTCAACGTCAGTGCCGTCGACTTAACGTTGCCATACAACGTTAACACGACGTCCTAGCGACCTTTATTTACACCAATTTGGAGAATAAAATCCAGGTTTTTACAACGTTGCCCAACGTCTTGAAGTTTATGTAAGATTACTTTGTTAACTATTTTTAACGTTAATTTAAAACAAGTTTTTGAGTTAATCTATCATTTAGGTTATAATTTTCCAACGTCAACTGTTTACTAACTTTAGGTTTATTTAATTAAACTATACATTGGAATTTGTGAAGCAAACTAGTCTTTGAATTTTGAAGAGTACAAATAATGTTCTTTATTTTATTTATTGGTCTGCAGTTATAGTTTCTACTTAAATCAAATTGCCAAAATGTACTAAAAATGGCAACGACGGCCACTTTACTGTTAAATATGAATACAATGCTTCCAAAATTTAGGGATCGCCTTCAAAATAATGATTTTTTAACAAAGTTTTAAATAAAAATGTGAAAATGTTAATAGCAAAAATTATAGTTTTTATATAAGCTGTGAATTTAAAGTAAATCTGCATGTATAGTTGTCGGTTTGATTAATATCGTTATAAAAACATTTTAAACCATAAAAATTTAATAAATTTAAAAGTAGTCAAACATGGCGACATTCTGATCTTGTCGTTTAAGAATTAAAAATGGCGGGGTCCGCAATTCAAACTAAAATATTACCTATTTTAACAAGAACACCCAATAAGTTGGAAAATCTAAACTTTTAGAGCCGTAAGTTTAAAACATTGCATATATTAAACACTTTTTCGAACTTGAAGTTTAAATAGATGGAGCAAACTGAACCTTAAACCACCGAAAAAGGTTAAAATCACAACTATATTAACCTTATTTCTGCAAAGAAAAGAAGAATCAAAGAAAGGGAACAACATAACCCTTCGAATTCAAAGTGGTGGCAATTTATCGAACGGCTAACTATTTCAATTTTTTTTTCTTTGAAAATCCGTACTTGTTCACAAATTAAATATGCCTAATCTTAAAGTGGTATATATAGAACAGATAAATGAAATATAACTTGTTCCCCATTCGTGGGATCAGGATGGTGTGTTATATTGGCCTCCAACGAAAAGTGAGACGAGGACAAAAGAGTGTGATGCTACTTTTGAGCCAGATCCTTTTAAATGGACCAAATATTTCTGCATAGTAAAAGCACAAGGCATATCTCAGTTCTCTAGTGCATCAAAAACTGCAGATTTATTATACCAAGAGAAAGGCAGAAGGAAGAAGAAGCAATTTAGTTGACCTTTACAACGTCTAACAACTTTGGATTTTTCTCCGTAGCGACATGCGACGTTTGGTGACGTTGAAGTGTGCTTCGTTTACTAATCTAACGAATTTTTACGTCGCCAATGGTATTTCTTCGGAGACGTTTTAAGGGAGAACTTAAATTTTCGATATTTACCGTCGAGGTGCTAAACTAAAACATATTAACGTAAATACGACATTTATACAACGTAAGGTAGCATAGGCCCTTTTTGGCAACTATTCTTGAAAGCAGAACAACGTTAAATTTTGTGAAAAATTAGTCGCAAGTCGGAGAATTACTAAAAAATGTTACTTGGATAAACAAAAAGTTTTAAATATTCGTCGACATATTACAGAAAAAAATTGAAACTGAGCCAGCATATCCAAGAACAGCTTAGTGCTAGGTTTTGAGGCTCTTTTAAAACTGGTTTGTTTATTTGTTTCTGCATCTTCGTCATCTTCAGTTGAAGACTACTTTTGGCATAATAAATCCGCCTTTTTTGATGCACTAAAGAACTAAGTTATGCCTTGTGCTTTTACTATGCAGGAATATTTGGTCCATTTAAATGGATCTGGAACAGAAGTAGTGTATTTTCCTCGTCTCACTTTTCGTTAGAGGCCAATATAGCACACCATCCTGTTCCCACGAATGAGGAACAGATTATCTTTCATTTATCTAGCGCTTTATATACAGTGACTGGCATAAAGTGTGCGACATATGGGAAAAATTTTTATTATTAACTTTGGAAATTAATCAACAGGGTCATTTGTCTTTGCATCACTTGAAACCCAAAAACGATTCTGTGATGGCAACTGTCATTTTTCATTTGGCGGGAAATTTACATTTTCTCGGGTTGTATAGCCAAAAGTCCAGCGGCGTGCAGTGAAATTTCAAAGTTGTATATCTCTGTTCCTACTTACAGAAACCCTACCAAATTTTGGGGGTTTTAATAGTGAGCCCACTGGGAATGTTTTGGTAAAGAAAAAAAAACATTTTGTAATCTGCGAAAAAAGTTGAATTTGGGAAAAAAATGAACACGTTTAGGTATTTTATTTATTATTTTTTCTAAACAAATTTTACATCATTTTGTCGAGAATTTTTAAATTTTAAGAGAAAAAAATGTGTTGGTAGAAAGTTATAGTCATTTGAATTTTTTGAAACCTAAAATATGATTTCAAAAATAATTCAAATGACTATAACTTTCTACTAACACATTTTTTTCTCTTAATATTTAAAAATTCTCGACAAAATGATGTAGAGAGAGAAAATCGCATTATTTTGCTCTTCTCTAGAGGCAAACAGGTATGCAGCTGGCTATTCAGAAATAAATATAACTTTTATATTGAACCAGGCCGTGGATCTAAATAGTGGCACATTTATTATATATATTGTTAGGATCAGTCTGTACTGAAAAACTATCGGAAAAATTAAAATGTGGCAAAGCTGATACGGACATCAGTAACAATATATAACGAAAAATTACTATTATGTCAAAGATAGTACCTAATATTCTCTTTTGAAATATTTTTTTTAGCAAACAGAAAAAGAAAAAAACTTGCCGGCGTGACTTGCGCTTAGATTTTTAAAATTAAAATACATTTATGAAATCAAATATTTATTATAAAAATATGAAACTTAAATTGGACAGAATATAATAAAACAACTAAATGTTCTGTAAAATTACATATACAACCATAAAACACACAAACAATACAAGCACGTAACCTGAGTTATTGTTAAAATGACAGTATGAAACAATTTTAATATGGTTTGAAACTTAAAACTTAAAAATAATTTTTAAAAAATCATGAAATCAAAGCAGTAAAAGGGAAGCTATTTTATAAAATCATTATTTTAACTTGGGAAAATTTCCATGATATTTCCGCGTGAATTTGCCTGGAGTACTATCCATATTCTTTTTTAAATCTTCCAGTTCTTCTAGTAAATGCAGTTGTTCATTAACTGTGTTACTGGTCTGGCCTAAAATTATAAATAATTTTAAAATCAAGTTTTTCTACAAGCACACGGAAAATAGCTATAATCAATTGCGAGCACGTAACTTCACCATTAATATTACCAGTTACAATAACTAATAAAACTATTTTCTTTTGCAAATAATTGTTTTTCTATAGTTGTTACTTTTTTTGATCTAAGGCATAGACTAGAGAGACTGGTAGACTAGAGAGACTAGTAGACTTCAAGCCTAAGTACTAAGGTACCGTGGGAGTCTGAGGAGAAGGGAAATGTAGTCTATTGACACGGGATTTAAAGGATTTGAGGTTGGGACGGGAAGGTACACCATCTGCAGGCAATTTGTTCCATAATCTGAATGAGCGAGAAAAGTGGTCTGTTCTAGGCTTTTGTAGATGGACAGTAAAGGGATGCATACGTAACGCGCCCCTTGTTGTTCTGTTAGGAATAGCCAAGGGGGGAATAATACCGGATAGTTCTTCAGAGCAAAATCCGTGGAACTAGCGGTAGAAAAGGGATACATCCCCTACAGCGCGGCGATAAGCGAGAGAAGGGAGTTTTCTCGTGAGGGCTGGGTCATTGTAAGTCGAATGGCTCTCTTTTGAATGGAATCAAGGATCTTAAATGTCGAAGGTAATGCCGCTCCCCAGTTAGGTCTTATTTGAGAAACATAGATAGTGTATAAGTTGGAAGAGGAGAAGTACTTTCTGGCTCGAGAGAGAAAACCAAGCCTTTTAGCTGCCGATGTGGCTACTGAAGTAATGTGTTTGTGCCAGCTGAGATCATGTTCGAAGGCGACGCCAACGAGATTGAATGTTTCGTTGTTTTGTAGGGCTTGGCCATTCATGTGGATGGGGTAAGCGTTGCCAGATTTTTTGCGTGACAGGGAGAAAGACTGGGTTTTGGAGGCGTGAAACTGAACAATGTTCTTTTCACCCCAGTCTAATATTAATTGAAGATCGTGGGAAAAGGTACGTAGATCTGTGTCTATTATCCAACTCCTGATTCGAAACTTGTCTGAAAAAATGAATATTGGAGTGAAAAGAGTACTATCGTCAGCATAACTGTGGATGCGATTGGTAGTTGAAGAGAGCAGGCCATTAATGTGAAGAAGAAATAGGGCTGGTGCCAGGACTGCACCTTGGGGGACGCCAGCATTGATAGGATGGAAGTTAGCTGAGTGACTGTCAACCACAACAGATATGCGCCGATTAGAGAGGGAGCTACCGATCCAGGTACAGGGTTTTTCCATATATTTTGGAGTACCCCTAAAGCTTTTATTTTAAGAGCTAGAAAAAAGTTTAAATTACGAAAGTTGATGGATTTTTCCTGAAGTGTCAAAATCTACCATCGAATAAAACAAATGAACATCATAAATTGGTTTAAAAACACCAAGATCGGTTTTTTTTAATGGAACGACCTGTATATATTATTTTATTTAAATTCTCCTATTTTTTCCGATTCATAAAATATACATATGTTATATGTTTACTTAAGTAGTTTTTGCAATATTTTACTTTAAAATATTGGATATTTGAAAATCTAGATTGCCGTGAGAAACAATTTGTTTGTTAGTATTCGCTTACGTCAAACAGATATTAATACTATTTTTTGGTTTGATTGTTCTTATTTGGCGAAAATGGGTTACTCTAAAGAGGAAAAATTTGATATAATACGAATATTTTATGCCAATCGCAACAATTTTAAAATGACTTTCCAAGAATATAGACGATCTTTTCCAAATAGACAAACGCCCTCCATTAATACAATAAGGAACCCAATCAATTTCGGGAAAACAAGTCCCTTGAAAGATGAAGATGAAGCTGAAGCTGACTTAAATATACTCTTATATTTTGAAGGTAAATTATTCCAAAATTTTTATTTTTTGCAGTGTTTCTAAGCATTCCTGTTTTACTTTTAGAAAATCCATTTAGTTCTATTCCAAATGCAGCTACATATTTTCAAAAATCTTGGAAAAAAATCCACAGTGTCTTAGTAAAACATAAATATTTCCCATATAGAATTACGCCAGTCCAAGGCCTTACGGAAGACCACATTCGTCAAAGGTTTCAATTTTGTGGCGAAATTTTACGTCTTATGAGAGAAGATGAAGGTTTCACAAATAAAATCGTATTCACCGATGGGCTAATTTTGCAACATCTGGCATATTTAATCGAAAAAACAAACGGTATTGGTCAACAGAAAATACTCATCAGTATCAAGTTGTTAGGATACAAGGTCGGCAGTCATTAAATGTTTGGTGCGGAATATTGGGAGGCAGAGTCTTGGGGCCAGTTATATTTCAAGGAACACTTAATGGATATCGATACAGAAACTTTTTGGAAAATGAAATTGAGCAAGGATTGCAAAATATTCCAAATCGCAAAGAACGAATTTGGCAGCAAGACGGGGCACCACCCCATAACGTTCAATCTGTGGTTACATTTTTAAATGCGCATTATAGTCTCTGGATAGGTCGAAATGGACCAATTAGGTGGCCCGCAAATAGCCCGGATCTGACACCCCCTAGATATGTTTTTATGGGGATATTTAAAAAATAAAATTTATTATGACAGACCGGAAAATATAAATATTCTTCGCCAGAAAATAGAACAGGAAGTTTTATTACTTAAAAGTGAGAATGTGATTTTTGTAACAAACGCATTACGTAAATGGAGAGATAATATTCAGAAATGCTATGACAATGATGGTGGATATATAGAACCATAATTCCGTGTTATCAATTATTGTTATTTTATTTATATTAATCATGGCTAATAAAGTATTTTACCTAAAAGTATTTTTTCCTCACGGCAATCTAGATTTTCAAATATCCAATATTTTAAAGTAAAATATTGCAAAAACTACTTAAGTAAACATATAACATATGTATATTTTTAGAATCGGAAAAAATAGGAGAATTTAAATAAAATAATATATACAGGGCGTTCCATTTAAAAAAACCGATCTTGGTGTTTTTAAACCAATTTATGATGTTCATTTGTTTTATTCGATGGTAGATTTTGACACTTCAGGAAAAATCCATCAACTTTCGTAATTTAAACTTTTTTCTAGCTCTTATAATAAAAGCTTTAGGGGTACTCCAAAATATATGGAAAAACCCTGTACATAGTTTGATAGGAAGACCGTAAGAAGGTAGTTTGTTGAGGAGTGCGGCATACCAAACTTGGTCAAAGGCCTTGGCAATATCGAGAGCAACAATCTGAGATTCGCCATGAAATTCGAGAGACTTGTTCCAGTTATGTGTGACAAAGCTAAGGAGATCAGCTGTGGATCTTTGGTGATGAAATTCGTACTGTCTGTCATGGATGATTTTGTGTTTTTCTAGATATTTTAGAATTTGCAAGTTCATCACTTTCTCCATAACTTTGCTGACAAGAGAGAGAAGAGAGATAGGTCTATAATTGGATGGAAGGGACTTGGAACCTTTCTTCGGGACAGGCTGCACACGAGCAGTCTTCCAGCTATCTGGGAAGATACCCTTGTCATAAGAGATCTGGAAAAGATGAGTTAAGATGGGTGCAAGTTCTGGAGCGCATTTGTTTAGAACAATTGCTGGTATGCCATCCAGACCGGAGGACTTTTTGGTGTCAATAGTACTGCTTTCCCTTTAGAGGGGGAGACAATTTCGTTGTCAGAGGTCAGGGGAGGAAAAGTGCTTCTACTGTTGTATTACTGTATGATAATATGCAGTTATTCTCCGCAAGCTTGTACTAAAGAGTTGTTCCTAAAGAGACCCATGAATTAACTTCTTTTAAAACAGATATACCCGAACGGGTAAAACTGTTGTGGTAAGAACGACAAAAAACTGTATATATTTGTATATGTATATTCTATATATATATATATATATATATATATATATATATATATATATATATATATATATATATATATATATATATATATATATATATATATATATAATTTTTTTGGAGAATTAAGTGAAAATGACGGATCTTCGCCAAGTAAACACAAATATTTTACTTGAATTTATAGACATCTATCGAAATTACCCATGCCTGTCGAAAGTAGAGTCACGTGAGTACAGTGATCGATTAAAGAGAGGCCAGGCTTATGATTTCTCCAAGTGCTTGCGGTGAGATGATAACTGAAATCTTTAAATCTTCATGACTTCTGGCTGTTCGAATAAATAAAATGTCGCTTCAAGTCTCTCATGTCACCAACTTCAAAAGGGTAGAATAGGTTTCATAGTCCACTCGTAAATAATTAATCCAATCTCTCTAGGCTCTAACAGTAGTTCTTTTAATACATTAGAAGGTATGCGACAACTGAGCTTCTCCCTAAAAGCCAAAACTTTGGACGACTTTTTCTTATTTTTAAGTTTACGACTAATGCCACCATCTCTGCGTATAAATATGTTCTCTTCATTTTATTTCATGTCTCGATCAAGACTGCTGACAAAATGTTTTTGAAGGTAGTTTGTGTAAAACTCACGTTAATCGTTCTAACCCTTAAGGGGCCCACACATTACGCTTTTTTAATGCCGATTTACCCGAACGGGTAAAACTGTTCGGGTAAGAACGATGAACGTGAGTTGTATACACACTACCTTTAAAAGACATTTTTTCAGCAGTCTGAAGTCACATGAAGTGAAATAAAGAGAAATTTATACGCAGTGACGGTGTCGTCAGTCGTGAACATAAAAATAAGAAAAATGCGTTCAAAGCGGGTGAAGTTTTGGCTTTTGAAAGCAAGCCAGTTGTCGCACACCTACTAACGTATTAAAAGAACTACTTTTAGAGCATGGATATTGGTTTAATTCTTGACTATGAAACCTATTGTACCCTTGTGAAGTAAGTCAGAAACGAGACACACAATTAAGAAAAGCTACCTCATGAAAAACTTTTAGGGACATTTAGATTTTTTACAACAGGTAGAAGTTATAAATATTTAAGCTTTGTAGTTATCATCCCACCTCAAGTACTTTGAGAGTTCATAAGCCTGATCTTCCTTTAATCGATCACTGTACTCACGTGACTTTACTTTCCATGGGAAAATTTGATGAATTTTTATAAATTCAAGTAAAAATTTTCTATTTACTTGGCGAAGATCCGTCATTTTGGCTCAATTTTCCAAAATATAAATCAGTTCGATATTCTAACCTGCTAAATACAACACCACTGTAAAAACTGACCTTCCTTAAATCTGTTTACGCCACACACCGCCGATTTGACAAACTGTCGGTTATAATCTGGCTCTGCCAGATTATTTTTTACCGTTGTAAGAAGGACGGTTTTTAGCAACACACTTCAGTTTTGTATCGTTCTCACCCGAACAGTTTTATCCGTTCGAGTAGATCGGTGTTAAAAGAACGTAATGCCCCTTAAGACAGTTTTACCCGTTCGGATAAATCGGCGTTAAAAGAACGTAAACTCTTACGAAACGTATATGTTTCATACTTAACTACTTAAATGAGTTCTGCTTCCCGTCATTTAGTCGTTAGAAAAAATATTACAACCAAAATTTTTTATATAGCAGGTAGCAGCAAATAGCACCAAAATGCAAGCAAAAAGGGCTTAAAAAGCATATTTTTACTAAATAGTTTTTATTTTTTTTTAATTGTCTAGTTAATGTACGAACAAACTTTAACCCGCGCAGAAAAGCCTTATAAAGCTGCCTTCCATTCTTATGGTCTCGTCTCGAAAATATCTTGTTTAAAATTTTTTTTTACCACGATAACTAACAACTAACACATGATACACAAAATTATTGGCGGACCTGTATGTGTTGGTTCTGATAAAAAAATTTAACAAAAAATTGGCAATTAATTACATTTTTTGCACTTACCAGGAAGATTTGGGATACTGATCATGAGATATGTTGTGCTCTTTAGGATTCGAATCATGGCTTCCACAAAAGATGTCGTTATACTCGACATTTCTTTTAACTTGACATATGATTTGATGGAGTCACCAACTAAAAACAACAAAATGAATTCACACACTCCAGTTAGGATTTATTAACTTTAAAAAGAGGTTAAAAAAGGAAAGCAAAAAATGATCATATTTTTGCTTAATATTCAACAATGTAATTACAAATTGCTTACTTTTTCCGAAAGTAATATTAGTTTCTGGTGCAAAAGTTTGTATGAACAACTCCAAAAGCTTCAAAAATTCGACTTGAGAGAACTTAATTGCCTGATCCATTTCTTCCAATTGTGCATATGTGCTTTCTGTGTTTGTTGATTTGTCATTTATGGACATTTTTCTGCAGCAACAAAACTTGTATATTTCTTTATTATTTTCCCTAATGAACGTTTTTAATGCAGCTTCCAAGCTGTTGAATTGATGTGATAATTTTTCGTCCAAACATTCCGTCTGCGTTGAACTGGATTTGAAACTTGGGGAATTTGATACTGAAAATTCTATTTGTCTATCTCGAGAGTCTACATTATCACAAAGTGAATCTACATCTTTTTTATAAACATTTTTTTCGACTACCTCTTTTTTAACAGTGCGACTTGACGATTGAATATTCGTTTGCCCATTGCGATCGTTACCACAGTAACCAAATTGTCTGCATTTTTCACATTGTTCTACGTGATACAAATCTGGTAAAAAGTTGTCTACCATTACATTAAAACCTGAAATAAAAAGGGTTATAAAACTTTTATGCCATAGAAGTAGCCTTAGTTTGCAGGCTGATCTTTTACTGTATTAAAAAAAAATTCTCAAACTCATTGTAAGAGAAAAAGTTTTAATTCTGATCTTACCTAGGCAACAAGTTAACCTAAATATCCTTGTCTCCCGTTCTGGGACTTGAATTAAATATGAATCTAATATTTCCTCGTTAACTATCATCCTATGAATTGCAATTGGATTAAATCCTTTTTTGGTTAAGTCTTTTAAAACCAAACCATCATTAAACTCAATTGGAATACCTCTTACGACTGCATTTATTGTAGGTTCATCGTCAGGGATCTAAAAGTTACAATAGAATTGTTACGGTGTATCCAGTGGAAAAGAAAAATTATATAAAGGAATTCCACTCGGGCTGTACTGTACAGCAACCATTATAGTTATAGACGGAGAGCTAGTGTATCTTTTTTTCTTCGACAAGGTATATGTATGTATTAATCCGAAAAATGTTCTATCCCCATCCACAATCGTAAGGCGAAAGTGAGTGTGAGCGCTGAAAGTTGGAAACTTTTCAAGTCTCTCAAATCACTCGGTATATGGATGAAAAATTTACAGGTAGTATTAAATGATGCTCTTATGCCGCCTACAAACCCGCGGAAACCGCACTGGCGGAAAGCTTTAACCTCAGGAAAAATTTGGAACAGCATAAGGTATGTTCGCCGATTTGCATTTACTTTTTTTATCATTTTTTAAGATCATATGCAAAAGGGTGGAAGAGAGTTCGGAAGATTACCCCTTGAAAATGGTAATAGTCTTGCGCGTATTGCATTTTACATTCTTCGCGATTCGAACTCGTTAATCTGTCAATGAACACGATTTACTATCCAAATCGTAATCAATTTGCAAAATAGAGGACACCGGAAAAGAAAATGAGGTTTGAAATATTAGAAAATGAATGGTAATAAACATTTTATTATTAACGTAGAATATATACGTAAATTTATTTATATACGTTAACATTATATAACATTCTTATGATGTTAACTAATTAATTATTATATTAAAGTAGGTATCTATATGATTATCCTAATTTTCATCTAAACTTTCACACTACTCATCCTCTCTCTGATCAATCGCGTCATCAAATAAATCATCCTCAGTATTGGAATCATCGTTGTTATATAATTTAACCTCCTTCACACTCGAAGGTAATTAATTAATCATCGGAACTCATACGTGCATTCATTTTCATTCAAAATATATCCACACTGTTTTGTTGTGGTTCCAATTCAGTAGGTATCAGCTCGTGCGAATTTTGCCACTTTGCGTTTACCACTTGTAGTGTCAAAGAAAAAGAAACAAAAACAAAGAAAAATGCAACGAAAAACTGTAAGTAATGCTCGATTTCAATTATTCACGCGCAATTACGAAATGATGTCGATAAGCCATTTCCTAAAAAAATTTTTTGATGTGCCGACCTTACCCCCTGCTACTTACTCTAAGTTAAAGCAACAACTTTTTAGAGCTCACTATATCACAAATGTTTGGCAAAATTCGCACGAGCTGGTGAATAGCGAGCTGATAGCTACTGAATTGGAACCACAAAAGTATGGATGAATATACGTATGACTTCCGGTGGTTGGATATTATTAGATAAATTGATATTATTATTATAACGATGATGCCAACATTGGGAATGATTTATCTGATGATGTGATTGATCAGAGAGAGGATAACGAGTGTGACAGTTTAGATGAAACTTCGAATAATGAAATAGACACTTTAATACAAGAATTAATTAATGTATAAGAATGTTATATGTTAAGGTATATAAATAAATTTACGATATTCTACATCTGTTTATAACAAAATATTTATTACCATTCATTTTTCCAATATTTCAAACCTCATTTTCTTTTCCGTTGTCCGCCATTTTTTAAATTGATTACCAGTTGGATAATAACGCGTATCTTCACCGACGGATATATCCTCATCGTTTTCATTGACAGATTACCGAGTTCGAATCGCGGAGAATGTAAAAACGCAATAAACTCAAGGCACTTTAGATTAACATTTTCAAGGGGTAATCTTACGATTTTTTTCGCCCTTTTTGCATATGATCTTAAACAACGATAAAAAATGCAAATACAAATCGGCGGACATATACCTTATGCTTTAAGCTTTTCCAAATTTTTCCTTAGATTAAAACTTTCCGGCAGCCACTTCTCTTCCAGTGCGGTTTCCGCCCGGAGGCGCTACTAGGGGGGCTAGGGGGCCTTGGTCCCTAAACTCGAAATTAGCCCCCTCTAGATCGACTAGTGTTCCATAAAAATAAAAAATTGTAGGTAATCATATATAATAATACTTGATTGCACGCATCGCGTTAGATTTTAAACCAAAGAGCTTTGCTTTGACCTCAGCCAAAGTCAGCCTAGCCTATGATGCCTGAGTAAATGCACTTAGGTTAAGTGTATGTATCTAATAAAAGATTTTAGACAAAGTTAACGTGACAATTTTAAGACTTTCCAGAAATATTACGTACAGAAATCATTGCACTCTTGGTTTCTTAAAAATTTGATTTATCCTCAAATCACCTTTATCTTAAGGGTCAGGGCCTAAGCCCCCCCCCCCCCCCAAAGGCACTGTCTAGTTGCTCCACTGTTTCCGCCGGTTTACAGGTGGCATAAGGGCATCATTTAATATCACCTATAAAATTTACAGCCATATACCGAGTGATTTAAGCGACTTGAAAATTTTCCAACTCCCAACGCTCACACTCATTTTGGGAGGTATTTAGGATCGCGAATGGGGAAAGAACATTTTTCGGAATACAATACATCCATATACTTTGTCGAAGAAAAAAAGGTACGCTATCTCTTAGACTATTATCTACTGATCGGTATGCCGCGCCGCCGGTGCCAAGACTTGGCTATACAGTTATTGGTATATAAATAATAACTTTATTATTTTTAATTATTTATTATTTCGTGCAGTGACTATATCAAAAAATACTGCCATGCTCATTGCTGAGCGATCAAAAACTACAAAACCTGAGGAAAACTATTGTTTAAAAGTTTGATTAGTTTGGAAATGGAGCTATGCCAAGGAGAGCCACACCAAACGCATCCAAACCTTCCAAACCAAAATGAAGTACTGCGGAACATAGTTAATGCACCGTGGTACATAAGTAATAGTGATTGACATCGCGAATTTGGTATCTCGTATGGCACTAGTGAAATTAAAAGATTTGCCACCAAGTACGAGTCTCGACTCCATCAACACGTTAATTTCGAAGCTATCAGGCTTCTTGGCAACCAAGACTAATTAGAAGGCTGAAAAGGACCAAGCCCTTTAAGCTAGTACATACTTTAAAAAAAGCAGAGTACAATGCCAAGTGTGCGAGTGCTTAGTGCCATGGCCATGAGTCATAACAGATAAATCTCTAGGACTCCATTGGGTGAACTTCAGTATATAAGGACTTTAGTTTTTAAGAATTTAGAGAAAAACTAATAGTTCATCTAATAGGCCAGTTTTAAAAATGGTAAAGCCGCAGGCTTCAATAAAAAAAAAAGTATGGAATTTGAAGATAAAAAGTAACTGAATTCAGAAAACAGAAACCATATAACGTAACAATAATTCACGACATACCTTACACCTTTCCGCAGAAATATTATCCTTTTCAGAGGTTTTATTTCCAGAACACATCATTGTACTATGGCCAAACTGTAAACATGTTTTGCACTGTGACACATTTAAATTACCTTTCTCAACAGAATCTACAGTAATTACAAACCCTAGGACACAAGTAAGTTCAATAATTTGATCTTCCTCTGGTGGCACTTGTACTAGAAAACCATTATTTAAATTTTCTTGTAAAGAACGTACCGGTGGTACCTAATAAAAAAGAAATAAATACGTTTATATATAACCGAGCGTTGTACTATAAAACAAAAAACAAGGGTGATTCATTTAGACCTTTGTTTTTAAATTCTAAATAAAACACATAAAATGGAATTGGATGGCGGAATCTTTATTATGACCTGAAAGAGCAATCTTTGACATTTATTTTTCGAAAATAATTTCATTTAAATGCTGGCCGCGACTACGCCATACGAGGTCCATTCGGAAGGTCCAATTTTCGATCACTGTCTAGCATTGCGACCGGTATCTGCCCAATTACGCGAGTGATGTTGGCTTCTAAGTCCTGAAGCGTTGTTGGCTTATCGACGAAGACTTTTGATTTAACATAACCCCAAAGAAAATAGTCCAAGGGTGTGGTATCACACGATCTAGGCGGCCAGTTGACAGGTCCAAAACGCGAAATTATCTGCTCACCAAAATGATTTCTCAATACAGCTATTGTTTCGCGCGCTGTGTGTGCCTGAAATTGTAGCCCGTAATGTCAGCGGCATTTGGATTCAGCAAGACGGAGCTACAACACACTCAGCGCCCGAAACAATAGCTTTATTGAGAAATCATTTTGGTGAGCAGATAATTTCGCGTTTTGGACCTGTCAACTGGCCGCCTAGATCGTGTGATATCACACCCTTGGATATTTTTCTTTGGGGTTATGTTACATCAAAAGTCTTCGTCGATAAGCCAGCTACGATTCAGGACTTAGAAGTCAACATTACTCGCGTAATTGGGCAGATACCGGTCGCAATGCTAGAAACAGTGATCGAAAATTGGACCTTCCGAATGGACCACGTACGGCGTAGTCGCGGCCAGCATTTAAATGAAATTATTTTCAAAAAATAAATGTCAAAGATTGCTCTTTCAGGTCATAATAAAGATTCCGCCATCCAATTCCATTTTACGTGTCTTATTTAGAATTTAAAATCAAAGGTCTAAATGAATCACCCTTTATATATATATATATATATATATATATAATATATATATATATATATATATATATATATATATATATATATATATATATATAATATATATATGTATATATATATATATATATATATATATATATATATATATATATATATATATATATATATATATATATATATATATATATCTATTAGTTTTTATAGGTAAATCTAAAAATATGAGAATAAGTTTTTATAAACATGGATCTTTTACGAGACAGATAGATTCTATTTAGATTTAGAGCATATATTGAAGCACAGAGAAGCCATTTGCAGCATCTACCATAAACTTAAATCAAAAAGCACTGTTTCCTGAACAAAAAACATGTAAAAAAATTCATTTTCATTATTTGTTTTTATTGTAGGAAATAAATTAACTTTTATCTCGAAAACTTATTTTCATATTTTTTGACGTAGAATCTCCCTTAAAATTTCTTAACATTTTTATGTAACATCCTGTATATAAATATTCACTATCGCTCAGATCGTCGTAATTTGGCGATCAAGATTATAAGTTGGCAAGCGTAAACAGAATAAGACAACTAAGTTTTGTATTTGTTTGCCAGTCCTTTTTCGATTTTATAAAGAAAATGACAATTGATAAGCATGTATATATTTTCCACAATAATAGGACTACATTTTTTTTGAAAACCAACAAATTGTTGAAATATAATAACTCTTAATTATTAACATATGTAGATACAATGACTGGACGAAACTTGTCAAAACCTAAGTGATTAACTAGATTACAAGAAAATCTAAACCTTTGTAGTGAATCCCGCTGACAATTTTTAAACTCGCTGAAAAACCAACAAACTCTAAATAATAAACTCTAGATAATCTAACTTGACCTGAATAAAAGCAACTTTATTGATATTGTCATATTTTTTCCAAATTTTCATACATTCTATTATATTACATATTTGTTTTAATTTTGGAAACCTTTCTACGTGCTTAGGGTTGCCATTTGTCCCGATATATCGGGACTGTTACCGTTATTGGAGTTTATGTCCCGACCTACCGACAAAGGTACCAAAAGTCCCCAGGCACACGTACCAACAAACGCGATTTTGAAAGATTTTTAAAAGAAAGCTTTTGCGTATAACGCACTACAATAGCGTGGTGCAGTAGACCTCTATATTGCGGAGTTGTGCGTAGCGTCGCGTCGGTATTCTTTAGAAACCATCTCACTTGACGTCTAGCGGTTACTATTAATGGTCCAAGTCATTTCTAAATTTCAGTGTTTTCGACTGGATGTCGCTGTCTGAAATGCCAGATGGGAAAGTTGGAAGAAACAATTATTTTATTATATCCTAAATCGAACCGTTTCATTATTTTAGGAGATCACTATTTTAAACAATATTTAGGTATACTTTAAGAATTTTATGGAAGAAAAAACTCTTTAGAAGAGTGGAAAAACAGTTAGATTGAAGGAAGATGGTTAAATTTCTTAAAAAGCACAGAGATTTAGATCAGAAATCGAAGTTACCTAAAATGCGTGAATACTTGTTCGCAATCCCTGCGCGCACAATGCAAATTGAGAAAGAATTTTTTCCTTAATGTCCATCCAGTGATCAGAAGAAAGAAATCGTTTATTAGCCGAGTCCGTCAAGCCCATTCTGCAATGCCAGTATAACTTTAAATTATCATGTGCAAAATTTTATAAGTACATCACAGATTAGAAAGATGTTCTAAAGAAAATCACCTCATAGGAGAAATATAAAACTGGCAAATCCTAAATAATGTTTTAATTTAGTTTTAAGGAATATCAGTTATAAAAAAGATTTTCGTTCCTAATACAGTTGTTTTTGTGTTTTGGTATTTAGAGCTAGCTAAATTTTAAAAAAATTATCCCCCCCCCCCCCCCCGCACATTGTCCCAATTTTAGCCAGATGATTTATGGCCACCCTATACGTGCTACAATTTTATTGTACATCGTTGGCCTCGCGATTATTTTGTGAACCCTGACCAGTTTATACTGTTCGTATAAACTGTTCTTAACAATCTCATATAAGTAAAACGCTAGCGGGATCCAAAGGGATCCGTACTCCGTAGTAATGCATGCGTAGTAGTGCACCCGTCATAGTAGTATATCCGCATCGGTACAACGGATCCACCGGTGCCATTCGGCACCGATGCCATAAGCATTAGATTAGTCAGTGTCTACCCTAACTCCCCGTGAGAATCAATAATCTTAGATGCAAGCGTGTCAATTAAGGTCTCTAAATTTTGTGATATGGTATTTTGGTAAACCCTACTATAATTTACCTACCTACTCAATATCTGAATTTGAAAAATAGTTGTTTTGAGGCAACATACCATATGAGTACCACCTATGAATATCCCAATTTCTACATTACTAATTAAGTTTCCTTACCATGCCATATATCGCAATGGGATGAAAATGCTTCCCTTTTAAATCTTTTAAAATATCACTTTCGGGTACGTCTATGGGAATACCCCTAAATATTACATTAAAGGGCTCATTCCAGATAGTGTATTGGCCCAAACTGATGTCTAATCTTATTTTCAGAGAAGAAAAGTTGCCTTTGTACTCTTCTACTAGAACTTCAAACCCTAGGCAACAACTCAAGTCCAAAATATGATCTTGTTTTTTCGGTAATTCAACAAACACGTCTTCACTTTGCTCATTACGACTGTAAACAGTGTCGAGAGAAAAAAGTTTTGATTTTAAATCACTTATTATGTGTGCGCTTTTAACTTCGGATGGTATTCCTTGCAAAATGACGCGAATAACATCACTGTCAACTTTTTTCGCTAAGTTTATTTTCAGTTCAAGTCGAATGGTTTCTAGTTCCTCCCTAATTGTTGTTAATTCTTCCAGTAGTTGTGTCGTATCCCTTATGTATATTTCTTTAGGCACAGTATCCGAAGATTTGCTATTGTCTGCTTTAGAGCTTGGTGAATTAAGTATTGAATTTCTACTTGACCTAAAATTTTATCAATAATTTCTTTGGTTATAATCGGCGTCTCTAAAAGGTATCATTTTATTTAAAAACCCTATTTATTTGAAAATAAAACTTACGATAAAATGACCGCTTTAGAAATTGAGGCAGATGATGTTTCAGAGATAACTGAGGTGTCACCTAGATCCGCGGTACCATTACTGCCTGAAAAGTTATTTTTACCTATTTGTTTAGTACCCTCGTTGGTCAGTATATCGCAGTTAGTATTATCATGACCAAATCCATTGCATTTAGTACATTCAGAGGCTTTGTGTTCGGGACCTTGTTTTTGAACATTTACCTCATAACCTAGAAAACGGAAATGAATTATTCAGCATAATGCAAAAGTTGAGTTTACTAAAACGATAAAAAAAAGAAAGACGCTTTTTGTAACAAATCCTGTTCGACTTATATTGCTATCAAGAAATGTCTAATGTGGTACAACCAGCTTAGGTGCTACGATGAAAAAGCACACAATTGAAGCAAACGCGAAGTAAAGAACAGGGTAGCAAAAGTAAATAAAGTACTTGCAAAGATTAACCAGCAGCACAGACATAGTCTAGGCAGGAAAAGTACGTTCATTCTAAATTGAACTATTTTGCGGCAGAAACGCCCTTAAAAACTACCGCCAAAGACTCATGCAGCGAGACAGGCAAAGGTACGCCTGCCAGTGGGCGCTTCGGCAGTGGTATAAAATGCATCAATTTACTACGGGCCAAATATCTCTTCTTTTAAGTAAAACTATTTTAACGTTGTGGACGGTCGCAAGAACTGTGTCATGTGGCACAAGGGTCATACTTTTTTTAATATAAGTCATTTTAATTTTATTTTTAAAAGCTAGTAAAAACATTTAATTTTTAAATTCCTACAACAAGAAGATAAAGCTTTCGTACAGCTTTCTTTGCAATTCTCAATGGTCGTTAATTTCCCTGGAAAACTCAGTCTCATCTTTAGGTCCGAACTTAAGAAGACAAACTGATTAAATACATGTGAAAAAATGTCACTTCAGAGTAAGTGGGCCTGTCGTAGTCCAAGCTGTAATTTTGAAAGATCCCACTAAAAACTAAATTCGCTCATAAATTCCCTTTTGTCTTATTCAAAACTCTATTCCGAATTAAAAGGGAATTACCATAGTACCTTACTTTTATTAGGGCCTTTATAACAAGGTAGGCTAGACGAGATTATTATTTTTTATCTAATGTCGTTTAGCTGGACCTAACTAGGCACAAT
The DNA here is from genome assembly GCA_963971165.1 of Philopedon plagiatum. Taxonomy (NCBI): domain Eukaryota; kingdom Metazoa; phylum Arthropoda; class Insecta; order Coleoptera; family Curculionidae; genus Philopedon; species Philopedon plagiatum. The sequence continues at coordinate 15,038,358 of OZ020196.1, read as the reverse complement.
TTACTTGGTAAAGCAATCGAAATTATTTACCTAATTATTAAACTAGGTCTAATAAAACTTTTTATGCATATCAAAAATATTAGAAATACTATGTCTTCTTTCACTAAGGGCGATTCATCACAAGGTTACCGTTGTTTACTACCAAGATAAGTGACAAGATCATGGCTCTGGACATCAGGGTTTAAAAAAATCATTATAACTGGTCAACAAAAAAATCGGCAAAAGCGATTTTTACCCGACTTTTCAAACTGCTATAATTTTTTAAAAACTTAACTTTTTTGAGAGCGGTTTTCGGATATTGATAGCTCGTCTTTCCCAAATTAAGCATCAAGAGGTGATTTTGCAATGGAAGTGACATTTTCATGCTATACAGGGTAATTAATAAGGTAATGTAAAACTACTAAAAGTTTAGGTGTGTGCCATATTGCCAATAAATTTTTTTGGTCGTTCCGACATAGCACGTTAGTAAGCTGGTATCAATATCTCCAGACGTATTCGCCGGAATTACGATTAATTGTCTCTGGCGAAAAATACAGGAGAAAACAAAAAAAGCATAAAAATTTTGGTAGCGTCATTTTTAAAACACTGTAGCTGGAAAATGGATTAATAGACTTTGTCGGGCTTTTTGGGAATTGAAAGCCCTTTTTGTGTAGAGTTTTACCTAATAAACTGTTTTTTGTTCAATGTCAAAATGTTTGCGTTGTACAGGGGTGAACTAAAAAATAAATGAAAAGTGTTAAAAATAAGTTTTCTTTTAATTTGTGCAAACTGAACAGTATGCGTTTTTTTTCTTCCAGAACTACGGCGTTTTGCTCAAATTTCGATTAGTTATACAGCGTGTCCAGACACCATCTAAACAAATTCGAACCGTTTTTTTTTTTGACTTTGCAAAAAAGGGCCTTCCCTCACAAAAAGTTCTGCATCGTGAGAAAATAGCATAGATATTCAAAAATTTGATCTAAGACATACAGGGTGACTCAAAAATGTAAAAGTACTAATCCATGTGAAGCTGAAAAGACACAAAATCGATATTTAAGGGTAAAATGCCACTGCAAATGTACTAGTGTTAACTTTTTATGTTAGTGAATTAGGTTTGGAATATACAGGAGGGCCCAAAAATAAAAATAATTTTTTATTATCAACTTTACAAAAAAGTACCTATACGGTTTATCTTTAAATAAAGATTTGGTGTCTCTTTAACTTTACGTAAATTGAGACTTTCAGCTTTTTAAGCCACTCTGTATTGTCCTATATCATGTTTTTGAATAATTATGCACTTTTTTCACAATGTTGACTTTTTATGAAGATACTTTTTTTGTAAAGTCAATAATTCAAAATTTATTTTATTTTTGGGACCTCTTGTATGTTCCAAACCTAATTCACTAACATAAAAGTTACCTCTACTATATTTACAGTGGCAGTTTACCTTTAAATAACGATTTGTGTCTTTTTAGCTTCACGTGGATTAAGACTTTTACATTTTTGAGTCACCCTGTATGTCTTAAATCAAATTTTTGAATTGCAATGTGATTTTCTCACGATGCAGAACTTTTTATGAACAATAACTTTTTTTCTGTAAAGTCAAAAATAAAATTTTTCCGATTTGTTAAGATGGTTTCTGGACACGCTGTATAACTAACCGAGAGGTGGACAAAACGCCCTCATTTTGGAAGAAAACAAACACATACTGCTCAATTTTCACAAATTAAAAAAAAATTTGTAACAATGGTTTTCATTTACTTTTTAGTTCGCCCCTATACAACGCAAACATTTTGACCTTGAAAAAAAAACTGTTTTTTTAGATAAAACACCACACGAAAGGGCTTTCAATACCCAAAAGCCCGACAAAGTCTATCAATCCGTTTTCGAGCTACAGCGTTTTAAAAATGGCACTACCAAAATTTGTATGCTTTTTTTGTTTTCTCCTGTATTTTTCGCCAGAGACCATTAATCGAAATTCCGGCGAATACGTCTGGAGATAATGATACCAGCTTACTAACGTGCTATGTCGGGACGACCAAAAAAAATTATTGGCAATATGGCACACACCTAAACTTTTAGTAGTTTTACATTACCTTATTAATTACCCTGTATAGCATGAAAATGTCACTTCCATTGCAAAATCACTTCTTGACACTTAATCTGGGCAAGACGAGCTATCAATATCAGAAAACCGCTCTCAAAAAAGTTAAGTTTTTAAAAAGTTATAGCAGTTCGAAAAGTCGAGTTAAAATCGCTTTTGCCGATTTTTTTGTTGACCAGTTTATTTATCATATGTATCAAATATATGCAAATATATGTATCAAAATACTTATCAGATGTCTTTGATATATATCTGATATACAGGGTGTTATGGCTCACTCAATATTTTTATACATGCGACGTTGTCAAAATTTAATTTTTGAGGGGAATATTGTTTAAAATTTGTTCTACTAAAAAAAAATAACTAATAGTATCTAACTTATAATTGCCAAAAACGCATTTTACTTAAAAAAATTACTTACGTGAAATAAGATATTATTACTTTTCTACATATTTAAAAATGTATTATGTAGGTACATGATATATTTTGCAAAAAAAAACAATTTCTGGATAGGTTCCTTTTAAATTATCATACACCTCTTAACACTGAAAAAACTAAATCCAAAACAGGGTTGAAAACATAAACTTCGCGGAAGTTTTTCTAAAATTTGACTGCATCACATAAAAACAGTGAAAGCACCCAACATTCATTTTTTGCTAGGTTTTTGCGTTCGGTATTATTATTCACATAAAAAACGGGTTTTGTCACATAACACTAAATTTTATTACTGAGAAAAATTGCCGATAGAACAGGTTTATACCGACATGCTTCTTCGTCGTATGGTTTTTCAACACTAAAAAATACATTAAGTTTATCTGGCTCTTGTTGTTTCGCTGGTAATACTTGAGAGGCACGCGCTTACAAAAATTCCGAGCAAAACCGTGAAAATTAAGGAGATTTTGCAAAAAGAAATTGCAGATATGCTAACCCATAACCGATAAAATTTAGAGTGATCTTGTAATCAGAGTTTTCCCCTCATTTGCTAAATCAGTTTATAACCCTACCAGAAGACTTAAATTTTTATGGTTTAGGTTTTTTATAAATCATGTGATAGAAACACCATTTTAAATTTTAACGTTTATGAGTTAGAGTGTCTGTACTTTCTAGTTGCAAAATCCCCCTGTTATGTCGACACAAAAACTTCTTTTCCATTATGCAACAAAAATTAATAAGTGTTATTATGGGTTGCCTATACTTTGTCACGAATGGCAAATAACTTGTTCAATTACAAGGGCGTACCCTAATATAAGAGAGTTGTGCTTTTTAGTAAATAAATATATTTTTAGTTTTTAGTATTTCATTAGTACTGATACTAAAAAAATACCGTGGCTTCTGTTAAGAATTGTATTTAATTAGTTAGTGGTACGTTTTTGTTCATTAATGGCTGTACCTTCTGTTTCGTTAGTGTTGTATAAGTGTATTCCTTTTTAAAGAAAGTGAATTTTACAGAGATTTTACTGTAAAACTAAGAGAAACAGGGGTTTCAGATTTAATAGTGCGGATAGTGACAAAATACCGTGGAATCTTTTAAGTACTGTGTTTGCCTTTTTTAGTGGAACTTTTGTTAATGATAGCGTTAGTTTCTTACATTAAATTAATGGCTGTACTGTGTTGTCAGTGTTGTTTTGTGTATTGATATTTGTTAACCTTAAACATTTTGAAAATAAGTGTATTTTAAGAGAATTTTACTACAAAGGTAATAATAACATTATTTCTTATCCTGACTTGATACATATAAAACATTATTGATAGAATTGGCAACTTATTCGGTATCATGTGTTTCTTGCTAGTGGCGGGCACCGTTGCTTAGAGAAAGTTAGAGGGGCGAATACCAGCTTATTATTGCAAAGCGTCATTTATGGATATATTTCTCCAATCTGAATTCGTGATTTACCGGTTTCAATATATGCAGTGAATTTCATAACACCCTGTATATATTAAAATACTGAAATACTGAAATATTGGTGATCATCATATTATATATGAATATTATGTAGCGTACTTTACACGGTCATTCTTATTGATATCAATCAATACTGACAATATTTCAACAATCCACTTCAATCTCTGTATCAATATTCTTTAACCTTACACGATAAGTATTATTGTCAATATTTCCTTCAGTACATAACCTACTATTATCCGTGCCTGTTGAAAATGGATTCTCGACAGAGAGCATGTATTACGATAATTTTAAGTTTAGGCATAAAACGTACAGTAAAGTGTAAGCGCTGAATGAAAGATTGGTTAAAAAAGCATGATTGCTACTTTCGTTGTTGACAGCAGCTGACGTTACACTAAGGACTGATCCAATATTGACAGCGCACCCTAGACGATTACTAATACTGACAGTATCCCTCTACTCGCTGATATTGATGCCTGATATTCGGAAATTCGATTTCGCGTCAGTTCAATCCATCAAACCATCAATATATCCACCTTACACGGTCAATATTTTTGTCAATATAATAACATATTGTCAGTATTATTGACCGTGTAAGGTACGCTTATAAGACATGTGTAAATATTAGCATAAATAGGGAAGCAAAATATCTAGCGCAACAGAGACCGGTAATTATTCGGATTAATGGAAACACCAAACTTTTTGATGAAATTTGCATCCATCTTTATTTTTGGGTCGTAGAACACGAATCTGAAATCAGTTTTCGGCGGTCTCTTTAAGCAAATTTATAGAAAAAAAAACTTTAAAAATAAAGAAAACATTAAAAATCAAATAAAAATAAACACGCAACCCGTAATACACATAGTCCATACTTCTTATCGAAGGGTTGCCAAATGTACAAACTAGTCTTTTCCACAAATTTTAACAGTTTCCGTTTTTAATGAAATTTTGCTCAGGTTTGTTATTTTGCATAGACACTATGTATAAAATTGGCCCATGCTCGAGATTTTGAGTAGTACATAATAACATGAGATTAACAATTATAATATATAAAACTTAACACACTAACTGGCGCTAACCCGCGTGACCGTTATTGTCGGTCCATTGAACAAAAATTTTTAAAAAGTAAAAAAAATGAATTTAATCGGCCTTGAACCCGGGACTTCTGGAACAAAACGACTAACACTATACAAGCACATCAGGAAGGCTTTAAAACTGAACTGTAATTCTCTGAACTATTTTCGCAGATAAAACTGACAATAAAAGACGCATTCACGTGGGTACTCTCATTAGTACTACTCAAAATCGCGAGCATGGGCAAATATCATACATAGTATGAATGAAAGTCTACTTGTCAGGGGTACATATAAATATGCAAAAATTGAGAATAAATTCTCTAACCACCTGAAAATTCCTTATACAATAAGGATTTCAACAAATAATGGTAAAACAGCTATTCTCCGGGCTATATGCCCCTCCGAGCGCTGAATTACATACCAAAATTTGCCGCATTTTCTTCTAACACAGTTAGATAAGAAAATACTGTTTCAAATGCAAGAAACTACCAGGAAGAAGGAAGCTTTTTCTTTAGTTAGAATGTCAGGTGACGACATTCTAACTAAAGAAAAAGCTTCCTTCTTCCTGGTAGTTTCTTGCATTTGAAACAGTATTTTCTTATCTAACTGTGTTAGAAGAAAATGCGGCAAATTTTGGTATGTAATTCAGCGCTCGGAGGGGCATATAGCCCGGAGAATAGCTGTTTTACCATTATTTGTTGAAATCCTTATTGTATAAGGAATTTTCAGGTGGTTAGAGAATTTATTCTCAATTTTTGCATAATCATACATAGTGTCTACGCAAAATAACAAACCTGAATAATGAATGAAATTCGAATAAAACATAAAAAACATAAACATAAAAAATGTTGTTGATTAAGTTGGACAGAATTGTAATTTTAGTTTTTTGGTGTTTAGCTTTTATTTCTTAATCTGAACTTACATTTTTCAGGAAAAATAAGTAAACGTGGCAGCACCTCACAAAACAATGGTGTTGACATGGGGGAAAATAATGGCGGCTAATAGCGATTTAAAATGGAATTTTTGAAAGAAAAAAGCAATTTTCTTTGCTATTTTTGCCTAAATGTGAAGGTTTTTGCCACGAAAAAGATAAATTATAAGTTTACAGATGTATTTAAGTGAAACTGTCGAAATTTAAAGATCATAGAAAAACCTAACATAATTTTTTTTGGGAAAAACATATCAGACCGCCGAAAACTGATTCAGATTCGTGTTCTACGACCCAAAATTAGGGTCTATTCAAAATTTCATGAAAAAATTCGGTGTTTCCATTAAGTCGAATAATTACTCAGAGACCAAGGTGGAGTGCTATGTTATTACTTAACTTAAAATATTTAACGTAACAATAAAAAGTACGACCATTATGCTGAAGGATAGAAATTCATAAACTAAACATGCTTGTATGCTTCAGTTGCAAGCCTATCCATGTAGGAATTCAAAAGGCACTGAATAAACATCCAACTACTTTTTTTAGTATATAACAAATGTTAAGTTAAATTAAGAAAAAAGGTGGTTTAAGTGTTTAAAACTTCATTAAAAGTGTACGCTGTTAGGTCTAAAAAATAATTACGCAAAAATACATACTTAATAATTTATCCATTTTCAAAATTCGCGATTCAATAAATGTAGGAACTTTTACCAAAAATAATGGATCAGTGACTTGACTAGATTCTTCCAATGCTATTTTATGGATATCAATAGGACAAAAACTGTATTGAGCCAATTCTAGCAAGACTTTATCTTCGGTGACGTGTGATGGTAATCCTTTGATCACTATATTTGTTGGGTGTAACATATCAAATGTCATAAGATATTTCGGTTCTAAATCTAAAAGAACGAAAGGACTGCCATTTTCTGTAGCTGTTTCTTCCAGATGATCTGCATCAGTTTGACATGGAACTGAACCTTCACTTTCAGATTCATATACGTACAGATCGTCAGTGTTTGCAATGAGTTCAGCAACATCGTCTTTTTTATTATATTTTTCTTTATTCATTTCTTCATTATTTGCTTTGTTATCTTCAACAGAGATTGTTTGACTTATGACTGCTGTTGTTGCACTTTCTTTATTAGTAGTATTTTTTTCCACATCTTCTACTGCACTTTTGGTTATTTCTGGCTTTTCTCTAGTTATTGTTTCTGAAGAAAAATTTCCTAAAAAATGTTATAAAGGTTTAATCTACCAAACAGTTAAAAAACGATTGCGATTAGACCGCGTCAAAGGGGAATAACTTCCCATGGAACGTTATTCCATATTTGACACGTTCTTTTCCCAAGAACTACGATTTACTGAAATATTCGATTAATAAGAGCTTCCGTTGTATGCTGAGTCTGTAATATAGTACAAAATATACCTGGAACATATCGAATGGAATTATCTTGAAGATGACAAAATGTGAATATTACAGTTCGAAGAATGTTCAATTATTTTTGTGTGCCGCAGAATGAAGAGAAACGTGGATTTGTTAAAAATATAATGGTGCCAATAGTTTTTTACAATTAGGATTAACACATTTGTTTGGAATACGACAAATATTTTCAGTTATGTGTAAGAATACTATTGGGCACTAACCTGGAATGACCTCTTGCAAAACACCGGTGGCTATCCGATGAAAAAGGCTTGTCCATGAGTAATTTTGTATCGCATTTTTACTTCCTCTTCTTTTGATGGGCATTGTGTTTAATTATATACAATATAGAATATCTGAAAGGTTTGTTTAGTTGGTTTTTATGGTCATTATAATAAAGACTTGATAATACCCAAGGTGTCAGTAACATAACTTTTCTATGGCTACTAATTTTAACCTGTTAAAACTTTTTTGCTTCTAGAATATACCAGCTATACCAATTAGTAAAAGCAGCAACATTTCTGAATTTAATCAATTTAGTATTTCAATTCTGAAACAATAAAATTTGATTTCTTTAACTAAATTACACGAAGGCTCTTTATGTGTAAAATAGTATATTAGGCAACGATTATGTAATGATGTATTTTAATACACGAGCATAAAGTAACGACACGAGCCTTGGCGAGTGACTTTCCGAATCCGAATGGCCGTTACTTGAGAGTTGCATATGTTGGGCGTCAAGCTCGAAAACGGAAAATGGTCGATTTTTCTGCTCAATCTTAGGATTGGACATTTTAAAGAGACCAAAGTTCGAAGTCTAATTCAATTTCGAGCTTTGACCGTCTCCAAATAGCCAAACAAACCTGGAATTGTGAAATTAAGAAACGACCAAATCTTGAAATAACGGTCATTTCGGTTCGTTTCTCGACAAGAATAAACAGATGTAAAAGCGATCTACAAATGAAGATGAAATAAAATATTTTGCCATATAAGTTGTATGAAATTATTCACAAATCCCATATAGATACTGGACACAAAAGAACACGGTGTATGGGCAAATAACCTTGAAAAAGGTACTCTAATATCACGCATGATGTGATTGGTATTTATTTACGCTTATGTTGACAATATCAGTTGAAGAAAAAGGATAAGGGAAAGGCCAATTTTAAGCAACAACATGAACTTAAGAGGGCAGGTGGATCTGATTGACATGAAGATAGAACCGGACAGAGATTGTAAATTTATTTTAAATTATCAGGACCACCTGACAAAATTTGTTTTTCTGAAGCTTTTGAAATCCAAAAGAGCTGAGGAGGTAGCTTACAATGTGTTAAACATTTTCTGTATAATAGGTGCTCCTTACATCCTCCAAAGTGACAATGGGAGAGAATTTAAAGCAGCTGTCATAAATGAACTTGCTGATATGTTCGAAGTTAAAATAGTCCACGGCAAACCAAGGCATTCTCCAAGTCAGGGAAGTGTAGAAAGGGCGAATCAGAATGTTAGGGACATTTGGGTTTCTTGGTAAATTAAACCTTAAGCGTAATTCATTAAATTATATTTATTTTTCTCATAGGAGAATACTGTTCATGGCTCCAAGAAATTACTGCCGGATGGAGCCGCAAGCGTAATTTACATAATACAATTTCTTACCCAGGGCTAACACTAGCCCCAGCCATAGCCTGACTGCCTCCCTTTGAAAATTATGTATATAGTATTATGTACTTACTGTTAAATACCTATAAATAATAATTAGTAGTAAGGAAGTATTATAAATATTAGTTAGAAACAATAAAGGATGTTTAAAATAGACGGTTTCTTGGATGGCAGATAACAAGAGTACTAATTAGGCCGACGGACTGCGATTCGTTCAATTTAAAAAAAAAATAGATCTTTCCATAGAGGTATAAACAGAAGTCCATTTTCTGTACGAAATATTGGATTGTATATTGGATTCAGATATACCTCTTGATGCTTTTCAAACCATTACCAGAGAGGAATAGTTGGAAAATGTATTGAATTATAATTCTAATGTGGACGCCTCCAGCGACTCGGTTATAGAAAAAGAAAATCACTTCATACGAAAACTCAAGCGATCAAGTTAAACAAAAAGAAGTAAGTGATAGTTGAACTATTTTTTATTTAAAAATGAAAAAAAATCTAAAATTTTAAATAAACGGCTAGTTTCAGATACAGAACAAAAGTTAGGTATTTTTCTGGTATAAATTTTGGAATTTCGCAATTGGGGTATTTTCTTCAATTTATAGCAGGCAAAATATTCACATACACGTATTTTATTTACAGTATACCTATACGCCTTAAAATTTATGCGGGATTTGCATTCGCCAAAAAAAAAATCACAGAAGCACGTAAAGCAATATGCAACAGCAAATTTCCTCCTGTCAGTATTGGGCAAAACGTTGTGGTAAGAATTCCACATGTAGACAGAGGGCGTGCTGCACTAAGAAACGTGCTGGCCGTTGTTATTGGCGACTCCAATTAGGGAGACGGCAACACCGTTCTGGCCAACTAGCGGCCGTTTTGGTACTAGTATAACGGGGAATGTTTACGTTTTATATAACTTTTTTAGCATTTTTGAAACGTCGAATTTAGTATTATTTAAAAAGTTTTTTTCGGAGTGCTTAAGTATATATAAGTATGACTACGAAGTACAACAGAAACAATAGTAAAACTCAAAAATCATTTTGAAATACCTTGTGTACACAGCAGTTTTTTGCCCCCGTCGTTCGGTAAATTATGCTCAGTGTTTCGTTGATGTTAAGGCATAATATCCGCCCAAGAGTATGAAATAGTGTACCATAACAGTTTTCTAGGTTATATTATTATTTTTGTGTAACAATTCATTGTAATTCTTGGATATTATAACGTTTTTTCTCATTTTTTCCAATGAAATGCGTTTGGGACACAAATTAAGAACGTGGCGTCCTCATCAGCCGATTTGCTAAACTACTATAACGGGGAATCAGCTGATGGCGGAGGTGTTCGAGTTGACGCTTGGAACGGTCCGAGAACACAATTTAGACATTGTATATTACTTCTTACTTTGTCATCTATATAGGGATATGTTAAGATTGTTAAGAACGTATGTCTGGGATTTGTCGGCTCGGATAATTCGCCGCGCCTCTACTAGCAGCCACTTTTGTAACTAGCATATCGGGGGTTGTTTACCTCTGTTTGTTTATTTATACCATTTTTAAAACCTCAGAATTAGTCCTATTTTGTAATTTTTGTTACAAAATCTAAAGTATATTGAGAAATAAAGAAGAAATGTAACAAAAACAACAAGCAGACCCAAAAATCATCTTTGAATAAAACTAGTGGGAAAGTCGATTAGTGGCCCCGCCATTCGAAGAATTGGTTAGTGTTTTTCAATGCCTGTGCATCAATATCCGTTTTACTCGTGTAAAATACTGTGCATTGACTATTTCCTCAGTTCTCTTAATATTTCTGTGTAATAGTTCCGTATAAGTTTCGCTTATTACATTTTTAAAATGCAAGATTTTTAACCTCAAAAGACCAAACCACAGACCGAATCAAGAGAGTGTGCAAAATGTAAGTTAAATGAAAGTTGAGTATGTTTAAGCTCACATCCCTTTTTATCAAAAAAAGCCCTAAAAATGGAGTGACCATATCCTTAATGATGGAAGAAAATACCTATGGACAATACTAGAGACAAACCTCAATATGAGGAATATAGGTATAATAAGGTTTTCCTACAAATGAGTGACAATGTCCTTCTTACATTTTACACTACGAGATTAATTTATTGCTTTTGATGGAGGTAGGTAAATTCATCATTTATAACTAGTTAAGAATTGTGAAAATGTGTTTGTTAATAAATGTAACTTTTACCGTTTTAAAAGGCAATGTTGAGGGCAATGTATTACAATGTTCTGCGTATTCTCATAATATATAAAGTACGATTCTATGCACTATAAAATTCTATTTTTAAAAGCAAATCTACATTTTTGTACTCCGTAATAAACCTAATGACTGGCAGACATAGATAATATCTTGGTTTCTATTATAGATGGACAATATAATATTGTCAGTGATCATTTTTGAATGTTTTGATGACCACAAAAGTCTTACTTATTATATTAGATAGGTAATTAACCTATAGTTGATTCTTTTTTAAACTGCTTTAATAATGTAAAAATGTCCCTACATGGGGATTGATACTGGAGTTATACGAAGAGTTATAGTAAATATGAAGGAACAGTAGCTGATAAATATACTAAAATTTAAGTACCCACTTGTGATTTATTATTAAATAATAAATTAAATACAATTTTGTTTATAAACCTAATTAACATTGAACTACTTTAAAATCATCTAGTGGGTATTTTGGATTCTCAAGTCTCCTTACTTTACATGTCTTTGAAAATAGTTTTTGCAATATTTATAAATTTTGTTCATTTTAGGTAATTATGCTAGGCATGCAAAATTAAAAAGGGTTGCTACCAGAAATTACCAGTATAATCTCTGTTTAGTACAATTTTTGTGAAGCTAAGAAATGCAAGAAGTGAAGCATCAGTAGGTAAGTATGAAATTTGGTTATGAAAACGTGAGCGGGGAAAACAAACTAGTGTCTATATAATTTTATGAATCGAGTATTTTTACTTAGTTTTACAAAGTAGATATTTACAAAATAATAATAAATTTTCTTGATTTATAAAATAGTGCATATATGTACGCAGCAATAAGACACGCATAGCAAAGTTTAGCCTCAGGCTACTCGAACAAAGCTGCTTGAACACTAAGATGTACTAGAGCTAATGTAGGTGAATACGCCTCGAGGCAGCCACCAAGTGCACTAAAAGCAGGTCTTTTTCAAAAGTGCACGTTTGTTACATGCATAGGAAAGAAGGAAATTTTTTACAGCACTTGATATAGGTATTTGTTTATTATTAAAAGCATATTTTTAAAGAGGAAGAGGAAAAAAATACATTTAGTATAAGTACCTAATTAATTCATTTCCAAAGCCAAAAATTCATTCACAGTACACACAAGTTCCCTTTTCTAATTGGTAAATAGGTGAGAAAATTGAAAAAAAAAATGCTTTACATACTTAATTTAAAAAACGTTAGTCTTGGCGAAAGGTTCCTTGCTTCCATGTGCATGTGGAAGAAACTAGAAAAAAACGTCTATTTTTAGAAAAGACCTGATTGTATTTTTACTCATTTTTTTTTTACCTGTGTGGCCTGCTTCAAATATTTTTTTATAATCAAATATGTATGTCAAATGCTGCAGAAGGTTCCCTTATGTACAGGTGAGAAAATTGCAAAGAAAATTTAGTTTTTGGGAAGACCTGCTTTCAGTGCATCTGTGTGGCAGCCTGAAGCCTAATTTCAGTTAGGTATATTCAAGATACTAGTTGGTACCTCCCTTTAAAAATGTATGTTATAATAATAATAATAATAAATAATTCGTGATATGTTATGACTCACAATGGTGTTTACACAAGTCAAAGTGGGATGTTTAACTATGTTTCTAAGTCTGTTGATTTGATAAAGGAGTACACCACCTTTTTAAAATTTTTGTATCAATATCAATATTATGTCAACTGTACATTAGTTTCTGGTTCTTACCTCAGATATATATTGTTCAATTCAACAGTCCAATTTTTCTAAACAACCCAAAGACAATTACGACAAAAATAAACGTCACGGGAGTTTTTGTCCTAAATATTAGCGGACACCAAGTGTATATACACCTAGTTCTGACCAATCATAGACATATGAAATGTCTTATGGTTCTCACTAACCGTGACTGGCTATACCTAGGTGTAGCCGATTAGAATAAGGTTATTAGACCTAGTTCTAGCCGACTGCGACTGGTGATACCTAGGTATAGCCAGAAATAGGTTACATCTAGCGCGCGCCTTCAATATTAGCGTACACTTAGCTGATACACCTAGTTCTAGCTGGCTGTGACTGGCCAGACCTAGGTGTATCTGGTTATAATGAGGTTTGTAATAGGTTACACCTAGGACTAGCCAACTGCTAATGGCTACACCTAGGTGTAGCCGCACTTAGGGTTCTACCCGTAACATATGTACTTATTATGAGAAGTTAATGACTTGAGGCTAAACTACGAGCCAAACTACCCCTGTTATTCAAAGTATTATAAAATTTTATTAAGTTCCTTAGCATTAATTAATTATCTTACATTTATAAGTTGGGGACAAATTCTTAGATGTTTTTAAAAAAATTATTAATTTTTATACTCAGTACGCCACTGACTATCTTTTATTTTCACGCATTAGTAGAACTAGTTACTCTACAACTATTTGTGAAGAAATTAGAAACCTCCGGTAGGTATATTACTTTACCTCAGTGTTTTTATTTTTTTTAGGAGAATTATGACATCGCTTGTTTCAATGAGCTTTTGTGAAGAAAATTGTGTTAATTTAAATTAAACATTAAAATAAACTTTTCATAAACATATTTTTATGTCCTGTCGATAAGCTATAAACTTTAAAAGCAGTACCTACCTATTTATTTAGTTACAATTTACATTTTTTTTTGTAAAAGCTTATCGAGACAAGCGGTGTCATATTTGGCTAAAAAATAAAAACGCTAATGTATATAATTACATATCAACTACAGAGTTTTAATTCGCAGATTGTTGTAGGGTGATAGTCCTAATGCGTAAAAAGAAAAGATAGCCAGTGGCATACTGCTGCAAAGAGTAAAAAATTAGAAAAATAATAGAAAAACGACTTTCTTAACATTTTGCAATCAAATTAGAAATTTATTCTAAGAAACTACTCTTAATAACACCTTTGAATATTTTTAAAAATTTAAAACAGAGCTAGGTAATTTACTCTAGTTATTTTCAGTTTTTTTAATTTCCCGCTCTAATAGGGATGACTTGTAATTTATTTATTGGAGGTTGTAGATGCACTAAATTTTACTGACAATTGCATTTTCAGGGAGTAATAAAAAAGTTTTGTTTAAAACTCTAATATATATATATATATATATATATATATATATACATATATATATATATATATATACATATATATATATATATATATATATATATATATATATATATATATATATATATATATATATATATGTATTTATGATAAGAACTTCCCTCCGGGTCAAAACCCAGGCGGACCACCCTCCACCTTTTCTAGTAATATTTATAATACAAAATCTACATATATACGATAAGGGGAACCCAGAGAACCGGTTTCTTAAAAGAGGGGTAACGATTTTTTAGTTCGATTTTCTCATATATGTAGTATGAAAAAACCGTTCCCTATGACCTCCGGGTGATATATGCCTCTAGTTGTAAAATCTTAACTCTCATACCTCCAGCAAGGTTGTCAAATCTTTGGAGGATGGTTGGTGCAATTATAATAAGTTGTATACAGCTTTATTTTTTGAACATTAATGTACTTTAATGAAAATTTAAAATGTATATATATCGAATCGTTGGCATAAATATTACGTTTTCATTTATAGTATATTTTATGAGTATACTAAATGCGACATCATATGAGATATATAATAAGACCAAGTAACTTTGTTATTTTAAGCAGTTAAGGTTAAACAAATTTTTCTTTAACATTTGGTTTGACTAAAAGTAACCCATGTTTCGATATTTTTAGTGTTCCGTGAAACGGAACACTTATGAAATCTCTTCGGTGTCCGTTCATCCGTCCGTCCGTCTGTCACAGGCGATTTTCTCTGAAACTATTCGACGTACAAATTTGAAATTTAGCACAGATATAGAGTGTGGTGGCCCAATTATAGACGTAAGGTATAAAGAGGTAAATTTTATTCTGGGGGTTAGTTTCGGGGGGTAAATTGGGCAATGCAAAAAAAAATTAAGAGCATCGTGTGGGGTCTCAAATGAAAGCTTATTGAAGCATTGTATTTTTTATGCATTTTTTAAACATTTTTGGGGGAAAACGCTTAAAAATGGCCGTCCCCCACCCTCATCAGGGTGGAAGGATCGCTCAGAAAAATCTAAACAAAAATCATGAAAATTGAGAACTAGGTTTGTTGAACGAAAATTGTCAGGACTGGAAAATTCTAACGCGATCAATTGTTATAAACAATTTAATTGTTTCTTTCCTTATAACTGTTAAACCATTGGTTTTAGGGAAAACGTTTTTTGACAAAAAAATATTTCTCACGATGTAAGGAACAACTTTTGTCCTTACACATTTTTATTTTTAATTAGACCCACTCAGCTCCGCGCATAAGCGATGCGATACGGCGTTGGTGCCGTCGGTGGTGGGTAGCGCGGCATATAGACGGAGATCGGGCGGCCGAGGTTTGCTCTTGTTAATTGGGGGGGGGGGGGGTGCTGATGGCACGGGACACTAATTGTGCAAGTATAGCTTGCACTTGACCGATTCTTGTCAGTTGCATGCTGACGGTGGCTAAACTAAAGATGATAGAAAAAAAAAATAAGACCAATTTGTACCCCTAAGAATCCATAAAAAATTTACTTTTTTTTAGTAAAATAGCAAAGTTTAGTGCACACCAAGTTCCTAAATTTTAAAGTCTGCTATCTACCATTTTTAAAGTAAGTCATGAGTCGCTGAAAACTCAACGTTACAGAGGGTTAAAATGCACCGCTACTCAAATTCCTAACAGATTTTTATTACTGTATGGGTGCCATATTGCTTACTAAAAATAGTAAAAAATATTGTCTTGTTGCGCTTAGAAAGCCTATTAATTAAAGGTGTTATTTTCCCAGGCCATGCAGGTCAAATTTGTAAGTTTTATTTGTCATTTGCCTAGGTTGTGCATGAATATGTTTTTATTTTAATGTTATGTCTTTACTTACACCCCTCTCTCCCTAATATTGTATTTTAAT
This sequence comes from Philopedon plagiatum, assembly GCA_963971165.1. Lineage (NCBI taxonomy): Eukaryota > Metazoa > Arthropoda > Insecta > Coleoptera > Curculionidae > Philopedon > Philopedon plagiatum. The sequence continues at coordinate 15,022,077 of OZ020196.1, read as the reverse complement.
AAAAATAGCGTATAATTCTGCTTTGAAAGCTCGTTAATTAGCTATGTTACTTGCCTATATTGTTCAACATATTTTTTAAAATTTTATTTTACCCTCTCTACTGACACTCCTTTCGATTTTTTTAAATAAAAATAATACTTTACTGTGTTAAAAATGATAGTTTTTCTCTGGTTTTTTCGATTTCGTTCGCTGCCAGGGCCTTTTCCGACGGGATCTACAGCTTAACGTGGGCTCCGAACTACAGTCATTAGCCCTACGACAACCCAGTTAAGTCGCCGTTGTGACATACCGACAGTGGAGTGTGTAACTTTTACTCACGCCCTACTAGATATCTGATCTCCTTCGGCCTGATTACCTGGTGTATTTATTGGGTAAACGATACATTTTTCACTCTTCTTTGATATAACCGACTGACTAAATACGCCAAATATGGTAAGGCTCCGAAATGAAGCTAGTTAATATGATGGGTTATTTGCCTGGGCTGTGGTAAATATTTTTTTTTAATTTAATTTTATTCTCTCTATTTATACTCTTTAATTTTTTTATATAGGTATGGGATATACACCTATACTCATCTATGTCAAATATCATGTCACTTATTGTTATAATTTAGGATTTTTATTAGTTCAGTATTGACACTACATTGAGAGTAGATCCTCCCTCGGGTGGAGAGAGCGTTCGCTAAGGTGCAGGTGTTCCCCTTAGCAGTGGCGTGCCGTGCCTTTAGAGGCGGAGGGGGCACAATGATTTAGGGGCGCCAAATTTTTTTCCTTTTATTGGAGAATATGTGGTCATAGTAGGCAGTGAATCTCCAGGGGGCGCCGTAAATTATTTTCCTTGTATTGGAGAGTATGTGGTCATAGTAGGCAGTGAATCTCCGTAGTGGCGCGAGGGCGCCGTTAAACCGAGGGCGGGGGGGGCACGCCACTGCCCCTTAGAAATAAGGACTTCCCATATGTAAAATTCTAGCTCGATAGGCTTGACAAAGGTAGTGCCACACTAATCGAAAATAAAAAATATTTTTTGATTTTTAATATTTAATTGTTTTTTATAGTTAATAGATAGTTTATTACCTACTTTTATTGCCTTATTTTCAATTTTGTTATGCAATGAAATTATTTTTATCGATAAGACACCCCCGGATTATTTTTAATTTTTTTGGGAAATGAAATTATTTTTATCTATAACTGGAAAAGGCAAACTTGCCAGGTTTTCAACTAGTTTTCCCTGACATTCCCTGACCACTTTTGAATCCCCTGACATTCCCCGACTTCTCTGACTTTCCAGAAAAGTGGGAACCCTGTTATATAAACATGGATCCCCAGACGCTTCTTTTTCGAGATACAGGGTGTTAATATTTTCTTTTTAAGAGTTTGGTTTTAATTTCTCGAAAATGCGTTAAGATATTGACATGAATTTTGGTACACGCCAGTATGTAATCAAAGGGTACCTTTGCGTGCAAAATCTTATTTTCTAAAGTACTTGCATCAGTGGCGTGCGTGCTAGTACGTCTTTATTTTTAGCGAAAAAGATGGCACGCCAGTTTTTTTTTTGCAAAATTGATATTGTTTTCTTTAAACCCAACCAATTCTACGTGAAACTGTCTCTAGAGTCTTTTTGTTCCGTTTTCGAGATAAAAATTAACTTATTTCTTACAATAAAAACAAATAATAAAAATGAGTTTTTTTAATATCATTTGTTCAGGAAACTGTGCTTTTTGATTTAGGCCTATAATAATAGTAGATGCTGGAAATGGCTCCGTGCTTCAATTCATGCTCTAAATCGTCTTCGCATATTTCTCCTAACTTCGGAATACTTGAGGTGTGAAAATATTAAACACCCTGTATCTCTAAAAAGAAGCGTTTTAAGAATCCATGTTTATATAAACTTATTTTCATATTTTTAGATGTAGAAACCGTCCTTAAAATTTCTTAACATCTTTTTGTAACACCCTGTATATATTCAAAAGCTAATACTACTAGTAGTAAAAGAAGTAGTACTTTAATACGTCAAATTAACCTCACTCTAGATAAAGAAAAAGGGCAAATAAAAGTTTTTCCAAAAAATGCACCACTATCGTCTGGTTGCATAAACAATTTAATCACAAATTAAACTAATTAGACACTTGTAATGTGAGAGCACTCATTTTAACATCATTGCCAAAGATGACTTTAAACATCAATTAAATTTACTACTTGATTAAAAGTTTTGTGCAACCTGCTGTATGACCAGTATCCATTAAATGTATTTAAAAATTTAATCAAATTAACAGTTTCTTGTTTTTATTTGTAGATTTGAAATATATCTAGGACCATAGTTAACACAGATTCAAGTTCCTAGAGTTAAGACTGACAAATGTACAGAAGCATCAAAGCAATCAAAGGAAACTGCCATACATTTGTTGAAGCCCCCTAAACACCTTTTCTTGTTTTAAAAAGATTACCTTACCTTGATAAGTTATACATTGCTTTTTTCTTTTAGACTTTGTTTTTACATTTACTCATATTGTGCAGTTCTATAGTTCAATATATGGATGTTCTCGCATTTTCTCTTTTTAGACTTATACTATTATTATAAAAAATCAAATCACTTCACAAATAATTTATTTTTCTGAATGGATTATATAATTGTTTAGCTAAATACAAACATTTAATAATAAAAGATTGTTTATCAACTGTTTAATAAGAATGTTACTACTAGTACTAAATGTATAAAAGACTGTTTACATTTAAAACTCAGAATTACCAGTTGTAGTTCTGGAGTTTGTATTTTATTTTATTTAATTTGTATTGTAAAAGGTAACAATCACATCATACATAGTTATTCTCGAGTCAAGGAGTAATTCATTATGCTTACAACTGTTGACATATTATTATATGTTGAAATACAGCACTTATTCTAAAAAAAAATGTTTATTCTAGTGTTGAATTTTAAGATACAAGGAACTTCCCAGTAAAATGAACGACTTCATTTCTTTATACTCTAAATTTAATCTCTGTTTGCCATTAACTGCCAACCTTTTCTGGCACACATCATTTCTTTTGTCTGGTGGTCTCTAGGTGAATTTTATGATCAAGAAAGTGTTAAGATATTTTCTGATCTGTCCAACAAAATTCGGCTCCTATAGTAAGCCTACTGATGTATGTATCCAGTCCTAAAATTTTTGTCAAATAGTTAAAAATCTACAATTTACTTAGTCTTACTTGGCTCAAAATTAGGAATGCCATAAAATAGGTTTATATTATGAGATAAAGTACCTATAGCTTGCTGGAGTAAAAATAGACCAATTTAGATCTACTAATCTTCATATAATGTTGCTTCCTTAAACAGTTATAGGCCTTAGAACTTTGTGTTTTACTTTACACTGCATTGACAACGCCCTACCCACCTAACAAACCAGAGCACAATTGTACTAAGATAAGTTTGTCTAAATCGCTGTATTTTGACTCCAGGAAGCTACTATTAAAATATGTCGCATTCGTTTCCAGACACCCTTTATATACAATATCAATTAATGAAAGTTTCTGCTCACCAAAGAAATTAGATTCACCATAAGAAAATTTTAATTTCTTGTATAGGGTGCTCCAAAAATGCAAAAAACAAGGAATTGTGTCAAGAATAAACAATAAACATGCGTTATTTAGAGTTTTAACACAAAATGTTATAATAATAATAAAATCGTCTATTCAAAATTGTGCTACAATACATGATAGACAACGCATCAAGCCTATTATCTAAAGTCATGAATAGAATATGGTTCCAATTGAACTAGCAATTTCCTCACAGAATGAAGGAATTAATCTTATTTTTTCGGCAAGTAAAAACTTTTATTAATAATGACATTTAGTCTTATCATTAAAAATTTGGTCCTCTTGTGAACCCCATCTGTGGATACTGTACATTATGCAAAATAAACATTTTAAAATTTTTTAAAATGTTCTCTTAGTTTTTTAATGTTCATTTATCACATGTTAAAATATGACAAAAAGTTACTGTGTTGTAAAGGAAATAAAAATCAAAAATGAAATACTTCCGCTGGTAAGGAAAGCAAAAAAATAGTTGAACTTTCTATCACTGAAGGTATATTTTTTTTAAATATTTATTTTTAGTTTTTCTTTGTTCAGAGTAACATTTAATTTGCTGGGGTTTGCTATCTATAATATAGTGCAAGATCAAATTTTGGTAATGAGGTAGGTACCTACACATTTTTATATTTTAAATTTTTCATCCTGTAGAGTGTAGATCATGTAACAGATTGTTTGACCATCGTTTTCGAAACCAGCAGGATTCCTTATAAACAGCAAGTAACTTCTTTGAATAATAAAAAACTTGGAGTTTTAAAATAAATTCACTGACGCATAAGTGCTGCAAATTTTGACTCGAGACCAACAAGGGTTTTTTCACAATCTGCATACTTAATAACTAGAGAAATAGAAATCCAATGTTTTAAAATATTAGTTTTTACAAGACGCAAATGATTAGGAAAAAGTATTTTCAGTAAAAAATTTCCATGATTATTTCACTCATGTGTTAAAAGTCCCATAAGATGAGTAAAATTTTTTAAAATTACAGCGATAATTTTTTGACGTTACGTAAATTAAAAAAATTACACCGATAATTTTTTTCTTTTAATTTAAAAGTAAGGTTTGTTGTTTAAATTGTTTAATAAATATTCAATTCATATTTTTTGTGTTTTCATTCGTGAAATAATCCCTAAATATCACTCGAGCAGTTTGTGTTTTCATTCGTGAAATAATCCCCTAAATACCACTCGAGCTTTAAAATTACTGATAATTTTTCACTCTTACGTGTTTTCTTTGCAAATTTCACTCGTCCTGCGGACTCGTGAAATTATAGAGAACACGCAATCGTGAAAAATTATCGGTAATTTTTAAGCTCTCAGGGTATTATCCCCGAAAATTTTTGTACTAGATAAATTTTCAGTAAATTTAAAAACACGTGTATTTTTGTGGAGCATCGTTTCTTAAACTGAGGGCAGCGAGCCTCAGAAGGGTCGCGATCTGATAAGGGGGGGGGGGTCGCAATCTGTCAAGAAAATAAGGCACATATACTAAAAATCCTTTTATTAAATAATGAATTTTACACATTAGTAATGTAAAACTGTGATAAACATTAAAATGTACAGTGAGGGGGTCGTAAGGTTTTTTACTTTATTTTTTGGCTTTTTCGGGGGGTCGCGACTCTAAAAAGGTTAAAAAACAATGCTGTAGAGAATTTAGTTTAAAATATAATGCACAAATCTGAAGTGAGTCGAGATATTTGCGGTGCTTTTTAGCTTGGGGTTAAGTACATGTAAGTAGGTATTTTACATAAATATATGTATTAAGCAAAATCAATTTTTTTAACAACCTGTATGGAATATTAATACTTTCTTGATGACAATCCATAAACAGTAACTTGTTTTTAAATAAAAAGAAAAATAAAAATTTAACCCATTGAGCAAAACCTATGTATATATTAACATAAAAAATATAACTTAAATTCGAGTAGTTTTTCATTTTTTATAAATTACCTTATGCATCCAGACTCAATATAGACTGAGGTATATAACTGGAAATTGAAGCTCCCTTTTTCTTGTTCTATATACACTGAATGTATATGAATGTATATGGAAGATAACTCTTCCATTTCAGTTAAATTAGATCTAAAACAAAAACTAAGATAATTAATAATGATTGATATTCAGTGGCATACCTTGGGGGCTAGGAGGCAGTCAGCCCCTCTCCGCCCTAGTTCATGGCGCCCCTAGCTACTAAAATTGTGCATCTAATAAAAAGTATTCTTATTTGCAAAATAATACCAATTCACCCCCGCCCCAAAATGTTAGGTACGCCACTGTTATCATCTTTTAATCACTGGAAAACCTCAATGTCATGCCCAATTTAATTATGAGTTATACAACCTGGTGCAATGTAACAGAACTGCTGGTATATGCTTACACTTTTTCCCTTACAGGAACACCTCATATTCTTAACTTCTAGCTGATCGTGAATAATTTTAAAAGTTCCAGTAACTTCATGAGGTGCAGAGTTTAGAGATGTTTGGAGACATAGGGACAAAATTTTAATGAACGAATCTAAAACAATAATTCCAAAATAAGTTACGTAATATGTATAGTTATTTGAACAACATAAAAAAGGTGGCATTCACACCAAAATATGTTTGCCCTAGAAAGTACTGGCAAGACCATATGTTTTTTAAGTAATAACCTACAAACTTTTTTCATCATAACCACAATATTCATCCCTTTGGTATTAATAATATCGCATAATCGTATTTTGTTAATTAAAAATTCCAAGGGTAAACTACCCAAAGATTAACAGTGTATTGACAGCTACCAAAACTTACCTTAAATTGCACTTTGCGTTATGGCTACTATTAACACTTCTTTATGTAAAATTACTTACCGGTTTTTTCTAAAATTCCACACGTAATTATGTGTTTGGCCAAAGTTTACAGAATATATATTCTGTAAACTTTGGTTTGGCGTTTAAAAGTTCTCTCCCTTCAATCACATTTCTAGAGGCAGGGGTTTCTCAAGAAATTTAAAAAGAGTCAAAAGGGTTTAAAACATGATCGCTATAATGTCGTAACCCACAAAAAGTTTAAAAAACAATACGATTTTAACTAATAATCACGATCTACGAGTAAAGCACAGTTTGTTGTCATTAACCAAAAAGTAAGGTTGAGGTTAGTTTGACAAATGTCATGAACTTTTCAGAGAAGACATGAACCCAAATTATCGCATAGGTTTCTGTAATTTTGCATCGAGTGGGCCATTGTTCCCCGTTATATCAGCTGATTGCAGCGGTGGCAACGCTGGGTTTCCTTAATTGGAGTCGCCAATAGAATAGAAACAAGAAAGTGACCTCTATCAGCTAGGAACATCATCAGAAATCCTTGAAAAATTGTACGCGAGAAATGAATTCCAAGTAGCTGCCCATAAGTTCGTGGAAATGGAGGATGTTCCAGAAAAAGGGCTAACATTTAAAACCGCCGCTGCTGTAGACTCTCGATCAAAGCAAGGTTTTGTGAGATGTGGCTGTAGAAAGAACTGCGAAAATAAGAGATGCAATTGCTTAAAAAAGGAAGTGAAATGCATCTCACAATGCCACTTGTCGTCAAGTTGCAGAAATAAATAATTATGAATACATGTTTTCTTTTTCACTTAATGCCGCATTTAGGAGTATTGAATTAAGTTGTTTTGACATATTTTGTGCTGTTTATTTCATATATTTTCTGCCTATTTTATTAGTAACAGCAATCTTATTTTGTGTTTTATAGTATTTTATACTTTGAGATTTGTTTTCTATGCAAATTTTTAACTTATCCATTCCATAGTTATTTATGTAGTCGTATTATGAGCTCTTTCGTAAATATAAATTATTTTATATTTTATAAATTGTTGGCTTAATCCAGGTAGTTGTTTCCCAGACTTAAATTATACTTTATCCAAAGTTAACCCGAACAGAATAAAAATATCCAAATGTTTTAATGATGTTCGAATTGACTTTGAATAAACTACATATACTACAAATTTAAATAACACATGGTTCCAAGTTATTTTTTAGTGTTTTATAATGTTAGGGAATTTCTATTGATGTTAAGCTTTAGTTGTTTCGTCACCTTAAACTTCCAATCCAATCCAATTGGTCAAAAAATCGAACAATGCCCGTTTTCGGGCTTTGCGCCTGCCACATACACAATTTTTTTCTACGACGATTTATTAATAAATATTAAACAGAAACATTTATTTAATTTAGCAACAGTTAAACAAATCAAATTCTTTCCATCACTAATACCATAATTTATAATTCAAATATTCTTATTCTTTAAGTGAAAATGCAAATTTTAAGTACTTAAAAGAACTGTCAGGTCATTTGTATTATAAAGAGGCTACTTAATATTAAAAATATGGGTTTCGAATTGGCTAATAACGCGGTTTCATAATGAAAATTTGTATTATACCTAATGAACATTATCATGAAACATATCGAAGACTTTAGTTTGAATATTAGAGTACGGGAGTAGAAAATAACCTGTTAAGGGCCGGGTATTTAGCACGTTGACTCCCATGTGTACTATACGGGTACACAGCAATGTTTTATCAGGGACCACGTGTACCGATTTGGGCACAGTAGAGAGTCATGTTCTAATCGCTGTGACCCGTGTAGGCTCACAGTTATTATGCTTTCTTATGGTGCATTGGATTCGTCCGGTCTGTGGTAAATAAAAATCTAGCTTGGTCCGTTAAAAATTATCTTGTGAAAGATTTTAGGTTAGGTTTTCGTTGAGTTTTTTCACAACAACTTATAGCTATTCAGCATAACGCAAATTCGTTGCGTTACGCTGCGTGACGCTTAGTTATTGTGAAAAGAGTGCGTATATACTAAGAAAAATGTCACAAAAAGGGTTAAAAAAGGGCAAAATTCCCGAAGACACTGACCTTAGTGAACCCGAAAGTACATTTTGTGATTCGGACGCGGATCCAGCATATCAAATAAATGACACAAACTCAGAGAGTTGCAGTATTGAAGTTCAAAGACCAAAGAAGAAGGCTAAGAATGCTAAGATATCAACTGAATGTGACACAATATGGTACACATATGGTCCAAACAAAAGCATATTTTAAAAAATCTATTACACAGACCGTGTGTACCATATCTGTACCACACGTTTTTTTTTACAAAAAAAACTACCAACGTCACTTAATTTAGCTTAGAAGTAAACACGGTAATTATTCGGATTAATGCAAACAGCGAATTTTTTCATGAAATTTTGCACAGACCCTAATTCTGAGTCGCAGAACACGAATCCGAAGTCAGTTTTTGGCGGTCTCGTATGGTTTTTCCAAAAAAAATAAATGAACTTTGAGGTTAGCTTTTTCAATGAAATTCTTTAAATTTCGGCACTTTTACTTAAACACATCTATACAAGTCATTACACACTGTTTTTCTGAACCATATTTAGGCAAATTTATGTAAAAACACATTAAAAAAACAGAGAAAATATCAAAAAACTGAAAGAAAATAAACACGCAAACCGTGGTATACATTCTCGAAATTTCTGATTGAAAGACGCGATGTTGCCAAATTTACAAATAGCTTTTCAGACAAATTTTAACAATTGGACAAAATCTGTGCAAAAAGTTGTATACACCCAAGCAAACCTGAGCAAAAAGGTGGTCAGGTTTGCTCAGTTTTCATTGATATAGATACATATATATCTATATCAATGAAAACTGAGCAAACCTGACCACCTGTTTGCTCATCCAACCTGAGCAAAAAGGTGGTCAGGTTTGCTCAGTTTTCATTGATATAGATATATATGTATCTATATCAATGAAAACTGAGCAAACCTGACCACCTTTTTGCTCAGGTTTGCTTGGGTTGGGTATACACCTTTTTGTTCAGATATGGTTGCATGCATCAGCATGCAGGTGTTGGATTACTGATCAATAGGATTTTGGTTAGGTTTGATGTAGGTTAAAATTAAAAATGTTTTTGACTAAGTTGGACAGAATAGTAACTTTAGTTTGTTATGGTTAGCTTTTTTATTATTCCTATTTTACAACTTTTTCATGAAAAATAAGTAAACCTGGCAACGCCGGACACTTGACAGCTGGGAAATAATGCCGGCCACTAGCAAATAAAATGGAATTTTCTATAGGAAAAAGCAATTTTCTTAGCTATTTTTGCCTAAATGTGGTGTTTTGTGTGACGAAATAAAACAAAAATTATAAGTTTACAGATATGTTTAAGTGAGTGTCGAAACTTAAAGGAATCTATAAAAAAAGGTAACCTAAAAGTAAAAAAAAATTTTTTCGGAAAAACCATTCGAGACCGCCAAAAACTGGCTTCGGATTCGTGTTCTATGACCCAAAATTAGGGTCGGTGCAAAATTTCATGAAAAAATTCGCTGTTTGCATTAATCCGAATAATTACCGTAAACACTTCTATTGTCTTAATTCGAAATTGTAAAAAAAGTGATTTGGTCTGTGGAAAAACCTGTATGATAATAGCACGGACCTTCACGTGTTAGTGTGTTTCACTGCTGGTGTTTTTCGACACTTTTGCTACTAACTTAATGATAAGAACTTGTTCAAACGCAATGCTCTAATTTTGAATTATAATACAGACAGTCCTCACTTTTACAATAGGTTACGTCGCAGAAATGGGTGACGTAAAACGAGTCACATTTTTTACATACCTATATTTCTATACAAAACCATCGAATTAGGTTCTTGGATATGATTGAATCAACTTTTTTAGTAGAAGTAACCTTATTTTCTTAATAGAAATTAAAATAGCAATAACGTGATTATTACAATTATGTTTTTTAAACAAAACAAGTCTTCTAGACGTCTCTGTTTGGCATCTTTTTTTATTTCATGTAGTATTTTCCTACCCCTGCTCGCGCACCGGTCACCTCAACACTGCGATTTTCATGCGACACGAGCAAATTCGTGTTGCTACTGCAACTCACTGCATGCGTGTGACGTAAAACGAATCATAGACGTAAACTGTCAGGAAGAGTGTCAAAGTGTTAAACGACGTATGCGTAAAACGAGGATTGCCTGTACATCCATTTATCAAGGCGATTGTCAATGAATACATAATCGTTTTTATGTCACTTTTCTCTAGTAGCAACATAATATGCAGCTGGCTCATCTGCAATAAATAGAACCCAGGGGCGTATTCATAAACAGGGATGGGGGAGCGTCCCCCCATGGATTCTCGAGTTGGCCAACTAGAGTACGAGTTGGTTATTAGGACCTCGTACCAATAAGACGTCGACAGTTGAGTTTTGGTAAAATTCGCAAAAAGGTCGACAGTTTACTTCCAGCAAACGTAAAACATTGGACTAGTTATAAGAAAACGGCAACAGTTTTGCTCGGGAGAATTTGCAAAAAAAAGGTCGACAATTTGGGATTTTTATCTTCGCATAGTTGGATAGTTTTCCTCCACTCCCTCCCCAAACATAGTGCTTTCGATATACCCCTGCTAGAACCTTGGTATTGGTATTAAATTTTGACATAATTTTATTGTTCGAACATCGCAAAACTTTAAAAATCTGTTCCTTAAGGAAGCTTTAAATAATTGTTATAATAATAATATAACAAATATGTTTTACTGTAAATAAGATCCAATCTTTTTACCAAGTAATACAAAAAATATATTTTGTTTCAGGTGAGTACTCACAATATCAGATCATCGGCATGAGTAAATAAGAGGTGATTTGGATTTGTTTTTATTTTATTCTAAACTTAAAATACATGACCATGGCAGATTAATCGAATAAAATGTATTTATTTAATTTAAAAAATACGTGCGCATTACAAACCTAGAGAGCTAGAGAAGTCCCTCCTTTTTTTCTTGTTTGACATTCCATAGATCCATAAACACGACAATGAATCATCGACCTTGAGCAAGAGGAGACAAAACCATTCATTCATAACTAGCATTTTGTTTGCTTTGTACATTGTGTGGACCCAATGTGGAACCCAATCAAACCCAATCAAACTCAACTCTCTATTTATAATAGCGTAATCCAAGAAACACCTCTGACGACATTACTATAAAATATTTCGATAACAAAGATATACAAAGAATATCAAGAAACCTGTATAATTCACAAAAATTTAGAAAAATTTCAAGAAAAATCCTTTTTTCGACAATATATTCGTATTCAGCGGCCCCTAAAACCCCTAAGCCATTTTTTTTCGAAAACTGGGCTTAACATAAACTGGTCAACAAAAAAATCGGCATAAGCGATTTTTACTCGACTTTTCAAACTGCTATAACTTTTTAAAAACTTAACTTTTGAGAGCGGTTTTCGGATATCGATAGTTCGTCTTCCCAAGATTAAGCATCAAGAAGTGATTTTGCAATGGAAACGACATTTTCATGCTATACAAGGTGATTAATAAGGTAATGTAAAACTAAGTACTAAAAGTTTAGGTATATATGTGCCATATTGCCAATAAATTTTTTTGGTGGTTCCGACATAGCACGTTAGTAAGCTGATATTAATATCTCCAGACGTGTTCGCCGGAATTTTGATTAATGATCTTTGGCGGCGGATAATACAGGAGGAAACAAAAAAAGCACACACATTTTGGTAGCGTCATTTTTAAAACGCTGTAGCTTGAAAACGAACTAATAGACTTTGCCGGGCTTTCTATGTATTGAAAGCCCTTTTCGTGTAGAGTTTTACCTATTAAACTGTTTTTTAAAATGTTTGCGTTGTATGGGGGTGAATGAAAAATATTGTTACAAATAAGTTTTATTTTAATTTGTGCAAATTGAGCAGTATGCGTTTGATTTCTTCCAGGACTGGGCCGTTTTGTCCAATTTTCGATTAGTTATATAGAGTGTATTGCAAAAAATTGTCTTCATATTGGAAAATTTTGGGATTAGTTATTTTTAATTGTTTTTATTGATTTAAGTTACTAGATGTTGCTGGATCGACTTTGCACTGGGCAGATTTAAAATCGAATATACAAGGTATCTTAAAAGTAGCGAAACGCGATTTTATAAGCCAAAATTTTGACATTTTTTGCTGAACAAATTAATTTAAATACAATATATTGGGTACTATCTAAAAAATGAAAAACTAAATAAATTTAAGGAAATTCGTTATAGGAATAAAAATTTATTAATAAGCAACAAACGAATTTGACATTAACAATATTTTTGAGCACAAGCATTAACAAAAGGAAAACATAATAAAACAAAAAAATATTTTTAATATCTAGTAGGGCCACCATTGCAACGCTGCACATCCACTCCCCTTCTTGGCATACTGCTCACCAAGTTCATAATCAAATCTGCTCACACAATTGCGAGAAGGTGGGCTAAAGTTCATATTAACTGGGGAATAGCAGAGTGGAGTAGGTGTATATTTCTATACAAAACCATCGAATTAGGTTCTTGGATATGATTGAATCAACTTTTTTAGTAGAAGTAACCTTATTTTCTTAATAGAAATTAAAATAGCAATAACGTGATTATTACAATTATGTTTTTTAAACAAAACAAGTCTTCTAGACGTCTCTGTTTGGCATCTTTTTTTATTTCATGTAGTATTTTCCTACCCCTGCTCGCGCACCGGTCACCTCAACACCGCGATTTTCATGCGACACGAGCAAATTCGTGTTGCTACTGCAACTCACTGCATGCGTGTGACGTAAAACGAATCATAGACGTAAACTGTCAGGAAGAGTGTCAAAGTGTTAAACGACGTATGCGTAAAACGAGGATTGCCTGTACATCCATTTATCAAGGCGATTGTCAATGAATACATAATCGTTTTTATGTCACTTTTCTCTAGTAGCAACATAATATGCAGCTGGCTCATCTGCAATAAATAGAACCCAGGGGCGTATTCATAAACAGGGATGGGGGAGCGTCCCCCCATGGATTCTCGAGTTGGCCAACTAGAGTACGAGTTGGTTATTAGGACCTCGTACCAATAAGACGTCGACAGTTGAGTTTTGGTAAAATTCGCAAAAAGGTCGACAGTTTACTTCCAGCAAACGTAAAACATTGGACTAGTTATAAGAAAACGGCAACAGTTTTGCTCGGGAGAATTTGCAAAAAAAAGGTCGACAATTTGGGATTTTTATCTTCGCATAGTTGGATAGTTTTCCTCCACTCCCTCCCCAAACATAGTGCTTTCGATATACCCCTGCTAGAACCTTGGTATTGGTATTAAATTTTGACATAATTTTATTGTTCGAACATCGCAAAACTTTAAAAATCTGTTCCTTAAGGAAGCTTTAAATAATTGTTATAATAATAATATAACAAATATGTTTTACTGTAAATAAGATCCAATCTTTTTACCAAGTAATACAAAAAATATATTTTGTTTCAGGTGAGTACTCACAATATCAGATCATCGGCATGAGTAAATAAGAGGTGATTTGGGTTTGTTTTTATTTTATTCTAAACTTAAAATACATGACCATTAATCGAATAAAATGTATTTATTTAATTTAAAAAATACGTGCGCATTACAAACCTAGAGAGCTAGAGAAGTCCCTCCTTTTTTTCTTGTTTGACATTCCATAGATCCATAAACACGACAATGAATCATCGACCTTGAGCAAGAGGAGACAAAACCATTCATTCATAACTAGCATTTTGTTTGCTTTGTACATTGTGTGGACCCAATGTGGAACCCAATCAAACCCAATCAAACTCAACTCTCTATTTATAATAGCGTAATCCAAGAAACACCTCTGACGACATTACTATAAAATATTTCGATAACAAAGATATACAAAGAATATCAAGAAACCTGTATAATTCACAAAAATTTAGAAAAATTTCAAGAAAAATCCTTTTTTCGACAATATATTCGTATTCAGCGGCCCCTAAAACCCCTAAGCCATTTTTTTTCGAAAACTGGGCTTAACATAAACTGGTCAACAAAAAAATCGGCATAAGCGATTTTTACTCGACTTTTCAAACTGCTATAACTTTTTAAAAACTTAACTTTTGAGAGCGGTTTTCGGATATCGATAGTTCGTCTTCCCAAGATTAAGCATCAAGAAGTGATTTTGCAATGGAAACGACATTTTCATGCTATACAAGGTGATTAATAAGGTAATGTAAAACTAAGTACTAAAAGTTTAGGTATATATGTGCCATATTGCCAATAAATTTTTTTGGTGGTTCCGACATAGCACGTTAGTAAGCTGATATTAATATCTCCAGACGTGTTCGCCGGAATTTTGATTAATGATCTTTGGCGGCGGATAATACAGGAGGAAACAAAAAAAGCACACACATTTTGGTAGCGTCATTTTTAAAACGCTGTAGCTTGAAAACGAACTAATAGACTTTGCCGGGCTTTCTATGTATTGAAAGCCCTTTTCGTGTAGAGTTTTACCTATTAAACTGTTTTTTAAAATGTTTGCGTTGTATGGGGGTGAATGAAAAATATTGTTACAAATAAGTTTTATTTTAATTTGTGCAAATTGAGCAGTATGCGTTTGATTTCTTCCAGGACTGGGCCGTTTTGTCCAATTTTCGATTAGTTATATAGAGTGTATTGCAAAAAATTGTCTTCATATTGGAAAATTTTGGGATTAGTTATTTTTAATTGTTTTTATTGATTTAAGTTACTAGATGTTGCTGGATCGACTTTGCACTGGGCAGATTTAAAATCGAATATACAAGGTATCTTAAAAGTAGCGAAACGCGATTTTATAAGCCAAAATTTTGACATTTTTTGCTGAACAAATTAATTTAAATACAATATATTGGGTACTATCTAAAAAATGAAAAACTAAATAAATTTAAGGAAATTCGTTATAGGAATAAAAATTTATTAATAAGCAACAAACGAATTTGACATTAACAATATTTTTGAGCACAAGCATTAACAAAAGGAAAACATAATAAAACAAAAAAATATTTTTAATATCTAGTAGGGCCACCATTGCAACGCTGCACATCCACTCCCCTTCTTGGCATACTGCTCACCAAGTTCATAATCAAATCTGCTCACACAATTGCGAGAAGGTGGGCTAAAGTTCATATTAACTGGGGAATAGCAGAGTGGAGTAGGTGTATGTTTACAGATGAATCTAAGTTTAATTTTTTTTGAAACTGACGGCAGAATTTTAGTTTGGAGAGAAAGGAATGCACGAGATCTATAGGAAAATATGGACGCCCGAGTACCATTTGGAGGTGGCTGTGTGCTTATTTGGGGCGGAGTTATGGTAAATAGGAAAACTGATTTAGTTGTGTTGAAAGGAAACTCGATAACTGCAGAAAGGTACAGTGATAGGTGTTTCAATGAGATCATTATTCCATTTGACCAAAATTTCGAGCACGATTTTGTCTTGGTGGATGACAATGCGCGTCCCCACCGAGCTAGAATTGTACAAGAATTTTTGAGGCAAAATATTATTAAACGAATGGAGTGGCTTGCAAGATCACCAGACATGAATGTTATTGAGCACGTGTGGAGCATGCTGAAAGGGAGACTGAATGAAGGTGAGAATAATTTTAATAATTTGGATGAGCTGGCAAATGCAGTTCGGGCTGAGTGGGAAGCTATTCCTCAGGCTTTTATTATGAAATTGGTGAGCAGTATGCCAAGAAGGGTAAAGAATGTGTTAATGTGTGCCTAATATATTGTATTCAAATTAATGTGACCAACAAAAAAATGTCAAAATTTTGGTTTATAAAATCGCGATTCGCTACTTTTAAGATTCCCTGTATATTAAATTTTAAATCAGCCCAGTGCAAAGTCGATCTAGTAACATCTAGTACCTTAAATTAATAAAAAGAATTAAAAATAACTAATAAAATTTTCCAATATGTAGACAATTTTTTGCCGTACACTGTATATAACTAATGAAAAATTGGACAAAACGTCCTAGTTCTGGAAGGAAACAAACGCATACTGCTCAATTTGCACAAATTAAAAAAACTGTTTTTAACAATACTTTTCATTCACTTTTTAGTTCACCCCTATACAATGCAAACATTTTGACTCTGAAAAAACTGTTTATTAGGTTAAACTCTACACGAAAGGGGCTTTCAATACCTCAAAAGTCCGACAAAGTTTAACAATTCGTTTTCGAGCCACAGCGTTTTAAAAATGACGCTTCAAAAAGTTGTGTGCTTTTTTCGTTTCCTTCCGTATTTTCCGCCAAAGACCATTACTCGAAATTCCAACAAACACGTCTGGAGATACTGATATCAGCGTACTAACGTACTATGTCGAAACGACCAAAAAATATATATTGGCAATATGGTACACACCTAAACTTTCAGTACCTTATTAATCACCTTATAGCACGAAAATGTCGCTTCCATTGTAAAATTACTTCTTAATGCTTAATCTGCGAAAGGCGAGCAGCTATCGATATCCAAAAACCGCTCTCAAAAAGGTTAAGTTTTTAAAACGTTATAGCAGTTTGAAAAGTCGAGTAAAACGTGCTTTTGCCGATCTTTTTTCTGTTGACTAGTTTATAAAAAACTGTTATTTCCATTGTAAAATTACTTCCTAATGCTTAATCTGCGAAAGGCGAGCAGCTATCGACATGCAAAAACCGCTCTCAAAAAAGTTAAGTTTTTAAAACGTTATAGCAGTTTGAAAAGTCGAGTAAAACTTGCTTTTGCCGATCTTTTTGTTGACTAGTTTATAAAAAACTGTTATTTCGCAAAATTTTTTCAAAAATTTTCAATTTGGGTTTCAAAAAATTATCACTCTCATTTACGTTTTTGATTTTAAATAATTTAATATAACAAACGTTTAAAAACAATCATCAAAATCGGATCTGTCTTGGAGGGTTTTGAAGTTTGATTGAAATGATTTTTCCGCTTCATTGACTCGACTATATGCTTCAATCTGTGCACTGTAAAATGCTGTGGAAAATGTACTACAATTATCTTGATAAAAATCCTAAATTATTACAGAAAGGTGTTTGTAACATTTTAGATTTGATGTAAAATTTAAGGATTTTTCGCGTAAAATGTAATTTCCTTGTGAAAATACTTAGCGTGTGGTAAAATTACTAACTATTTACACGACATACTGGTAAACTTACACAAAAAATACAGTTAATTCTTAAAATCACGGCGAAAATAGAAATGTTTGTAATTTCACAACATTAATTGATGTAGATTCACATTTAAAGTGTAATTTGGCTCCTTCCGAGACGTGCATGTACAGGGTCATTCTTTATATTTGCGTGGCCTTTTACATAGGTTTAGGTAACTGCTAGAAAAAAACTTCAAATACAAAAGTTGTATAATTTTTTGCTTATTATCTTTTGGACTATGTCAGAAATGTCAAATGTCATTACTTATGTCAAATTTTGACAGCAACTTTCTTAACTCAAATAAAACACCCTGTATATTTTCCGCTAAAACGAAAGACCAAATTTCCCTGATTTCAAAAATATATACAGTTGTTATATTTGGATAAGCCGTTTTGGAGTTATTTTAGTTCAAAAATGTAATAAAATGAACTAATAATGATGATCAAGTTGGCTGGGCTTTCGACATAATCGTTAATTTGACATTGACATAGCATGACAAAGGGTTTTTTTTATTGACAGAAAAAATGACTTTTGTATATTATCAATTATATTAATATTATTATTAAATAGAAAATATAAGAATTTATTTTTGTTTCAGTTACCTAATAATTAATGATAATTAAAACAAAACAAAACTGATTTAGAGACTAATATTAACTACCTATATTTAAATAACTAGAAATACCAACAGTTACATATTCTCTATATATCCACCATTATTTTGGACACATTTTCTAATGTTTTCCGTCATCTTATGAAATATTGCATTATAAATAAATTCTCGATGATCTCTATTCAGTATAAAAATTTCGTTTTCAATTTTTGGTCTTAAAACATTTATATTGTGAGGTCCGTCATAATTAATACGGTTTTTTAAAAACCCCCACAGGAAAATATCCAAGGGATTTAGATCTGGGCTATTCGCCGGCCATTGAATAGTGCCATGTCTGCCTATCCAATGCCGATATCTGTCATTAAGGTATTCAGTGACTTGAAGAATATTATGGGGTGGTGCACCATCTTGATGCCAAACAAGGTTGTTATATTGTTCGAGTGGAAGGCCTTCCAAATAGTTTTCTATTTGATCCTGAAGTAAATCTAAGTATCGATGGCCTGTAAGGTATCCATCAAAAATAATGGGTCCAATGACGCGGTTACCTAGCATTCCACACCACACATGGACGGATCTTCGTCCCTGTATTTTAATAGATTGAATCTTATGTGGATTTTGAGTTGCCCAATGGTGTTTATTTTTCCGATTGAACATCCCTGCCGTCGAGAAGCTTGCTTCGTCAGTGAAAACAATTTTTTCGAAAAACGCCGGATCTTCTTCCAAATGTCCCAACATTTGTTGGCAGTATTCTAGCCTTTGAAGTTTGTTTGCCTCCGATAAATGTTGTACTGGCATAAATGAATAGGGGTGATATTTGTAATGTTTTAAGGTGGACTGAATTTTGTGCGTCGATTTTCCAAATTGTCGGGAAACGTGTGAAATGGAAATTTCGGGATTTTCTAAAAGAGTTTAATAAGAAGGTTTTATTTTAACGCAAAAGAAAATAGTTACCTTCAAAGGACAGTAAAATATTTAGGTCCTCCGTTTCATTCCTACTGACTGTTCTTTTTTTCCGACAAAGATTTTTGTTCTCGTTAAATTTTCGTATAATACGCTTAATTGTGTCGATGGATGGTGCGCGTCGTCCAGGATTATTTAACCGATATTGATGTCGAACTGCCACAAAACTATTGTTATTTGAATAAAAAAGTCGAACCACTTCAAGCTTTTCATCTTCCGAATACCCCATTTTTGTAATAAAGAATGTTTGTCATTTTGTCAATGTCATATTAACAACAATTATGTCAAATGCCTGGCCCACTTCATTATTATCATTGGTTAATTTTTTTAAATTTTGAACTAAAATAACTCCAAAACGGCTTATCCAAATATAACAACTGTAATCAGGGAAATTTGGTCTTTCGTTTTAGCGGAAAATATACAGGGTGTTTTATTTGAGTTAAGAAAGTTGCTGTCAAAATTTGACATAAGTAATGACATTTGACATTTCTGACATAGTCCAAAAGATAATAAGCAAAAAATTATACAACTTTTGTATTTGAAGTTTTTTTCTAGCAGTTACCTAAACCTATGTAAAAGGCCACGCAAATATAAAGAATGACCCTGTACGCATTGGAGCCGATGCAATCATTTGTTTACGGGCTTTGAGCGCTTTAACTGTGTGTGTAATATTTGTGCCGTATTTGTGGTGGTTCTGCTGTGCTAGCCCTAAAACTGGTCTAATTTGACAATTGGGGGTTTTAATTGGCAAGTGCCAGACTAATACTACTAAATTTGGTACCATAAAATCATTTTTGGCTCGAAAATCATGAAATTAAACATTTTTTTGCATGGCACTTTATATAACAGTGTCAATCTGTCAAAACGTACCTGGGTTACTAGATCTAAATTTAAGACCGTACTAAATTTAAACCCCTTTAGGGAATTAGGCCATCACTGTACAACTGTACATGTCGATGTCTAAGCCGATATTTTTATAAAATAAATGTTTATGTTGCTATAGAGTTATGATTATTTTATTTGTAATGCCTTCGTATTAAACTGCCTTCTTCACATATTCTATAGGGTTTCAGGATGTAAATAAAAAGCTATAACATTCCATAAAAAAAAGGCGTCACAGCCGGTTATACCTTAAAAGATTCTTAAAATTACGACAAACAATGATTTTTTATTTTTTTACGATAATCTACTGTAAAAGTCATATTATATTTATGGAGGAATTAGAAAACATTATTTACATCACCGTGTCGGAAATTAGAACTAAAGTTACAGCGATAATTATTGTTTTATTAATAAATTTTAGTTTAGTAATACGCGAATATTTATAGTAAATTTACATAATGTTTACCGGCAGATATTTAAATTTAGAATAATTATTTCAACAAAGTTCCTACAATTTTACATCATCTTACTGTAACCAAAATGTAAAAGTACATCATTTTTATTATAATTGTAGTATTTTTATATATATTTTACACTGATTTCACAGCGATTTTTTAGGGGATTTTACAAATGGTATATTAAAACATATTTACCTAATAAGTGTCAAATTACAATTAGAATGTAAATTCGCGGATATATTTGGTGGCCAAAAATAACCAAACATATTTATTGTAATTTTACCATATTTTCGTTTACAGTGTGGTATTTATGACTTATAGATAAGTATTAACCCACAGTAATTTTAGTAACAGTAACAGCCGCTCTCAAAAAGTAGGTGGGGGACCATATCGTTTGCCGGATTATAAATAACTTCGGAATCCCTGATTTCTGTAAATTGAAAATAATGGTATCCATTTGATTCGACATCAATGCAATGAATACACATACAAATTTTTAGTGACTTGACTTAGTTTTTATTGTGGGACCACACAAAACTATAGTTATTGAATTTGGAAGATCCCGCATATCGGCAGCAAAAAATAATTATAATATTAACTGTACACCTCCATGAAGCGCTATTTCAAAAAAAAAATGATATCATTGTTTTTAAAACCAGACAATTATACATCAAATTTAATTATTTTACAATATCAAAAAACCACTATTGCTAATTTTTTTTCTTGACACAAATCAATTATTTATTTCAATATTAATTCCTAATTGTATTCATACGTTTTGATATATCAATTTGTTTCTTTTTGTTGTTCCAAATTGCTAACAAGCTACAAAAAGAATTTATTCGAATGTAGGCACTGTCAAAGTACCAAATTAAAAAAATCATGAAATAATAATCTATTTTAAGAAATCTTCTACCTATTCTACTCGATAACGGAAAAGCCTAAAAATCTGAAACACGCAAAAAAAACTGGTATAAAACAAGCCCTGAAGCAGTAATAACTTTTATTAAGAGTGCGCTTTCATATTAAAAAACGGTAGCACAGACAAAGTTTACAGAATATATATTCTTTAAACTGTGGCACAGACAAAAAGTGACTACTGCCAGAGACTATAAAGAGTATAGACAAATTCTCGAATATACCGAAATGGGACCGAAAGCGGGTCTCCCTTGAAACATTTGGGTGGGTTTACTAGTTTATGGTTTAGGAATTTGTTTCTTTACCATTTTCTATATAAATAGTACATATACAGTGTCCGACAAAAAGTTGGCCACATATGGAAAACTTTTTTATTATTGATTTATCAGAAAATTTCATTCATGATAAAAGTTGGTGCATTAAGAAAAATTAATTTTGACGACTTAAAATTTTAGGTAGAGTAAACAGGGTGCTCAAAAAATACAAATATCTTGATTTAGGAAAACAAAAATCTAGGAATATGAAAAAAATTTCTACAAAAAAATAAAGCTCCTATCAAGAGAAGAATAGAAGTCAAATAACATTTTGCCGAATGAGAACCGTTGTGGAGAAAATTAAGGAGGAAACTTTGAAAAATCCCCTGTTTTACCGAATTTAGCCTGAAATTCCCCTGCAATGACACATTTTAGGTGAAAGTGATATTTAACTTTTGTTGTTCTCTTGACGGGAGCTTTACTTTCTTTCTAGAAATTTTTTTGAAATTCCTAGATTTTTGTTTTTCCAAACCAAGATGTTTGTATTTTTGAGCACCCTATATACTCTACCTAAAATTTAAAGTTGTCAAAAGTAATTTTTCTTAATGCACCAACTTTTCTCACGAATAAATTTTTTTGAGAAACCAATAATAAAAAAGTTTTCCATATGTGGCCAACTTTTTGCCGGGCACTGTATATATATATATATATATATATATATATATATATATATATATATATATATATATATATATATATATATATATATATATATATATATATATATATATATATGTATATAATGGTGGACAAACAAATTCCTAAGCCATAGACTAGTAAACCCTCAAAATGTCTCAAGGGAGACCCGCTTTTTGGTCCATTTTTAATTCACGCCAGTGTTCGTCTATGTAGGTATAATTTAGTCGATGCTACTGCCCATGTAGAGGCCAATTTATCACATTATTTTATTCTGCTCTCGAGTAACAAGCTATCCTATATACCTAATCATTCATTACCAGCTGGGATCCGATATCCGGACTCCCATTTTCGGCCAAAAATATCATAAGCCCTATCAAACTGAAAGTTTGAAGGTGTTGCACCCTAAAATGATGCCCACTCAGTGCCCAGTATCTTTTAGCTACCCCTATTAAATTTTTAAAATAAGTTCCTACTGGATGGCGAATGCGCTGGCCAACACGCTCAATTTTGGTTGCTCAATGCAGTGCCCTTATTTTCGAAATCGGAGAACGCGTTCACCGGTAATGTTGCTAGGCAACAGCCCCAACAGCCTATCATACCTTGGCAACATCACCGATGGAACGTTCTCTTAAACTCGAGAATAGGGGCACAGATATTTTCCAGCCGTGGTTCAGAAAATTTTCATACAACATTCGAAACAAACCCAACCCAACCCTTGAATCTATTGGTTGTGACGTCACAGTAAATAAAAGTGATGTTATGGGCGGTGTATTGTAAATTCGAGTGTTAATTTATTTTCTTGATTATTTCCCGAAAATTAAGACATTTGATTAAAAAGAATGTTTAACAATGACCACAAAAGTGATGTTATGGGCGGTGTATTGTAGATAACAGCCAAGAAAGGATACTACAGGGTGGCGCAAAAGTACCTTCACGATTTTAAATTTCACCAATTCTTTCTGGAACTAATATTTATTGAGTTTCTCTTTGTTAGATTAAAATAAATACTTGGGAGTTTCGATATGGAGCGATACACCCCTGCAGAAACGATAAAGATCGTATCTTTTTATTTGGAAAACGGAAGAAGCATTATTTCTACTCAGAGAAAATTTCGACGATATTTTAATGTAAGATATGCTCCTTCTAATCATACGATATTGCAACTTGTAGCCAAATTTGAAGAGACAGGATCAGTAGGAGACGCAAGGAGGGCAGGAAGACCGCGAACAGCAAGATCCGTTGAAAATATTCAACGTGTGCAGGAAAGCGTTAATTTTTTTCAAGATGAAGTTGGTCACACACTATCGGTAAATGGAGAACGTTGCAGGGAAATGCTGGAAAACTTTTTTTACCACGACAAGAAGAAGATCAACACTACTGGTTCCAACAAGATGGTGCCACTGCCCATACTGCCAGAGCCACAATTGCTTTTTTGAGGGCACATTTCCCGAATCGATTAATTTCGAGAAACGGGGACTTGAGTTGGCCCCTAAGATCTCCTGATCTCACTGCTCCAAATTATTTTCTTTGGTTTTATCTGAAAAAAAGGGTTTTTGTAAACAAGCAGCAATGCTTGGAACAACTTAGAGCGAATATCAGGCGAGAGATTTTGGGGATATCTCAAAGATGTGCTTAAAAGAGCTCATATTTGTCATCGCGAAAGGGAACATCATTTGTTAGACATCACTTTTCGTACATAGTTGAAAAAAATCTTCAAGAAACACACTTTGTATTATGAGTTTCAAAATAAAAATTTACTTCACTTTGCATATACTTTTTTTAATTTATAATCGTGAAGGGACTTTTGCGCCACCCTGTATTACCTATATTCATTTGTTTCAAAGCATTATATCACGGCCTATTATGAAATAGTATACCCTTTTTTTTTAATTGTAAAATTCGGAAATTATTCCAAAGGATATATACCAACAATTATATATTTTTAAAAGGCTTGTGAAAAAAGCAATCGAATGAAAACAAAATATACAGGGTGTCCCACTTTAAAAAATGCAACTTTGGTTTTTATCTTCAAATTTTTCCTTCTAGAAAAAAACTGACTACGCCGCTGGATGCTACGCAAAAAAAAACTATATACTATTCAGTTTTTACCTCACCGATAAGTTAAAAGGCAACTGAGATACAAGGGGCGCTTGAAAATGACACATTTTCAAAATCGCCTTGTATCTCTGAAACGAAGGGGGTATGAAAATTCTGTTTGTAGCATCATACGTTTCATGAAATGCAGCACAGTAATGCGAAAACCGCAGCTCTCTATCTTTAAAGATCACCGAGATGTCCTGCAAAAGTGACGAAAACTGCACACCCTGTACATTAAGCCCAGGTTTGGCAGTTTTTCACACATTTTGGTAAAATTTGGAAGAGAAGTTCTACTAAAAACACCAGTTTATTTTAAGACAAGATTTCTTACAAAAAAAAAGTTGGGTATCCCTACTTGTTACTGTTTTTCATTTGAATTCCCAGTTGTTATTAAAGGTGAAAGGATTTTAAGTCTTGCTAAGGAAAAATGAATTAAACAAAAAAAAAATGTTTTGTGCATCTGTTTATTTTTAATATAATTATGAGGTTTTTAACTCAATTTAAATTAAATTAAGGCATTGACTATCCTAGAAAATCCACATTCTCTTATCGAGTGAGCTAAAGAGGAAAAGCTTGTCATTTCGATAATCCAGCTACTTGTAAATCGCCTCTTATTTTAAACAAGAAAAACACGTTGGGATAAATATATAGCTCCCATTTAAAAACTCTTACTTTTTAATACAAACATTTTTAAAAAATAATTGTGTTAACCTTTTTATTATAATTATATAGATACATTTAAACTTAATTTTCATATCAAATTATCATTTTAAATTCAAGTTATACCGAGGTCTATGCAATGAGTGGGAAAATAATTACAATAACAGACAGGAGAAAGTTGTCTTCTTATGTCTCGTACACGTGATTAAACTATAAAGTGAACTGCATGGAAATTATTTGAATATTGTTTCCTTTATAGGAACATACCATATAAAGGAGTCATCAATTTTACTTAAATTATTAAATACAATTTTAATGGTGTATTTACAAGATGTTTATAAGCAATCTCGGTAGACTTATTCAGGTTTTTTAGCAAATGTACATTTTTAAATTTCCTGTCTTTTCCAGGTGTTCTATCAGTACCAAAATGATATTGTTTTGATATTAATATTAATGATTAATGATTAATTGACAGTTAAGTTAAATGTACTGTAGATAGTAAATTTATTCACATTGTTTAAACAAATATAAATCAGACAGTCTGATTTAATATTATCATAGACTAAATAATAAAAATGGAACAAAAAGCGGGTCTCCCTTGAGACATATATATATATATATATATATATATATATATATATATATATATATATATATATATATATATATATATATATATAATGGTGAACAAACAAATTCCTAAAACATAAACCAGTAAACCCACCCAAATGTTTCAATGGAGACCCGCTCTCGGTCCCATTTCGGTGTTTTCGAGAATTTGTCATTATTCTTTATAGTCTGATATTACCCTTGTATATTTTTAAACTATATATAGCCTTACCTTATGAATGCGAATATATTTGTTTGATACTCATCTCATCAGAAACTGCCGATGCATAAGATGCTTTTAAAATTCTTAGTCTCTCGCGCCGAAATGAAGTTCAGCATAATAAAATTTTAAAAAGCGCACTATTTTCGTTTTTCGTCAACAGTAATACTAAGTTACATTAACTAGTCAGTTCTAGTAACAAGTTAAATAATGATAGGTAATAAATTACAAAAACTAAACTATATAATAAAACGATTCAAATTATTAATTATTTTTGATTTACCACCTTGTATAAAAACCTAAAAATTTATTTTCTACGTAATATTCTTAGCTCTGGATAAAATATTATTTCTGCTAAGACGCAATTTTCCACGTGGTATGCATGTTGGCCAACTCAATTTCATTTTGACATGGTATTTCGGCTTTAAAATTTTTAACAATAACATTAAATATCAGTAACGAAGATAAACAGAAATTACAAATTCTTCAAAATAACTGTGTTCATTTTTCAATAGGGCTAAAAAAATATGATCACGTATCACCTACCTTTAACAAACATAATATAATTAAATTATATATAAAATAATTTTAACCTCGATATTTATTTGAAAAAATTGAATTCAGGAATAATATTCATAATGTTAATACTAGAAATCAGAACGCAATAGAAATACCTAAACATCATACTGAAAAATATAAGTCTTCGTTTAAATATACATCTGTAATTTTTAATAATATTCCTTCTAGTCTAAGGGGCTTAAGCTATATAACTTTTTAAAATAATATAAAAAATTATTTAGTAGGGGTAGGATTGGAAGAATGATTTCTTATAAATCAAAATCTTACCTATTTATGCCAACTAGTATACTACTGTCATTTTTTGGTTTTCTTTTTTCCTTTTATCAATTTTATATTTATATTTTAAATTGTTTTTATTGGCATAAATAAACATCTTTATTATTATTATTATTATTATTATTATTATTATTATTATTATTATTATTATTATTATTATTATTGTTATTATTATTATTATTATTATTTTCAGTCGATTATTTTAATTTTCAGCTTGTATAATGATTTAATTCACTCAGAAGATTAATATGTTAAAAGATCTATGGTGACATGTTTTCTATCACTTGGACCTCAATATTCTTTGTAAATTTTGTTTGCCTAAAATAAATCATAAAATATCTTGAGACTTTTATTAATACGCTAAAAAATACCTATAGAATATGAATCTATGGTTAATATTGTCACAATATTCATACAAAAGAAAAATAAATAAAAAAATTGTCCTAAAATGAATTTAAGTTGGCCAATGTGGACGTCACGTGGAGAATGCCGCCTTAAGCTAATGTTCTAGAGTTGTGGCAAAATTAAAAAGATTTTTAGTTTAATTGTTTATTGTATTTTATGAAAAATCTAAAATCCGATCTAAAAAGCTGTAGGTACATTCAAATATTTTTATAAGTCCTTCCTTTTTGATATTGTGATTTTTAGGAAAATGAGAAAATTAGATAAGCCTTCTTAAAAAAGTGCAAAGTTCTACCTAGGTCAGGGTACTTACACACTAGAGGTTATATGAACAAAAATATTAACAACTGTGTTCCAAACTACAACATGCGACGTACCGATGTGACCGGCATAATACGAGTAAAAATTAGGATTAGAAATACTGACCCACTGTCCCACTGATCGTCAGACCCGGTGGCCGTACGGCGTAGCTGTCAAATAGTGTCAAACGCGGCTCTAACAGCCATGGTCGCAAAATGTCGATCGCATACATATGCGCTAACCAATCGGCTGCCCTCGCAGCACACGCAAGCCGTTACTCATTGGCAATTTCATGAAATTGACACTTACTTAGCAACCTTTCTTTTGTTATAGAAGAGAAGCCTTAAAAAAGTGACACAAAATTGTTCTGTACCCGAAATGTTTCTAGTGTATGATGGAAAATGAAGAATATACGCCAATTTTAGATATCAACGAAGCAGCAAATAGGTTTACGTCCGATTTCCTAAAAAAAAATCAGGGGAACAGTAAATTTCATAATATGGAACATTTACAGAGCAATTTTTTTAACACCCATTTCAAAAGTAATTCTCGAGGTAATTCACTTTTAACCCTAGTGTTAAAAGTGAATAATACTTAAAGCCGTTGGCTAAAAATAACTCTTTGACACTAGAATGACACGTTAGAAAGTCTACTTTTAATAGTATTTGTAGAAAATAGTTATTTTTGATGTAGGTACCTAAAGGTGTTAAAATTGACATTTTTTTTCGAAGGGAATTTCCCTTGTTACTAGATAATCACTTTTAACGTAAATGGTCACACACTAATATCATACATATATTTTTATATCATAAATATCATACACTATTTTTTCTACACACAAAACTGAGTAAAGGGAGATAAAAAAGATAAAAACTAAAAACCGCTAAAAAATGTAAGAATAAGACAACTAATTTAAACCTGCTATGAATTTGTTTACGAGCTTGTTCGCAAATTTATAAATCAAATGGCACTTTTAGTACGTAGGTACTTGTGACAATAATAGAACTAAGTTCATTCTAGCAACCCGTTCCAAGATGAAAATCATTTAGAAATCAAGCAAATCGCTGAAATATCACAATAATTCATAAGTTTTGAATGTCGACTTATTAACAGTGACAGGACGAAAAGCTGTCAAGATATAAGTGATCGCTGATCAACTAGATCTTAATTTAAACCAGTACTAAATCTTAACCCTTCTTAGTGAATCTAAACGATAGGTACTACCTGTACTTTAATAAGATCCATTAAGTTGCAGATTTTTCATTAAGATAAAAGTTTATAACCCATAGAAATGCAACATCACAGCAATAGGTAGGTACCTCCTACCTATTCGGTCAATATCAAAAATTTTATTGCCATGACCATGACAGATACAATTAATCAATTTTGACAGTTCATACCTAGTAGGTAGTGTTTACTTAGTAAATTCCTAATACCTATTTATTTGTACTATTTACAAATAAAATCGGTGAAAATGTGCGATAGTGGGAGTGAAATTGAAAATTTAACTCCACCAGAAATTGTGGAATAGGCCACAAGAGTCTCAAATAATTTATTACCCATAAAATCAGCAAAGTCCGAAAATAGAAATTTTTGTTTTTCATTATTGTTAGGCCGGGTTTACCCAACTTCTTAATTGTCAATCTTTAATTGCTATTTCTTAATTTCTTATTCTTAATGTAAAACTGTGTTCTTAATTCTTCTACAATTCCTTAATGCTTATTTCTTAATTTCGGTAATGACATTGTTGACATAAGTCAAATAATTTTTTAATGTGTTTTTCTTATAAAAAAACATAAAAAATGAAAGTGTCTAAAAGGCAGGTGGCTGTGCTATCATCTTTATTCTCGACTGTTACCTTTAAAGCTGGTTTTTGCTTAATTTTCCAGCAAAACTATAATAACAAAATTTACCACAAACAATTTTATACACTTACTTTTCTCTAAAAAATCCTGAAATTATTTACAGCCCTTGAAAGATTATTTCGGGGAGGGCTATCTTGATGCATTTAAACGTTTCAACTTTACCAAAGGGCTATCATCAGCCTCAGCCATTGCCTGGCTGCGTTTTTCACGTGAATGTATATACGTGTATATTGTACGTGAAAATACTTGTTAGAATAATTGTAAATAGTGAAATGTAAAAAATATTATTAGGAATGAATTAATGTTTTGTAAGTAAGTATTCTCGACTATGGACAACTGTGTGGCAGCAATCTATAAGAAAACGTCGTCGAAATAGACTAAAACAAACGTCAAAGATCGGCTGATTTAAAAGACATGCGCATTCTATCATTTTTCTTATTTCTTAATTCTTAATTCCTAAAAAGCTAAAAATTGGGATCTTTCAAGGTCATTCTTTATAAGCTAAAATTATGAATTAGGAATTAGGGAGATGCATAAACATTGCCATAAGAATCAATACTTTGATTTTCTTATGTTTTAAAAATTAAGAATAAGAAATTAATAATTAAGAATTAAGAAGTTGGGTAAACCCGGCCGTAGTGGTCGTAGGAAAAATAGTGTATGCAACTCACATTAAATGACTAAAGACACTCGTATTTATTACGACACTCGCCTACGCGTGTCGTAATTCTCATACTCGTGCTTAATAGCTATAATTAAATGCTCATTGCATAATATAGGTACATACTTTTAACATCCAGTGTTATGGTGTCAAAAAATGACACTTTTGACAGTGAAAGCAGGTATTAAAAGGCCTACTTTTAATAGTGTTTGTAGAAAAAATAATATTGTTGGACGAATACAGCCTCTTTGAGAGTATGCCTACGAAGGCTTTGGACTTTGGAGGAATATGTCCTCAATGTCGGGACTTATACTATATTACTTTACCTACTTCCAGCTTTTAGAAACTAGGACAATAACTTTTCTAGCTGATTTGGGAACAATAAAAAATAACACTTTAAAAAGTACCTACCTCGCTTGTTGTTTGTTGACTTTTCAAAACTCCGGCTTGTTATAAAATTAACTGTAAAATGTTTGAACTGATAGCACACGAACAATTTGAACAGTAAAGATTTTGTGTTAAACTCGATACATTAACATAAAAACCTAAATATCGACGGGAATACCTTCCAAGAAGCGACTTTTTTTAGGTACCCTCATTCAACGGTCAGCTGTTCAAAGTTTGAAAACACCATGTTGTCAGTTTTATTTTTAGTCTTTGCACCTATTCACCAAAAGTATTTCTAGTATTTTCACTGAAAACACTTCCGTTCAGATTCACTAAGAAGGTTTAAGATTTAGTACTGGTTTAAATTTAGATCTTCTAGTTGATCAGTTATGTTTTGACAGGTTTTTGTCCTGTCATTGCTAATCAGTCGTCATTAAAAACTTACGAATTATTCTGATATTTCAGCGATTTGCTTAGTTTAGAAATGATTTTCATCTTGGAACGGGTTTCTAGAATGAATTTGGTTATATATATTATTGTCGAAAGTACGTACTAAAATTCCCCTTTTCTTTATAAATTTACGAAAAACCTCAGAAACAATTTCATGGCTAAAACTTAGTTGTCGTATTCTTACACTTGTCAGTTTAAGACTTTTGGTTGTCAAATTAGACCGTACTAGCGTTGGAGAATCTGGCCGTTCAAGTTTTTATAATTTCGTTAGCTGCCTGTGACAATTATTTGGACGGTGTTATGCAAAAATCGTCTAATCCACAAACGATTTTTGTTAAGATAATTAAGTTTAATGGTTAACAGGAGCAAATAAAAAACGTTTTGCAAAGTAATATATCTCATATACAACTAAAATGAATGCGATATTACTTTGCAAAACGTTTTTTATTTGCTCGTGTTAAACTTTAAACTTAATTATCTTAACAAAAATCGTTTGTGGATTAGACGATTTTTGCATAACACCGTCCATTTAGCAATTTGATTTAAAATTAAACTTTCTCCATATTTCATAATTTAAAAAATATGTTTTCTCTCTATGTCTTTATACCTATAAATATAATATTATTTGGTGGCTTACTGAAAATTCTTGGCTTTGACGTTAGGTCTGATTTAATTATAACTTCTCACACTGTGAGAAATCGAATAAGCGCGTACAAAAAAAAAACAAATTGAGTAGTCAGAGTTTGTCGTTAGAACTCTACGTTACTGCGTTTACCTTTGCCACTAAGACTATGCGACTGCTCCTCTCACTTTTATGATATTTTTTATTGTTTATAGCACGTAGTCACAGCTGAATATATGTTAATTCACAAAAAGGTATGAGTTGGCAATACCGCAAGGTAAGTTAGAAACACGTGGAACTCTCCGTTTCTTGGTTTGGCTTATATTGATCTCTACTGTAAGTACTCTTTAAATTCCAAAAAATATGGACTATCTATACAAATATATATCCAAATAAAATATAGCTGTTAACGGCGTTAACGGGAACTATGGTCATTTTAACAAGATCGGATGTCTTTTTCGCTGATGATAGTGTTAATCGGATCATAATTTCCGTAAACGCCCTACGTTATGATGAATATTATGGTTTATAAACAATTAAAAAAAGGGTTTTACATGTTACTATTTACTGGTGTAAAAATAAAATAGCAGTAGTAGCAGTAACAAAATTTATTTAGCAAAAAATGCTAAAATCTACATTTTTAATATACTTTTAACTCTACCATTAACATTTTTAAAATGATTGATTATGTTGTTTCAATTTGCTTATTTAACAAAAATGTTTTTAATAATGTTTTAAATCTATTTGGAGAACTTTGCGATTTAATATTTATATTTAAATGGGCGTAGGAAATTTCGGCCCCGGCCAGTTAGCGACCAGATTTTGACAGGAACTTTCGGCCCCGGGATGGAAGGGTCATATTTTTATTACAGGTATTTTCGGCCCCAACAGTCTAATATTATAACATTTAAATTTTTTATGACCTTTTGTGTTTTGAATCATTTATGAAATGAAAATGCAAGGTAAGGTTTGTATATTTCGGTTTTTTATTTCAAAATTATTATATTTCATCACTAACACATAAAAATTATATTTACATATTACAACATACTTTACACAAAATCTGAAAATTACTTATTGCTACTACAGGAATAATATGCTACAGTTTTTACAAAATCTAACCTAGAGATATGCCCCAATTGGAAGTTCTGTACCATTTTTTCTAAAATTGTCAACTTTTTCATTCATTTTTATATAAGCATCTATTTGGAATTCTTTTAATTTTTCCATAAAAATATATATAGAAGGATGTGGCGCATAAAAAGAAGAATTAAATCTAGAATGAAAAGATTCGCAAGCATTTGTAGTCCTAATAATTGATGGATTTTTGTTTGCCCATATTGTCGGCGGAAATTGGGCACTTTGAATAATGTACACCTCTAAAAGGTAATCAGCGTATTTATCAAGAATGTCATTATTTGGCTTATAGCTCATTAAATCAAATACAAAACGGTTCTCTACTTCTTCTGGAGCTAAATATGTTAAGCCAAATGTATGTCTCAGCCATTTTCCAATATCTGAATTTTTGTTTTTAAATTCGGGAACCAAACCAAGCAATTGCATTTTTTTAAACCAACTTTGATGTAAGTGAAAACGGCAGCCACTAATTTTTACTTGTGGAAAAATACTTAGCAGTGCAAGATGAATTGCTTTTTCGAAATCTACAAAGACTTCTACAGGATGTAACGACAATCTAAAAATTTCAAATATTCTTGATTTTAGCAGAAAAAATAGATTTTGGTATGTGGCTGCTGTTTTATCTCTTAACAAACAATATACTAACGGTATATAATGTCCATTTTCTAGCCCATGTATAGTAAATAATTGGCAAAAATATTTGCTACAGTACGAAAAGGTTCCGTCCATATACAATTTTTCCATTTCACATAATGCACGAATGTTTGTTTCGCATGAAAAAATAATTATATTATGTTCAAGATTATTAAAAAAAAATCTTCGCCTATGTTCGTTTTAAGAGAATAAGCACTCACTGCACTATGAACTTCTTCAATTGTTTTTGGTAATGAACTTGGTAGCAATTTCCGACGACAGTTCTAAATATTTTTTCGGATAGCCTCAATGTCTGAGATTGTCACATCATTTGAAGAATTTGTAGCAATAGCTCGTCGAATAATCTTAGCAGGTTTTTCTGTTAAATCTTCTTCAGCTTTTCGTTTCCACGCATTGGTGATTATTTTTCTCTGTGTCTTGCGTTCATCTATTCCATGATTATGCACTAAGTCTGCTTTCGTTATTGTAACGTCAGAACCGATTGTCACCACTTTCGCTAAGCATTTAGAATTCTTCTGGATGCACCGCCACGATACTTCACCACTTTTTAATTCTTTGCTTTTGCAAAACGTATAATTTTCTACAAGAACTAAATCGCGGTTACGGGAACCTTTTATTAAACTCATTTTTAATAGATTACATAAAACATACAACTTCAAGAACTGAAGAGGAATGATTATAATCGATCTCTAAACATGAATAAATACCCTTCATGTCGTTGTTATGACAATTTAATTATATCAACACCATCCCTTAAGTATACCTAAAGTACCGGTTCGGGAAATACCCGGGGTGGGTACTTAATTGATATTGAGCTTACCTGCAATGTCTGGGGCCGAAATTTCTTGCAAGATTACCTGACCTATAATTTCTAGCAGGTAACTGACCCAATATGGGGCCGAAAGTTCCGCCGCCCATTTAAATTGTTATATTCACTTAACCCTATAAAATTAACGATTTGTATATTAAATGTTTTTTCACTTTTCTTAAACAAAAATTTTCCTTGTTAGGTATTTATACGTGTAGAATAATTATTATGATTTTCCTAATTTTGTGTTACATAACAATTTAAATATGATGTCATTAATTATGGTTAAGTAGAAACACAGATAAGAAAAATATTAAATTTTTAACATTTTTAGACATCTACAATATACATATACATACGCGTCGCATATACATATTTAAAACGCAAAAATCATGTTTTGTCTCCCTTATTTTGAAGCTTCCACAAAACATAGCTTGATTCTTTTTTGAAGGAAAGTACTTTTCTTCTCATTGAACCATCACTAAGAATTTTGTGTCTAAATAAGGCATAAAGTAGGGATGTGCGGTACAATACGATATTTTTGTGTACCGGTATTTTTCTTACCGATACTCGATATTTTGTACCGGTATTTTACTGTACGATCCGGTCCGATACAGTAAGTTTTTACACAGTACCTATCGTATTTTGTATATTTGTACAGAACGAATAATCGTTCGTAAAAAACTAAAAAAAAAATATGTCCCTACTGATCCTTCAGTTCGTGGTAGAAAACGGAATGAATTTTCGAACGCACCTCACAGTTCCGGCCGAACAGTTGCAAGAGAAGAAGATTACACATGTTGCAAATGTTCGACAATTGACAATTTGACCATCGTTAAAAAGAAGCAGAAATAAACGAGCATGCGTAGTGATGTGTCTGAAGTTGAAGAAATAGGTGATTCCCCAATTTTAAAAAATTTGTTTTTTGTTTAATTTTTAATTAATAGGATAATAATATGCCGCCTCATCCTCGGAAAATCAGCGATGTGTGGAAAGTATTTATTAAAACCAACACTGGGGGAACCTGCAAATTATGTCTCGGTGAGGTAAAAAGTTCGGAAGGAACGACAAATTTAAGAAAGCATATTGCAAGACGACATCCAAAATACAGTATTGAAAAAAATGAGAAGGAATCTTGCAAAAAAGAGGTATGTACACATAGTAAAACTATTATTTAAAGGTGTTTGTGTGTGTGTGTGTAGTGTGTTTGTGTGTGTGTCCTAAATATTATTCAGCTATTTCCCAGTTTGTCCCTGCTTGTGCTGTGTGTCTAATCACCATTTTGTCAAGAATTCTATCTTATTGCTAATCTAGTTAATAAATGAAAAAAAATGCAATTTTAGGCTTCAGAGAAAAATACTGGAACTATGGACATGGAACTTAAAGAAGCTGGACCTTCTGGGGAAAAAAGTGACTCGGAGAGCGAGAATACGAGTACTTGCAGTATGGTTTCCAGTCAGACTCTAGAGGATGTTGCATCAACGTCGACATCGGGTTCATTCTCTCAACCACGAATTTCGGAAACATTTGCCAAAATAAAATCATATACAGGTAAAAGATTTGACATCTCAACCCTAAGCAAATAAATTATATTTTTATGTATTTCTAGGTGGTGAAAAATCCGAGCAAGTAACTTCTGCTATTGTATACATGATAGCAAAGGATAATATGCCTTTGAATACAACAGAAAAACAAGGTTTTCAATATTTATTAAAAACTGTTGCACCACTGTATAAAATTCCAGGGAGAAAAGCTGTAACAAAGGTTGTTGATGATAAATATGAATTATTTGCCCAAGTTGTTAAAAATAGATTGGAAAATGTTGAAAATGTAACTATCACATCTGATATATGGACAGATACACTAAACACAAAAAGCTTTTTGGGACTTACTGTTCATTTTTATTTCGAAAACAAGTTAAATAGTATAACAATAGGCGTTCATGAATTACATGAAAGTCATACTGGAGAATACATAGGTAACCTCTTGGAAAAAATATGTGAAGATTGGAAAATCAAACTTTGTAAAGTAACTGCTGTTGTCACCGACAATGGCGCTAACATGGTCAAAGCAGTAGCAAATGTTTTTGGGAAAAGTAAACATTTACCTTGCTTTGCCCACACACTCGACCTCGTTGCATCTAAAATTATTAATGAATCTAGTAAAATTAAAGCCATAACAGAAAAAGTTAAGAACATTGTAACATATTTTAAGCAAAGTGTGGTAGCAGCTGATAAATTGCGAAAAGCTCAACCCCAAGATAACATTTTAAAATTAATACAATCTGTCCCCACCAGATGGAATTCTGTTTATTACATGTTAGACAGGTTCCTTAAACTGTCAACCTATGTAGCTCCTATATTGCTAGAAAATAGTAAGGGCCCACCTATGATAGATGGACTTGAGATGGAAACTATAAAGGATATTTTGGAAATTTTGAAACCAATTGAAGGAGTATCGAAAGAAATTTGTGGTGAGAAATATCTCACCGGAAGTAAAATAATTCCAATCGTTAATTGCCTAAATATTGAAATGAGAAGGCTAGTGCCTTCAACAGAAGCTGCAAAAGCCTTACTTGAAACTACACTTCAAGAACTTGCACACCGATTTGGAGCAATAGAACAGGTCTCTTTACTCGCAATTTCCACCCTTCTAGACCCTAGATTTAAGAAGTTACATTTTAACAACATTTTGGCCTGCTCACATGCAATAAAACATATCAGTAATATATGCAAAGAAGACAGATCAAACGAACCCATACCTGCAGTTCATGTTGAGAAAGAAAAAATAAAAAGTGACAACATTTGGTCACATCATCAGGAGTTAGCGACCACATCCGTCAACTCAAAAAACGACACAGATGAGGGCATCTTTGCTGACTTAAAAGCGTATTTAAATCTATCTACCGAGCCCCTGGACACCACGGATGTTCTCTCATATTGGAAAAATGTTATGGCAAGCAGCACCCTAAAAAATCTTGCATTTAAATATTTATCGATAGTAGGGACTTCAGTTCCATCCGAAAGACTTTTTTCGAGAGCTGGTACAATAATGAATGAATACCGAAATAGACTACTTGGAGATAGACTGTCTAGATTGTTATTTTTAAATTCATTAGAATTTAGTTACTGGAATTTATGATTATTTTGTTAGGTTTGTCTGACAAACCTAACAAAATAATCATTTATCGATTGATATTTATGATTATTCTGTTAGGTTTGTCAGACAAACCTAGCAAATTAATCATAAACACAAACCGTTTTTGTTGTATTATTTAAAATAAAAATGTTTTAAATTTATTGTTTATATTTGTTGTATTTTTGTGCCTATAATTTTAGACAGTTCAACAATAATAATTACGATAATTGGGTAATTAATTTTGTTATACTAAAAGTTGTCAGTCGCTTTTCAGAGTTTATCTCCAAAAGCAAAACAATTTCAAAAAATACTTTTTATACATATATATATATATATATATATATATATATATATATATATATATATATATATATATATATATATATATATATAACCATGTACCGGTACTCACAGTACCGGTACTTTACTTAACGATATTGTAACGGACCGGTACTGCCAAGTCGATACATATCGATCCACAAATACCGGTACTTTTAGGAGTATCGCACATCCCTAGCATAAAGTACAAAAATTGAGGTAATATATATTTAGTTCTTGACACTATGGCGAATGACATTTTAATTTGTCTGATATACCAAAAGTAATATATTACACCGGTCAACACGATTTTTGAGTCTGGATAGTGCATGTTATACTGTTATTACTTTTTCGTTTTTCAGTAAGGAAATTAATTTTTTTCTGAAAAAGTTTATTTTGTAAACAGGAAATCGCTATTAGGTATGCAATTTAAGGGAAAACAGTAACTTTCTGTGCAGTAGGTATTAAGGTACAACATACAATAATATACATAATAAGTACTCGTAGTTTAATGAAATTATTGTAAAGAAATTAAATATGAATAATTTTCCTTCTTTTTTTCTGATCAAAATCACTCTTACGTATTAAATCCCAGTTACAGTCACCCATCATGTTTTTAATATATTGCCTCACAGACAATTAAGCGCATACGGCCGATTGACCAACAGGCCAACCGTATGTACGGAATGTAGTGGGGGGCTGATTTGTCTTGGGGGGCTGCAGCCCCCAGCCCCCCTGGATGCGCCACTGGGCTGGAGGGTATACAATGTTCCCTTCATTCCAATAATAGCGTCATCTTTTTTTCTACGTATCGTGATTGTGACAATGGAATCAAACTTTAGATCGTATAACCGGCGGTTTCCTTTGTCTGTGTTCCTGCAGAGTAAGACAAAAAAGGACTCAACCCAGAATTTTTTTTTTTTTGGTTTTTGTTGAGCGATGTTATTCATTTCCGTCGAATTTCGACGGGTTCATTCTCGTTGAAGTCTATTTCACATGTAACTTATTTAGGTATATTTAACCATATTGTATTGGATGCATTGCCTTATTTTGTAATATTTGAAGTCTGTCAAATATTCCATCATTGACAGACTAGCAGTATAAGGAATTGTTGAACGGTATAAAAATAGTGGCAAAATTATGGTATGGTAAACTTAAATTTTGACTGATTACAGCATTAGAGAGAAAGTAAATCACACTGGTCATTTTTTTAGCTCTAATGGTAGAGAACATATTTTAAAGAAAAAATAATTCTTATTGTCTGAGTGTAAAACGGTTTGATTTTTTGCAAGCTGAAAGTTATCCGTAGGTGTTTTTACCCGCGGTTTCGCTTGCGTATATCACTGACCGTTTGTGCCGTACCCCGTAAATAGGAGTTGGCAAGAAAAATTTTCCTAAATAAGCTTTCTTTTTGCAAAGAAAATTTAAATTGGTTTAATGCTTTTTAGGACCAATCGTACAACCTGTAACCCTGTCGCACACTTATACACAATACCAAACCTTGACAAAACAATATTGTATTGTACATTGGGCCTGACCTGAAGGCCAAGGCCACAAATCGAATGACTATGAAAAGGTATTTTCAAACATGTTGTAAATACACTATACTTTTTCTACAGCTGCAGCAGTGATATTATTTTGTGCATTGCATCAGATGCCAAATTTTTACGTAGTACCTATACGCAATCTTTTTCTTGAAACTCGGAAGGAGATTTTGGGATTTCTGCGGATTTTCTGCTATCTCTGGAGGACTAGATTTGAGATAATCTTCGTCGAGATTTTCACAGATCATTTGATTCATCG
Organism: Philopedon plagiatum; assembly: GCA_963971165.1. Classification (NCBI taxonomy): domain Eukaryota; kingdom Metazoa; phylum Arthropoda; class Insecta; order Coleoptera; family Curculionidae; genus Philopedon; species Philopedon plagiatum. Next base: position 14,982,720 of record OZ020196.1, on the reverse strand, counting down.
ATCATCATTTTTATAAAATTTCACTTTTATTCTATATATATATAGTGGCAGTTGACATAACACCGTCAACAATTAAACAATTGAAATTGGTTGCAAACGTGAGGTAATGAGAAATGCTGAAAGGGAGATGTTATAACGTAATGATTAACCGTAAGCAGGAGCGATTTAGAATTTTGTCTAAGACACCTCGAGCATCGAGCTCCACAAAAGTACAAACTAAAAAAAAATTGAGCAAGTTCGAGTGCCATTATTTGATAATGGACAAGACAAAATATCTAAACCCGTTCTTGCGAAAACAGAACTATTTGTCATCCTAACTTATCAATCAATATTCTAGCATTTTTTAAATTACTTCTGTCCATTTGGACTGATATAAGAAAATTTTTCAAAAACACATTTTTTCGGAAATATATTTCCTCCAAAACTTTTCAATATGCAGATATTCGAAAACTAGGGATTTTTCCAAAAAAAATTCTGAAACCAACTTCGAATTTTTTAACCACTTTTTGAAACTAAGTGTTTTCACGAAAACATGTTTTTAGAAAGACAATTTTATACCAGTTGTTTTAAGCCAATCAGATGCCTTGTTTTTGACAGGTTGCTATGGCAACAACCCGAATTTTTCGGAAATTTTTTCGGTCACGTGACCTAGTTGAAAAATTAATAAGTGATAATTTCCCTGGCTTGACAGCTGTCACGTGCAGATGTCAGAATAACAACAGAAGCGTAGATTAAGTTTTACAAATATTTATTTTCAATTCAATAATAAGTAGGTAGGTACATGTTATTTAATATTAACAACATCAATTACACCGGCACACAAAAAAAAAAATGTGGTCTGTACATTTGACCAGACCCATCTATCCATATGTATTTTGATGCGCTGAATCCAAATCCGAAGTCCGTTTGGCCCGTACACCCTCAAATTTTGAGTAAATTGCAAAAAAACGCTGAAACTGGCTAAAAATTGCGAAAAAGTGCAGTTATGAAAAAGAAGAAAATTTTATTGAACTAGATCAAGTATGTTTCTTATGTATTTTGATGCGCTAAATCCAAATCCGACGCCCGTTTGGCCTGTACACCCTCAAAATTTTGAGTAAATTGCCAAAAAAACGCTGAATATGGCTACAAATTGCGAAAAATTGCAGTTATGAAAATGAAGAAAATTTTATTGAACTAGGTCAAGTATGTATGTATGTGAAGTTCGTTTGGCCCGTACACCCCCAAAATTTTGAGTAAATTGCGAAAAAACGCTGAAAATTGCTAAAAATTGCAGTTATGAAAATGAAGAAAATTTTATTGAACTAGATCAAGTATGTTTCGTATGTATTTTGAATCCGAAGTCCGTTTGGCCCGTATACCCTCAAAATTTTGAGTACATTGCAAAAAACTTCGAAAAATAGCTAGAACTTGCAATTCAACTTCGGACGACTGATTGCTTGTGCCTGTAACCAGGGCACCACCACGTGGTGACGGTGGGCAACAAAACCATCTGGCAGAGTCCCTGGGTTAACGGCGTGTATGCCGTCATGGCAGACACAAGCGATAAGTTTACGATGCAGGGATTCGGAACCCCAGTATCGGCGTCTGGTCAGGGTGACAAAGCAGGCCCGCAGGCGTCATCATCAAGCGACTGCAGTTCTGCAGTAGTGGGTATCTTGGCTTCTGTAGAGTATAATGTTACAACAAATCACTCCCACATATGTAATAAAAGTCCTCATTGGTGCGTAAGAACAATACTATTTTTTGCTATTCATTGCTATTTTTTACGATTTTTGATAAATATATGAATGATTGTGATTGACAGATTCTGAATTTTGATTCAGCGCATCAAAATACATACGAAACATACTTGATCTTGTTCAATAAAATTTTCTTCATTTTCATATCTGCAATTTTTAGCCATTTTCAGGGTTTTTTCGCAATTTACTCAAAATTTTGAGGTTGTACGGGCCACACGAACTTCGGATTTGGATTCAGCGCATCAAAATACATACGAAACATACTTGATCTTGTTCAATAAAATTTTCTTCATTTTCATATCTGCAATTTTTAGCCATTTTCAGCGTTTTTTCGCAATTTACTCAAAATTTTGAGGTTGTACGGGCCACACGAACTTCGGATTTGGATTCAGCGCATCAAAATACATACGAAACATACTTGATCTTGTTCAATAAAATTTTCTTCATTTTCATAACTGCAAGTTTTAGCCATTTTCAGCGTTTTTTCGCAATTTACTCACAATTTTGAGGGTGTACGGGCCAAACGAAATTCACATACATACATACTTGACCTAGTTCAATAAAATTTTATTCATTTTCATAACTGCAATTTTTCGCAATTTGTAGCCATATTCAGCGTTTTTTCGAAATTTACTCAAAATTTTGAGGGTGTACGGGCCAAACGGACGTCGGATTTGGATTTAGCGCATCAAAATACATAAGAAACATACTTGATCTAGTTCAATAAAATTTTCTTCTGTTTCATAACTGCACTTTTTCGCAATTTTTAGCCATTTTCAGCGTTTTTTGCAATTTACTCAAAATATGAGGGTGTACGGGCCAAACGGACTTGCGATTTGGATTCAGCGCATCAAAATACATATAGATGGATGGGTCTGGTCAAATGTACAGACCACTTTTTTTTTGTATGCCGGTGTTATCAATTCCAAATATTTCTGAAATTCATTTTCCACTTCTTTTTTCATCAATGGCGAATAAAGTAAAAAGCCGTGGGTTTTCGTCACTAAATGTCTATGCTTCATGAAATGAAAGTAATACTTCGATATGATTTTGTTCTTCTCAACACTGGATTTATGGGTGAAATATGGAATAATTTCAAGAAGAATATTGCTCATACCTCTGAATAGATCTTCTTGTTCGGGATTTAAGCCAGAATTGTTCACCAAATATGTTAAATATTTTATATTTTTGTGACAAATTTCAATATGCCCAGATTCCGTACAAAAGGAACAAAGATTGTACAATTTTCTATTCATTTTATGATATTTTCTTTGCGACAACAAAATTTAATATGACGAATAATAATTAATAAACAAAACAAAAAGATATTGGTGAAATGTCATTCCACCAATGCGCTGCAGCAGTCACACCCAACTTCGCAGATTTTATGTTTCCTGCCTAAATACTTACCGCGTTAAATTGTCATCGACTTGGCAAGAGAATAATTAATTTTCCCTCTCTAGTAGTGTAAGATTATTATTAGAGTATGAAGAAATGTGTTCATTTCGGGATTTTGAGAATCGTTTTTTTTTACTAGGGCAAAGGGAAAGTGAAAAAAAGAACAAATTCAAACTATTTGAAATACAAAACACCTAGCGTCCAATATAACACATGTGCCTATACACCTATTTTTCCCTATCCTCTAGTACTATAATATTGTGTGATTTAAATAGAATATAATCAACTTGATACAAAGATGCAAACCTTATTTTACTAGAGTACCAGGGAATTGTAAAAATAATAGATGAATAAGTGTATAGCCACAATATAGGTAACACAGACAGACATAAAATAGCCACCTTATATTAAAACACCAAACATCAAAGCAAAATAAAGGCTTGCCAAATTGTCAAAATTTGTATTTTTTTTTTTTGAAATAATTTTTGGTATAAAATTTTCGTACCGAATCTCCCGCAAGCGAAAATTTTTTCTCTGTTGCGAATTTTTATAAGAAAATTTCCCTCGGCTAACGCCTCGGGAAATTTTCAAAAAATTCGCACCTCGAAAAAATTTTCGGAAATAATTCAAGCTCTAGGGAGATTATAAGTGAACATTTTTTAAACATTGTCTCGAAAAAGACTTCGAATATTCATATTAAGAAATATTCATATTAAAAAAGAAACCTTTTGGAAGAAATTTAGTACAGAGTAACAGCAAATAGAAGGAAATGCAAACCTCACCAAACACAAAAACGGTTCGTTTAGGTTAGATTAGGATCTTTTTGTCATTTTTTCATTGACATTTCATACATTTAGTCATAATTTAAATTTAGACAAACTATGTTTTCTTAAAAAGATATTTCCGGGAAATATATTTTTAAAAGGTTCTTTTTAAAAAATATATATATTTTCGGAAAAGCTGTTTTTCGAAAAAATTTACTTAATTTAACATCAAAAAAGATATTTGTTGAAAAAAGAAACAGCTAAAAGAGTTGGTCATCTTAGCTTACACGCGACAGAACAAATTGTTTGATTAATATGGAAGTGTAAATGTTGTAGTATTTTTTAAATTTATGCCTTCTGCTCATTTGGGGGGATATACGAGTACTTACGAAAGTACAATGTCTCTAAAACCAATTTTTTAATTTTTTGTAAAGCACTTTTCAAAAATACATCTTTTTCGAAATTTTTTTTTTTTCGGATAGTATTAATTTTTTTCAGCAACGGCTTTTTGAAAAAGCAATTTACGAGAGAGTAACGTACCGAACCTAAGGAATCCTGATTAAACCCAAGAAAGGTTTGTTTGGGTTTGTTCCGATTTTGTCCTTTTCATTAACATTTTCCAAGCTACTAAAATTCATAATTTAATTTTCTAAATATTGTTTTCAAAAAAATATATTTTCGAAAAATGTACCTGTTTTAAAAATTATTTGTTTGGAGATATTTTTGAAAAATGTACTTTCGAAATACGGGATTTTGGAGAAAATGTTTTCAAAATATTTCATAAATTCGTTTTCTAAAAAGCATCTTTAAAAAAGCGGTCAGGACATTTTTGAAAAAATGTAGGTTCTTAATATGTTTTCGAGAAAATATTTTTGAAAAATTTCGTTAATCCATTTTCGAACAAGCCGTTTTTCGAAAAAAGTTACTTTCCAAAGAGATGTTTTTTGAAAAAAAAATTATTGGGTTATTTGTTTCGCTTAGAAGCCAAAATCAGCCGGCGCAAATTTTGATAAGATTGCAGTGAGATATGTAAGGAATGTTTTCAGAAACAATGTAAAACAAAAATGCCAAAAAAGGCTTGCTTTTTTTATATTACATATTAGTATTGATCTATTATTCATAATTTTTTGGTATAATTCATATCAAAGACGGCAAAATGTTTGTTTTGTTTATAATATTTTGTAGAATATGTAGAAATCGTTAATGTTTATATTACAATATTTATTTTTATAAAATTCGCTATTGAATTTTTTCTGTACAAGGCTCTAGCCCCCCCCCCTCCAAATCCGCCACTGACCGTAAGCGTTGTATTATAAGAAGAATGCCCCACCCAATCAAACCACATTCACAATAAAGCGTAAAGGTTTGACCTTGAAATCGCTCCACCAATTTGTGTATCGTGATCGCAACCTTCTTGCCGTGTGATCTAAGAGAGATTGCAGTCTAACTTCTGTAGACATCTCGGTGACAAGTATTTTTTTTTATTTAACCTGTTTATAGGGTATAACCCCGTTGACTGGCTTTCGACTGTCGATTTTTGTGCTGAGTACTGGAGTCACTGTAAGTCTATTAGAAATAAACATAGCTAAAGCATCATCTGCCGTGTAGGGTCTCTGTGTAGCGAGCTGGTCTTTGGACAACTGATGAAGTTTTTTTGTATTTCGCAGATTGTCGCGGAGAGGCCTTAGGAACTTTTGTCATAATGGAAGCTGCCGCTCGCTTTTCACAGGCCCGAACAGAACTTGCTGCCGCGTCTGTAAGAAAGTCAGAGTCGACACCAGTTATAAGAGTTTTGATTTTTCTTTGCCTTGTTTGTAAGCTGGATTCTAAAAATGACTTTTTTGGACGTCCACGTAATCCAGCGGACGTAGATGTTTCCTGTTCAGGATCTTCAAGGTTATAAACAACTTCGGTTGTCAGTCAATTGTTGTAGGCTTCAAAAAATACATCCCATCGTCGGTTTTTTAAGTTTAACCTGTATCTGTCTTGCTTCAGTTTTCGTGAAATTTCAAGTTTTTGCTTAATTTCATCAGAAGCGTCTTTGAAACTCCACTTCTCAGCAAGACAATCAAAAATGTATTGTAATTTTTCGGGCCGTTTAGCTTTTCTCCAAACAATGCAAACATTAATAATGGAAAAAATAAAGATATGCTTTATATTCTATTTAAAATTATTAACTACGTGGTATTAGTTTAAAATTCTAATTTATATAATTGGAAAATATTGACCTGATCTACAAGACGACCTAACACAACCACTAACAAATAATGTGAGACAAAAACCAGACACATACAGTAACTTCAACTGTGGTAAGTGATAACTATACTGTTCGAACAAGTAAAAATATACTGTATTTAACGTAAGTTTTGGAAAGCTTAATAGGTTTGCTTGAAACTAATATAACTATCCTTTTCAGGTACCCTGGGCCATTTTGCATTATCGTAGGATACAAAAGAATTATAAAATAAAATGTTTCTTAACTGCATTTATGATGCTCTAGACTCTAGATTGTAAAATTTACGCACGGTGCGGTGTGTGTGAAAACGTTTTCGTACGCAGTTGGAAAATAATTGGTTTTCAGTAATAGCTAGTAGTGTGTTTTTTAGGTGTTTTCAGAGCGTTTTCGTACGCAGTTGGAAAATAATTGATTTTCAGTAATAGCTAGTAGTGTGTTTTTTAGGTATTTTCAGAGCGGTTGTAGAAAAATAGTATATTACGTAACAAGTGTTGAAAGTGACAAGCGAAAATTGCTTTCACACGAGTAATGTACAATATTTTTCCTACGACCACAGAAATATTTACAAAAAAACCTCAATTTCTGTCTTTTAAAACCCTCACTTTCAACACTAATATTTTCATCAAGTGTGCTGGAAATAAAACAAATGAAATTGGCACCATCTATTTAAATGTCATGTTGACCAGTACTTTTCAACACACGTGTTGTAATAGCATAATATTACAATACAAGTAGGGTAGGTACGTCTTTACCGCATGTGAGTGATGTTTAACAAAACGAGCCGAAGGCGAGTTTGGTAAATCACACAAATGCGGTAAAGACACCTACCATAAGTGTATTGTACGATATTTTATCTACAAGCATGTTTTAGGGCACCAATATTAAAAACTAAAAGAGCACTGTTTTAATTTACCCCGTAGGTGCCTCGTAAGTCGTTATCAACAATGCATTAATATCAGGTTGCTAGGGAAATAAATTATAGAAATTTAAAAATAAAAATATAAAAACTTGTTTTCATAGTATGTAATTACTTACAGCACTAGTGCGGTAAAGTGATACTTACCGCACTCAAATCAGTGCGGTAAGTAGTTACTTACCGCACGCTTGTAGATAAAGTACTTTTCAACACGCGTGTGATATAAGGCACTTTCTCGCCAAGTTAACCGTGCTTTTTTTACTCACTTTCATAGGTGGTCGTAGGAAAAAAAATGTACGTCTCTGTCGCATACATTTATGGCTAATAGTCTTCACATGGCACACTCTTTGTTTAACACACTGTTAAGTAAAGTTGGCACATCTGAATTCCTCCTAATGAAAGAATTTTTAATTCCGTTTACCACTTGTCCAGTTTCTGGGTCATAATCTAAGGCCTACTTTTGTGACGCATCCTATCCTGTGTCCTGTGTACGACTTATCGAGATTATAAAAAGTAGCTTGTGTGCGTGACGTAAAAGCTTGCTCTATGAAATATTTCATCGCGATTCTTTACTCCGTTGAGACGTAAATGAGTAACAAACGAACATACTTTCAGATTTATAGTATATGAACATACATAGGTATACTTACTTTGAAACGTATTTATTACTTAATAATATATACAACGTCACACTGACTACATAATATACACATTACACATGTGTATATTTACAAGACACACATTATGACCCCCATTTTAGGGAATTCCAATGCGGCAAGGCGATCGGAGTGCGGCCGGGGCTGATGTTGACCCTTAGGTGGCCACGGTAACATGAAGATGAGGGAGAAGAGGACTCTTTCCGCAGAGCTTACAGAGACAGTGAGAGATTATTTATTGTAGTGCTTAAAGAGCGTTGTTAGATCATTTACTTATGTTACAATTTTAAAATATATGATCGCTGGAAAAAATCACAGAAAATAACAGCTTAAAAGGAAAAAGCAGCTTAAGAGAAAATATCAGCTATAAGGTCGGTAAAGATTTAACACTGGCGTTTGTGGTGTACCCTGAATATGACATATCACGAACATTTCGCTAACGATTACTCCTGAAGTTATAAGCTTTCTTTTTGTAAAAAATATTAAATCAGTATAATGATTTTTAGGAAATCCATCGTACCTACCTACAACATATAGCCCTGGCACACCCTGTATATCACTAATACACGAAAACATTGAAAACCATTTTACGATTTCCATGTAGTGCAAAGACCATCACAAAACAAATGTTTTTTATGCCCCTGTCGCATACATTCATGACTAATAATCTTTATCGTGTCACAACCTGTATTTGAAATTGACACAATCCAAAAGATTTTTTCTATTGATTATTCAGTTTTTAAGTAAAAAATCCGAGATCCGCTTTCGTGACATCTGGTGAATACCCCAGGGTTTATATACATCTTTATCGTAGCACACCATGTATACATATAAAATACTGTTAAGAAAAAATTAACGCAATTTGAAAAAATTTGTCTATTGATTATCCAGTTTCTGAGTAAAAAATCCAAGGTAGTCTTTCGTGACATTTGGTGAAGACGCCAGGGTTTATATACATCTTTATCGTGCCACACCATGTATATAAAATACTGTTACGAAAAAATTGACACAATCTGAAAGAATCCCTCTATTGATTATCCAGTTTCTGAGTAAAAAATCCCAGGTCCGCTTTCGTGACATTTGATGAAGACACCAGGTTTTATATACATTTTAATCTTGACACCATATATAAAATACTGTTTCGAAAAATTGACATAATCTGAAAGAACCCGTCTATTGATTATTCAGTTTCTGAGTAAAAAGTCTGAGATCCGCTTTCATGACATTTGGTGACGACACCAGAGTTTACATATACACATCTTTATTCTGGCATACCATGTATAATGTATATATCATACTGTTAAGAAAAAGTTAACGCAATCTGAGAAAAATCGGCTATTGATTATCCGAGGTCGGCTTTTATGAGATTTGGTGAAGACGCCAGGGTTTATATGTATATACCCTTATCGTAGCACACCCTGATTGACACAATCTGAAAAAAATCGTCTATTGATTATCCAATTTCTGAGTAAAAAATCTGAGGTCCGTTTTGGTAACATTTGGTGAAGACGCCAGAGTTTATATACATACGTTACATCTTTATCGTGGCACACCATGTATATAAAAGACTATTCAGAAAAATTGACACAATCTGAACAAAGTCGTCTTTCTGAGTAAAAAATCCGTAGTCTGCTTTTATGCCATTTGGTGAAGACGCCAGGGTTTATATGCATCCTTGTCGTGGCACAACCTGTATATAAAATTCTGTTAAGAAAAAATTTACACAATCTGAAAGAATCTGTCTAATGAGATTATTCAGTTTTTAAGTATAAAATCCGAGATCCGCTTTCATGACATTTGGTGAACACCCCAGGGTATATATCGTGACACCCTGTATATTAAATTAAGTTTAAAAAAATTGACACAATCTGAAAGAATCCGTCTATTGATTATTCAGTTTTTAAGTAAAAAATCCGAGATCCGCTTTCGTGACATTCGGTGAATACCTAACTCAGGGTATACAGGGTATTAATTAAGTATGTATAATAAATTTAACAGACAATTATTTGAGTGATTTTAAGACTACAACTTCATTTAAACATGAGTCCGCAAATGCTTCGGTTTCAAGATACAGGGTGTTAAACTTTTTAAAAAAAATTGCTTTTTCGTAAATATCTTAAATATCAGTAGAGGGATATGATGCTCCCCGAGTCTCCGCATGCGCAGTAGGGTCGACCTTGAACGCCCAGGTGTGCTATTGTTATTTGGCCTTGATATGCGCAGGTGTTATTCCAAGGTCAAGGTCAAGAACTTGGCCTTGAACGCGAGCAGATGTTTCTTTGTTTGGTGGTGACCAGGTGGACGACGCTTATTTCAAGGTTACATTTGCTTGGTCTTGAACGCGAGCAGATGTTTCTTTGTTTGGTGATGACCAGGTGGACGACGCTTATTTCAAGGTTACATTTGTTTTGTATTTTTCGAGGTCGTCGGATGTATTCCTCCCACCATAAATAAATACTTGACCTTGGATTACTTCCTAATAAATATGGCTCATTTCGAAAATAGCTTTCATTGTCACTCATATATCGTATGCGTTAACTTTTGCTTTGGCATATAAAGTATTGTGTTTGTGGTGTGTTCTACAAGTGTTTATTCAAGGTACTTGACAGTAATTGTTTTTATTGTATTTTAAATCATGAGCATTTCAAAGCAGAGCATAGCCGAAATTAATAATATGATAAACCAAGATATTCAATTTCTGGAACGTAGAAAATTCTCTACATTAACGGTGGGCAAAATTTATATGATAAAAAAAATTAATTCTTTGACTTCACGTTTTGGAAAAGCCATTATCGTCACATTGTTTGATTCAACACATCAAGCAACATTTGAAACATTTTTACCATCACGCGTAGCTGAAATTCTGACAGAGGATACTATTGAAATGATGAATAACTCCGGTGATCAGTACACCTTAACTTATTTGGGGCAAAGCTCACATGTATTCTCTGGAGGTAATACTAGAGCGTTGTTAAATTTTGGTTGTTTGTAATATATTGTTGATTAGGCTATTTTAATGTTGATTTAAAATGTAATAAAATAGTTCTTGTTAAGTAAATATCGAAAAACACACACTCACACACAATCACATGTCCATTATTTTCTATTTAAGATGTGTGACTGCCCTAGTGTCATTGAAAATCGAGATATGTACATTAATTGGTTATCATGTAAATTAAGAGAGCTGGCTGAAGAAATACTACACTTTGCAAATTATGGTAAATCCGATGTGGGTTTTAGTGAAATTCAGTATAGGAAGTATATGAAAGACGCCATAAATTTCACGGCTGGAGCACATACGTGCGAGAAATACCTATATGGAACCATTGATCTGGACGAATTTTGCGCTGGAATGATAAATGAAGAATTGGGAAGCTACCTATTCGAAGTGCCTCATTTACCCGATGAATTAGCTACAAAATATGGTTTGGCTCCCGCAGATGACACCACTATTCTTGATGACCTTGGAAATAAAGCAGTCACCAATGAAGTTGATAGTAAAGCATTGGCTACTGTTAGCGATGACGAAATGGAGTGTGTTCAAGAAGATGAAGAAAATCTTTAATTCATTGTATAATATAATATCATGAGATGTTAAATAAATGATTATGTACCTAAATTATTGTTTAATTTTTTTATAAATAGGCAACTTTCACAAAAATCACATCAGCTTAAGCGAAAAATGGGTCGTGTTAACAACACAATTGATAAATTTGGGCGCCAAAAATTTAATGACCAAAATCACATTGTTCTTGTTGGACAACCAGGAGTTGGATTTAGATTGACCGATGATGGTCAATATGATATACAAGGGAAATCTCTAACTAATGTAGCACCACCAAAGAATCCTGGGGATGCCGCTAATCAGGAATATGTTCTTGAACAAAGGCGTGAAATTATTAAAAAACTTAGTGAATTAGTGAATAATGATGTTTTGGAATATGTTAGAAAAGAACTTAATGAAATGAATAAAAAGCTTGCTGAAGAGGCGAATGAAGATTTTTTGCAATCTGTTACAAAAAGACTTAAGGAAATCGATTCAAAATTGTTGAATCAAGAAAAAGCTATTCAGCGTATACGTATTACGCGCATGTAGATAAAGAAACAAGTCTATTCTGTGTATGGTGACCTCGATTTTATATGGGATATGAGAGTGGAGGGGTTTGAAGGTCACCTAACAGATATAAATAGAGGCACAAAAATTTCTTGTGTCAGTCTGCATTTCAGTACTTCCAGAATACTACATAGTAATTTATTTCCTCAAAATGCAGTCACCAAAAAGTGAACGTCAAATTGTAGTTGTTCGTCCATTCTCTGTAAACGGTCGTCAGATGTGTGCCAATTGCGAAAATTGGGAATTTATTAGTGGAATAATGGGTTTCTGTGAATGGTGTCAAAATGAGTACCATAAGAAACATGGGATGAAATCACCGCAACAAATATCTCGTGAAAATTCTAGTGAATCTCTGCAAAGTCTCACTGTCTCAGTGGGAGGTTCATCAGAACATAATAATCACGATACGCCGGAATTCAGCCAAGAAGGGCAGCGCTGGACTTCTTCAAGCAATTTTGAAGATCTCGAAATAATTAACGAATCACCTCAAAGTCCTGTTTTCTTAGAAGGAGGAGGAGGAGGAGTAGGGGGAGGAGGTTCATCAGAACGTAATAATAGTGAGACCATGGAATTCGACCAAGAAGGGCAGCGCTGGTAATTCCGAAAAAATAGAGACAATTTAGATATAGTGTAAAAGTTTCTTATGATAGTCATGTAATTTTAAATTTATGTGAATAAGTGCGTTTTTCTAAAGATAGTGTGGATGTAGTATTTAAATCTTAATAAAAATCTTTTTGTACTAAATATGTTTATTATTCACCATACATTTGAATTAACAAATCGCTCTTGATATATATTATTTCTGTGGTTCCGTTCTAAAAACCTTGCTAGCATTGCATCCATTTTTCCAATTCTCCTTTGAAAACGATATCTATCAAGTATTAGTTGCTGAAAATTACTTTGTCGGGCTTGTCTATATGCAAAACACCAAACAGACATACGGTGGATAATATTTCTTTCTTCGTCAAATCTTACTTGCTTCATGGTGTATTGTAAAATGAATTTTTATTAGTTATGTCATTTATATATAGGCTGAACATAAAGAGAGTGAATTAGTTTTACTTTAAAATGGGTCGTGTTAACAACACAATTGATAAATTTGGTCGACAGAAAACTCTTGTTTGTAACAACGTATCGCGAGGGTTACCCGGAATCGGATTTAAACTTACTTCAGATGGACATTTTGATATAGAGGGAAAATTATTAAGGAATGTTGCCCAACCGATAAATGATAATGATGTTGCTACCAAAGAATATGTCCTTACGGAAGTTCATCAACTTGGTTCGCAGATAAATACCATACTTAGTAATGTGCTAGTACCAGTTTTTCAAAAAATGTTTGAAGATGATGAGACCAAAATTACGTACCTTAAGGAAAAAATGTATCAAATTCACCCACATGCTGCACGGTATACTACAACGAAGATAAAGGATCCAAAAAAACCAAAATGGAAACCAACCTAGATAAAGTTCTATTTGAAAACATAATTATACTGTTAAATTGAAAATAAAACGCATAATTATGAAAAGCAATATTTATTATTATTATTATTTATAATGCATACATACGTAACGTAAAACCTATTTGATAATATTTATACAATATCTGATTTGTCTATCCAAGAATTAAATTGATTTGGAAAACCTAACCATTTTACAAACAATTGATCGTTTTGATTTTTCTTGCGTTTTCTAAGAATTTTCTCAACTAAATAAACACCAGGGCTAGCTGTCTTTTGCAGTTCTGCTTCGTAAAAACATCCTTTAATAGGTTGACCTTCCAATGATTGCAGCAAGTAGGTAGGTGGATTTGTAATATTAACTTTTGCTATTTCAAACAGTTCCGTGGACCACGAAGGCGTATATCCTTTGTCAAATACACCTTTGTACTTGCTAATGCGAACAATGTCACCCAAATGAAATTTTTTTTTCTTCGGAGCAATTTTCAAATAGTCATATGCTTTAATAGGGGTATCCTCTTTTACACTGTTAGGCTTCATTCCAATGGTGCGGTGTTTAGTGTTATTATAGGTCTTCGTTATAGCTGGTAATATTTGTAACCATCTGTAAGAACCTCTAGCCGAGAATTGTTTATATAACTTATTTTTCAAAGTTCTTATAACACGCTCAACAATTGCCGCTTTTTTCGTGCTATATGTGGAATAATGGTTTATATTATATTTTTTCATGAGTGCTTGAAAGGTGCTATTATAAAATTCCTTTCCTTGATCACTCTGTAAATTGTTTGGTGCATAGGATGCTTCTTCAATGATGCTTTTCATGGCATTCGTAACTTCAACACCGGTCTTATTCTTAACTGTTTTGGTGTACACGAATTTGGAGTAACAGTTTATACATACAACAATGTAACGGTAACCATCATTGTCAGTAGCATATTGCTGCATTTCCGCCAAATCAATTTGCCACAAATCTCGATATCCTTTTATGACCGTACGTCTTCTAACAAAATTTTTTCTTGCTGTCCTATGTAATTCATTTACGACTTTAATTTTTTCTCGGCTAGGATCCATATTATAAGGTTCCACGTCTTATCAGACACTGAGGATGGTAACTATGTGCAAAACTTAATATATTATTCCTTCTTCTCGAAGCTCTTCCATAATAGACATAATCTCATTATCATGTCCGGTATGTCCAGCTACTTTTGACCCCCACAATAATCGTAATCTATCCACTAACTCCTTAGGTTTATTCCAATAAACATATTCAGATGATTTCGAAGATAGATGCTTTTTTACTGGTAGTTGGATTTTGTTGTTGACTTTTTTTCTTCGAACACCACCACCACCCAGTTTGGTTCCCATAATTAGCGGTTTTATGATTCGTAAATATTTTCTCCATCGGGTTTCCCTTAAACCACGTTTCTTGTCATAACCGTCGTATGCCGCATCCGTCAATTTCAAAATGGTTTTGTATTTTTGAAGTACGTCTAGACTAATTTCATCTTCATTATCTAGGCATGCTGGATTTTTTAGAAAAATCAAATCGTAAAGCTCAGCTGTTCCATCGAATTCAGCAATGTTTGTTTTGTTCCTGTATAACACCATCTTTCCGTTTGTTAGAAAACGAACCACCAAGTTGCCAATATATTTTGTTGATTTATTTTCTTTTTTACCAAAGCGTACACCATACACGGTATCATAACGGGACGGTTCCAATTTTAATCCATTTAAATAATCTTGAATAGTTTTTGCGGCTGAACTACTACCACTTGATGTGTGTGGTGATGTGTAAGATGATGTTATCGTTGATGGGGAAGGGGTTTCGAACAGTGACTCACGATTTCCACGTTTTGGTGTAGGAATTTGTGTTTTTTGCGAAATCGGTGTAGATGTTTCAAAATCCGCTTCTGTTGGATGTTCTTCAAACAGTTTCGCCATTCCCACCGAGCTGCTGCTGCTGCTACTCCGACTTTGCGGTTTAGTCGTAGTACTTGATTTTTTAGTTGCGTACTGCTGCTGCTGCTGCTGCTTTACGGCTTTAGATATAGATTCTAGTGGTTTAGAAACTGGTTCATAAAACTTTTCCAAATCATGTTCATTCTGCACTTTAGCTGATTTAATTTGTTTAAATTTTTTTCTAACCGCATTTGTAGTTTCCAGTAGCTTTCGTTTTAATTCGATTTCTTCATTCATGATGCTTTCAAAGCACCGTTCAACGATGAAATGATTATCCAAGTTATTATTATAGGAATATATAACTATCGAATCCCTTGCGGTATCTGCCCGAATTTACATCACTATCCTTGTCAATAACTAAAAAACCATATTTATTATCCCAACATTTAGCACACATCTCTTGAAATTGTGTAAACGTCAGGTCGGGTGAAACGTGATCGGAAAATATATGTTTCATATTCATCTCATCTTGTTTAAACATAATAATGAAGTTGGCATTATCCCGGACGAGCTGCTTAGGAACACGAGAATACGTTTGCGCCAAGTAAAAGGCATCCACATTTTTGTGACGTCCCATGCTAAAATACGATCTTATAACGTCCTGTTTCTCACACATAACATCATCAAAAATAAATATTGAATTAGGTTTAGCATCCGACGGTTCCTCAATGTTATTTGCGTCGCTAAAAGCGTAGTAGCCAAGACCTTTGATTGGTGATAAAATTTTCTTTAAATATTCATATTTTGGTTGATAGAGCGACTTTGAGTAGATATAAACATTTTCGAAACGCAGTCCCGAGGGGTGAGTAAGCAGCGAAATCATAACATTTGTTTTTCCACAGTTTGAAGGTCCTATTAATAATCCACGAATAGATGACGGTAGCAAAGGACCATGTCTTTTAAATAATTTTTGTTCTAGTCCACATCCGACCTTTACATCGAGATTATCGACGGGAAGTTTTTGTTTAAGATTGACGATACGCATCTTAACAAAATCTATATTTTATACTGAACTTTCACGTAAACTATCATTCAGATGTCGCTCGTCAGACGAAGTAGACGGTCTCGCTTATCAAGTAAGACTGGAAGCGGTATTGTTAATTCAGTAATTAATAGGCTACCGTTCGAGTTACACATTCCCGGCTATCAGTATTGCGGGCCCGGGACGAAAGTAGTAAAACGTGTGGCAAGAGGAGATCAAGGAATTAATTCTCTGGATGTCGCATGCAAAAAACACGATTTAGCCTATTTGCGTAATAGTGAAAATTTAAGTGCTCGCCACCAAGCAGATCAGGAACTCGAGCAAAGCGCGTGGAAAAGAGTAAAATCTAAAGACTCTAGCGCTGGTGAAAAAGCTGCAGCTTGGTTGGTAACCAACATTATGAAAGCGAAACAACGTTTTGGTATGGGTGTATCATCATCATCAAAATCTAGAAAAGCATCCACTAGAGGTAAACGTCGCTTCCAGCGCCGCCGCCGCCACACTAAAGGTAATGGCGTCGGTAAACATAAGCGACTACACAAAGTAGCTTTTGGATCATCTATTAGACGACCCGTTCGATCAGAATTGTTAAAAGCTGGTGGGAAAAACTTATCGAGAAAAATATCATGAAAGCATCGAAAATAGCTGCAGTAGCTGCACGTAAATCCCTAAGAATAGCCGGTGGCAAACGAAAAATTCGCACGCCTAGAATCATTCCAATTCCGAAGACTGGGGGGATATTACCGTTAATACCAATATTTGCAGGACTATCGGCCTTAGGTTCATTAGCAGGTGGTGCAGCAGGCATCGTGCGTGCCGTAAAAGCAGTAAAAAAGTCGACTGCAGAAAAAATAGGTACCGGCTTACATCTAAGTTCAAGAGGAAATGGATTATATTTGAAACCATATCGCACAGGTTTGGGATTATATATAAACAACGGCAACAATAAGAAATCAAAAAACTAATAGAATCCCTACCTCAAAGACCACTATCCAATATTGATATAGAAAAGTACGCATTAAAAATGAAAATACCACACTTTCGAGGCGTATATATGAGAGATTCATTACCTGTACGCGGTCCCAAACGTTATGAGGCCGCCATTATAAATTTGGATAGTATGTCGGGTGTAGGGACTCATTGGATAGCATATAGAAAAAGCAATTCTGATGTAACATACTACGATAGTTTCGGTGATTTACCCCCACCTATGGAATTGGTACGATATCTGCAGATGGGTTCCGAAGCGACGAAGAAAATTTACTATACATACGACCGTCAACAAGAATTTGGAACAGTCTGGTGTGGACATTTGTGTTTGAAGTTTCTTTTACAATCGTAAAAAGTATGTCTTTGACACCCCAAATGGAACGTGACAACTACACCAAAATGTTGCTATCACTTAAAGCATATCGTGAAGTCGGAGGATTACAAAAAATGACAGCTGAACAGTTAGAAAATACGCCCAAAGAAGTGTTGATCGCATTAGCTCCAAATGAAATAGCACTAGTTTGGGATAGGTTACCTAATCACCTAAAAAGTGACGTCGATATATTGAAATATCAATACTGTTTCCAACATTATAATAGCAATAATTCAGATTCGGATGAGGGCGATGGACCGATACCAAAAAAAATATTTTGTTGTTATTGCAAAATTAACGATGTGAATATAAAGGCAGAAAACAGTTTAAAAACGCCCAAAGGAATAAAGCAACGCTTCAGTTTAAATCCATTTAACTGTTGCAAACAGCAATAAAATAGCTACACAAATTGTTTCGTGGTCAGTCATGTCTTACACATTCACTCTAACAGGACATTCAAGTGTCTTAAGTGCGGATTTTTACCCACCCATCGAGTTAAATACAACAGGCAAATATGGAGTTGCACTGCTGGGATTTTACACATATAATTCGATTTTTAATATCGACGAAAGCAATAATTCATTCAGCCATTTGAAAACAGCGATACCAACGAATGTAAGGATTCCACCAGGAGCTTACGAAATTAATGAAATAGCAAAAGCCATGTACACCGCTTTAAAAGAGTCATGCAATGAAGTTGGTACCGATTTATTTTCATTAACAGCCAATAATAATACATTAAAATGTGAGCTAAAGTCAAAATATAGCATCGATTTTCGAGGTAGCAATAGTATCGGCAAAGTGCTCGGATTTGGCTCTGTGCTGCTGCAAGGTGGACAACGACACGAATCAAGTACCATCGTGGACATAATGAAAGTGCGCATCGTACGTGTGGATTGTAATATAATTTCCGGAGCATACCTGAATTCTTTGGAAAGTCATACGTTATTTGAATTTGATATTGACGTCGAACCCGGTTACAAAATCTCCAAAGAACCACAAAATAATATTTATATGCCGATAATGCCGGATGGTCGTCAGTTTATCGACAACATTACTCTACGCATCTTGGACGATAGCGGTGATTTGATCGATTTTCGAGGTGAGAAAATTATAGTTAAACTAGAGTTGAAAAAAATCGTATAATGGGTTTTTGCTTTAACCGTCAACTGCATAAGCTGTCAACAATTCAAGATTCAGTTAAACGACATAAAAGTAAGCAGACAACACAGTCAAGGTTCATTCACAAGTCAGACGGACGATCGAAAACACATCCGCACAGCAATCGGCAGCTCTCCGTGAAAGATTGCCAATTTCTACAATCGATCGGTTTGAAAGTGAGAAAAATTAGAAAATGATGGCCGCTAGCAGTGACAAAATCGAAGTTTTTACCGAACCAATTTTTGATAACTCCATTATTAGTTTTCAAGAACACACATATAAACCTTACGGTTCTCCAACATTCCGCAATTCTGATGAAATTCGTATACCTGTACACTTTCAAGATATCATTTTGGATATATCGGATAGTTACATTTACATCGAAGGAACATTTAAACCCAAAGATGTTAGTAAAAAATGTTATCTATCAAATAATGCCATCGCCTTTCTATTCGACGAATGTCGTTATGAAATGGGAGGGGAGCAAGTTGCCGTCGTTCGGAAACCCGGAATTACCACAACGATGAAAACTATGGTGTCATTGGGTGCCGCACAAAATAGAGCTCTCATGGCATGCGGATGGGGTCTAGACGAAGCAAATCAAGGGATACTAGATTCCACAAGTAACGTGTTCTCCGGAAAGCTTCCTCTAAAATATCTCATGGGTTTCGCAGAGGATTATTCAAAGGGTATTTTTAACGTCAAGCAAGAGTTGATTTTAATTATCGCCCGCACTTTCAACAATTGCTATATCGGCGAAGTAGATGCAGACATTTCAATTGAAAAAATTGAATGGAAAATTCGTCACATTATCCCAGATGATCGACAGAAGTTAAAGATATTATCACGCATGAATAAAGGTGGCAGTAACGCAAACGTTCCAATGGCTTACCGTAAATGGGATCTTTACGAGCTACCTTCTTTGAGAGAAACATCGTCAGACGTATGGGCCTTAAGAACTAGCACGAGTCTCGAAAAACCGAGATATTTGATTATCGGTTTTCAGACAACTAGCTTTACCGACAACAGAGCAAAAGATAGCACACAATTTACAACGGCCGATATAAGTGATATTAGGCTCTATCTGAACTCTGCCGTATTTCCGTACGAAAGATGGAATTTAGATTTTTCAAAGAAACTGTATGCCGCAGCCTATTATAATTATGAAAATTTTCAAGCTAGCTACTACCAGCGAGAACTGAGCGATCCTATGATGAGTTTTGCCGACTATCTTAAAAATCCGTTATTCGTAATCGATTGCAGTCACCAACCAGAAGCCGTTAGGACGTCCACAGTGGACGTGAAATTGGAGTTCGAAACACGCAAGAGTAAATTTCCTAAAGACATTAAAGTGTACGCGTTAGTTATTCACGTTTGCTCTGTTGTCGGTAAAGCTAGTTGGCTGAAAACCGATAATCAAATATCTCGGTTTTTCGAGACTCGTGCTAGTTCTTAAGGCCCATACGTCTGACGATGTTTCTCTCAAAGAAGGTAGCTCGTAAAGATCCCATTTACGGTAAGCCATTGGAACGTTTGCGTTACTGCCACCTTTATTCATGCGTGATAATATCTTTAACTTCTGTCGATCATCTGGGATAATGTGACGAATTTTCCATTCAATTTTTTCAATTGAAATGTCTGCATCTACTTCGCCGATATAGCAATTGTTGAAAGTGCGGGCGATAATTAAAATCAACTCTTGCTTGACGTTAAAAATACCCTTTGAATAATCCTCTGCGAAACCCATGAGATATTTGAGAGGAAGCTTTCCGGAGAACACGTTACTTGTGGAATCTAGTATCCCTTGATTTGCTTCGTCTAGACCCCATCCGCATGCCATGAGAGCTCTATTTTGTGCGGCACCCAATGACACCATAGTTTTCATCGTTGTGGTAATTCCGGGTTTCCGAACGACGGCAACTTGCTCCCCTCCCATTTCATAACGACATTCGTCGAATAGAAAGGCGATGGCATTATTTGATAGATAACATTTTTTACTAACATCTTTGGGTTTAAATGTTCCTTCGATGTAAATGTAACTATCCGATATATCCAAAATGATATCTTGAAAGTGTACAGGTATACGAATTTCATCAGAATTGCGGAATGTTGGAGAACCGTAAGGTTTATATGTGTGTTCTTGAAAACTAATAATGGAGTTATCAAAAATTGGTTCGGTAAAAACTTCGATTTTGTCACTGCTAGCGGCCATCATTTTCTAATTTTTCTCACTTTCAAACCGATCGATTGTAGAAATTGGCAATCTTTCACGGAGAGCTGCCAATTGCTGTGCGGATGTGTTTTCGATCGTCCGTCTGACTTGTGAATGAACCTTGACTGTGTTGTCTGCTTACTTTTATGTCGTTTAACTGAATCTTGAATTGTTGACAGCTTATGCAGTTGACGGTTAAAGCAAAAACCCATTATACGATTTTTTTCAACTCTAGTTTAACTATAATTTTCTCACCTCGAAAATCGATCAAATCACCGCTATCGTCCAAGATGCGTAGAGTAATGTTGTCGATAAACTGACGACCATCCGGCATTATCGGCATATAAATATTATTTTGTGGTTCTTTGGAGATTTTGTAACCGGGTTCGACGTCAATATCAAATTCAAATAACGTATGACTTTCCAAAGAATTCAGGTATGCTCCGGAAATTATATTACAATCCACACGTACGATGCGCACTTTCATTATGTCCACGATGGTACTTGATTCGTGTCGTTGTCCACCTTGCAGCAGCACAGAGCCAAATCCGAGCACTTTGCCGATACTATTGCTACCTCGAAAATCGATGCTATATTTTGACTTTAGCTCACATTTTAATGTATTATTATTGGCTGTTAATGAAAATAAATCGGTACCAACTTCATTGCATGACTCTTTTAAAGCGGTGTACATGGCTTTTGCTATTTCATTAATTTCGTAAGCTCCTGGTGGAATCCTTACATTCGTTGGTATCGCTGTTTTCAAATGGCTGAATGAATTATTGCTTTCGTCGATATTAAAAATCGAATTATATGTGTAAAATCCCAGCAGTGCAACTCCATATTTGCCTGTTGTATTTAACTCGATGGGTGGGTAAAAATCCGCACTTAAGACACTTGAATGTCCTGTTAGAGTGAATTACTGACCACGAAACAATTTGTGTAGCTATTTTATTGCTGTTTGCAACAGTTAAATGGATTTAAACTGAAGCGTTGCTTTATTCCTTTGGGCGTTTTTAAACTGTTTTCTGCCTTTATATTCACATCGTTAATTTTGCAATAACAACAAAATATTTTTTTTGGTATCGGTCCATCGCCCTCATCCGAATCTGAATTATTGCTATTATAATGTTCGAAACAGTATTGATATTTCAATATATCGACGTCACTTTTTAGGTGATTAGGTAACCTATCCCAAACTAGTGCTATTTCATTTGGAGCTAATGCGATCAACACTTCTTTGGGCGTATTTTCTAACTGTTCAGCTGTCATTTTTTGTAATCCTCCGACTTCACGATATGCTTTAAGTGATAGCAACATTTTGGTGTAGTTGTCACGTTCCATTTGGGGTGTCAAAGACATACTTTTTACGATTGTAAAAGAAACTTCAAACACAAATGTCCACACCAGACTGTTCCAAATTCTTGTTGACGGTCGTATGTATAGTAAATTTTCTTCGTCGCTTCGGAACCCATCTGCAGATATCGTACCAATTCCATAGGTGGGGGTAAATCACCGAAACTATCGTAGTATGTTACATCAGAATTGCTTTTTCTATATGCTATCCAATGAGTCCCTACACCTGACATACTATCCAAATTTATAATGGCGGCCTCATAACGTTTGGGACCGCGTACAGGTAATGAATCTCTCATATATACGCCTCGAAAGTGTGGTATTTTCATTTTTAATGCGTACTTTTCTATATCAATATTGGATAGTGGTCTTTGAGGTAGGGATTCTATTAGTTTTTTGATTTCTTATTGTTGCCGTTGTTTATATATAATCCCAAACCTGTGCGATATGGTTTCAAATATAATCCATTTCCTCTTGAACTTAGATGTAAGCCGGTACCTATTTTTTCTGCAGTCGACTTTTTTACTGCTTTTACGGCACGCACGATGCCTGCTGCACCACCTGCTAATGAACCTAAGGCCGATAGTCCTGCAAATATTGGTATTAACGGTAATATCCCCCCAGTCTTCGGAATTGGAATGATTCTAGGCGTGCGAATTTTTCGTTTGCCACCGGCTATTCTTAGGGATTTACGTGCAGCTACTGCAGCTATTTTCGATGCTTTCATGATATTTTTCTCGATAAGTTTTTTCCCACCAGCTTTTAACAATTCTGATCGAACGGGTCGTCTAATAGATGATCCAAAAGCTACTTTGTGTAGTCGCTTATGTTTACCGACGCCATTACCTTTAGTGTGGCGGCGGCGGCGCTGGAAGCGACGTTTACCTCTAGTGGATGCTTTTCTAGATTTTGATGATGATGATACACCCATACCAAAACGTTGTTTCGCTTTCATAATGTTGGTTACCAACCAAGCTGCAGCTTTTTCACCAGCGCTAGAGTCTTTAGATTTTACTCTTTTCCACGCGCTTTGCTCGAGTTCCTGATCTGCTTGGTGGCGAGCACTTAAATTTTCACTATTACGCAAATAGGCTAAATCGTGTTTTTTGCATGCGACATCCAGAGAATTAATTCCTTGATCTCCTCTTGCCACACGTTTTACTACTTTCGTCCCGGGCCCGCAATACTGATAGCCGGGAATGTGTAACTCGAACGGTAGCCTATTAATTACTGAATTAACAATACCGCTTCCAGTCTTACTTGATAAACGAGACCGTCTACTTCGTCTGACGAGCGACATCTGAATGATAGTTTACGTGAAAGTTCAGTATAAAATATAGATTTTGTTAAGATGCGTATCGTCAATCTTAAACAAAAACTTCCCGTCGATAATCTCGATGTAAAGGTCGGATGTGGACTAGAACAAAAATTATTTAAAAGACATGGTCCTTTGCTACCGTCATCTATTCGTGGATTATTAATAGGACCTTCAAACTGTGGAAAAACAAATGTTATGATTTCGCTGCTTACTCACCCCTCGGGACTGCGTTTCGAAAATGTTTATATCTACTCAAAGTCGCTCTATCAACCAAAATATGAATATTTAAAGAAAATTTTATCACCAATCAAAGGTCTTGGCTACTACGCTTTTAGCGACGCAAATAACATTGAGGAACCGTCGGATGCTAAACCTAATTCAATATTTATTTTTGATGATGTTATGTGTGAGAAACAGGACGTTATAAGATCGTATTTTAGCATGGGACGTCACAAAAATGTGGATGCCTTTTACTTGGCGCAAACGTATTCTCGTGTTCCTAAGCAGCTCGTCCGGGATAATGCCAACTTCATTATTATGTTTAAACAAGATGAGATGAATATGAAACATATATTTTCCGATCACGTTTCACCCGACCTGACGTTTACACAATTTCAAGAGATGTGTGCTAAATGTTGGGATAATAAATATGGTTTTTTAGTTATTGACAAGGATAGTGATGTAAATTCGGGCAGATACCGCAAGGGATTCGATAGTTATATATTCCTATAATAATAACTTGGATAATCATTTCATCGTTGAACGGTGCTTTGAAAGCATCATGAATGAAGAAATCGAATTAAAACGAAAGCTACTGGAAACTACAAATGCGGTTAGAAAAAAATTTAAACAAATTAAATCAGCTAAAGTGCAGAATGAACATGATTTGGAAAAGTTTTATGAACCAGTTTCTAAACCACTAGAATCTATATCTAAAGCCGTAAAGCAGCAGCAGCAGCAGCAGTACGCAACTAAAAAATCAAGTACTACGACTAAACCACAAAGTCGGAGTAGCAGCAGCAGCAGCTCGGTGGGAATGGCGAAACTGTTTGAAGAACATCCAACAGAAGCGGATTTTGAAACATCTACACCGATTTCGCAAAAAACACAAATTCCTACACCAAAACGTGGAAATCGTGAGTCACTGTTCGAAACTCCTTCCCCATCAACGATAACATCATCTTACACATCACCACACACATCAAGTGGTAGTAGTTCAGCCGCAAAAACTATTCAAGATTATTTAAATGGATTAAAATTGGAACCGTCCCGTTATGATACCGTGTATGGTGTACGCTTTGGTAAAAAAGAAAATAAATCAACAAAATATATTGGCAACTTGGTGGTTCGTTTTCTAACAAACGGAAAGATGGTGTTATACAGGAACAAAACAAACATTGCTGAATTCGATGGAACAGCTGAGCTTTACGATTTGATTTTTCTAAAAAATCCAGCATGCCTAGATAATGAAGATGAAATTAGTCTAGACGTACTTCAAAAATACAAAACCATTTTGAAATTGACGGATGCGGCATACGACGGTTATGACAAGAAACGTGGTTTAAGGGAAACCCGATGGAGAAAATATTTACGAATCATAAAACCGCTAATTATGGGAACCAAACTGGGTGGTGGTGGTGTTCGAAGAAAAAAAGTCAACAACAAAATCCAACTACCAGTAAAAAAGCATCTATCTTCGAAATCATCTGAATATGTTTATTGGAATAAACCTAAGGAGTTAGTGGATAGATTACGATTATTGTGGGGGTCAAAAGTAGCTGGACATACCGGACATGATAATCAGATTATGTCTATTATGGAAGAGCTTCGAGAAGAAGGAATAATATATTAAGTTTTGCACATAGTTACCATCCTCAGTGTCTGATAAGACGTGGAACCTTATAATATGGATCCTAGCCGAGAAAAAATTAAAGTCGTAAATGAATTACATAGGACAGCAAGAAAAAATTTTGTTAGAAGACGTACGGTCATAAAAGGATATCGAGATTTGTGGCAAATTGATTTGGCGGAAATGCAGCAATATGCTACTGACAATGATGGTTACCGTTACATTGTTGTATGTATAAACTGTTACTCCAAATTCGTGTACACCAAAGCAGTTAAGAATAAGACCGGTGTTGAAGTTACGAATGCCATGAAAAGCATCATTGAAGAAGCATCCTATGCACCAAACAATTTACAGAGTGATCAAGGAAAGGAATTTTATAATAGCACCTTTCAAGCACTCATGAAAAAATATAATATAAACCATTATTCCACATATAGCACGAAAAAAGCGGCAATTGTTGAGCGTGTTATAAGAACTTTGAAAAATAAGTTATATAAACAATTCTCGGCTAGCGGTTCTTACAGATGGTTACAAATATTACCAGCTATAACGAAGACCTATAATAACACTAAACACCGCACCATTGGAATGAAGCCTAACAGTGTAAAAGAGGATACCCCTATTAAAGCATATGACTATTTGAAAATTGCTCCGAAGAAAAAAAAATTTCATTTGGGTGACATTGTTCGCATTAGCAAGTACAAAGGTGTATTTGACAAAGGATATACGCCTTCGTGGTCCACGGAACTGTTTGAAATAGCAAAAGTTAATATTACAAATCCACCTACCTACTTGCTGCAATCATTGGAAGGTCAACCTATTAAAGGATGTTTTTACGAAGCAGAACTGCAAAAGACAGCTAGCCCTGGTGTTTATTTAGTTGAGAAAATTCTTAGAAAACGCAAGAAAAATCAAAACGATCAATTGTTTGTAAAATGGTTAGGTTTTCCAAATCAATTTAATTCTTGGATAGACAAATCAGATATTGTATAAATATTATCAAATAGGTTTTACGTTACGTATGTATGCATTATAAATAATAATAATAATAAATATTGCTTTTCATAATTATGCGTTTTATTTTCAATTTAACAGTATAATTATGTTTTCAAATAGAACTTTATCTAGGTTGGTTTCCATTTTGGTTTTTTTGGATCCTTTATCTTCGTTGTAGTATACCGTGCAGCATGTGGGTGAATTTGATACATTTTTTCCTTAAGGTACGTAATTTTGGTCTCATCATCTTCAAACATTTTTTGAAAAACTGGTACTAGCACATTACTAAGTATGGTATTTATCTGCGAACCAAGTTGATGAACTTCCGTAAGGACATATTCTTTGGTAGCAACATCATTATCATTTATCGGTTGGGCAACATTCCTTAATAATTTTCCCTCTATATCAAAATGTCCATCTGAAGTAAGTTTAAATCCGATTCCGGGTAACCCTCGCGATACGTTGTTACAAACAAGAGTTTTCTGTCGACCAAATTTATCAATTGTGTTGTTAACACGACCCATTTTAAAGTAAAACTAATTCACTCTCTTTATGTTCAGCCTATATATAAATGACATAACTAATAAAAATTCATTTTACAATACACCATGAAGCAAGTAAGATTTGACGAAGAAAGAAATATTATCCACCGTATGTCTGTTTGGTGTTTTGCATATAGACAAGCCCGACAAAGTAATTTTCAGCAACTAATACTTGATAGATATCGTTTTCAAAGGAGAATTGGAAAAATGGATGCAATGCTAGCAAGGTTTTTAGAACGGAACCACAGAAATAATATATATCAAGAGCGATTTGTTAATTCAAATGTATGGTGAATAATAAACATATTTAGTACAAAAAGATTTTTATTAAGATTTAAATACTACATCCACACTATCTTTAGAAAAACGCACTTATTCACATAAATTTAAAATTACATGACTATCATAAGAAACTTTTACACTATATCTAAATTGTCTCTATTTTTTCGGAATTACCAGCGCTGCCCTTCTTGGTCGAATTCCATGGTCTCACTATTATTACGTTCTGATGAACCTCCTCCCCCTACTCCTCCTCCTCCTCCTTCTAAGAAAACAGGACTTTGAGGTGATTCGTTAATTATTTCGAGATCTTCAAAATTGCTTGAAGAAGTCCAGCGCTGCCCTTCTTGGCTGAATTCCGGCGTATCGTGATTATTATGTTCTGATGAACCTCCCACTGAGACAGTGAGACTTTGCAGAGATTCACTAGAATTTTCACGAGATATTTGTTGCGGTGATTTCATCCCATGTTTCTTATGGTACTCATTTTGACACCATTCACAGAAACCCATTATTCCACTAATAAATTCCCAATTTTCGCAATTGGCACACATCTGACGACCGTTTACAGAGAATGGACGAACAACTACAATTTGACGTTCACTTTTTGGTGACTGCATTTTGAGGAAATAAATTACTATGTAGTATTCTGGAAGTACTGAAATGCAGACTGACACAAGAAATTTTTGTGCCTCTATTTATATCTGTTAGGTGACCTTCAAACCCCTCCACTCTCATATCCCATATAAAATCGAGGTCACCATACACAGAATAGACTTGTTTCTTTATCTACATGCGCGTAATACGTATACGCTGAATAGCTTTTTCTTGATTCAACAATTTTGAATCGATTTCCTTAAGTCTTTTTGTAACAGATTGCAAAAAATCTTCATTCGCCTCTTCAGCAAGCTTTTTATTCATTTCATTAAGTTCTTTTCTAACATATTCCAAAACATCATTATTCACTAATTCACTAAGTTTTTTAATAATTTCATGCCTTTGTTCAAGAACATATTCCTGATTAGCGGCATCCCCAGGATTCTTTGGTGGTGCTACATTAGTTAGAGATTTCCCTTGTATATCATATTGACCATCATCGGTCAATCTAAATCCAACTCCTGGTTGTCCAACAAGAACAATGTGATTTTGGTCATTAAATTTTTGGCGCCCAAATTTATCAATTGTGTTGTTAACACGACCCATTTTTCGCTTAAACTGATGTGATTTTTGTGAAAGTTGCCTATTTATAAAAAAATTAAACAATAATTTAGGTACATAATCATTTATTTAACATCTCATGATATTATATTATACAATGAATTAAAGATTTTCTTCATCTTCTTGAACACACTCCATTTCGTCATCGCTAACAGTAGCCAATGCTTTACTATCAACTTCATTGGTGACTGCTTTATTTCCAAGGTCATCAAGAATAGTGGTGTCATCTGCGGGAGCCAAACCATATTTTGTAGCTAATTCATCGGGTAAATGAGGCACTTCGAATAGGTAGCTTCCCAATTCTTCATTTATCATTCCAGCGCAAAATTCGTCCAGATCAATGGTTCCATATAGGTATTTCTCGCACGTATGTGCTCCAGCCGTGAAATTTATGGCGTCTTTCATATACTTCCTATACTGAATTTCACTAAAACCCACATCGGATTTACCATAATTTGCAAAGTGTAGTATTTCTTCAGCCAGCTCTCTTAATTTACATGATAACCAATTAATGTACATATCTCGATTTTCAATGACACTAGGGCAGTCACACATCTTAAATAGAAAATAATGGACATGTGATTGTGTGTGAGTGTGTGTTTTTCGATATTTACTTAACAAGAACTATTTTATTACATTTTAAATCAACATTAAAATAGCCTAATCAACAATATATTACAAACAACCAAAATTTAACAACGCTCTAGTATTACCTCCAGAGAATACATGTGAGCTTTGCCCCAAATAAGTTAAGGTGTACTGATCACCGGAGTTATTCATCATTTCAATAGTATCCTCTGTCAGAATTTCAGCTACGCGTGATGGTAAAAATGTTTCAAATGTTGCTTGATGTGTTGAATCAAACAATGTGACGATAATGGCTTTTCCAAAACGTGAAGTCAAAGAATTAATTTTTTTTATCATATAAATTTTGCCCACCGTTAATGTAGAGAATTTTCTACGTTCCAGAAATTGAATATCTTGGTTTATCATATTATTAATTTCGGCTATGCTCTGCTTTGAAATGCTCATGATTTAAAATACAATAAAAACAATTACTGTCAAGTACCTTGAATAAACACTTGTAGAACACACCACAAACACAATACTTTATATGCCAAAGCAAAAGTTAACGCATACGATGTATGAGTGACAATGAAAGCTATTTTCGAAATGAGCCATATTTATTAGGAAGTAATCCAAGGTCAAGTATTTATTTATGGTGGGAGGAATACATCCGACGACCTCGAAAAATACAAAACAAATGTAACCTTGAAATAAGCGTCGTCCACCTGGTCATCACCAAACAAAGAAACATCTGCTCGCGTTCAAGACCAAGCAAATGTAACCTTGAAATAAGCGTCGTCCACCTGGTCACCACCAAACAAAGAAACATCTGCTCGCGTTCAAGGCCAAGTTCTTGACCTTGACCTTGGAATAACACCTGCGCATATCAAGGCCAAATAACAATAGCACACCTGGGCGTTCAAGGTCGACCCTACTGCGCATGCGGAGACTCGGGGAGCATCATATCCCTCTACTAATATCCTTTACCCAATTTTGTTGTAATTTGGCAGTGTTATTCGTAGTGTTAAGGGGCTAATTTACCCCTAACTAGATTAAATGTATTAAGTCCAGTGGTGCCCCGAGCGACACCTTAACGAATACTTTTGACAAAAAAAATGTACGCCACACATTTTTTGCAATTTTCTTATTTTTTTATTATTAAGCAACTAAAAGTACAGCTTTTTTGTCTCTTGAAGTTTTTTCGTATCTTGATTAGTTTTTGAAAAAAAAAATCCACTAAATTGCACATCCCTGGACCACACGAGAAACATGGGGAAAAATAGGAAATAATCAAGGGTTGCCTTGGAAAACGATTGCAGCATTTGGTAAACAACTTGACAGCTGTTGTCAAATTATTAAGCTATTAATTTGTAATTTTTATAAACAGTATTATTGGTGATTATTTTTCGAGTTATATACCCAGTGTGCTTACGCTGGATAATGAGAGTGCTACCATGGGTCCTGATGTTGCCAACTTATTTGCTGACTATTTTTCTTCAGTTTATTCTTTTGCTAGTCCAGAGTCCAACCAAGAATTGTCAGTAAATCATCTTAATATTAACTCCTACTCTATTCCTATATCTGACATTTATACAGAACTTAATAACTTAAACCCGTATAAGGGTCCAGGCCCTGATAACATACATCCTATTTTTCTCAAAAATTGCTCCTTTATTCTTGCTAGACCCCTACACATAATATTTAACAAATCTCTGGAGAGCGGACTCTTTCCTAAATTTTGGAAGTCAAGCTTTGTTGTACCCATTCATAAGTCTGGGGATAAGTCTGACATAAGAAATTACCGACCTATTTCTATCATTAATGCTATCCCAAAAATTTTTGAAAATCTTGTTACAAAATATCTCAGTTCTATCTTATCTCCGGAAATAATTAATCAGCAATTTGGATTCTGTGCGGGCAAAAATACAGAACTAAACCTTCTTACTTATACTCATTTTATATTGCAGGCCTTGGAGAGGGGTGTGGAGGTTCATTCAATCTACACTGACTTCTCCAAGGCCTTTGATAAGGTCCCGCACAATATATTGCTTGAAAAACTTCAATATCTGGGAGTAAACGGACCACTGCTCGGCTGGGTGAGGAGCTATCTTGAGGATCGGATCCAGATTGTGAAAGTTCATAATTTTTTATCGCGTGAGATTCTTGTACCATCCGGAGTACCTCAAGGGTCTCATATAGGACCACTTCTTTTTAATATCTTTGTCAATGATATCGCATCTTGCTTCCGTTTTTCTGAATTTCTTATTTTTGCCGATGGTCTAAAAATGTTTAAAATAGTCTCAGCCCCTGATGATTGTGCTGCTTTGCAGGAGGATCTCAATAGATTTGTGACTTGGTGTGATGACAATGGTATGCGTGTTAATATTTCAAAATGTAATCTGATGATATTTTCCCGCCGTGTACTGAAAACAAATTTTGATTATCATATTAATAATGCAACTCTATCTTCTGTAGAGGACATAAGAGATCTTGGAATTTTTCTTGATGAAAAGTTGTCATTCATTAACCAAATAAACACAATAGTCAGTAAATCATTAAGGATGTTAGGATTTATAAACAGAATTTCACATGATTTTGTTACAGTTCGCTCTCTTAAAATCCTTTTTTGTAGTTTTGTTAGAAGTCATTTAGAATATGCTTCCTCTGTGTGGGATCCTCAGTATACCTGCCACATTAACAGAATTGAACGCGTACAAAAGAAATTCATGCATTATGTCCACTATAAATTCTTCAGGGACACTGAATATAGCTACGAAGCATTGTGCGGAAGACTCAATCTTGACACACTATATAAAAGAAGAAATCTTCATGATCTTCTTCTCCTTTTCAAAATTATAAATTCTTTAGTTGATTGTCCCTATCTTACATCAAACATTGGCTTGCGCGCATCACCTGTTAATACTAGAAATATAATAACGTTTCATCAGCCTTATCACCGCACTAACATTGGTCGTCAGTCCTTTGTTACTAGGTCTGTGTCCCTTGCTAACCAACTGCAGCCACTTAACTTCTTTTGCCCTCTTAAAAAATTTCTAAAGCAGCTATCGGGGGTGGACATTGATGGACATTGATGACCTCTAATATGTTATATGTATGTATTTAATTGACCACACATCAGTTAACTTTTATACTATGTATGTATATATTTTTATTTTTATTGTATGTAAGTTAGTAATTAGTTAGTAATTATTTATTAGTTTTCTGCTAAAAAATTTTTGTAATGATGAAAATGGCATTGGCCGTCAATAAATGCAAAGAAATGAGTTATTTTTTGTCCAATATGGTTCATTTTACTAACAGTGAAATGGCAGATATGCATTTATGTTACGGAATGGCTCATGGAAACTCTAATGCTGCAAGACGCATTTATCATGAAAGATTTCCTCGGCGTGTAGTACCTAACGGAAGAACTTTTGTACGTCTCCATGCACGACTTTCTGAAACAGACAGTTTTAAAAGATCGACGGTTGTCATCGGGAGGCCTGTAACGGTACGAACAGTTCAAATGGACGATGCTGTTTTAAATGAAATTGAAGCAAATCCTCATACCAGTACCCGGAAAATTACTGAAGAACTGAACATTACCCATGTCACAGTGTGGCAGATTTTAAGAGACCAGCAGCTATATCACTACCATATGCAACGTGTCCAAGCTCTATTGCCCAGAAGTTTGCCTTTAAGACTAACTTTTTGTGATTGGTTTAGCGGTAAAATAATAAGAAATCCAGGTTTCCTAAGTCGAATATTGTTTACAGATGAAGCTTGTTTTTCTCGCAATTCAACTATTAATTTCCATAACAATCACATATGGGCTGAAAACAATCCACACGCCTTAGTAGAAAATAATTTTCAAGAGCGGTTTTCTTTTAATATTTGGGTTGGACTTGTCGGTTTTTTAGGAAGCTACCTAATACTACGCCTTCCACACAAATCAGCCGAATTTCATGTAACCAGTCCACTACTAGGACCAATAGCATCTTCTTGTAAACTCAATTTGCTTGTTTACCAAGAAAACATGGAACGTGGTGAAATACGAGTCGTTGGTGACAAAACCACTGATACCTCAAGAATCCACACTATGACTAACCACACCCAGTGGTTGGTTAATATTATTCATGGGAACAATCGAAAAAGGTAAGTATTTGATTTAAATCAGCAAACGTGGATAAAGTTTGAGACATAATATCCTTATTGATTATATTATGATTGTATTCAAAAGAGAGTCTTCCGACCCATCTAAGGCGCGCCTCTTTCAGTTCAATTTCATTATCGTGCTGCCGGGGTATCAGGTATCTAGGCAAATAAACGGAACGAAAACAGGTCAACGCAAAAGCGAGGTATATATTGTTCGGAAACGAACATAAATTCACAAATGGAGAAAAACTGGCTTTCGAGGAAAAACCGACTAACGCGCTATAAACAGTACAGCTCACAAATATAAAAATAGCCGCCAAAGACTTTATGCCGCATGTTTTTCCGATTTGGGCTCATTTTCTTCCAAATAGACTTAATGGGGAAGAATACCGAAGGTTTTTAGAATTTGTTTTACCTGGACTTTTAGAAGAAGTTCCAGTCATGGAGAGATTCCGTATGTGGTACATGCACGACGGGGCTCCACCGCACTTTAGTCTAGTGGCGCGGCAAGTTTTGGATGAAAATTACCATAACCGTTGGATGGGGAGAGCAGGCCCACAACCATGGCCGCCTCGCTCGCCCGATATTAATCCCCTAGATTATTTTCTTTGGGGACACCTTAAAGCGTTGGTATACAAAACTCCTATTGAACGTGAAGATGATCTACGAAATAGAATCATTAATTAATGTGACATAATAAAAAATACGCCAGATATTTTCGGGAGAGTGCGTAATTCAATGATGAG
Organism: Philopedon plagiatum; assembly: GCA_963971165.1. Classification (NCBI taxonomy): domain Eukaryota; kingdom Metazoa; phylum Arthropoda; class Insecta; order Coleoptera; family Curculionidae; genus Philopedon; species Philopedon plagiatum. The sequence goes on along the minus strand of OZ020196.1, from coordinate 14,948,731 downwards.
GCGGCTAGACGGTTGTATTGAAGCCGAAGGTGGTCATTTCCAACACTTTATTAGTAAAATTCGTTAGTTTAGATTTTAAAAAATGTATTTAATTTAGTGTTTATTGGCTGTTGTTGCTATTATTAATAAAAAATAATAAAAAAATGATAATTTTTAAAAGAAAATTTCCCTTTTTATTTTTTTTTCAAAAACTAATCAAGATACGAAAAAACTTCAAGAGACATAAAAGCTGTACTTTTAGTTGCTTAATAATAAAAAAATAAAAAAATTACCAAAAAATGTGTGGCGTACATTTTTTTTGTCAAAAATATTCATTAAGGTGTCGCTCGGGGCACCACTGGACTTAATACATTTAATCAAGTTAGGGCTAAATTAGCCCCTTAGCACTACGAATAACACTGTCAAATTACAACAAAATTGGGTAAAGGATATTTAAGATATTTACGAAAAAGCAATTTTTTTTTAAAAGTTTAACACCCTGTATCTTGAAAACGAAGCATTTGCGGACTCATGTTTATATGAAGTTTTAGTCTTAAAATCACTCAAATAATTGTCTATTAAATTTATTGTACATACTTAATTAACACCGTGTATAAACATCTTTATCGTGGCACAGCATGTATACAGGGTTACTTTTTAAAACCTGACATAAGCTAAATTTTTTATTTAAGAGATAGACCTATAGTTCCATGAGCGAAATTTTAGAGAATAGTCTAACTAAGAAAAACACGAAAATAAATTTTCCCCGGGGTTGCCGGTTTGTAGGTTATTTCAGAAAATCATATTTTCTTAAATGGCAACAATGCATTGTTTGACAAATTTTGATACTCTTCGTGATTCTAAAAAAACACAAGAAGTAATATTTTTTGATTAGAATATAAGTTTACTAGCTATTGGCTTTTAAATTTTAATTAAATCCATATTGCGAGTATATTATTAAATCTAAATAAATTTTGTTTTTTAGGTATTTTCAGAGCAGCTGTAGAAAAATTTGTTTATTTAGTTATTTTGTTTTTAACCTTAGGAAAGCGAAAAAAAAAACGTTATTCTTACAAACGGATTTTAAACTTGGCCATTTTAGCATTACGCCAATAACTCGAAATCTGATATTCTAATAAAAACATTTTACTCTTTGCGTTTTTTTAGAATCACGAGATGTATCAAAATTTGTCAAAAAAATGCATTGTTGCCATTTGAGAAAATATGTTTTTTAAAATAACTAACAAACTGGCAACACTGGGGAAAATTTGTTTACTCATTTTTCTTTGTTGGACTATTCTGTAAAATTTGTAACTCTTTAAATAAAAAAGTTAGCCTATGTCAGATTTTAAAAAAATATCCCTGCATAAAACACGGTTAATAAAAAATTAACGCAATCTGAAGAAAATCGTCTATTAATTATCCAATTTCTGAGTAAAATTCCAAGATCCGCTTTCGTGATATTTGGTGAAGACGTCTATTGATTATTTAGCTTTTGAGTAAAAGATCAGAGGTCAGCTTTCTTGGAATTTGGTGAAGCCGCCAGGGTTTATATACACCTTTATCATAGCACACCCTGATATAAAATACTGTTAAGAAAAAATTGACACAATCTGAATAAATTCGTCTATTGATCATCCAGTTTCTAAGTAAAAAATCCGTAAGTCCGCTTTCGTGACATTTAGTGAAGACGCCAAGGTTTATATACATCTTCATCGTGGCACACTCTGTATATAAAATATCTACTGTTAATAAAAAATTTACACAATCCGAAAAAATTTAGTGTTAGTAGGTGGTAGAGGATCTTTTCCTCGACCGAGGATGTACCACCCCGCGCAACCACTTAAAGAGCTGGTGAAATCTTAGCGGATGTTTCCAGCCCTGGGTGCGTGAGTCGGTTTTTTCTTTTCCTTCCTTCTTCAGACTGTCATTCTTTCTCTTCTCTTTTGTGTTCCTTCTCTCTTCTAACTATCCACCTCTTCAACCAAAAAACAAATGTGAAAATGATGATGGCGCTCCCAGGGGTAAAAAATTCCGGAAGTCTACCCCTCCATTCGGATCTCCGGCCGAGGGGTGCTCGTGGGGGCCCACCATCGAAGAATTCCAAGAGCATAGTAACCTTTGCCAACATCTGCGGGCTTAATTCCAATTCGTACTCTGTCCACCACTATCTCCAATCATGCAAACCCCACCATCTTTTTCTGACCGGGACCCAAATCAGCCCCAAATCCTCAACCAATCATCTCCTGTTTCCAGGCTATGAACTTCTGTCATCTTTTCGTCTTCATGGTGGGGTATGTGCCTACGTTCGAAGCAGTCTTTCTTGCACCAGGCTTCCGAACCTGGAATCTGTTGAGAAGAAAAAATAAAACGCGGTCTTGTTGAGTTTTCTAGAATGAAAAACTTTTGTTTGTTAAACAACTTCAATGATTGCTTGACACAAAACAACAATTAGTACCAGCACATTTTTGAAATACATCCAACACCCCCACTATATCAAAAATTTACTAAGCCTAAACTATTAACAAAATTACTATGCTTTACATTTGGCAAACTTTTCGTTAAAATATGAGCTGTCATTTCATCCGTTGGAAGGTACTTAACTTCTACTAAATTATTCGACACTGCTTACCTGATAAAATGATATCGTACATCGATATGTTTTGATCTTTTGTGAAATACTGGGTTTAGGGATAGTTTTTGAGCACTCTGATTCATTAAATATGGTAATGCTGCTACTATAACCTAGCAATTCAGACATAATGTTTCTTAAATATGTCGCTTCTTTGGATGCTTCGCTTAGAGCCATGTACTCAGCCTCTGTGCGTGATAATGCCACTGTTTTTTGTTTATTAGTCTCCCAAGCAACAGCTGCCCCTGAAAGCTTAAAAGCAAACCCAGTATAGGATTTCCTATCCTTTTTGTTACTGGCCCAGTCGGCATCAACATAGCCCTCTAACTTACAAGCATCTTTAGAAAAACAATCGTGTAAAGTACAATGACGTTGGTGCCGGCGGAAAGATTGTTGCGTCGCCGTCTCTCTCGAGCCTCGTGTGACTTCATTAACAACCAGTGGCTAACTAAAAGTTTTCCCTCCGCCGGCACCAACGTCATTGTACTTTACACGACTGAATTTCGGTCTACCTTGCAAATATCTTAACACCCGCTTCGCACATTTCCAATGCAATTCTGTATAACAATTGTTATACTGGCTTAAAAAACTTACAGTATATGCAATGTCAGGACGTGTTAAGACTGTATGATACATCCAACTGCCTATAAGTCTAAGGTACATTTTTATCATATGCACTGTCATTTTCATCATTTTCAAAACAAACATTATTGCCCATGGGTGTACTAACACTTTTACAATCTGTCATATTAAATTTTCTCAAAATCTGATCTACATAAGCTTCCTGATCTGAAGTTATTACATTCCTTTCCTGATCATGTATAATCCTGACATCTAAACATTGCTTAGCCTCACCAAGATCTTTAATCTTAAACTCAGCATTGAAACATTGCTTTAGATAATTAGTATTTTCTATGTCATTTGAGAAAATAAAAAAAATCGTCAACATACAAAGTCACGATAGTTAACGAATCGTTCTGCTTTTTAGTATACAAGCAAGGTTCAAGTTCTGATTTTTTATATCCTAACTTTAACAAAACCTCATCCACTCTCTTATTCCAAGCTCTTGAGGACTGCTTAAGGCCGTAAATAGCCTTTTTTAATTTACAAACTTTGTTCTCAAAACCTTTGAGAATAAAACCTTCAGGCTATTTCATGTAAACATTTTCCTCAAACAAGCCATTAAGAAATGTAGTCTTCACATCTAAATGTGTAATTTTTAAATTTAACTTAACTGCTAATCCTACTAATAACCTTAAAGTAGAATGTCTGACCACTGGTGCAAAAGTCTCACTATAATCTATGCCTTCTTTTTGAGTAAAACCTTTTGCTACTAACCTGGCTCTGTAACTAATCTGATTTTCACTATCACACTTTACTTTAAAGACCCATTTACACTCCACTATGGTCCCTGGTTCTGGTATCTCAGTTAAATCCCATGCATCATTCTCTTCAAAAGATTCCATTTCGCCCATCATTGCTTGTCTCCATTTCCCACCATCGGGTCTCGACAAGGCTTCAGACACTGTCACAGGTACGTCTTTAATGTCAGTTTCACTTGCACATATGTATGTAAGTAACGTAATCATCATAACTGTTGAGTTAACGTTGTCTTTCTGACCTTCTTACAACTTCTGGCACTTCATAAGGCATAACATACTCACTATCACTGGAAGTCTCGATAGTGGTATCATACTGGCTCTCATCCCCCACTGAAACTGATATCCTTTCTGCATTTACTTGACTGTCATTTACTACCACATCAAGCTTATTCACAATATTCTCCATGATAACTACATCCCTACTAGTGATCACATCTTTACTGATTGGGTCATATAGCCTATAGCCTTTTACATGGTCACCATAACCAACTAAATACATCTGCTTGGCTTTTTGTCCCACTTGCTTCGTTTTTGTATGGGTATGTGTACCATAACTTTACTTCCAAAAATACGAATGTTGCTTACATCTGGTTTCTTGCCTGACCATACTTCTACTGGTGTTTTGTGTGCCCTGTAACCACTGACCTATTACGTAAGTATACTGCAGTATTTACAGCTTCAGCTCAAAACAACTTGTCAAATTCAGCATCACAAAGTAAACATCTTGCTTTTTCTACTATGGTACGATTCATACGCTCCAACATACCATTTTGTTCAGGAGTATATGGATTGGTCTTCTGGTGTACTATGCCATTTTTGATTAAAAAATTCTCAAAAATTGTACTGCAAAACTCTCCACCATTATCTGTTCTAAAAACTTTAATCTGCATACCTTTCTGGTTTTCTGCAAAATTTTTAAAGTCTTTAAATCGTTCGAAGGCCTCATCCTTACTTTTTAAAAAATATACGAAGGTCATTCGGCTAAAATCATCTTCTAGTAGTAAGAAATATCTTGAACCTCCTAAGGATGTAACTTCCATTGGTCCACTCAAATCTCGATGCACTATTTCTAGCAACTCAGTTGCTCTATTACCTTTGTTCTTGAAGGATAATCGTGTTTGTTTTCCTTCACAGCATACTACACATGCTTCATTACTATCAATTTTGCCTTTACAATTTAAACCATTAACTACACGATTGTTCATTAAATTCAGCTCTGTATAATTAAGATGACCAAAACGCCGATGCCAAGTTTCACCTGTTACTGCCATTGCTGCCAATAAATCATGTTCTGATTTCTCGAAGATTAATCTATACACATTATTTAGCAAATTTGCCCTTGCCACTAATTCATCCTGATGATTGTAAATTTCACAACCAGTCTTCCCAAAAAACACTTTGTTGCAATTTTTTATCAGCTGGCTAACAGACAATAAATTCGTAGTTAGTTCTGGGACATATAAAACCTTGTTAATCACCACATCATGTATTTTTTTGTCAACAAGTGTAGTTATTTCTATGTCACCTTCACAAAGTACAGCAATTTTTGTCTTATTTGCAACAATTATTTCCTTTAATTCAGGTTCCTGCTGGACATTCTTCAGCCAGTCCTTTCTAGCAGTCAGATGAACACTCGCACCTGAATCTATGTTCCAATCTGTATTTTTAAATTCACCATTTAAGAATACGGCACTAAATGCATTCGTCGATTTCTTGTCATTATACTGCGGTCGTGATCCCTTATTTTTTGTATTTTCAGGGCATTGACTCATAAAATGACCCGGTTGCTTACATTTGAAGCACAAGTTATTTCTGACGTTTTATCGGTTGACATTGACATTGACATTACCGGTGCTGACGTTTCTGTTTTTCTTCTTGAAATCTGCTTTACCTGCAAAAGTTCCACCTCCAGATTTTCTTCTCTCGCCATCCATTTTCATATCGAGCAGCTTTGTCTTTATGACATCCGTTTTGATGGAGATCCCTGAATGTTCGATTGCCATAATCATGGGAGAAAACTTCTCTGGCAAACCTGCTAACAAGAGAGAACCAATCCACTCATCATCAATGTTGAATCCTGCACGACGTAACTTTTGAGAAGTTTCAATAACTTGGTTAACGTAGGATTCCATGGATTCACAATTTTCCAAGCGTAACGATATCAAGGCGCGAAGTAGACCTATTTTTCTTGTAAACCCTTTGTCGTCAAATAGGTTTTTCAGTATAGACCATAAATCCTTTGGCGTCTTCGCTTCTTTGATATGCACGTACAGCGAGGCATCTATAGTTAGGACTAATTTGGCTTTGGCTTTTGCCAATTTATCTTCATCCCGCTCTGTACCGTCGATGCACTTCGACAAACCATCTAGTACTAATAAATTCTCCACTGCGAACGCCCAGTCGTCGTAATTTTCTCTGCCCAAAAACTTTGGCACACTAGACATGTAATTTACCGCCATTCTAAACCCGAACTACAAAATTACTACGTTTATCGATCTCTGCAAGGGTCTGGGCCCATAACCTGTTGAGAAGGAAAAATAAAACGCGGTCTTGTTGAGTTTTCTAGAATGACAAACTTTTGTTTATTAAACAACTTCAATGATTGCTAGATACAAAACAACAATTAGTACCAGCACATTTTTGAAATACATCCAACAGAATCAGGCCAGCCCGCTATTCTCTGGCTAAAACTCGCCCTTAAATCTTCTACTAAATTTATCTGTTGCATCTATCGCTCCCCATCAGACAAATCCTACAATGAGTTCTTTGACTATCTCTCGGCAAAAATCGACCATCTCATCTCCGAATTTCCCTCCGCTGAAGATATCAACGTCCATGGAATGGTTAGGATCCACAAAAACTGACCCAGAAGGCAGAGCAGCAGAAAACTTCGCAATCAGTAACTCGCTCACCAATTTGATCAGAGAACCAACATACTTTCCCCGCGTTTCTGCCCATAATGCAAATTTACTAGATCTTTTTCTTACCACCCATCCTGAGCCTTACTTAACATCTGTATGCGCTCCCCTTGGTCATTCAGATCATGGCCTCATTAGGTACCGTCTCTTGTCCCATACATCCCGAGTTTGCTGAAATCATGCCAGAACGCACGATCTGGCACTACAATTCTGCCGACTGGGATGGTTTTCGAAACTTCTTCTCTGCTTTCCATTGAAACGCTGTCTGGTTTTCCACTCCCGATCCCTCCGAAATTTGCTCTCATATCACAGACATTATTCACGCAGGTATTGAAGGTTTCATTCCACATACCCGCAAGAAACCTAAACTCCACCATCAAAAGCCATGGTTCTCCAAGGGCTGTGACAAAGCCAGGCTCAAAAAAGCCCAAGCTCACAAAATGTATCTTCTAAATCCTACACCCGAAAATCGTCAAACTTTTACCGAGGCCAGAAATCAATACAACCAAACTATCTTCGAGTCCAAAAATGCTTTTAACAACCGCATAAAAGATAAAGTGCTTTCCTGTCCCAACGGCGGCAAATCTTTCTGGTCACTTGCCAAAAACATTAGTCAGAACTTCTGTAGAAACACTTTTCCTCCCCTGACCTCTAACAACGAAGTTAACTCCACCTCTAAAGGGAAAGCAGAACTATTCGCCAAACAATTCGCTGCCAATTCCACCCTGATCCCTCCCCCCAATTTCGCTCTTCCAACCGCTAAGTCTGTACCCCACAAAATGCCCGATATAATACTTGTCAAACAAGTTCAAAAAATTCTTCTATCCCTTGACACCAAAAAGTACTGGGCTCCAGAACTCGCACCCATATTAACTCGTCTTTTCCAGATCTCTTATGACAAGGTTATCTTCCCAGATAGCTGGAAGACTGCTCGTGTGCAACCTGTCCCGAAGAAAGGTTCCAAGTCCCTTCCATCCAATTATAGACCTATCTCTCTTCTCTCCGTTGTCAGCAAAGTTATGGAGAAAGTAATCAACTTGCAAATTCTAAAATATCTAGAAAAACACAAAATCATCCATGACAGACAGTACGGATTTCATCGCCAAAGACCCACACCTGATCTCCTTAGCTTTGTCACACATAACTGGAACAAGTCTCTTGAATTTCATGGCGAATCTCAGATTGTTGCTCTCGATATTTCCAAGGCCTTTGACCAAGTATGGCATGCCGCACTCCTCAACAAACTACCTTCTTACGGTCTTCCTACCAAACTATGTAACTGGATCGGCAGCTTCCTCTCTAATCGGCGCATATCTGTTGTGGTTGACGGTCACTCATCTAAGTTCCATCCTATCAATGCTGGTGTCCCCCAAGGTTTAGTCCTGGCACCACCCCTGTTTCTTCTTCACATTAATGACCAACTCTCTTCAACTACCAATCCCATTCACAGTTATGCTGACGATAGTACTCTTCACTCCAATATTCATTTTTCCAGACAAGTTTCGAATCAGGAGTTGGATAATGGACGCAGATCTATGTACCTGTCCTTTTCCCAAGATCTTCAATTAATCTTAGACTGGGGTGCCAAGAACCTTGTTCAGTTCAACGCCTCCAAAACCCAGTCTTGCTGCCTCTCACGCAAAAAATCTGGCAACGCTTACCCCATCCACATGAATTGCCAAGCCCTACAAAACAACGACACTTTCGATCTCGTTGGCGTCGCTTTCGAACATGATCTCAGCTGGCACAAACACATTACTTCAGTAGCCACATCGGCAGCTAAAAAGCTTGGTTTTCTCTTTCGAGCCTTAAAATACTTCTTCCCTTCCAACTTACACACTCTCTATGTTTACCAAATAAGACCTAACCTAGAGCACTGCTCCCACATCTGGGGACCGGCATCACCTTCGACACTTAAGATCCTTGATTCTATCCAAAAGAGAGCCATTCGACTTATCAATGACCCAGTCCTCACGAGAAAACTCCCTTCTCTCGCTCATCGCCGCGCTGTAGGGGATTTATCCCTTTTCTACCGCTACTTCCACGGATTTTGCTCTGAAGAACTAGCCGGTATTATTCCCCCCTTGAATGTCCCTAACAGAACAACAAGAGGCGCGTTACGTATGCATCCCTTTACTGTCCAGCTACAAAAGCCTAGAACAGACTACTCTTTCCGCTCATTAATACCTAGGGTCTCCAGATTATGGAACAAATTGCCTGCAGATGTTTTCCCTTCCCGTCCCAACCTCCTATCCTTCAAATCTCGTGTCAATAGACTACATTTCCCTTCTCTTCAGACACCCATGGTACGTTAGTACTTGGGCTTGAAGTCTACGTAGGATGTCTTAGATAAAAAAAATCGTTTATTGATTATTCAATTTCTGAGTAAAAAATGAGGTCCGCTTTCATGACATTTGGTGAAGGCACCAGGGTTTATTCCTGATTGTATACTTCAGAGAAATTACCTATTCAGTCGGGATAAAAAGCATTCTTTGTTTTTTTCTAATATAAGCTTCTTCTTTGCCATGTTTTATAATGATCCGTTGACTAACAAGAAACTCACAAATTGACGTTCGAAAAAACATTTCTTTAAAATACAATTTGTCGACAATACATCAGTTTCTCAAGATTTTGAACTATATTAGTTCAGAAAATGATTATAAAAAAAATCGGCCAAGTGCAAGCTGACTTGCACGTTCCGTGCCATCAGCCCCCCACTTAACCTGAGCAAGCCTCGATGGCCCGATTTACGCCAATCGGCCGCGCTACCCGCTGCCGCCGACGGTACCAATGCCTTATCACATCGCGTTTGCGCGGAGCTGAGTGGTGAGCATTTTGACTGAGCCTAATTAAAACAACAATAGTTGTTCCTTACAACGTGAGAAATATTTTGTGTCGAAAAACTTTTTCTCTAAAACCAATGTTTCGGCAGTTATACATATAAGGAAATAAACAATTAAATCATTTATAACAATTGATCGCGCTAAAATTTTACAATCCCGATAATTTTTGCTCAATCTACACCTAATTCTCAATGTTCATGTTTTTTTTTTCAGATTTTTCTGAGCGATCCTTTTGGTGAAAAGGGTGGGGGACAGCAATTTTTTATGCGTTTTCCCTGAAAAATGTATAAAAAATACATCATATAAAATATATTGTTGAATTCGTGCTTCAACAAGCTTTCATTTGACACCTACACAATGCCCTTGAATTTTCTTTTCCATTTCTCAATTAACCCCCTGAAGTTAACCGCCAGAATGAAAATTCAACTTTTTATATTTCACGTCTATAATTATAATTGCGCCACGGCCACCACACTCTATCTCTGTGCTAAATTTCAACTTTTTACGTCGAATGGTTTAAGAGAAAATCGCCTGTGACAGGCGGACTGACGGAACGGACACCGAAGTGATTCCATATAATGTTCCGTTTCGCGAAGCACTAAAGAGGGAGAAAAATATTCTGAGCCAACCTGAACACCTTTGAATTTTTTGGGCTTGGTCTATGGTTTGCTTAAGTTTGATCAGGCTTTTTCTCTGGTCTTTTTTTTCAACATTTTTTAAATTATTGTAATATGCATGAGCCATTTCAAACACATTCAGCATTAGGACCCCAAATCCTGAATACTAAGTAGATACAGGGATATTGATTAAATTTGGGCCAATAGATAACTTTTTATTTGAAGAGATAAAAAAATGTTTAAGTTAGAAAAACTGCAGGTTTGTACAAAAACTATCTGGAAACGTAACTGAAAAAACAATTGCACATCAAATAAGGGAGTTTTCAATTAACCTTAAGTTTTTTCGGAGGGCTCGCCAGTCGCCATATTATTTTGTAAAAGCTTTTATTTAACTTCACCTGTTGGTTTGCTTGTATGTATGTTTAGGTCAAATATTGCAATCAAAATTTCGACTAGTGCTAATTAAGCTAGAGATTTGAAATTTTGCACATGTGTATAAGTCCGGTGACAACGCAGTATAGTATATCTAATATTGCTCTAAATCAAATATGGCGGACGCCACAAAATGGCAGATTACCTTTTTCTTCACACTCCCCTCGATATGGGTATCAAATGAAAGGGTTTAACGAGTAGAATACGATAAGCTAACGTCATTTTAAACCCAATATGGCGGACACCACAAGATGGCAGATTAACTTTTTCTTTGCAATCCTCTTGATATTCAATGAATATGATATCAAATGAAATAGGGAACTTGCATAAAAATTAAATTTGAAAAATAACACTCTTAAACGTAAGCTAATATCATCAAAAGACCCATGGTTCACAAAAAAAATTTTTTTTAATGCCCTGGATTAAATATAAACTATTAGAGCTTGCATAATTTGAACAATTCTAGTTACGCGACTCCATTGGTTGTGACGTCAAACCGTGCGTCGAGACATGACCCGAGAGCGGCAGCACGCCAAGACTACAATCGTTTGGTAACAAATTTAGTGTGCTTGTTAGGGTTTTAAGTTTCAGAGTAAATAAATATTGTTCCAAGATGACTGATGAAGGTTTTTTAAAAGGAAAATCAGACAATTTACCCACTGTGTATATGTTTATAGAGGCAACTTTTATAAAATAAAACTCCGAGAGTTTTTCGCTTGGTGAAGTTCGCTGTGTTAACACTGGATTTATAAACTCAGTTGAGGTTCAGTTGAGGTTCGGTTGAAGTTGAGGTTCAAGATAAATAAACGCAAACGCGTACTTTCGTTTATAAACAAAGTTCAGTTCAGTTCAGAAGTGTCCATTACGCTGGCGTAAAGTTCGAGATAACCAAATTTTATGTTCGCAGTTGGTGCAGTTGGGCCCCCACCAATCAAAACGCATAATTAATACACGTGATGGTGAAGCCACACCTCTGCCGATCATTTGCCATCATTTTGTAAAGAAAACAATTGTTTTTCCGTTTGGTGTGCCTGTGTTTCCATATATTTTTTTCCAAATATTGCGATTGTGGATTGTGTGCTTTTTATTTTTTCTAAATATGTTTATGATGTCACAGTTGTCATTAACGTGACTTTACCCCGGACCAATGAAATGAAAGCAGCGAACTGTGTTTATAAATGGCCCAAAAGCTCAACTGCGAACTTTCAACTACACGAACTGCGAACCTCAACCTCAACTGAACCTCAACTTAGTTTATAAATCCAGCAAGAGCCTACATCAGTGGACCGCGTGCTCCGATTCGGGATTTCGCCACTGAAGAGCGTAAATCAATGTTAATGAGCAATCTGGCAACATGGCCATTCGGAGACGCGACGCGACCTCGCCGTCGTGAGTTGTATTAGGACACGACTTGATTTCTTGAAGAATAATTGATTATTTTTGAGCAAGTTTATATTATGTATTTAGGATTTCAAATTATTTCACTTTTCACTGTAAATAATCGCAAACTATTAAATGTTGGACATAGGACATTCTTTGATAATAATTATTGATCTTGATTTCTTTTTATTCATTATATGTCTTATTCGTTTATTTAATATTTTTGTCTATCATATGGGAATCGTTAAAAATTAAAGACAAATTTTCAAGAATTCGTTATTTATTTGGAAAAAATAAAAGTTGTAAAAAAATAGATATAGACAGAAATACATAAACAGATAGGTAGGTAGACTGGCAGCCATTTTTCTTTCTTTTTTGTACGTATCTATAAGGAAAAGTGCATTAATAAATGTGTAATATTATAAAATAATACTACCTAATGACATAACAGCAAACAAATTTATGGCATAATATAAGATACTTTTCCTTCACATATGTTATCTCCAATGGGTAGGGTTTTTGGCAAAAGCGGACCAACCAGTTCAGGAAACAAAATTGTCATAAAAAATCTTAATTTCGGCAACATTTTATTTTGCCAAAAGGATTCATCACGTTTTATCTAAAAAAAGAATATTCTAGAAAAAGAATATTCTCCAGTTTTTAACAGAAACTCTAATAATTAATTTAGGAAAAGAATATGAAACTTTTGTTTTTGTATTTACAATAATTTTTAAAAATAATTCTTGTACGTGGATCTCAAAATTCTAGATAGGAAACATAAATAAATTTTTAAAACCTCCATTATGCCACGATTTATTAAAATTAAAAAGCAAAAGCTGAAATGAGATGAAATTAATTTTTAAAATTGCACAGATATCATGCAAAAGCGTTAAAAAATAGATAAAAACTGCATTTATTTGTACTTATTTATTTCTTTCCGATTAAAAAAGTTCTATTACCGATACTAAAATGCAGTCCCCCTTTTAGAGTATTTTGCACTTTTTATTCTTAGCGCTAAAAATGTTATTTTTTGGCTTATTAACGAGTTTTCAAGACCTTCCGGTAGTTCACACTAAAAAAAAAACACTATTTTTACCTGTTCGCCTGCATAGCAATGTTGTTAGCACTGCTAGAACTATTCTGTTTAGACTTCTGAGTATTTGATCCTATTTTTTTCCTGAAAATTGTTGCTTTTATTTTACTTATAAAAACATGTTGGCAATGATGTTAGTTATAATTTTCATATTTCATAACTACAGTGAACTTTGGATATAACGAATCATCGAGGAATTTAAGGGGATCCTTAAATAATTCGTTATAGCCGGGAGGTCGTAATATCGGTGATACAGTATTTATTAGCATCAACAGTATACTTATCATGTGAAACCATATTACTATGTTAAAAATTTCAAATTTGAATGGAAAAATTTCGATTTTAATGTGAAATACCCACCAGGGATACTACTAGCTAAAATACCAAATAATCAAATTATATCTCCTACAGTGTGAAACTATACCTAGGTATCGCTATTGCAGAATTGTTTGCAACTTGTCAAAATAAAGAAATTTATTAGGTGTAATAACTATTTGGAGAATTATTATTTGTACTTTCCTGTAGAAATAAAAATTTCTTATATAATAGTAAATTTGTAGGTTACTTATAACGCTATTGTGTAACAAAAATACCCTGATTTAAAGGTTTTGGTGTTTAGAAATAATTTTGAATTCAACCTAACCTAGGTGAGTCGATTTTAGTAATTTGTACTCATCTGCTTTCTCATTGAAACATATATAAAAATAAAGATAATTTTATTGCGAACACCCTTGCGAAAAATCGGTCATGAATCACGGTTGCCAGGCTTTGAAATTTAAAAATTGGAGCAAGCGATGCGAGACAGGGAAGCATTGCGCGTACTATTCGGTGCGATAGAGGAGGACACAGCATAGCAGCTGTGTGTGACGCGACTTTCGGATGAAGGAGAGTGCGCACTGCGCATGCATGTATTTCTATTGTTTTATAATAAACTTTTTTTACATGACACTAATGTGTTCATCATTTGACATACATTTTACATACCCTAATTTTGTTCATATTAAAAATACAAATTTCATTTTTGGGTTGAAGCTTTAGTTGACAAAATCACATTTTTTGCCATAAAAAAACAATTGAATATTGATTGTGATTTCTCCGGAGGTGAGTTTAAGTTTTTTATTTTAAATGGCAACCTACCAATTTTTTTATACCATTAAATACCTTTTTAAATTCCATTTTCGGTAATATATCATAAGTGGTAGTTTGCTCTCAAAATGGCGACACTGGAGTCATTTTTCCGTTTGAGTAGATCGCCATTTTGAAGTTCCTGGTTGTTATTTTCATAAAATAACTCTGTGGTTTAGTGAAGAAGATTGTTTAACTTTTATTTTTTAAAATGATTTTGTAAAACTCTTTTAAAATAATTTGTGTATGCAAATTTATGTTTTCTTAATATGGACCATTTTTAAAGCAAATTTGCACCAATACATTAAATAGAAAGTACCAAAAGTAAAATAGCCGTCGCGTAGTACATGTTACTTATTATATTACCTAAAATTATCAAAAACACATTTTAACGGTTTTTTTCTAAAAAAAAGTCAAATAAACAAGACAAAGTACGTTAAAAAGAACATTTATTTAAGATAAAATCGGCTATGCATTTACCTAAGTTGGCGTTAAAAAACAGCCCACTTAGGTAAATTCATAAATCTGATTTTATGTGTAATAAATAATGTTATTCTTAACGTACTTTGTCTTATTTGACATTTTTTGGAAGAAAACCGGTAAAATGTGTCTTTTTGATAATAATTATCAAAAAGACACATTTTACCGGTTTTCTTCCAAAAAATATCAAATAAGACAAAGTACGTTAAGATTAACATTATAATTTATTACACATAAAATCAGATTTATGCATTTACCTAAGTGGGCTGTTTTTTAACGCCAACTTAGGTAAATGCATAGCCGATTTTATGTTAAATAAATGTTCTTTTTAACGTACTTTGTCTTGTTTATTTGACTTTCTTTTTAGAAAAAACCGTTAAAATGTGTTTTTGATAATTTTAGGTAATTAGTAACATGTACTACGCGACGGCTATTTTACTTTTGGTCCTTTCTATTTAATATTTTGGTGAAAATTTGCTTTAAAAATGGACAATTTTAGTAAAACATAAATTTGCAGATACCAATTATTTAAAAAGAGTTTTACGAAATGATGTTAAAAAATAAAAGTTAAACAGTCTTCCTCACGAAACTACAGAGTTATTTAATGAAACAACCAGGGACTTCAAAATGGCGACCTACTCAAACTGAGAAAAATGCCTCCAGTGTCGTCATTTTGAGAGCAAACTACCACTTATGATACCTATGTCACCGAAAAGGGAATTTAAAGAGCTATCTAATGGTATAAAAAAATTGGTAGGTTGCCATTGAAAATAAAAACTTAAACTCACCTCCGGAGAAACCACAATCAATATTCAATTGTTTTTTTTATGGCAAAAAATGTGTTTTTGTCAACTAAAGCTTCAACCCAAAACCGAAATTTGGATTTTTAATATGAACGAAATTAGGGTATGTAAAATGTATGTAAAATGATGAACACATTAGTGTCATGTAAAAAAAGTTTCTCTTTCATCCGAACGTCGCGTCACGCGCAGCTGCTATGCTGTGTCCTCCTCTATCGCACCGAATAGTACGCGCAATGCTTCTCTGTCGCGCATCGCTTGCTCCAATTTTTAAATTTCAAAGCCTGGCAACCGTGATTCATGACCGATTTTTCGCAGGCAACCTTATACCACCGTGTTCGCAATAAAATTATCTTTATTTTAATATAGTTTCAAAGAGAAAGCAGATGAGTACAAATTACTAAAATCGACTCACCTGTTTATAAGTACCTGGCAACCCGGTATAGGGACCGAAAAAAAGTAGGCAACCTAACTTTTGCATGTTCCTTATGCTTTATACTTTCGATTAGTGTATTAAGTTCGTTTGGCAAGCAAGTGAGTGAAATATTAAACAAAAAATGAGTTACAGTATTTTTAATTAAGGATAGCCATGACCATATTTCATTAGGCAACCCATTCGCGATATATTTGTTAACATATTATGTTTGATGAAAAATACTTTTTATCCTGTAAGCAGATCGGTGAAGGACGAGCTTACTTCGGATCTTAGACTATTACGTGTTTATATCGGTTAATTTCATATAAATCATATATACCTACCATAACCAGTAGAACTACTTACACACTACTTACCGTTTTTTCATAGAAAGTCGTCTATTTTTGCGACTTGTGGATGAACATAATCGTTTTCTGACACATAAATTTTCGTTCTTTCTAGTCCGCCCCATGATAGCTATTTAAATACACCGAAAATCCAAATCACAATCACAGGCTAATCTTAATAATAAGACTGCTCCCGGTGTCGTACGATGCTTGCTGTGTTGCCAAAATGTGTTAACTGCCGAAAAGGCTACGCGATTTTCTCCAAAATTCATTAATTACGGAATTCCAAAGTTTTACAGAAAACTAAAGGTTTAATCAAAAATTCGATCTCCGCATAAATTATAGAGAAAATCGTGAACAATGAGGGAAAGTCTTTTAAAAAAATAAATATTACAAAATAACAAAAATTTTAAAAATAATTTTTTGATTTTTCTTTTTAAATGACTTTCCCTCATTTTGCTATAAAAGTATAATATATTTCCAAAATTTCGTATCATTTCGTTGGTTAGTTTTGGTGCAATTCTTTGAAACAAATTAGTATGTTTCAGCTGGTGATGAATGCTCTTAAATATCCTGCAACTTATGTTTTTTGTTAAATTTATATACTGTTAATTGCTGTTTAGAATGTTTAGGGTTTCATTTATTAGGCACAAAAATATGTTTGCACTGACTATAGTAGTAGCAAAAAATATATAAATGCCTTTTCTAAGTATTAATAAGTATAATTAGGTAACTAATTGTAGATCTGGAAGGTATCCTTATGGAGATTCTACTGTAGGATGGGTCCAAGGTCGAAGAGATAAGAATATTTGCACAGTGAAAGCTAAAATAACACCCGAACACAATGTAAGGAAAAAACAATATGCTGTAACTTGCAACATTGATGAGGAGACTGAAACAGGCTTAGATCTGCAATTAAATTAAGTCATGTAGGACTACAACTGGATTCAAGACATCCAATATTTGGAGCTTCTCCAGATGCCATATCTGAGGAATATGTAGTTGAAATAAAGTGTCCTCAGTCTGAAAAAGCGGTATCTAATTGTTTAACAAAGAATAACGATATTACGGCAAAGTACAAAGCACAAGTTCAGCTGCAGATGTTTATATGTAACAAAAAGAAATGTTTATTCTGTGTTGCAGATCCAGATTTTGAAAAAACCTCGTTTTCTCATATATGGGTGGAATATGACCAGAAATACACAGAAATGTTAATAGACGCAGCAGACTGTTTCTGGCGCCATAATATTTTTCCACATCTATATAAATCGGCCAAAATTTACCTTAAAAATATTTTAAGGATATGAATAAAACAATTTAAAGTATTATTACATTAAAATGATCTTCGCATACGTGAAGTGCAGTATTTTTTTCAGAAATGTCTTTTACGTTTCTTCTGCATGCTTTAAACCATTTTACGCCGCGATTTTTATCTTCAGGTACACGAATACACAGTTTATTTGAAGTTTTAAAAGTCGTATTAGGACACATTGGCACTATAAGTACAGTATTTGTAGTATGCATTTTTCTTAGTATTTTCCATTATTTGGGCTTTTTGAAACGCAAAATAAACACACAAACGTAAACAGACCCTGCCAATTCAATTTTCCACCTCGATGTCAATGCACTGCCGCTTAACGTTGCTTGCCCGACGCACGGTGTGACGTCACACGCCTTCCCGCGCCATAGAGCTCGTTTTGAATGTTAGGATTGGCGCGCGAACTTTAATAATTAATAAAAAATTAAGGAGTGATATTTAAGTCGTAATATTTTGCATATGTTATTTTTTGATGGGATTGAACATTTTTATGCAAAAAAAAAATGTGCAAGTTCCCTATTGTTTGGCGAGTAGAATACGATAACAGGTAAAAGGCCTTGTAATAATCATGCATTATCAGAAATTCATAGGTTAAGACTTAACTAAAAATTTGAAAATAAAATCTTATGTAAAAATACTTTTTAAAAACGAGCTTTTATTATTTAGATGTACTAAAACGAAAAAGAGTATAGGGTTTTCATTGGGGTAATGCTGAATGCTATTTATAAGTGGACGTAGTTCGCGTAGATGGATCCTAACAAAAGTAGAATCAAAGCTATTACTGAAACAGACATAATATATTATGTTAAATTTATTGTCTTAAAAGCTTGTCGCATGAAACGAAGAGAAAAATAGATAGGTTCATAGGTACTTCACTTGCAATTTCTGCCAAACAAAATTAGTGCCTGTATAAACTTTTCGCGCGCTCAAACTTTTAAGACAATAAATTTAACATAATATATTTCATCTGTTTCAGTAATGACTTTGATACTACTTTTATTAGGATCCACCCACGCGACCTACACCCACTTATAAATTATAAATCGCATTCAGCATATCCCCAATGAAAGAAACTTTTTTTTTTTGGAGTAGTTCGCAGGGGAATTTTAGTGTACAATATTTAGGAATTAGTGGGGAATTAGAAGAAATAGTGGGAATTACTTGGGAAATTCGGGGAATTGGCAAGAAAAATTGTGGAATTAGTGGGGAATTAGAAGAAACAGGGAGGGAATTAGTCGGTGTCGAAATAATATTTTTACGTATTTATAGCTGTGGTTAATGATAAACTTAATGTTGTTCAAAGTTAGTTAACTTGTACACCGAAGTCGGCGCAATTTTAAAGTTTTTAAAGTATAATAGGAATTCTTAATGATAATATATTAATAAATTGTTAAGAAAGTGTAATATTTTTATTTATTTATAACTGAGTCTAATGGTCAGCCTAATTGGGTTCGACTTTGAGTAATTTGTACACAAAAGTTCTGAATTTTAAAGTAAGCGCAACTTCTTATTAATTGTTTATGAATTCTCATTAGGGATCCCTATACTGCGAAATTGCGCCACCTTCAAAGTTTAGAACTTCGGTGTACAAGTTACCTAACTTTAAACAAAATTAAGTTTATCATTAACCACAGTTATAAATACATGGAAATGTCATTTCATACTTTTTAGTGCTTTTTCTTTTGTGAAGGTGATTCATTTTTTTGAAAAAAAAATATTTCTTCCTTTTTAGTACACCTATTCTCCCTTCCCTTCATCTTATCGCCCCCTCTTTAAATTTGTGTCCATGGAATATTGGATTTTCAGACTTCAGTAACCCCGAAAATTACATAGAAAAAATTTCCACCCGACCTTTGATCCCCCCCTCCCCCCCCCCAAGTTAATTTTCTTAACATCTGTTACACAAAATTAAATTCTTTCACCGCAATAACCCTGAAAATGACATACTAATTTTTTTAACATCGGTTAGACAAAAATAGATTTTGACTGCGATAACCCGGAAAATGATATATTAGTTAACATTTTGGGACAATTTCTCAGTCCCTCCTTTTTATGCAACACTCCTCCCCCCCCCCCCCCCCGTTATTTTTTTTAACATCTGCTGGACAAAATTAGATTTTATGCCCTCATTAACTCCGAAAATGAGATATTAATCAACGTTTTCGGAAAAATTCTAAGCCGCTCTGGTTTTACCATATGGAATTTTTTATTTTAGTATTTACATCTAAATAATAAAAGCTTGTTTTTAAAAAGTATTTTTACATAAGATTTTATTTGTTTTTTAAATTCTACTCGCTAAGAGCGCTATTTTATGTTAAGTTACCTACACCAATGTTCGACTGTTTTCCTATAATTTTAAAAAGTGAAACGAAGTTCAAGCGACCATCCATACCAGTAGAGGGATATGATGCTCCCCGAGTCTCCGCATGCGCAGTAGGGTCGACCTTGAACGCCCAGGTGTGCTATTGTTATTTGGCCTTGATATGCGTAGGTGTTATTCCAAGGTCAAGGTCAAGCACTTGGCCTTGAACGCGAGCAGCTGTTTCTTTGTTTGGTGATGACCAGGTGTACGACGCTTATTTCAAGGTTACATTTGCGGTGCATATTTTCAATGAATGCGAGCAGCTGTTTCTTTGTTTGGTGATGACCAGGTGTACGACGCTTATTTCAAGGTTACATTTGCTTGGCCTTGAACGCGAGCAGATGTTTCTTTGTTTGGTGATGACCAGGTGTACGACGCTTATTTCAAGGTTACATTTATGATGTTAGTTTACCTTGAGTTATTACTGGGGTGTAACATGTTTTGGTATGACGGTCGAGTGGGTTGGGTCTAAATGTGGATCGGTATATATGAGGGTAGGCGGGGTTAAATTTTAGTATAGAACACTGTGTTGAGTAAAACGGTTCAAGCAAGTTAATTTGAAAGTCATGGCGTACGTGTGTGAAAATTGTGGTAAATCATTTACTCGGAGTTATAATATGTTACGACATAAACGAGAATCGTGCGTAGCACGATTTGAAAATATGCATGGTGGAAAACAGCGAAAAGTTGACGATGGGGCATCAACATCCGAGGTGCGTACTTGCACTTGCTGCAATATAACCATACCAGCAAATCGAATGGCAGGTCATCAAAGAACAATACACCATAAAAGTAATGCATGTGCACCAATATCAGCTGGTGTTGACCTAGTGTCCAGTGCTTTTAGAAATAGGATTGCCACATACCGTATATCAAGTGATAATGAACATACTGACTATTCATTATTTTTTGATGAAATTAAAGCAAGAGTGTTAGAGGTAGTAAGTGACCTAGTAAGAGTGCGTTGTGCTTTGAAAGTTAATATGGTGGTTGTTGGTCGGTATCTTTTACCAACACAAGATAATATGTACAGTGACAAGTCATTTAATACACGCAATGAAATTGTCACTTCAGGAAGCGATTTGGAAGAAATATATCAATCATTAGTGGAAGCCATGAAGACTCAATCGACTGAGTTTCAGGAAAAAGATTCAGGTATGTTATAAATTAACGACTAAAAATAAAATAAATACTTATGTCATTCTTTTTTGTTTTCGTAGGTTGGGCTCTGGAAAAAATTCTATACCTGGAACTAAATGTCAACGAGTATAAACCTTTTGGTGGATCTTCATATATAAAGTTACCCCGATTCATCGAATTGAAAAAAGCCATCATCAATGTGTTTAATCAAGATGAGTGTTGTTTTGCGTGGTCAATCGTGTCTGCTTTGTGCCCCACCACTAGAATGGCATCACAGATTCAATCTTATCCACACTATTCAAGAGTGCTGAATTTTACAGGTATAGACTTTCCAGTAAAGTTGCGTGATATATCAAAATTTGAAGAAATGAATAATATTTCAGTTAACGTTTATGGTTTGCAAAAAAATTTCGAAAATAATATGTTAAAGTACGAAGTTGTCGGTCCATTAAGGTATTCGGGTAGAAAACTTAACAGACATGTCAACTTGTTGTTAATAACAAAGGATTGTAGTATTAAAGATGATGATGAACATATTTGTGATACGCGTTGTTCTAAAAGTCATTATTGTTGGATAAAAGACTTATCGAAATTATGTTCCAGTCAAATTACATCACGTAGAGATAAAATGTATTTTTGTGATGGTTGTTTGATATATTTTAGTTCACCATCATCTTTGATATCACACCAAAAAAATGACTGTAACCACAAATATTCATTAACACCATCACTAAATTTAAAAATAGATAAATTTGGAAGGAGTGTAAGTGAAAATATATTAAAATTTGACAACATAGAAAAGCAAATGCGTGTACCGTTTGTCGTTTACGCGGATTTTGAATCGGTGCTTAAACCACTGGATACAGTGGAACCGAATCCCACAAATTCTTACTTAGTCAAAAGCATCAAACATGAACCGTATTCTTTTGCGTATTTAATTAAGTGCTCCTTTGACGATTCGATTTCAAAATTTGAGCTCTACCGGGGAAACGACGCAGCCCAGGTTTTCGTTTCTCGACTTGAAAGTGATTTAAGATCTCTTTACAATACATACTTAAGAGATATAAAAGCAATGGAAACTTTAACGGCTGACCAAATAGCGGAGTTCAATAATGCCACAAAATGTGGTATATGTGAACGACCTTTTGAAAATAATAATTGTAAAGTAAAGGACCACTGTCACATAACTGGGAAAAAAAGACCTGGTGCTGCTCATTCGATTTGCAATTTAAATTATAAGTTACCCAATTTTATTCCAATTATATTTCATAACTTGAGCGGGTACAATTGCCACATGTTTATTAAAGAGTTGTGTCGTCACGGAGACAAGATCGATGTTTTAGCTCAAAGCAAGGAAAAGTATATTTCGTTTACGAAAAGTATTTACGTTCACGATTATGTCGATAATAAAAGTGGGACAATAAAGAAAAAATATTTGAAATTGCGGTTCATCGATAGTTTTAAATTTCTATCAACGTCACTGGAAAATTTGGGTAATGGATTAGCTGTGGGTAGTTTCAGGGAAACAGGAAAATATTTTTCTGATAATGAGAAGTTTAATTTAATGCGTAAAAAAGGTGTTTTTCCCTATAGTTTTGTCGATTCAATAGACAAAATGAACCATCCAACTTTACCCACAAAAAATCAGTTTTATGATAGTTTGTCAGAGGAGCACATTAGCGATGAAGATTATGATACAGCTAAAAAGGTGTGGGACACATTTAATTGTAAGAATTTGGGGGACTATTCGGATTTATATTTGAAATCTGATGTTTTATTATTAACCGATGTTTTTGAACAGTTTCGCGATACTTGTTTAGAAACGTATAAACTGGATCCAGCACAGTACCATACCCTTCCAAGTTATTCGTTTGATTGTATGTTGCGTATTTCTAAGGTAGAGTTAGAGCTATTGACCGATATCGACACGGTTCATTTTTTCAAAAAAGGTATTCGAGGCGGTATAAGTCAGTGTTCAGAAAGGATGCACGCTGCCAACAACATATATGTACCAAACTACGATCCTAACGAGCCATCATCTTTCATTGTTTATCTTGATGCAACAAATCTGTATGGTCATAGTATGTCGCAAGCATTACCATTTGGCGGCTTTAGATGGTTATCAGAGCATGAAATTTTAAATTTAAATATTATGGATGTGGACGATAATGGTCCAGAAGGATACGTTTTGGAAGTTGACGTTCATTATCCGGATACGCTATATGATGATCATTCCGACTTACCCTTTTTAGTTGAAAATATTGTACCACCCACGGAATCGGCAAAATTTTCAAAGTTAATTCCGAATTTAAACGATAAAAAGAAATACATCATTCATTACCGAACATTAAATCAAGCAATCAATAACGGCCTAATGGTAATGCAAACACACAGAATTTTAAAATTTAATCAATCCCCCTGGTTAAAG
The DNA here is from genome assembly GCA_963971165.1 of Philopedon plagiatum. NCBI lineage: Eukaryota > Metazoa > Arthropoda > Insecta > Coleoptera > Curculionidae > Philopedon > Philopedon plagiatum. The sequence goes on along the minus strand of OZ020196.1, from coordinate 14,925,040 downwards.
ACATATATCGACTCAAATACAGATTTGCGCAATAGGGCAACAACAAAGTTTGGTAAAGACACTTTTAAAGTAATCATTAATGCTGTTTTCGGCAAGACCATGGAAAATGTGGAGAATCGTAATGATATAAAACTAGTCACCCGATGGGAAAATGACAGGAATAAAATTGGGGCACGAGCATTAATTTCTCGTCCTTATTTTAAAAGTTCAACGGTTTTTAATAAAGAATTCGTTGCCATTCATATGGATCGATTAAAGGTAACTTATAATAAACCAATTTATATCGGATTTTCCATACTGGACATGTCGAAAACAGTAATTTATGATTTTTTCTACTCATTCATTAAAGCAAAATTTGGCAAAAATGCTTCTTTACTGTATACCGACACAGATTCGTTAATATTAAAAGTTTACACCGAAAATTTTTATCGTATAATTGCAGAAAATCCGGATAAATCGATACATCCAATTATACCGAAGGAAATATTTTTAACATAAAAAAAAGTCAGTCAGTAGTAGGTAGAATGAAGGATGAATTTCCAGGTGATCCAATAATAAGTTTTTATGGTACCGGAGCCAAAGCTTATTACATAAACTCAATCAGTAGCGAAATTAAAAAAGCGAAAGGTATAAAAAAACGTGTAATTGAAAAACAGCTTCACCTGGAAGATTATCGGAATATCGTAGAACGTGGTGGTCAGATATTTCGAAAAATGAAAACCTTTCGAAGTTATAAACACGACGTTTATACCGAAATAATTAATAAAGTTGCTTTATGTCACCACGACGATAAACGTTATATTATACCATCAACAACAAAAACTCTACCTTGGGGGCACCCAGACATAAAGTTTTACGAAACAAACCCTGAAGATAACCTAAATATGTTAATACAAGCTATGCAAAGTTTTTTACCCGAAAATATTAGTTATAATTAGAAAAATGTTGGAAAGTCTATGTTTTAGAAAAATAAAAAAATATTAACTCCAATGTCACGTAGTTTTATTAACCACTATAGTAATAGCAATAGTTGAAATTTTATAACGCAGGATAGGAAAATACATAGATAATTGTTTCAATAATATGTTGTTTTATTTTACAATATAGTAATAAAGTTACAAAAATAAAAATTAATTAATGTCTGGCTTGTAAACTTCTCGTAGCATCCATTGTCTTCTCAACATATCAGATCTGCTAATCGGCCCTCGTCGACACATCAGCGTTCCACAGTAATGACACTTAACAATCCTTACTCTCAACAATTCAATGTAACTGTAAGATTGCATGTGGTCAGTCCAAATATATACTTCTCTTTTACAATTATAGCAAACAGCAGAAATTATTATTTGTGCTCCCGAAAAAGTCTCAGCTGGACGACTGTTATCTTGATCTGCGGGCAACATTATAGATTCTGATAATAGGCATCGAAGGAAAGAGAGTGTCTATAAATATGGGTTGTCTGGGTCATATAACCTTGAGAGCACAAACAATAACAGAAGTAAGGACACACGATTACCTTGAAAATATGTCCTTGAATCGCTGTTTAGCCGTAGAACGCAACCTTGTAAGTTGAATTAACTTGTTTGGCCTCTAAAGCATCAACCGTCAGATAGGGTGGGGGAGTTTATGGTGGGGTGATAAGTATAAATTTGGTTTGCTAGGCAGAGCATTTCATAGTTCGCTAGAACAGTTCGCCAAGTAAATACATTCGTCAGTTAAGTGCAGTGAGTTAGTTAGAAAAATGAATTCCGGTAGTGAGTCGTTGTTAAATGCGTTTAACTTGGATGGAAGTATCCAAGCAGAGTTGATGGGGCAGGACGTTATTGACCTGCTGACCCCGGGTGTGTTTGACGAGTGGCACAATGACGACGTGCTAAACACTGCGTTTGTGGAAGAAGAGAATGTGGGTGAAAAAAAAGTATCTTCGGCGGTTGATTACGTCAACAACTGGACGGAGAAGGACGGCGGGCGCATCAATATCATAAGTGATGTGGTAAAGAAGGCGAGGCGGCAACCCACTACCAAGCTAGAAAAGCTGTTGAAATTGCCAAAGACAGCCGGCAGCAGTAAAAGTCAATTTTATGCAGCTATGGAGGGTGAACAGAAGAAGAAATTCGTATTCAAGCGACCAACAGTGCCAGTTCAATACCCCGATTTTTTGCAGACGTCACAGCCACCGAAGCCTCTGTCACCGGTCGTCATCATTAATGAAGGCCCAAACACGATAACGCCCGAGCCGCCGAAGTCCATGCCTCCGATTGTGTTGGTGGCCGACGCTGACGAAAAATCGCCGATCGCGAGTGCGCCGATATCGCCAATAGTTGGGCGTGGAATGTGCCGCAAACCATTAAAGAAGCGGTGCAAGCGGCTATTCGAGGCGGTTAGTCAACCCCGTCAACCTGCTGCTGCTTCTTCTGCAGAAGTGAAGATACCGGACTGGATGGAAGAGTTTTCTCCAAGCCAGAAGTGTGCCTTCTCCGTGGCTTTTAGTGCGAGGCAAAAACTAGTGGATGAACTAAAAAAGAATGATAGTGATGTGGCGCAATACGAGAGACAGATTAAGGAACTGCAGGCGAAAATTGAACAGTGTAAAAGTGAAGGGGAAGTGTGTAGAAAAAGACTTAATTGGACAATTTTCCACATAATTAATTTTAGAATTTTATTGTAAATATAGAGTTAAGTTATTTTTGTAATAGTGTTGTATATATAAGTAAAATAAAATGTTTTTGTATATATGATAATAAAAAGTTAAATGAAACAATATTTTTTATTTCTAAAATAAGTATGCGAAAGTTACACAAAATAAAATAAAAATGCAAAATAGAAAAAAGAATAGACGAAAAAATGTAGGGCCGAAATTTAGGTGTGTAATCATTAGATGCACACAACTTAAGTATGCGATAAAGTGTTATGTCTGTGAAGAGAGGCTACCCGTTACAATGCCTGAGAACATGCATCTTATTTGTAATAAAATGTGAATTTTACTGCAAGTAAGATAATAGACCAAACTCTCGGTATTTTCGTAGAGAACTTACTAGAAATTTAGCTAGTTCTAACGTATGGTAAGAACGTACATGTCTTTATAGAGTAACACAATATTTTCCAAAAGAAATTAATTCTTGAGAAATATCATGTTACTTGGGATGTGACATGAATCAACTACAAACTACGATCAAATATTTTGTAGCCCTGAAAAGGGCTGATTTTGTCGGGGTAGGTCGGGGAGGGCATGGTTCCGGGATCAGTTGGTGGAATCAGCTGGACCATCATCATCCTGATGGTCCGTGATCCACCAAGTGGATGAATCGGCCGGACCGTCATGATCTTCCGGCGGCGGTGGTGGCACCCAATCAGTGCTGGAGTCTGGCTCCATGTCTTCAGCCGACAACTCCCCATTTTGCCAATCCATGTTTGGCAATTCCAGACCCACATCTGCTTCTTCGACCGCCCGCTCATCTTCCCAGGCATTAAACATATCTTCTGCCTCGATGTCTAGAAGTCGTTCGATGTCCAAGAGTAGGTCATCCATATCGACATCATTCATGTCAACGGTATCATCGCTAAAAACCGATGAACCGCGACTCAATGGTCTTTCGAAATCCATAGTTATATCTTCGTACTTTAAGATTTAAAAATGAAGTGATTCTGTGACCCGGTCGCAACCGTTTAAATAGAGATAATCTACCCCCTCCACCACTCCATCCCCACCTTTTCACCGCCAACAAACTAGAGTTTATTATACAAATGCCCTCCATCCAAAAATGATACTGGCGGACTTCACTGTCGAAAACTGCTTTTAGTTCTCAAAAATGGTGTAATTATGTTGTGGAAATGTGACCGACAAAGAAACTTATACTCGATCCGTCTGGACTTACATAATTTCTATCTAATGTCACAGATGCCGTGGCATTAGATAAATACAAGTAAGATCAAAATATCCTGTACAGATGCCGTGGCATTAGATAAATACAAGTAAGATCAAAATATCCTGTCATCCTGAAAAGGGCGGATTTTGCAAGGAAAATTATACTCGATCCGACTGGACTTATATAATTTTCTATCTAACACCACATATACTATGGCATTAGGTAACTAAAACTACGATGAAACATTCTGTGGCCCTGAAAAGGACCGTTTTTCACGGGATATCTTATTTGTAATCAGGCTCGATTACAAATAAGGCACGCACTCTTATGTTGTAGAGTACCAAGAGCTACTCCACAACCTTTACAGTTCGGTATGTGCGCGCGACTACCGAAATCTTGGGTTACATGACCACTGAAGAATTGGTCACCAGCCGACTTGTTTTCCAAGTCGGCATAGCAGCCAATACACCACTCGTCATTACCCACCTTCACCAGGTTTAAGGTCTTGCACACCCGGCGGGATCGGACGGGGAAAACTTTCCTCTGTCTAAGTGCCCAATTATCCAAATTCCTAGGAGTATCATCGCTTAAGTATCCATCATCATCTGATGATGCCATGTTGAGATGAGCGAATGTCTGAAGTAAGCAGTCGACTCGAGCTGCTTTTAAAGACCTCAGCTTCCCCCGCCCTTGCTAAAAATACAGGAGGGGATGATGGTGCGATTCTATGACGACTACCAAGATATGATAGAACCCTTAGGAGATGACAAACTTAAACGCTGAAGGGTGTTTTACGTGCAAAGATATAAGAAAAAGAAATATATAAAATTCAGTTTTGGAAGGTCTAAAATTGCACCAAAGACCCCCAAAGACCCCCAAAGACCCCCAAAAACCTCGAAAAATCCCGGGGTGGCCACTTCGTGCCCCCCGGGCCCCCCCCAGATCGGGGGCTCCGCCCCCAAACCCCCGCCAGGGGCTACCGCCCCTGGACCCCGTTTGGTTTTTGCGCAACGGAGGCGGGCCAGCGGGTGGGCGGTGGGGGCGGGGTCCAGGGGCGGTAGCCCCTGGCGGGGGTTTGGGGGCGTCGCCCCCGAACCCCGGAATAACAGTCAAGTAGTACAATTCACATTAGTTTGGACCTGACTATCTTTTCATAGTTCCCTGTTTTCCCTAAAATACATACCTACTCCCTAGGTCTTTTTTTGACCGACCTCTTATTACTTTTAATGACTCAAATCACTCGGGTCTTATTTAAAAACGATTATGCCACCCATCCCTCATGCCTTCGCCCTATTCCCCACAGCTTCCCTATACTACCCCTTTGAATTAATTAGAAATCTGAAAAATGTCTTTTTCAATTTTTCCAAATTAAATATTGAAAAGTCATTTCCAATCACAAAAAGTTTACTCTAAAATATTTTCCTATAACTTTTTTCGATCTGAGCTACACTTCTCCCGTTATTCATGAGCAAACCCAATCAAACCCCATAATTCTTGAAATTTTGATTAGTCTGATCATTTTGATCATAAAAAGTTTTATGTCAAATGTTCTGAAATGTCCTTGAACTATCAAATAATAATAATAATATTAATAACAAAATTCTTATTATTTGTATTGGCTAAACAAACCCAAGCAAACCTGAGCAAACCCACAAGTTATGTGCTTGTTGTCATTGCTTTGATCCGAAATAAAAATATGTTTGTTATATAAGGGTTAATGTGGTTGCTTTTTTTGTTAAAAATATACAAAAATAAAAATCTTAGTGGGTCGACAAATATCGATTTTTAGTTCCAAAAATATACGTCTCGGAAATAACTAAATGGATACAATTTTTAAGTTAGAAAAATAACAATTTTAACGGATCTTGGACCTTTAACTTAAAATAAGTTTTAGACACTTCTAGGTAAATTATCGAAAAGAGTTATGCAAAAATGCCAACGTCTATTTTTAAACGTCCTGAAAATGTCATCCTTGGTCATCTTTGCATTTTTCACCGATTCAGTGTCAAACACAAAGTGACTAAGAATATCTAAACTACGATCAAATCTTTTGTGGCCCTGAAAAGGGCCGTTTTCACGGTGGGTTGGAGAGGGAAACCTAGAGTGGTTGTTCCCCTCTCGCGATCTGCACCGATCGCGGTGCAGCTCGCCGTCTTCGCACCTCCAGCCGAGTGCTGCGACGGCTCCGTGAGCTCTTCTAACAGAGCCGCCCTTTCTTCAGGACCCAGCAGCATCTGTGGTCCTTCCACCACTTCCACGGGCTCTGTTGGAGCCGGCTCCGGTGGTGGTTGCGGTCTTGGGATCGGCTGTACGATAGCCGTTGGCTTATTCGCGTTTTTTAAACGTCAAGCCTCCCAAAACTCGCTTATTTTGGACTCCCTTGTCGTCCTTAACATCAGCCTGTCCCACTTCATGGCTGGTTGAGAAATGAAAATTGTGATGGCTGCTCCCACTTTTAAAAGCATTTAGGATGGTGGGGGTGAGAGTGGGGGTGAGAGTGGGGCTAAACAGTTGTAACATATCCTTTCAGAGTAACAAAATATTTCCTATAGAATAGATTTCTTGTTCGAAATATTTTGTTACACTGAAAGGATACGTCTGTTTTTGTCATACTTAAGAGCAGGTTTGCCAACGTTCTATGTGAAACGACACAAATTCAGATGTATCTTTTTGAGCGTATCAACCCAGAGTGAATTTATTGTTTAAAATATGTTTCTTGATAGAAAGTTATGTCACTTTGAATAACTAGAGGCATATGCGTTCTTATCATACATAAAAACTACAAGCTAAATCTTGCAAATGCTCTTTCTCTCGCCATCTATGTATGATTTAAACACATAATGCATCTCTCACCCAAAGTAACACAATTTTTCCTTCGAGAAATATCTTCCTTAGGAAACATAGTGTTTAACTACAAACTACGATCAAATATTCTGTAGTCCTGAAAAGGACTGATTTTGTCAGGGGGCAGGCAGGGTTGTCGTATGAGGAGCTTTATTTGTAATAGAATTTACATTCTATTGCAAATAAGGCAAGACTGCTGATGAACGACGGTAAACAGTCTCTCCCTACACAAAGCACACCTCGAGTGGTTCCGCCTTTGATCACCTCGCGAACCCACTGTAAAATGGGTTGTGACGAAATGAACATCCATAATCGCAGCTCCAAATCCTCTCGTGTAGCAGTTCATACACAAATCTCTAGACCCCCATGAGACGTAGGATTGCATGATGCAATACCTAGGTCTAAGCCTACGCGGTCTGCGTACGAGCCTATGTTGCACATTTGGTGCGACTGCCTGCTCGTCGTCACTGGAATAACCATTATCCGAGCTTGACGACATTGTGGCTTCGAGTGAATTTAATTTTCTAAATCCCGTCTTATATACTTTCTTTTCCCCACCCCTCTCCTAAATTTCTCTCTATTTTTCGCCTCATAACCTTATTTACCAAAGCCCCACATTTGAAGTATTAAAATAAGGCAATAGTAAAAATAAAACGCAAATATGTCCTTTATAAGTTTATTTTAAATATGTAAAAATATATAATTTGGAGAATTACATAACTTCAAACTAATGTATTGATTTGTTAGTAACAGAACCATTAAGTATATTGTAGCTAAAAAATGCATCGTGAATAACTAACGCGTACACTTTAATGTCTTTAGGAAATTTACTTTTGCGTGTTTCAAACTCCAATTTCACGTCCACTGTGGACGTCCTCACGGCTTCTGGTTGGTGACTGCAATCGATTACGAATAACGGATTTTTCAGATAGTCGGCAAAACTCATCATAGGATCGCTCAGTTCTCGCTGGTAGTAGCTAGCTTGAAAATTCTCATAATTATAATAGGCTGCGGCATACAGTTTCTTTGAAAAATCTAAATTCCATCTTTCGTACGGAAATACGGCAGAGTTCAGATAGAGCCTAATATCACTTATATCGGCCGTTGTAAATTGTGTGCTATCTTTTGCTCTGTTGTCGGACGAGCTAGTTGGTTGAAAACCGATAATCAAATATCTCGGTTTTTCGAGACTCGTGCTAGTTCTTAAGGCCCAAACGTCTGACGATGTTTCTCTCAAAGAAGGTAGCTCGTAAAGATCCCATTTACGGTAAGCCATTGGAACGTTTGCGTTACCTTTATTCATGCGTGATAATATCTTTAACTTCTGTCGATCGTCTGGAATAATGTGACGAATTTTCCATTCAATTTTTTCAATTGAAATGTCTGCATCTACTTCGCCGATATAGCAATTGTTGAAAGTGCGGGCGATAATTAAAATCAACTCTTGCTTGACGTTAAAAATACCCTTTGAATAATCCTCTGCGAAACCCATGAGATATTTTAGAGGAAGCTTGCCGGAGAACACGTTACTTGTGGAATCTAGTATACCTTGATTTGCTTCGTCTAGACCCCATCCGCATGCCATGAGAGCTCTATTTTGTGCGGCACCCAATGACACCATAGTTTTCATCGTTGTAGTAATTCCGGGTTTCCGAACGACGGCAACTTGCTCCCCTCCCATTTCATAACGACATTCGTCGAATAGAAAGGCGATGGCATTATTTGATAGATAACATTTTTTACTAACATCTTTGGGTTTAAATGTTCCTTCGATGTAAATGTAACTATCCGATATATCCAAAATGATATCTTGAAAGTGTACAGGTATACGAATTTCATAGGAATTGCGGAATGTTGGAGAACCGTAAGGTTTTTATGTGTGTTCTTGAAAACTAATAATGGAGTTATCAAAAATGTGTTCGGTAAAAACTTCGATTTTGTCACTGCTAGCGGCCATCATTTTCTAATTTTTCTCACTTTGAAACCGATGGATTGTAGAAATTTGCAATCTTTCACGGAGAGCTGGCGATTGCTGTGCGGATGTGTTTTCGATCGTCCGTCTGACTTGCGAATGAACCTTGACTGTGTTGTCTGCTTACTTTTATGTCGTTTAACTGAATCTTGAATTGTTGACAGCTTATGCAGTTGACGGTTAAAGCAAAAACCCATTATACGATTTTTTTCAACTCTAGTTTAACTATTATTTTCTCACCTCGAAAATCGATCAAATCACCGCTATCGTCCAAGATGCGTAGAGTAATGTTGTCGATAAACTGACGACCATCCGGCATTATCGGCATATAAATATTATTTTGCGGTTCTTTAGAGATTTTGTAACCGGGTTCGACGTCAATATCAAATTCAAATAACGTATGACTTTCCAAAGAATTCAGGTATGCTCCGGAAATTATATTACAATCCACACGTACGATGCGCACTTTCATTATGTCCACGATGGTACTTGATTCGTGTCTTTGTCCACCTTGCAGCAACACAGAGCCAAATCCGAGCACTTTGCCGATACTGTTGCTACCTCGGAAATCGATGCTATATTTTGACTTTAGCTCACATTTTAACGTATTATTATTGGCTGTTAATGAAAATAAATCGGTACCAACTTCATTGCATGACTCTTTTAAAGCGGTGTACATGGCTTTTGCTATTTCATTAATTTCGTAAGCTCCTGGTGGAATCCTTACATACTTTGGTATCGCTGTTTTCAAATGGCTGAATGAATTATTGCTTTCGTCGATATTAATAATCGAATTATATGTGTAAAATCCCAGCAGTGCAACTCCATATTTGTCTGTTGTATTTAACTCGATGGGTGGGTAAAAATCCGCACTTAAGACACTTGTATGTCCTGTTAGAGTGAATGTGTAAGACATGACTGACGACGAAACTATTTGTGTAGCTATTTTATTGCTGTTTGCAACAGTTAAATGGATTTAAGCTGAAGCGTTGCTTTATTCCTTTGGACGTTTTAAAACTGTTTTCTGCCTTTATATTCACATCGTTAATTTTGCAATAACAACAAAATATTTTTTTTGGTATCGGTCCATCGCCCTCGTCCGAATCTGAATTATTGCTATTATAATGTTCGAAACAGTATTGATATTTCAATATATCGACGTCACTTTTTAGGTGATTAGGTAACCTATCCCAAACTAGTGCTATTTCATTTGGAGCTAATGCGATCAACACTTCTTTGGGCGTATTTTCTAACTGTTCGGCAGTCATTTTTTGTAATCCTCCGACTTCACGATATGCTTTAAGTGATAACAACATTTTGGTGTAGTTGTCACGTTCCATTTGGGGTGTCAAAGACATACTTTTTACGATTGTAAAAGAAACTTCAAACACAAATGTCCACACCAGACTGTTCCGAATTCTTGTTGACGGTCGTATGTATAGTAAATTTTCTTCGTCGCTTCGGAACCCATCTGCAGATATCGTACCAATTCCATAGGTGGGGGTAAATCACCGAAACTATCGTAGTATGTTACATCAGAATTGCTTTTTCTATATGCTACCCAATGAGTCCCTACACCCGACATACTATCCAAATTTATAATGGCGGCCTCATAACGTTTGGGACCGCGTACAGGTAATGAATCTCTCATATATACGCCTCGAAAGTGTGGTATTTTCATTTTTAAGGCGTACTTTTCTATATCAATATTGGATAGTGGTCTTTGAGGTAGGGATTCTATAAGTTTTTTGATTTCTTATTTTTGCCGTTGTTTATATATAATCCCAAACCTGTGCGATATGGTTTCAAATATAATCCATTTCCTCTTGAACTTAGATGTAAGCCGGTACCTATTTTTTCTGCAGTCGACTTTTTTACTGCTTTTACGGCACGCACGATGCCTGCTGCACCACCTGCTAATGAACCTAAGGCCGATAGTCCTGCAAATATTGGTATTAACGGTAATATCCCCCCAGTCTTCGGAATTGGAATGATTCTAGGCGTGCGAATTTTTCGTTTGCCACCGGCTATTCTTAGGGATTTACGTGCAGCTACTGCAGCTATTTTCGATGCTTTCATGATATTTTTCTCGATAAGTTTTTTCCCACCAGCTTTTAACAATTCTGATCGAACGGGTCGTCTAATAGATGATCCAAAAGCTACTTTGTGTAGTCGCTTATGTTTACCAACGCCATTACCTTTAGTGTGGCGGCGGCGGCGCTGGAAGCGACGTTTACCTCTAGTGGATGCTTTTCTCGATTTTGATGATGATGATACACCCATACCAAAACGTTGTTTCGCTTTCATAATGTTGGTTACCAACCAAGCTGCAGCTTTTTCACCAGCGCTAGAGTCTTTAGATTTTACTCTTTTCCACGCGCTTTGCTCGAGTTCCTGATCTGCTTGGTGGCGAGCACTTAAATTTTCACTATTACGCAAATAGGCTAAATCGTGTTTTTTGCATGCGACATCCAAAGAATTAATTCCTTGATCTCCTCTTGCCACACGTTTTACTACTTTCGTCCCGGGCCCGCAATACTGATAGCCGGGAATGTGTAACTCGAACGGTAGCCTATTAATTACTGAATTAACAATACCGCTTCCAGTCTTACTTGATAAACGAGACCATCTACTTCGTCTGACGAGCGACATCTGAATGATAGTTTACGTGAAAAGTTCAGTATAAAATATAGATTTTGTTAAGATGCGTATCGTCAATCTTAAACAAAAACTTCCCGTCGGTAATCTCGATGTAAAGGTCGGATCTGGACTAGAACAAAAATTATTTAAAAGACATGGTCCTTTGCTACCGTCATCTATTCGTGGATTATTAATAGGACTGTGGAAAGACAAATGTTATGATTTCGCTGCTTACTCACCCCTCGGGACTGCGTTTCGAAAATGTTTATATCTACTCAAAGTCGCTCTATCAACCGAAATATGAATATTTAAAGAAAATTTTATCACCAATCAAAGGTCTTGGCTACTACGCTTTTAGCGACGCAAATAACATTGTGGAACCGTCAGATGCTAAACCTAATTCAATATTTATTTTTGATGACGTTATGTGTGAGAAACAGGACGTTATAAGATCGTATTTTAGCATGGGACGTCACAAAAATGTGGATGCCTTTTACTTGGCGCAAACGTATTCTCGTGTTCCTAAGCAGCTCGTCCGGGATAATGCCAACTTCATTATTATGTTTAAACAAGATGAGATGAATATGAAACATATATTTTCCGATCACGTTTCACCCGACCTGACGTTTACACAATTTCAAGAGATGTGTGCTAAATGTTGGGATAATAAATATGGTTTTTTAGTTATTGACAAGGATAGTGATGTAAATTCGGGCAGATACCGCAAGGGATTCGATAGTTATATATTCCTATAATAATAACTTGGATAATCATTTCATCGTTGAACGGTGCTTTGAAAGCATCATGAATGAAGAAATCGAATTAAAACGAAAGCTACTGGAAACTACAAATGCGGTTAGAAAAAAATTTAAACAAATTAAAGCAGCTAAAGTGCAGAATGAACATGATTTGGAAAAGTTTTATGAACCAGTTTCTAAACCACTAGAATCTATATCTAAAGCCGTAAAGCAGCAGCAGCAACAGTACGCAACTAAAAAATCAAGTACTACGACTAAACCACAAAGTCGGAGTAGCAGCAGCAGCTCGGTGGGAATGGCGAAAATGTTTGAAGAACATCCAACAGAAGCGGATTTTGAAACATCTACACCGATTTCGCAAAAAACACAAATTCCTACACCAAAACGTGGAAATCGTGAGTCACTGTTCGAAACCCCTTCCCCATCAACGATAACATCATCTTACACATCACCACACACATCCAGTGGTAGCAGTTCAGCCGCAAAAACAATTCAAGATTATTTAAATGGATTAAAATTGGAGCCATCTCATTATGATACCGTGTATGGTGTACGCTTTGGTAAAAAAGAAAATAAATCAACAAAATATATTGGCAACTTGGTGGTTCGTTTTCTAACAAACGGAAAGATGGTGGTATACAAGAACAAAACAAACATTGCTGAATTCGATGGAACGGCTGAGCTTTACGATTTAATTTTTCTAAAAAATCCAGCATGCTTAGATAATGAAGACGAAATTAGTCTAGATGTACTTCGAAAATACCAAACCATTTTGAAATTGACGGATGCGGCCTACGACGGTTATGACAAGAAACGTGGTTTAAGGGAAACCCGATGGAGAAAATATTTACGAATCATAAAACCGCTAATTATGGGAACCAAACTGGGTGGTGGTGGTGTAGGAAGAAAAAAAGGCGACAACAAAATCCAACTACCAGCAAAAAAGCGCCTATCGTCGAAATCATCTCAATATGCTTATTGGAATAAACCTAAGGAGTTAGTGGATAGATTACGATTATTGTGGGGGTCAAAAGTAGCTGGACATACCGGACATGATAATGAGATTATGTCAATTATGGAAGAGCTTCGAGAAGAAGGAATAATATATTAAGTTTTGCACGTAGTTGCCATCCTCAGTGTCTGATAAGACGTGGAACCTTATAATATGGATCCTAGCCGAGAAAAAATTAAAGTCGTAAATGAATTACATAGGACAGCAAGAAAAAATTTTGTTAGAAGACGTACGGTCATAAAAGGATATCGAGATTTGTGGCAAATTGATTTGGCGGAAATGCAGCAATATGCTACTGACAATGATGGATACCGTTACATTGTTGTATGTATAAATTGTTACTCCAAATTCGTGTACACCAAAGCAGTTAAGAATAAGACCGGTGTTGAAGTTACGAATGCCATGAAAAGCATCATTGAAGAAGCATCATATGCACCAAACAATTTACAGAGTGATCAAGGAAAGGAATTTTATAATAGCACCTTTCAAGCACTCATGAAAAAATATAATATAAACCATTATTCCACATATAGCACGAAAAAAGCGGCAATTGTTGAGCGTGTTATAAGAACTTTGAAAAATAAGTTATATAAACAATTCTCGGCTAGAGGTTCTTACAGATGGTTACAAATATTACCAGCTATAACGAAGACCTATAATAACACTAAACACCGCACCATTGGAATGAAGCCTAACAGTGTAAAAGAGGATACCCCTATTAAAGCATATGACTATTTGAAAATTGTTCCGAAGAAAAAAAATTTCATTTGGGTGACGTTGTTCGCATTAGCAAGTACAAAGGTGTATTTGACAAAGGATATACGCCTTCGTGGTCAACGGAACTGTTTGAAATAGCAAAAGTTAATATTACAAATCCACCTACATACTTGCTACAATCATTGGAAGGTCAACCTATTAAAGGATGTTTTTACGAAGCAGAACTGCAAAAGACAGCTAGCCCTGGTGTTTATTTAGTTGAGAAAATTCTTAGAAAACGCAAGAACAATCAAAACGATCAATTGTTTGTAAAATGGTTAGGTTTTCCAAATCAATTTAATTCTTGGATAGACAAATCAGATATTGTATAAATATTATCAAATAGGTTTTACGTTACGTATGTATGCATTATAAATAATAATAATAAATATTGCTTTTCATAATTATTCGTTTTATTTTCAATTTAACAGTATAATTATGTTTTTAAATAGAACTTTATCTAGGTTGGTTTCCATTTTGGTTTTTTTGGATCCTTTATCTTCGCTGTAGTATACCGTGCAGCAAGTGAGTGAATTTGATACATTTTTTCCTTAAGGTACGTAATTTTGGTCTCATCATCTTCAAACATTTTTTGAAAAACCGGTACTAGCACATTACTAAGTATGGTATTTATCTGCGAACCAAGTTGATGAACTTCCGTAAGGACATATTCTTTGGTAGCAGCATCATTATCATTTATCGGTTGGGCAACATTCCTTAATAATTTTCCCTCTATATCAAAATGTCCATCTGAAGTAAGTTTAAATCCGATTCCGGGCAACCCTCGCGATAAGTTGTTACAAACAGGAGTTTTCTGTCGACCAACTTTATCAATTGTGTTGTTAACACGACCCATTTTAAAGTAAAACTAATTCACTCTCTTTATGTTCAGCCTATATATAAATGACATAACTAATAAAAATTCATTTTACAATACACCATGAAGCAAGTAAGATTTGACGAAGAAAGAAATATTATCCACCGTATGTCTGTTTGGTGTTTTGCATATAGACAAGCCAGACAAAGTAATTTTCAGCAACTAATACTTGATAGATATCGTTTTCAAAGGAGAATTGGAAAAATGGATGTAATGCTAGCGAGGATTTTAGAACGGAACCACAGAAATAATATATATCAAGAGCGATTTGTTAATTCAAATGTATGGTGAATAATAAACATATTTAGTACAAAAAGATTTTTATTAAGATTTAAATAATACATCCACACTATCATTAGAAAAACGCACTTATTCACATAAATTTAAAATTACATGACTATCATAAGAAACTTTTACACTATATCTAAATTGTCTCTATTTTTCGAAATTACCAGCGCTGCCCTTCTTGGTCGAATTCCATGGTCTCACTATTATTACGTTCTGATGAACCTCCTCCCCCTACTCCTCCTCCTCCTCCTTCTAAGAAAACAGGACTTTGAGGTGATTCGTTAATTATTTCGAGATCTTCAAAATTGCTTGAAGAAGTCCAGCGCTGCCCTTCTTGACTGAATTCCGGCGTATCGTGATTATTATGTTCTGATGAACCTCCCACTGAGACAGCGAGACTTTGCAGAGATTCACTAGAATTTTCACGAGATATTTGTTGCGGTGATTTCATCCCATGTTTCTTATGGTACTCATTTTGACACCATTCACAGAAACCCATTATTCCACTAATAAATTCCCAATTTTCGCAATTGGCACACATCTGACGACCGTTTACAGAGAATGGGCGAACAACTGCAATTTGACGTTCACTTTTTGGTGACTGCATTTTGAGGAAATAAATTACTATGCAGTATTCTGGAAGTACTGAAATGCAGACTGAAACAAGAAAGTTTTGTGCCTCTATTTGTATCTGTTAGGTGACCTTCAAACCCCTCCGCTCTCATATCCCATGTAAAATCGAGGTCACCATACACAGAATAGACTTGTTTCTTTATCTACATGCGCGTAATACGTATACGCTGAATAGCTTTTTCTTGATTCAACAATTTTGAATCGATTTCCTTAAGTCTTTTTGTAACAGATTGCAAAAAATCTTCATTCGCCTCTTCAGCAAGCTTTTTATTCATTTCATTAAGTTCTTTTCTAACATATTCCAAAACATCATTATTCACTAATTCACTAAGTCGTTTAATAATTTCACGCCTTTGTTCAAGAACATATTCCTGATTAGCGGCATCCCCAGGATTCTTTGGTGGTGCTACATTAGTTAGAGATTTCCCTTGTATATCATATTGACCATCATCGGTCAATCTAAATCCAACTCCTGGTTGTCCAACAAGAACAATGTGATTTTGGTCATTAAATTTTTGGCGCCCAAATTTATCAATTGTGTTGTTAACACGACCCATTTTTAGCTTAAACTGATGTGATTTTTGTGAAGGTTGCCTATTTATAAAAAAATTAAACAATAATTTAGGTACTTAATCATTTATTTAACATCTCATGTTATTATATTATACAATGAATTAAAGATTTTCTTCATCTTCTTGAACACACTCCATTTCGTCATCGCTAACAGTAGCCAATGCTTTACTATCAACTTCATTGGTGACTGCTTTATTTCCAAGGTCATCAAGAATAGTGGTATCATCTGCGGGAGCCAAACCATATTTTGTAGCTAATTCATCGGGTAAATGAGGCACTTCGAATAGGTAGCTTCCCAATTCTTCATTTATCATTCCAGCGCAAAATTCGTCCAGATCAATGGTTCCATATAGGTATTTCTCGCAAGTATGTGCTCCAGCCGTGAAATTTACGGCGTCTTTCATATACTTCCTATACTGACTTTCACTAAAACCCATATCGGATTTACCATAATTTGCAAAGTGTAGTATTTCTTCAGCCAGCTCTCTTAATTTACATGATAACCAATTAATGTACATATCTCGATTTTCAATGACAGTAGGGCAGTCACACATCTTAAATAGAAAATAATGGACATGTGATTGTGTGTGAGTGTGTGTTTTTCGATATATACTTAACAAGAACTATTTTATTACATTTTAAATCAACATTAAAATAGCCTAATCAACAATATATTACAAACAACCAAAATTTAACAACGCTCTAGTATTACCTCCAGAGAATACATGTGAGCTTTGCCCCAAATAAGTTAAGGTGTACTGATCACCGGAGTTATTCATCATTTCAATAGTATCCTCTGTCAGAATTTCAGCTACGCGTGATGGTAAAAATGTTTCAAATGTTGCTTTATGTGTTGGATCAAACAATGTGACGATAATGGCTTTTCCAAAACGTGAAGTCAAAGAATTAATTTTTTTTATCATATAAATTTTGCCCACCGTTAATGTAGAGAATTTTCTACGTTCCAGAAATTGAATATCTTGGTTTATCATATTGTTAATTTCGGCTATGGTCTGCTTTGAAATGCTCATGATTTAAAATACAATAAAAACAATTACTGTCAAGTACCTTGAATAAACACTTGTAGAACACACCACAAACACAATACTTTATATGTCAAAGCAACAGTTAACGCATACGATGTATGTGTGACTATGAAAGCTATTTTCGAAATGAGCCATATTTATAAGAAAATAATCCAAGGTCAAGTATTTATTTAGGGTGGGGGGAATACATCCGACGACCTCGAAAAATTCAAAACAAATGTAACCTTGAAATAAGCGTCGTCCACCTGGTCATCACCAAACAAAGAAACATCTGCTCGCGTTCAAGACCAAGCAAATGTAACCTTGAAATAAGCGTCGTCCACCTGGTCATCACCAAACAAAGAAACATCTGCTCGCGTTCAAGGCCAAGCAAATGTAACCTTGAAATAAGCGTCGTACACCTGGTCATCACCAAACAAAGAAACAGCTGCTCGCATTCATTGAAAATATGCACCGCAAATGTAACCTTGAAATAAGCGTCGTACACCTGGTCATCACCAAACAAAGAAACAGCTGCTCGCGTTCAAGGCCAAGTGCTTGACCTTGACCTTGGAATAACACCTGTGCATATCAAGGCCAAATAACAATAGCACACCTGGGCGTTCAAGGTCGACCCTACTGCGCATGCGGAGACTCGGGGAGCATCATATCCCTCTACTCATACCCCTCGTATATGAGTTAATGCAAGTCGTATGGGGTCGTACAGGTGCTCTAACTTTTTTATTACTCCATGTATTTTAGTTTAATATAAATAATTTGTAAAATATATCGACCTTTTCTTGCTGAATGTGGCGTATAATAAATAAACTAACACTAAACTGTCTTTCTTTGAATGACTGAAGCACCTGGTTAGAGCACCTGTCACTTAACTGAAGATTGTCGATGTTTCCATAGAAACCCTAAACGACTTGCATTAACTCATATACAAGGGGTATGGAAAATTACTTAGGTAAGTTTTGTTTTATTTTTGAAAATCATAGAAAAACAATCGAATATCGGTGTAGGTAACTTAGCATAAAATAGAGCTCATAACGATTACAATTTAATAAAAAAAAATTGTGAGCCCTCTGGAGAAACTTAAGGTACGTCCAGAACTCGCTTATTTAATGATCAATTGTTTTGTCAGTTACGTTTCCTGATGGGTCTTGATATAATTTTTCTCATTTAAACATTTTTCTACCTCTTCAAGTAAAAAAGTTATCTATTGGTCCCAATACAATCAATAACCCTGTACCGGGTGAGTCAACGACTGTGCGGAGTAATTTTAGACCTTGAAGATAAGATTTGTCGTTCATAAGCTTTTGTGTTAAGATGTGGTTGGATATTCTGCATATTTTAAAAATATTTTGAATTATACAGGGTGCGTGCAAAAAGTAGAGTGGCACAAAGTTAGATTTTTTATATGGAACACCCTATATTTGAATGGGTTTTTGAATTTTAGTGTAATTCCATAACTTTTTCATCATTAGTTTAATATGCGAAAAATTCATAGTTTTCAAGATAATTCGGCTTGTAATGAAAATTTAGCATTTGCAAGCATCTCTTTGTTGTGAAAATACCACTTAAATTTTGATTTCAAGGGTTTCATAATAATTTGTGTGTTGAGTAAATTAAATCAAAAAAACATATCCACTATGAAGTATTTGACATCTCATTTACAGGGTGTTTTAGTTCTAGGTCCGAAGTCAGAAAACTTCTAATTAAAAAATATCACTTGTATCAAATAGAACACCCCATATATTTTTCTGCCATCTTTTAGCTCGTCAAAAACTCTTCACATTTTGTAAAGAATGTCCTATCCCTATCTCTAATAGTTTTTGAAATATTTTGATTGACATTTCGAATACAATAAATAATGGGTCCTTCCCTTCGCGGTAGAAGTAAAAACCTGTAGGCAAAACTAACTAAATACAAACATAGATATCTTCACATTTACACTACAACGTAATGAACACCATTATTTTTGTAACTAGGACTGGAGCTATAAGACTGTCGCCATAACCAACCGAACTTAGCGCTGACCCTGTTATCATTTTAACTTCTAATAATTTTTTGAAGCATTAGTAACTTTAAAGTGTTATTAAACCAATGATATATGTACATATATCATTGATTAAACTAATTATTATTAAATAAGAAAGTTTCATTAAAATAAAATTAGTGTTCCCGTGTGAATAAGTAAGTGTGTTTATTAAAAAATCTTCAGTATTTAAAGTATCTCCTATAATATCAACTTTTGAACTCAGTAAAGTTAACTAAATCATAGTAATTTGAAGTCAGAAATTTACTGTTGCTCTATATGCCATTACTTTTAAACCACACGTATTTAATTGCATAGGAAATTCCAAAAGTGATTATCTCTAAAACGGTTACTCCTAGCAATTTCAATAAAGTATACGTTTTTGACGTAAGAGAAGCAGTATAATTGATTTTTTTTTAATAGTTGGATTCATATACTAATCTTAAAAAAAGTTTAGTCATTTAATAGTATAGTATTAATAAGTACGGTATGCCCTCTACTAGCCTCATCAAAAGTATAGGCGAATTGAATTCCTCGCCTCAAAAAAAACCCGAATCCCTAATTTCTTGCCGCTATGTCGTTTTGTTGAGAAATTATTGGAAAAAATCGAAAACCAAATTAAAACTGAGACACTCTGTATCTCGGTTATTATCAACTTTAGAATTAGGAAAGTTTGAATAAATCGCATTATTTCGACATAAGGAATCTGCTGTTGCTCTGTGTCCCATTACTTTTGGACCACCTTGTATAACGTTCATTTTGCCCGTGGCCCTATTCCCTATTTAGTTGTGTTCATATTTTAGATTAGATGTGATGTCGCGAAGCTTATGACTCCTCCCCCCCTTATCATGTCTTGTCACACTTTGTGGACCCCCTCCCCCTTTGCGTGTGACGTAATTAATGGATCACACCTTCCAAAAAAATGTACATAATATATTCGAAAAAAATATTTTTCAAAAAAACCTATTTGTCAGGAAATTTACTTTCGCAAGAATTTTCGTAGATCCCGAGCGGGTGGAGGGAGGATGGAGATAGATATTAGATAAATATCCACATAGGGCCACGACTTTCGGCAGGGACTAATGTTTAATGGAGAGCTCATTAAGCCTACCTTCCCATAAGTACCGTGTTTCTACACATAGTTTTTTTTCTTACCCAATTTAAAAAATACTGAAAAAAGCTAGAAATATGGTTGTGTACTTATGTCATGCGTCAGAGCAGTGAACTACTTTGAAAGGCATTTATTTTCTTAATATGTTACATCGTCACTCTTAACCACTAAACTTAAGTAATATATACATGTCTAAATATATATTAGGGTGTCCGTTATTTCCCGACATTAAAATTATTCAAACCTCGGCAGTTATTTCGGTTCTAGGACCCCAAAAACGGGGTTTCCCCAAGTTTCAGCTCGATCCGTTGCAAATAGCCGTGCTACCGCACACTTCATTTTTTCCATGTTATTTAAGTGGAGAAGGGCAATTTTCTTGGTATTTTTGGGATTACAAAATACTGATTCAGACAATCCGTTTACTAACCGTTGACTACTATTCTACAATGATATATTTACATGTAGGAACAGTAGGGTGTCCGTTATTTCCCGACTTTAAAATTAATCAAAGCTCGGTAGTTATTTCGGTTCTAGGACCCCAAAAACGGGGTTTCCCCAAGTTTGAGCTCGATCCGTTACAAATAGCCGTGCCACCGCACACTTCATTTTTCCCATGATATTTAAATGGGGAAGGGCATTTTGCTTGGTATTTTTGGAATTACAAAATACTAATTCAGACAATCCGTTTACTAACTGTTGAATACCTTTCTACAATGATATATTTACATGTAGTTATTTAGCCCATTCGTAAATTTTTTTTTAATATACAAAAAAATAAAAAAAAATTACGAATGAGCTAAATAACTGTTCCTACATGTAAATATATCATTGTAGAATGGCATTCAACAGTTAGTAAACGTATTGTCTGAATTAGTATTTTGTAATCCCAAAAATACCAAGAAAAATGCCCTTCCCCATTTAAATAACATGGGAAAAATGAAGTGTGCGGAGGCACGGCTATTTGCAACGGATCGAGCTGAAACTTGGGGAAACCTCGTTTTTGGGGTCCTAGAACCGAAATAACTACCGAGCTTTGAATAATTTTAATGTCGGGAAATAACGGACACCCTAAGGAACAGTTATTCAGCCCATTCGTAAAAAAATATATAAAAAAATAAAAAAAAACTTTACGAATGGGCTAAATAACTGTTCCTACATGTAAATTATATCACTGTAGAATGGTATTCAACAGTTAGTAAACGGATTGTCTGAATTAGTATTTTGTAATCCCAAAAATACCAAGAAAAATGCCCTTCGCCATTTAAATAACATGGGAAAAATGAAGTGTGCGGTGGCACGGCTATTTGCAACGGATCGACCTGAAACTTGGGGAAACCTCGTTTTTGGGGCCCTAGAACCGAAATAACTACCGAGCTTTGAATAATTTTAAAGTCGGGAAATAACGGACACCCTTATATATATATATATATATATATATATATATATATATATATATATATATATATATATATATATATATATATATATATATATATATATATATATATGACACACATTACGACCCCCATTCAAGGGAAGTCCAATGTGGCAACGCGACCGGAGTGCGGCCGGGGCTGATGTTAACCCTTGGTAGCCACGGTGACGTGAAGATGAGGGGAAAAGAGGACTCTTTTCGCAGAATCTTTCAGAGTCAGTGAGAGATTGTTTTACTACAAGAGTTTGAAGAGCGTTGGTGGACATTTATTATTGTTAAAATATAAAAATATAGGATCGCTGGAAAAAACACTGAAAAACCAGCTTACAAGCAATGAACTTGTTTTCATAAAATTATTCATAAGTAAAAACTGAAGTAAGTATATTTGATAATTTTCACTAGACAACAATGAACAAAAAGTAAAATTTTGGTCCGTCGAAACCGAAACCCCATTGTTATTACTTAACAGTGGTCTTTTTCACACCCACACTTTTGGTCCATCATGGGTCAACACTTGTGACCTAACAAAGCGCGAAACAGAATATTTCACAGAAGAAACATGATATTCGTCACTGGGACACCCTGCGGATACGACGTGGCTAAATAATGGAACTGTCAGCGGCTCCATTTGTTCGCTCTATCTCTAGTTGTCACGTATTTTGCCAACGTTAACGTCTTTCTTGGGAATATGAGCAATATGAGAGTTTTCTTTCTAGCAATTTGCATCTGAATCGCAAGATGTTTCTTGGAAATTAATACATCTTCTCGACATTTTATACATGTTTAGTTTCCTGTTCCTATACACGCCAAGAAAAGTGTATGTACCGGGCGAGCCAACGATTGCGCGGAAAATTGTATGCCTTGATTTGTCGGTAATATGCCTTTGACTAGTTATGGTTGGATCTGCATATTTTAAAAATATTTTGAATTACACAGGGTGCGTGCAAAAAGTAGGGTGTCACAAAGTTAGACTTTTATTAATGGGACACCCTGTTTTGGAATGGGTTTTTGAATTCTACGTGTAATTTCATAACTTTTTTGCTGTGGTTTAATATACGAGAAAGTCGTAGTTTTGAAAATAATTCGATTTGTAATGACAATTTAGCATTTGCAAGCATCTCTTTGTTGTGAAAATACTACTTAAATTTTGACTCCAAGCGATTCATAATTTGTATCCCGAGTAAACTAAGTCAAAAAAACATATCCTCTATAAAATATTTGACATCTCGTATACAGGGTGTTTTATTTCTAGGTCCAAAGTCAGAAAACTTCTAATTAAAAAATGCCACTTTTATCAAATGGAACACCCATACCTCGTCAAAAACTCTTAGCATTTTGTAAAAAATGTGATCGGGCGGAATATAGCCCGACCAACGGAGTAAAACATCGCTTTCTTCAATCCTATCCCTATCTCTAATAGTTTTTGAAATATTTTTATTGACATTTTGAATACAATAGATAATGGGTACTTCCCTTCGCGGTAGAAGCAAAAACCTATAATATGTAAAACTAACTAAAACAAACATAGATATCTTTACATTTACACTAAAACATAATGAACACATTATTTTTGTAACTGTAACCCCCCAAAAAAAATTTAGTTTCTTCTTAATAAATGTTCGAAAAGATGTCCTTCTTGTTCAAGACACATGGCAATTCTTGTAATAATATTTTCCCTGACATTGGATGACATGCCTGGTGTTATTGTTTGATATATATGTATATATCCCAAATCCTATTCTCCATGTCCTGCATTGTCGTAGGTGGTGTGACATACATATACCCTATCTTTTATGTAGCCCCATTGGAAAAAATCTAACGTTGTAAGGTCACATGACCTTGGTGGCCATGCAACATGCAACAAAACCCCCGCGGCCAATCCCCTTTGAGGATAGTGCTAATCCAAATATTCTCTGGCATCACGATTAAAGCACAGTCTAAAGTAAACTTTGATTAAAGTGTTGGGGGGGCATTTCGATCAATGTTCGTCCGAAAAATTGGGAAAAGATTACGAATGTGTACTGGTATTCCCAAAGAATAACACAATTTTATAAACATTGTTTCTTAAAAAAGTTCTTTAAAAAAGTATTTTATATATTTAACTTCGTATAAAATTACGAGAAATAGCTCCTTTCAGAAAATAGCTGACTTTTTTGGTATATCTAAAACATACGCATGTGCGATATTTGCTCGAAGTATTTTATTACTAGCCAAGTTTATGAAACAATTAATTTATTGGCCAAGTGGTGACTCTATAAAAAGAAATCTTCCAATACAATTTTGAATGTCATCGATTACCGACTGTTTAGAAATAGAAATTGAAAAACCTAGAGCCGTTGTTCAGCAGTCATTAACTTGGTCAGAATATAAGAAAGTGCAATATTTGATTTTGTATACTCCTGATGGGTTCATAAACTTTATATCAAGTGGTTATGGTGGCCGTGCAAGTGACGCTGCAATATTTGAAGATTATGGTTATTTAAACGTTCTTCCAGAAAATTGTGTTGTTATGGCCGACAGAGGTTTTAAACAAATTGAAACTTTCTTGAACAAAAAAAAATGTGCTCAGTACTCAGTAAAAACTGTATATAGTAATTTAAAAATGTTGTTTTTCCAAAAATGTAGCGCGGAGTTAATAAGGTGTTTTGTAAATTCTGCATCATATTCTACGTTAACAATAGTAATTTTTGTTTTGTATTCTCGAACTCTGGGTGTACTATTCCTTTTTTTTACATCTCTCCTTAACATTTTCAAGTTTATTTGAGCCAAATATTTTTTTTGCTATTTTATTTTTAGAATTAATATACCGCGAAAAAGCATTTTCTGACATGGGACATTTTATTTCAATAACCGAATCCTCTGTCACCCCGTCAGGCAAAGCCCCTACAACTCCGTACTCCTTTAAAGTTATAAACCCAACTTGCTGCACAGTACTATTGAGCTTTTTTTTTAAATTCTTGGAAGTTGGAGGAATTCTTCCTCGACCGAGGTGGTACCACCCCACACATCCTCTTAAAGGGCTGGTGAAATCCCTACGGATGTTTCCAGCTCTGGATGTGTGAGTCGATTCCCCAGTACACCCAGTACTTAGACTTCGGTCTTCGTGGGATGTCGGAAGATAGAAAAAAACAATTCTATAAGCACCATTTTCTCTACTAAAGTTTTTCCCCTTTTCATAGCTGGAGTGTCAAATTTTTTCGAAACCCCCAGAATTTGTGTTAGCAAACTGTCATTTGCTTTTTTGCAAACAGCTGCTTCATATAATTTTGAAGCTGTTAGGCGACCATAACTAAGCTCGAACCACAAAGAGTCTTCGCTTTGAGTATGGCCCGGTTTGCTGACATTCTTAATTTCTTCAATGCTTAACGTATTTTTACAAAAAAAAATTATCTGTCGTTTGATTAAGAACACCTTTAATAAAAAAAATTTATGAAATGATGGACGGATATCTTCTTTCTATCATTTACTGGGAAGTTATGTAAAAGTAATGGACATACGTAATTATTTTGTATTGCAGTCATTTCTAAAACATCACTGAGAAACTCGTCGGTAATTGGAATGTTCATGGGAGTTTTTTTAAGGCTTTTCCAATATTTTCACACTTAATAAATTTAACAGTAGACCCTATTAGGGATAAAACTGATTTTTTTTCCAGTAACAAAGTACTGTGGTAGGCACTGGTTCTTCTGTTCGACGATGTAACCACATCGGGAATGCGATGGCATGTTTACATCCCACATCAGCTGCAGTACAATCGAGACATTTAACTTCTTCAACCATCTCCATTTCTTCGTTAATGATGATATTAACCGAATAAGGCATCATTCTGACCTTGTGTTCTGCGTAAATCCTAGCTTTCGCTTTTACCAGACATCTGTTACCTCGCAGAGCTATAAAAAAGTGAACTTCACATTTATCTGCGGCCGCTACTTCGCACCAGAGTACTAGAGTCTAGCCGGTCGGGTGCTACAAACGATCTTCTATGCCCGCACCACCCGGTTAGGTCCAGCGTTTCAGCTGATTGCAAGGTTGTGGGGTGTATTGGCAATGGGTTAGGGCTCTGGTACTATTTAATTATTTTTTGTGAAATTTTGGCATTAAAGCTGTACTTAGAAATAATATAATTTCTTCTTCTGGCCATGGAGTTGTGAAATACGTTCTCGGACAGGTTTGCTCAGTTTTAGGTTTCATCAGTATCTTTTTTAATTTTTTATCTTTACCTCAGCAAACCTGTTCGAGAGCGTATTTCAAAACTGACTTTATTATGCAATTTTGCAGAATATGCAGCTGATTGATGACAAACGCCTGACTCCACAACATACAGGTGAAATGGTGGCGCGCGCATTAAAGATCGTTTGTAGCACCCTACCGGCTAGACTCTAGTCTACTTCGCGTCCTTTGTATATACATATTAGTGTTGCTAAAAAGTGCAGGCCTAAGACAGCAAAACACACAAATGCTTTTGTTGTAGATTTTGCCGACGCTTCGACTTTAAGTCTTTTTCAAGACTGAAATAAAATACTTAAAATACAACAGCCTAGCCTACCTAATTAAATTATTTTCTATTTACATTTTTTTAATATAAATTTACATAGGCCATTATATACACATATTAAAAATTCAATTAAAATGATGTTTTTGGTTAAAGGAAATTAAATAGAATTGGGTTTTTGTAATTTTTAAAAATGTTTTATTTAGGTACTTTATTATTTTTTAGTCCAATATTCCCTTAACTACAACCACTCTTTACCATTCCACTTGATACGTGAGATGATAAAAATCTAGAGCTTACCATAATATTGTATTGTCGTCAGACTTACGTAAGTCTAAAAAAATTTAAATCAATACGACATGTGAATGAGGCTGAAAATCGAGTTGCAAGATTTTTTACATTCAAAGTCACCCATTTGTAGATCAAGCTAATAAAAGCGTGTTAAAAAGTGACGTAGGCGAAGCTGCGGGTGACAGCTAATTATATTATGTAACAATATTTTATTGTCTTTTTAGTCCTAAATTCGTTATTTACATACGGTTGCCCAGTTACAGGTCAGGAAATAATATCTTAAAGTGGCCGCAGGCGAAGCTGCGAGTAACAGCATAGTTATAATTTTTTAATTACATTTTTATTCTGTCAATATTGTGTATCTAAGGTATTTGTTTTAAACTTACCGACTAGCTTTGACACCGCTGGATTGAGCTTGGTTAAAATTAGTATTTGACGAGAGAAAATCAGAGACTATAATCACGTCTACTTTTCGCAAATTATGTGGATCTCTTTTCTGGTAACCTTCCTCCATATTTAATATTAACACAATAACAGTGACCCAGATAATAGCGCGCAGTTATCCGGGATCTACACGAGCTTGCGGGCACAATAATGTTCGGCGAACAAGTTAGCAGTATCTCGGATAAATTTTATAGAACTAAAATAAGTAAGTCGACGATTAGGCAAAGCCCCTACAACTCCGTACTCCTTTAAAGTTATAAACCCAACTTGCTGCACAGTACTATTGAGCTTTTTTTTAAATTCTTGGAAGTTGGAGGAATTCTTCCTCGACCTTAACATAAATTAGAACAGAAGACGCTGTAGTCCATAAGCCCATTTATCACAGACTGCCAATTTATTTAGAAAACTACATCCCTATCACTTAAATCCCTACGTGTTTCATATTATCTCCATCGTTCAGACTCGTGCCGATGTCGAATCCTTACTAAATCTCGTCCGATTGTCCTATATATTTTTCTGCCATCTCATAGCTCGTCAAGAACTCTTAGCAGTTTGTAAAGAATGTCCTATCCCTATCTCTACTAGTTTTTCAAATATTTTGATTGACGTTTCGAATACAGTAGATAATGGGTATACCGTGAAGTTCAACACCAAAACCATTGGTCGGTTAATGCGTGGTGCGGCAATGCGGCATTCTTCACAACAGAATAGATCTGTCCATAAAAAAATCAATATTCATTAAACTTTGGTAAAATCAAGAGTTCGACCCAATATTACCAATATTTAAACCTTTGCTCGAAAAAAAATTTATCCGAACTACAATAGGGGCCCTAGAAATCGCTTGCCTGGTTTGAATCAGGTAAACGCGTGCTCATTGGCTTGACGTCACAAGCTTGCTGGCTCGTCTGCCGCCAAGCCGTTGCATGCCAGGTTAGGTAATACAACGTTGTTGTTTTCGGTAGAATAAAGTCTGTATCACTGTGTTAAATACGTTATATCTTTACTGTTGGCGATAATATATTCTTAAAAGTGAATGGGTTCGAGTGTAGACTAGTGCTCGGAATTTTTGAAATTTAGCTATTTGAATACTCACTTCATTTATTATTCAAATATTCGAATTACTCAAGGTTCGAATAGTCTTCACGAATAGTCGATTCGACTAGTCGAATAGTCGATTCGAATATTCCAGTAGTCGATTCGACTATTAAAATAGTCGATTCAACTATTCGAATAGTTGATTCGATTATTCGAATAGTTGATTCGACTAAAATTGAAGCGGAATCGGCCTTTATTCTAACTAATACTTGAACTGACACTCATTACTGGCTGTTACTTCTTTTTTGAAACTGAAAACTTTTTCTAAACTTAACTAAACAATTGAGTAAAGTGCATACGTATTTTTAACCGTTTCATATAGGTTTTTGACTACTCAAATATCCGAATACTCAAATACTTCAACTGACAAGCATTACTGACTGTTACTTTTTTGAAACTGAAAACTTTTTCTAAACTTAACCAAAGTATTGAGTAAAGTGCATAACTACGTATTTTTAACCGTTTCATATAGGTATTTGACTAATCAAATATCGGAACATTCAAATAGGTACTCGAAAACTCAAATATTTGAATATTCGAATACTGAAATATTTATTTGAATATTGGAATAGTCGAACATATGAATAATTTTGAAGGGAAAATATTCGCTTTTCCAATATTCGAATATTTGAATTATTCCAGTTTGATTCCGAGCCTTAGTGTAGATACCAAAGTTGCCCGAAATTCCGTGCGCATGTACAGCACGCTCGGTTTGCGCGTGGTCGCATTTTGGTCTACTGCGCAGATGTCAAAAAACGAAAAATATATAAAAAAATAAATACAAAAATTTAGTTTCGAAAAAAAGTTTCCCACACAAACAAAAAAAAGTTCACATGAATTGCGCAGGCTGGTACTGTATGGCACCAGAGGTCGGCTATCGGTTGTTGACTGATGCCCCGCCCGAACGGGTAAATTGCGTGCCATTTTGACATTTTTTTATGTATGTTGCAGCACTACTCCATACTCGAGAGGACCTTTTCTAGACTTAGAGATATTCTAATTATTGTAGTATAGTCTAGATTTGTTTTAGTTTTACCTCTGGTACAAAAAATATTTTCACGGCGCACCTGAACTTTCGTATTTCAAGTCGATAAGCGTGAGTCATTGGGACGAGCTCGTATGATTTTTCCGTTCCTTAATTATCACAGTGAAATGAATTATGCTAACTACAAAAAGAGGGTCCAAGAAAAAGTTATTCCTAACCTGAACGCAAAGATTGTTCTTGTTGTCGATAACGCTCCCTACACAACGTGCAAACAGAAAAATTTACCAATTTTAGTTACAGAAAGGAAGCAATGAAGGCATGGTTAAGACGACGTGGTGCCACCGTTACCGACGACATGTTAAAAGTGGATTTATACAGTTTAATTAAAATGAGAAAACCTTTAGATAAAACATATGAGATAGATAAAGTCTTGGAAGAACACGGACAACACGTTGTAAGATTAGCTCCATACCATCCGTGGATCTAAATCCCATTGAACTTATTTGGGCCTCTCTAAAACAGTTTGTTGCCAACAGAAATATTGATTTTATTTGTATTAATGTAGAAAATTATTGTAGGGAATTTTTCGGTACGTTTTCCCAACAAGATAATAACAATAATAATAAGACTGGTATCAATTTATTATATGAATCAGGTAACTTAAACTTAAAAGGTAAAATTTCCAGAGAGTATTTATAATAGGCACCACTCATAATCACAATTCAACCACTTTAACACAAAGTAATTTGTCTTTATTCTTTATCAGAATCAAGCAAGCAGAATCCAGGAACAAAATTGCTGATGACTGCTACCTGTCTTAAACTAATTTATGCTAAAATAATGACTACATAGGAAGAATAATCTTATTTAAATATTTAAATGAAACCGAATATTATAAAGCAAATATGTAATTTCATTTTTGTCGCTGACAGTACTTTAAGCGAAAGCAGATGCCGCTTAATATTGCCATTTCTGTTATCTGAATGCTATCTCAGTTCCCCCTTCGCGCAAGTATGCAACATTTCAGAGGCAAAGCTATATTTGACAAGCTGTATGTTCACAATATTTAAAATTAAATGTGGCACGAAATTACCTGTATCACCAATAAAGTGCATTTCTTAAAGCGGAGCATAAGGTTTTATATGTTAAATTTTTAACACCATGTTAATTCCTGTTCTGATAGAAGTATAGAGATAATTTGAGAGTTCTGGGATTATGTTAATTTGACAATTTTATTATGCCAAAAAAGCTCCAAAAAATACCTAAAAATGCATTTATTTTTTGCAAAACATTAAGTTTTCACACCCCTTGTATTTTTGTTTTTTACCTTCTCGTATCAAGTGAAGGTGACATGCATTTTTTGCCATTAAAACTTTATTGTTGCAATTTTAGATATATTTTTTTGGTATTTTTGAAGCTTTTTTGGCAAACCCGACAAATTAACGTAATCTTAAGAGATTTACCTATGTCAAGTTTTATCCATTATTTATATATTATTTAACATTGTAAAACCCTATGGTCCGCTTTAAAAAAATGCACTTTACCCTATCTACATAATATTATGTATCGCAGTTAAAGAGACATTAGGGACTTTTCGCTAACTATAAGCGTAATTTTTAAATCGCATAAATCACGAGACCTGCACAACATACTGTGAAAATGTGTACCATTTTTAAGAACAAACGCTTTTCCGCCCAGCGAGCCGAAAATCTTGTTTTCAGGACCAACCAGTGCCGATATTTTTGCTTTTAAAGATACGCGATTAGCTGTAGCAAACACTCCCTATTACACATATAATTTTAAAAATCCCGTGAAAAAATAGAACACTAGTGTTCTATTTTTCTTTTCATTTGTCTTAGGATTAAAATTTTAATTTGTTTTGTGTTAAGTTCAATGGTCTAATTTCTGGCTCAAAATTTAAACCAAAAGTTACACTTTTGAATCTAAAATAAAAAAAATGCAATCACATATGCAGGGTTTGTTCTGAATCAGACCAAATATTTCATAATGACTATTTTCTAAAATGACTTCTAAACCTGAGACAAAAAAAAATTAGATTTTTGAACTTAAGATATCTTAAATCTAGAAGAAGTAATGGAATACTATATATTTGGATAAGAAATGAAAATATCGTTGCAACAATATTATTATCTATCCCTGGTGAATAGATATTCCTTGGCATTGAGCAGTATATCTGGCATCATATCTTTATAAATTTTGGATAAAAAGTCAAAAAATCTTTGCAACAAACTTGTATTTTTGATACCCCGCGTTCTTGTTTGGTGCTTTTAACATATTTGGAAACAATTGGATATAGAATTAATACTCATGTTTAGCATATTCTCCACGATTTATTATATACCTAAAGACCAGTTGACTAAAAGGAACAAATATGGGTAAAAATCTATAGACTGAAAAATTAGTTTTTACCTTTTAAAGGTTCAAATTTAAGCTATATCAGTTATAGAAATATTTGGAGGAACAAAATTGGTATTTGATGCAAATTTAATTTAACAGGAGCACGGCAGTATTTTTTATTGTTATAGTATTTGATGCAAAATTTAATTTAACAGGAGCATAGCAGGACTTTTTATGGTTAAAGTATTAAATAAAATTTGCATGAAATTTGAATTTTTTTCCTCTATTTTTATTTATTTATTTATTTATTTATTTATTTATTTATTCACAAAGTGCATCAACAGTAAAACATTACCAATTACAGATACACCCTAACGCCTAAGATAATACAGGTAAACTATATATGAACACTAGCGTCTACGGATCCCACACTAAAAATTTTGCTTTCAGGTTTTTAGCTTTACTATCGCGCAGGTGCATCTAAGGTTGCATACGTTTCTGTTTTGGTTTGGTTAGGTTAGGTGCAATTATTGCATAGTGAAAAAACATTATAAAAGCTAGAGCTATTATTTATTTATTTAAAGGTACTTTTCATGAAATATGTAAATGTTGTTGTCTAACTGTGGTAGCAGGTTGTCTAGTTGTTTATTTAATTAATTATTAAACCAACTGTAGTTGTAGCAGATATTTTGAAGTATAATCTGTATGATATTAAAATGTTTTAGGGAATTATTACATTATACAAGGCCGTCCCTATACGGCGTGCAGCGTGTGCCCCGCACAAAGGCAGCAATGGATAGAGGCGGTAAAATCAGTTAATAAGGAATTTTTTTAACTTTAGAATAATAGTTTATTATGCAATGAGCACTTAATGTTAACTATTAATATTGAATTGAAATATCCACCCAACATTATTACGTCAATTTTATTGTTGTCAGCTTCTTATTTTTCTTAATGCCAATGTCATAATCAGAGCTAGGCAAACTACTTGAAAAAAGTAGTGGAGTATTACTACTAACTACTTTATCATAAAAGTAGTTTAACTACTTGGTAGTTAAACTACTTCTTCAAAAAGTAGTTAGAATACTAACTACTAAGTAGTTAGACTACTAACTACCTACTAAGTAGTTAGAAGTTCAATATTTAACTACAAACCAAACCAGACATGTACCGTTGTGGCTCAAAAAACCAGTGCCGTAGCTGTACTTACAAAAATGATTAAAAAAAGGACTTGAACCTATAACAAATAAAAAAATTTAAAATAAAATAAATTTTTTTATTATTTAAACTTTATTGTAAAGTTAACTGTCCACTGACTTAAATTTGAACATCAATTATTAACACAGTTCCTTTTTGGTACAAAAACACAAAACTAAATCATATTAGGCAAAAGGAATACGAGGTATTTAAAAATCAAAAATTTTGATTTTTTGAAAACTTTTAAAACCTGAAAATTCTATATTAGGTTTGCTTATCGCTTACTGGACTGGAAACGTCAGACGAGAAATTTCCGAGAACTTGTTCTAACGAGATTTTTGGCACGCGTCAACATACATGTCATGTAATGACGTAATATAGAGGGATGTAGTTAAATATTTTTAAAAGTAGTTAAATTACACCAAAATAGTTAAAATATCTTAAGTAGTTAGCACTGAGTAGTTAACTACGTTTTGATTTTATGCAGACTTAAAATAATCGAGTATATATAACTACTAGGAGAAAAAAGTAGTAAGAATACGACTACTTTTACAGAAAAAGTAGTTAACTACTGCCTAGCTGTGGTCATAATAAGGAGATTTAGACATTTTATTATTTTTTAATTCTTTTAAGTCCAAAATTCGGTCTACTATAGTATTAACAGTTTATATATCTAGGTCGTAATGGAGGCATTTACTGTAGTAAACTAAAGATTTTTTAAAATAGAACATTGGAAAAATTTATATACTAGTTTTAGTTCTTTTTTTTTCTTATTATAAAACACCAATACTAAATGGTCAAACAGTTTGTGACTTCAAATGTCCAGACTGCGATGTAAAGCATAAAATACATATTACATTATCTACTTTTTTAAATGCCCTTGTATTACAAAACTAGTAATTTTCAACGCTCGCCCGTATAATGTGACAACGAAAACGCCAAAACAGAAGCGTATGCAACCACAGATGCACAAAGCAAAATTTTTAGTGTGGGATCTGTAGACGCTTGTTATATGAACTACAATATACCTAGGATATCAAATTACGATTCTGAGACTGCCACAACTTTTGCGTAATAATCCTTTTATATTCGGTTAGACTAGTCACGTCTATATCAACATCATTTGCAACCCCGTTAAACAGATCACACATGCGGTATAATGGGGAATTCTTATATTTGCTTGTTCTTGGAAATTCCAAATAAAAAACGTTTTTTTCTCTAGTATTTGTCCTCTTCACCGATATTTTGATACATGCTCACAGTCTCAAACCCCTTTTTCCAGAAATATTTGACTATACTTATACATTTTAAAATTTACTTTATTCATATCATTAGAGTGGTAAGTCTCTTTAATAGGGATTACAAAAATACTTACATATACATACACTCACTGTTATATATATATTTATTCTAATCTCAACTTAAAATATCGTTCACAAAAGTGCAAAATAACAAACCGTACCATTTCTTATGTATCTGCGGATCTAGAAAAAAAATGAAATTCATTAAAACAGCTATCAGCTATATCTTTCACAAGAAAAGGAAAAATGTCACAACAAAATTAAAAATAACTCTAACTGAAATGGAACACCTAGCATATTTTTCCATACTTTGGTAAAAAAATTGGAAGACATTTTCACTGGATCATATTTAGTACCTATTCATGTAGTTCTGCTGGAAGTATTTAGGACAAAATCAGTTTTAACTCGTATTATTGTGTACATGCGTGGACAGATTTCCCAGTTATTACCAACATCCGACACATTATTTTTATGAGTTGAGATCTTAAAAACTTATAAATATCAAGGTTTGTAAGATTTTATTGCTTTTTTATAAAGATAAGCAAAAATATACATGGTGTTGGTGTTCTAGTATGTGAGCTTTTGATCATACCATGCAAGCAAATACAATTTCAGCAATTCTTTTTAGTTTCATTCCATACATATTGTTACAGTTGCTGGGTTAATTAATATTAAAGCTAGACTGTCAAGTTTTAAATAATTAGCACTGTTTAAAAAATACTTAAATAAAAGAAATGCTGCCAAATGTGAAGCTTGCTATTTTAAAAGTCAGTACTTACTACTCATATAAAAAGATGGAATACTGCAGCTTTTTGTTACTTACTTCAATTTCTTTAATGTTTTCATATTCCTTTCCTTAGCTTTGGCGAGCCACACCTTAATGGTTTTAATAATTTCGTTCCACGCCTCTTTCATTCCCTGACTGAGAAGAACAGCTTCTAAAATAAAAAGTTATTTTTGAACCAGTTGGTTGCAATATTTTAATGGCATGCAACAAAGCACATAAAAAATTTAGTTGTCTAAACTAAATTTTATTAATTTAGCATACTTACTTAAGACTACTCGACTAATCTTAAGGTTTATAAATTTTCTTTTCTCTTTTCCTCCTTTTCAACTGCCCAAATTCATTAGGCATTATTCTATACATTATCTTTCTGGTAATACGATCAACAGAGTCTCCTCCAGTTTTACTGTTCTTTAGCCTGAAAAGATTGCTGAATGCTAGATTCTTAAACTTACTTTTTTCGTCTTTCCAGTTTACTTAAAATTATTACTTGCTACTCATAATATTTAAACTCACCACATTCTGAAAGTTGACTTTGTCCTCTAAATATTGCTCAACTTTTATCAAGTTCTCATCATTGTCCATGGGCCATGACATGATCCATAAAAAACTGGATCTTCAGTATTTTCTTGCCCATTTTTTAACTCGAAAAGTTTTTCAATAGTTTCCAAAAAACACAAATAGATAGATAGTTTCCCAATAGTTTCCTCCACACAAAGGAAAATGAAAATAAAAGGCATGTTTCACTAGTTTCAGACAAAAGCCGTAGAAAAAGATTTACACAAAAGCGACAAAAGCCAAACAAACATGTCATTTGTCAAAATGATCAGTTTCGATCAGTGAACTCAATACTACCTTGAGTTCACTGGTTTCGATCCACGTTGAGTGCGTTCGTTCACAACAACTCGTTTTGCTTTTAGCAAACTTCATGTAGGTACTCGCGAAAGACGAATCGGCGATAAACAATAGATTGATCGCAAATAAGATATAATATAATTTATGTTAGTACAACAGAAGTAATACATAGCGGAATATTCCTGTCATATGCTTAGAATGTTCGCTTAACGTAAATGCGTGCCTTACAAAAGATATGAATATTCTTAAACGAATATCTATTATACTTGCTGCTTAGCTCATTCTCAGAATATTCCTGTGCGAATATGTTTTCACCTGTTGTCAGCATATTCTAGGAATGTGTATATGCGCTGTTTGCTATGTGGGAATTACCAGTCATTGGAAACTCTTCGAGGAATTTTATTAAATTGCGAATTTAAACACAAAAAAATTGGTAATCGGATGGTTATAATGGAATCGCGCCGTCTTGTTGAACATCGTCAAGAATATTTGCGTAAAATAAAAGAATACCGGGAATCAAATAGGTATATAATCTAGATGAGACATGGTTTGATACTCATGATGTTGTTCAGTACGGTTGGGTAGATGAAACTCAAAATTGCAGTTTAAATGCACCGTGTTCAAGAGGAAAGCGCGTGATAATACTTCATGCCGGAGGTGAAAATGGTTTCGTGCCCAATGCACTGCTTTGTCGGCCAAAAACATAAACCAATCTTCTGCCGATTATCATGAGGATATGACTGGGGATTTATTTGAGAAGTGGTTTGTTGATCAGCTTTTACCGAACATTCCACCACACTCGGTAATCGTCATGGACAATGCACCATATCATTCGCGTATATTAAACAAAATACCGAATAATAATACTAAAAAGGAAGACATTGTAAATTTTATGAGGCATAAAAATATGGAAATTCCTGAAAAGGTCCCGGTAAAAAAAGAGCTGATAAAAATGATAAAGAGTCGAAATTTTAAAAATGAATATGTAATTGATAATCTTTCCACTAGACACAGCCATACTCTCTTGCGGTTACCTCCTTATTATTATTACTATTATTATTATTATTATTATTGAAAAGGAACCCATCGTGACTCTCCATGGCTCCGACTCACATAGAGAACCACGACGGAAGGCTCATATCGATAACCACACCTTGCGTCCGCTCGCTCAGTGGTCATCAGCCAAATTCATCTGCCTCAACAGACGAAGCGAACACACAATCACCGCTCTCTGCATCTTCATTACAAGTTATTATTATTATTATTATTGAAAAAGATCCCCTCGTGACTCTCCATGGCTCCGACTCACACAGAGAACCACGACGGGAGGCTCGTATCGATAACCACTCCTTGCGTCCGCTCGGTCAGTGGTCATCAGCCAAATTCATCTGCCTCAACAGACGAAGCGAACCCAGAACCACTACTCTCTGCATCCTCATTACAAGTTCATTAAGCGAATCGCGACACGATGGTAGTTTTTGTAGTTCAGAGAGCAGCGTAGTTCGAATTCCTCCCAAAACACCAACAATCAACACAACCATTTCAACAGAAAAGCCCGGGTACAACCTACGTAGTTCATCCAGGAGGTCAGTATATTTTGCGCGTTTTTCCTCTTTCCTTAGTATGTTCGTCTCGGCTGGTGATGAGAACTCACTGACGTAGATGGTTTTCGCGTTTTTGTCCATAACGACGATGTCCGGTTTGTTAGCCTGGATTCGTCTGGTTGTGTGAAATGCGTAGTTCCAATAGATACGACACATTTCATTTTCCACCACTGCTTCTATCTCCGGTGGTACATATGGAATTATTGGAGCTTGATCTATACCGTAAAAATGTCTAAGGTGGTAGTATAGAACCCTTAAGGCAGCGTTATGGTGATATATATATAAGAAGTAGTTGCATGAGTTTTGCAAGCTGACAGGAGATGCATGAGCGTCTCGGGCCCCTGACGGCACGCCCTACATCTGATGTCTTGAATGTCACCAAAACGTGTACGGTATGTAAGTGTATTGATCACTCCATCTTGACAAGCCATGAGGAATCCCTCGGTCTCAGACTTCAGGCCAGCCGACCTTAGGAAACTGAAAGTCAGTTCTTTGGACAGCCCCAGCGTCTCCATATTTCTATAGAAGACGCCGTGCTGCGGCTTTTCGACATGCCTTCGAAGTAGCTGCTGTTGTTCTGCAGTTTTAATGGTCTTTTTTAATACTTGTGGTTGTAGGTCCCGAAGTGGGAGCATGTCTTGGCGGTGGGGTTGCCGGTCCTCAATCCCAAAGTTAAGACCGAGTTCATTTGCGGCACGTTCGGCTGCCTTAAATAGAAATGCGCCAACACCAGCAATTTCATGAGCTTGGTCGATTTGCAGTAGTGGATCCCGGCTATTTAAAACATTACAGGCCAGACCCAAGACCATTCTGTCGTGAAGCCTCTCCAAACTTAGCAGGCCTCGTCCCCCCTGTTGTCGTGAGAGGTATATTCGTTCAACCGATGATCGTGGGTGAACGCTTCTGTGAAGGTGCATCATTTTTCGTGTACCAGAATCGAGACCTCGCAGCTCGTCCCTGGCCCAATTCAATACACCAAAAGAGTATAATAATACCGGAACAGCAAGCATATTTGTCGCTAATATTTTATTTCTGGCCGAGAGTTCTGACTGCCAGATTTTTCGCAAGCGTTGTCTGTACTTGCTTCGGAGAATTTCTTTAACTCTGTTGGCATCTTGTAAGCGATTTTGATCGACGCCTAGATAAGTATAAGTTTCTCCTTCCTCTAGATGTTTTAAAACGCTCCCGTCGGTGAGCGGTATATCTTCTTGCTGTTCCAGTCGGCCTTTACTAAGTTTAATGGTGGCACATTTATCCAACCCAAATTCCATGCCCACTGCTTTTGTATATTCTTGCACTATCTTCAGTGACTGTTGGAGGTCACGATCTCCAGATGCGTAAAGTTTCAGATCATCCATATAAAAGAGGTGGGTAACCTTATGGATTCTGTTCCCTGGAGAGCCGCAAGAATAACCACGAGTTCTTCGAAGGGACACTGACAGAGGTAAAAGTGATATACAGAACAGTAGAGGACTTAAAGTGTCTCCTTGAAATACTCCCCTCCTGAATGTTACTGGTTCTGTAATAATATTGGCGTTCCCAGATCTTATCGAAAACCGAGTTCTACAAAGAGGCATTAGATGTTCAATGCATCGAGTCAGTTCGGGAGGGACTGCTAACTCGCGCAGAAGATGAGATAAGAGCTCATGCGATGTTGTCTCATAAGCCTTGCGATAGTCTATCCAGGCCATTGACATGTTTCGTTTATATTGTACCGCGTCTTGCGTGATGCATCTGTCAATGAGCAGATTTTCTTTGCAGCGCGACAGACCTTTCTTTCCTCCGCGCTGCTCTACAACGTCCCTGAGTACAGGACCAACAGTATCCAGCATCCTGGCGTATAAGATACGTGTAAAGATCTTATAGCAGGAATTAAGACACGTTATCGGTCTATAGTTCTTTGGATCGCCCAAGTTTCCCTTCTTCGGTATAAGTACAGTGCGCCCTTCTACGAACCACTGGGGAATAGGCTGATTTTCATATAGCCACGAATTGAATATTCGGGCCAGATGCCGGTGTGTACAAGTTAGTTTCTTCCACCAAAAGTTGTTAATTGCATTGCCCAGGGGCTGCGTAATTTTTAGTACCTTCCACAGCCCTCCTAACCTCCTCCGAAGTGATTTTCGTTCTCGGTTCCTGATCTTGGTGGAACTGTGTGCAGTAGGCCTGAAAATGAGTGAGTGCTGGAGAGTCTTGCTTCAATGGTGTTTGTGTCTCGTAAAGTCCCTTCCAGAAATGCTCCACTTGTTCTGTCGATGGTGGATTTTCAACCACCGGTGGAAGATCTCCTACAAGGCGGGAAGGCCTACAGGAAAAGGTGTTGTTATCCCTTATAGCCCTCATACGCCTTAGTAGACGTTGTTTAACGATCCCTAGAGCACGTATACGGTCTAACTTATGTTGTTTGATCGTCTGTAATGTAACTCGGTTTAATGTGTGATGGGCTTGTCTAAGTTGTGCTGCTATTTTCCTGATTTTGTCCGTAAAAGGTCGGCCAGATGCTATGTAGTCCATCACACACTGTATACGCGAAGCTTCTTGTCGAGCTATATGGATCTTTTGGGAAACTTGCCTGATTCTTCGGTCATTTCTTCTAATCGTGTTATTTGATCCACTGTCTTGTCGATCTGGTACTAACTTTGCTGCAGCACTATAAACAGCGTTGTTAAGTGCTACCATATCGACATCATCTGGAAGTTCGTTCTCGAGAGCACTATGTATTCTTCTTAGTTCTTGTGGTTTAATATAGCATTTGGTGTTAATTGTTTTATTTCTTTGAGTGAGTCGATCGTCGGCGCTCTCAGGAGTAGCTGCTGTTACCAAGAGAGGTGGTTCTTCATTTTCCGGATGTTCTAGTTCAGGTGCTTCTTGGTGATCCTGCGCGTGTTGTTCTTCGTCGCGTGCTCTTCTAATGTAGCCAATATTATTATTATTATTATTATTATTATTATTATTATTATTATTATTATTATTATTATTATTATTATTATTATTATTATTATTATTATTATTATTATTATTATTATTATTATTATTATTATTATTATTATTATTATTATTATTATTATTATATTATTATATATTATATTAACCCGTAAGGAGATTCAACCTGGATACATTGTCTTGGGGAAGATGGTTGAAAGGAGGAAAATTATTCCAAAATGCTGCTGAGAAGTGGACAACTTTAATCGGACAATTAAGCGAATTGGCCGAGCGGCGGGTTTTTTGCTGAGTGCCTGGCAGGACAATCCATGAATAGAGTCTATATACAGGAAAGAGGACGAAAGTCTTCCGCCTTAGTAATTAAATTCAGTGTGGCGGTCTCCGCGGTTGTCGTTACGATTGAGTGAAACGCATGAAAGACATGCACTCCGCGTCTCGAAATTAGACGCAAGCTTTTGTACTCAGATGTAGGAAGTCTATACTTGGTACTTGTTAATTTGGGATAAATCAACGTTCTTGGTCAAGGGACTCTTGCACCGACTAGAGGGACCAGAACGGTATTCACGAAAAGGTTAAAATGGTTTCTTAGACAGATAGTGGTCTAAGTTATAATTCCAGGAAAAAACTTAGGAAAAATAATTATAGTCAAGAGACGTGGCCCTGCCTAATAACGACAAGAAAGTGACATGCATAACGTATCCGAGCCATTATGTGTGTCCTTGGTTCTCAGTTGAATAGCTGATCTCGATCATGACAAACCGCGCGTCGTAAAGGTACGCCCATACGTGCGCGCCTGGGGAGCGGACGACGGTGTAAATATAATATAGTTACACTTACTACAAAACGATCATAAAAATAACAACGTATTTATGCCATTAATTTAAAGTCTTAATTATCGGTCGACGGTACGCCCATGAATACAATTATTTCTATGGTTAAACATCGTTTTTGCAGATTCAGTTAGGTTTTGATATACTTATAAATAATATTTGGTTAAAATGTTAAAACTTTTTATTGTGTCCCATCTTAAATTGGTTAGAATATTTTGGGACGCCTATGGCTGGACCTTATCGGCACTGTGGCGTCAAAGGTGTCGGATTCGTTACTTTTTTTTGCGGTTTCACTATCCATTGGAAGCACTATACCTTGGAGAATCGATAGGACCAGTTATTTACTGTGCGTGGTTGGGCGACATCATAGTAAATACTTATAGCTTGGCTACTGTAAGAATAGATTCACTCTTATTTGGCTGTAAATTTTTAACGTGCAGTAAAATATTTTTTAAATAGCACATCCGATCCCCTTAAAGGAAGACGCGCGTTCGTGCTTTGGGTCAAATGGACATTGTGTTTGTTGTGGTTCGCCCTCTTGTATTATTGTTTTTTAACTTTTCGTACCAAGTGAAGGTGACAACATTTTCTGACATTTAAAACTTTATTGTCACAATGCATTTTCAAGGTATTTTTATGGAACTTTTTTGACATATTCTGCAAATTAACATAATGGGCATATCCAGCATTTTTTTTTTATTTCATAATACAAAAATTGTCCATTCGAAGAGCATATCCCCAAAAAAATAGAATTTTTTCTGACTAAATTTCCCCTTGAAATAGCGGTCAAACATCGCTCATTATAAAGCGGGGATGTGGCCTTTGGTGACGTAGTCCCGCGATGGGCGATATTGTATTGCTTGTACAGATAGAATTAGAAAATAAATAATAAAAAGGATTTGATTAATTCTTTTAAACCTTTCATATATTTGACAACATACATCAAAAATCCTACTGGTAAGGTAGGTGTAAATATACAGGGATATAACAGTCTCCCACGCTATTTAAAACATTAAAAATAACTTTTTAACTAAACATAATCTTCATAACGAGAGTTTGGACGGCGATGCCTCTGTGATCTTCTTAACTGTTGTGGTGAAAGTGGCTGCTCAACCTCCGGTTCAGGAACGGGTTCATTTATATGCTCTCGCTCTGGTTCATTTTCTACATCGGCTTCGGGTAATTCAAGATCATTATGTATTTCTCGGTCTGGAATGCGGCGTTGATCCACTGGTTGTTGTGACTGAGGCAGATAGGGTAGGTAATAGTCTTCGTTATTTTTGGGTATTTCATTTTCACAGCTTTGAGGGGGATCATTCGCAAATTTAACTGTCTTTTTAGGAACCAATGTATTCCGTATTTGATCTATATGTCTTTTCAGTGAGTAGCCATCATCTAACTGTACTTGATAATGTAATAAACCAAACTTTTTAGTGATGGTTCCAAATTTCCACAACATTTTGTTCCCTTCATAGAATCTGACTTGGACTCTTTCTCCCACGCTTAATTTGCGTGTTCCGGGTAGTTGTTCTTCTGATTTAATGTGTTTATGTGGTCGTATTGCATCAAGTTTAATTCTGATATTCCTTTTTAGGTATAACTCTGCAGGTGACTTTCCACAAACAAGTGGCGTAGCTCGGTATTTAATAAAATTTCCTCAACTTTTCTCTTCATAGGAGTACAATCTTTAGACATACATTTTAGTCTATTTTTCAGGGTCTGAACTTTACGTTCTGCTAATCCATTGGTGGCAGGATGACCTGGTGCAAAAAACTTTTGAAATATACCATTCTCTTTACAAAAACATTTGAACTGGTCACTTGTGAAAATTCTAGCATTGTCTGATACCATAACTCGAGGATATCCATGGAAACAAAATATTTCTCTTAATAATTCAATGGATTTTTCAGACGTCGGGGCGTCACGAATAATTCTAGCTTCGGCCCATCGGGATTTAGCATCGACAACAATCAGGAATTGAAAACCTTGAAATGGTCCGGCGTAGTCGATGTGAATACGATCCCAGTTTTCAGCTGGTTGGTCCCAATGGTGCAAAGGAGCCTTCGATGGTGATTTTCTAATTTCAGCACATGCTTGACACGATTTTACCATATTTTCGATGTCTTTATCGATATTTTTCCAAAAACAATATCGTCTTGCTAACTGTTTCATTTTGGTGATGCCTATGTGAGTACTATGGAGTTCTGCGAGGACTAATGGTTGAAGTGAAGTTGGAATTAAAATTCTTGGACCCTTAAATAAGATGTCGTCTTCTAAAGTGTACTCATTTCCAGCTTCATTGTTTTTCTTTAAATCGGATTTGATTTTTGACAAAATCGTGTCATTTTCGGTAGCAGTTCGAATACTGTCGTAGTTTAGCCCATAACTGGATATTTCTTTAATTGATTCATAGCAGATTTGTTTAACTTCATCATTCAATATTTTATCTGTAGAATAGAGTGGTTGACTAACAGGTGCTCTAGAAAGACAGTCTACGTTCATATGATTTGAAGCCTTTCTGTACTGAACTTCGTAATCGAATCCAGATAAAAATGAAGCATATCTTAAAAGTCTGGCAGAACTCATGGCGGGTAACTTTGAATTTTGATGAAATATTCTGGTAAGAGGACTATTGTCAGTGACGAGTGTAAATTTCCTCCCAAATAAAAACATGAAGAAATGATTCACAGAAAACATAATAGCAAGGGCTTCTCGATCTAGTTGGCTGTAATTTCGTTCACTTGAAGTTAATGATCTTGATGCAAATGCAACGGGTCTTTCTACACCATTAACTACATGAGAAAGAACTCCCGCAACACCTGCCGGACTAGCATCACAGGCTAAAATCAAAGGCAAATTTGGATCGTATGGAGTTAGAACTTGATTACTAGCAATTTCCCTTTTTAGGTTGATAAAGGCTGATTCACAAGAACTGTTCCAACTAAACTTCGTGT
The DNA here is from genome assembly GCA_963971165.1 of Philopedon plagiatum. Classification (NCBI taxonomy): domain Eukaryota; kingdom Metazoa; phylum Arthropoda; class Insecta; order Coleoptera; family Curculionidae; genus Philopedon; species Philopedon plagiatum. Next base: position 14,881,076 of record OZ020196.1, on the reverse strand, counting down.
TTTTCTGTAGAAGTTTGCTTAATGGATACGTTTTTGTTGAAGCGTCAGGAATAAATCGATTATAGTATGTAACCATTCCAAGGAATCTTCGAACTCCAAGAGTATCTGTTGGCCTGGGCATGTCTAGAATAGCTTGTATTTTCTTTGGGGATTTTGATATTTCATTGTATTTGATAACGTGTCCTAAATACTCGATGCAAGTTTCGAAAAACGCACATTTGTTACTGTTTAGATGTAGATCGAATTTTTGAAGTCTTTGCAAGCAAGCGTAGAGGTTTTTCTGACATTCTTCTTTGGTTGATCCATGTACAATGATGTCATCGAAATAGGAATGCGTTTTTGCTAAGCCAGAGAGAATTTGATCGATGATTCTGTTAAATTCGGAAGGGGCAGTTTTGATTCCAAAAGGAAGTCGATGCATTCTATAGGTACCTCGGTGTGTAGAAATGGTTTGAATGTTGCTACCTTCTTCATCAACTCGTAAGTGCAGGTAGGCTTTATACAAGTCAAGTCGACAAAAATACCGTGAATCTTTTAAACTGTGAAGGATCTCTTCAATTTTTCGAATAGGATAATTTGCTGCTACTAGCTTTTCATTAACCCCAATTTTGTAGTCTACGCAAAGACGAACTCCGCCATCAGCTTTTGGAATAACTACTAAGGGTGAACCCCAGTCGCTATGGGTAACTTTTGAAATAATTCCAGCTGCTTCCAGGCCATCTAACTCTTTTTCGACCATTTCTCGCAGTGCGTAGGGAACTTCTCTTTCTTTATGAAAAACTGGTTTGGCATTTTTACGTAGATGTAAAGTTACCGTAAACTTTGGCACTAATCCAATTTTTTGGTCAAAAACATTAGGAAATTGTTTTACTAGGTCATCAGAAGTAGAAGGTGAAGACTGGATATGATTCGTGACAGAATTTATGCCATCAATCTGTTGAAGGTTAATGTTCAAATGACGGATCCATATCCGACCTAACAAGGGCTCGAAATTATCCGGAACAACATAAAATTGTTCATTTGATGTTTTGTTTTCATATCGTATAGATGCCGTAGCTTTCCCTATTGGATAAAAAATATTTTTAGTGTATGATCTGAAAGCAATGTCACATTTTTGTAACGGTATTTTCAGGTTTAAATCTTTGTATTTGGATTCTGGAATTAAGGTGAATCCTGCTCCTGAATCAACTTCAAATTTTGTCGGCTTGTTTTCGATAAACACTGTAACATAAAACTTTTTGATGTCACTGTGGGACTGTTCAAAAATGTCAACAATTTTGTTAATGCCGAAATTTTCTTCTTGTTCTGGAGCGATTTCCTCTTCAACTTGATGGGTGGAGTTTCTCGATTTGTTTTTGTTTGCTAATAAAGTAGAAATGCAAACTTTTTTAACGTGGCCCGATTTTCCACAATCATTACAATGAAGCTTTTTTGGGTCGGTACGACATTGATTTACAAGATGGTTTTCTTTTCCACAACGTATGCAGTGGTTGTCGATACCCAGTTCATGATAATTAATTTGTTTTCTTGCTTTAGATTGTGTTCTGTTACGAGTCTGTGAACGGTTGTGGCGTCTGCTTCTTGATGAATAATTCTGTGTGTTGATACTCGATTGATGTCTGCTTCTTGATGAATGATTCAGTTTGTTGATGAAATGTTACTGGAAGACAGTTCTCTACTATCCACTTTGGAAGATTCTATAATCATAGCTTTTTCCACTAACTTATCAAAAGATTTTTCGTCAGACTGAAGCAGTGCCTCACGAATTGTTGTATCCCTTATACCTCTGATAAATTGCGCTCGAAGGAAAATATCTGATATATTTGAATTGCATGCACAAGATGAAAAAAATTCGCAATCAATTGTAAGGCGTCTTAAAACAGCAACATATTCTGCTACTGACTGATTATCTTGCTGGTATGAGGACAAAAATTTATGCTGTGATAACAGAACATTTTTCTTGGGACATAAGTGGTCTTCAAGCTTTTTAAGCAGTACGGAATATTCGAATGCATTGGGTTTGTTAGGTGCTACCAGGGCAGCGAGAGTAGAAAAGGTTGAAGAACCTATTGAGTTCAAAAGCAATTCAGCAGAAAATTGTTTGTCATTAAATACATTTTTCATTTTAAGGTAATTTTCGAAACGATCTTTGTAAGTTCGAAAATCTTCTTTCTGAGGGTTGAAATTTTCAAACGGAGGTACAAATGTAGTAGAATTTTGCATACCTGATGCGGGGCGTTGCAACTGTTCGATGAGAGCTTGTTGGTTCGCCATCATTATGGACAAAATTTCTTGGAACTGCTTCTGATCCATGTCTGGTATTGACTAACTAGCTTGATATACGCATGGCTCTTGTTTATCTCGTCGCCAATTTATTGTATTGCTTGTACACATAGAATTAGAAAATAAATAATAAAAAGGATTTGATTAATTCTTTTAAACCTTTCATATATTTGACAACATACATCAAAAATCCTACTGGTAAGGTAGGTGTAAATATACAGGGATATAACAGGCGACCTAAATTTAGAAAATAAATTAAGCGTCGGCATCGCGGCAGAAATTTTGCGGGTTGACCATCGAGGTTAAGTTATTAAACTAAATTATAAAAAATGTAAGATTCGAAATTTATACTAAACTATTACACAGAAATATTAGGATAACTGAGAAAACAGTCAACGCATAATATTTTATAACCTAAAAAGGATATTTACGCATGAGCATCAAAGAAATACCAACAATTACGCACCAAATGACAGGAACAGAAAACTATTACACGCCGACGTTTGGCTTTTAGTATTATTTCTGTTGTAGTTCATCGTTATTTTTAAATACACTTAAGCACTGTGAAAAAACTTTCAATTTAAAACTAAATCTGAAGATTGAAAAATGACACACAAAATATAAACATTCTCAGTACTAAAACTAGGGATTCACGGCTTGACTTGATTTTCAAGTTACTTGACTTGACTTGACTTGAAATCAAGTCAAGTAGTTATATTTTAAGTACTTGAATAATCAAGTAATTATATTTCAAGTACTTGAAAAATCAAGTAGTTCTTCAAGAGTAGGTACTTGATTTTCCATTAAATATATTTGATATAATCACGAAATGACAGGAAACCTTGCAATAAAGCCATTTATTTACAAAACTAAATCTTAAATTCTTATTTCAAAATTTATAACAAGAAGTAATATAAAAGTAAAAAATGGAAATAATAATCTATTTTTAGGAACTAATAATAAATTAACATATTATTCTTAAATATTAAACAAAATAATAAAACTGGTGTTCCAGTGTATAATTCATCTTATTCAGGAACACAGTAGTAACAGCTAGATTTAAAAGAGGTCTTTAATATCATCGTGTGCCATCCAAGATCTGGCACATAAGGCTTCTAATAGAATTGTCGCCTAATCGGTTGCTTTTAACAGTTAGAGCAGCCCTAGTTGATACACTTATTATTACACTGGTTTGTTTAAGCATACGCAACTACGCAGTTGTTACAGTCGATTCGGGGAACCCCGCATCTTATTTATATGTGAGCATGAGCTTGCAGAAATTATTTGCGCGTGGTTTTTATACATAATCGGGTCGTTATCAAGTAATATCAAGTAACTTGAAATTGCTTGATATCAAGTCAAGTAGTAACTATGGAAAACCAAGTCAAGTCAAGCAGTGAATTTCTGAAAAGCTTGGATTTCAAGTCAAGTCAAGTAATTTATAAAAACTTCAAGCTACTTGACTTGATGAATCTCTAACTAAAACGGCTAACGGAGCACGTGGCGGTGTTGTCGCATACTTAATTTGACATCGCCCACTACGTTCAGTTGTTTTTCATAGGATGATGTCAGACGGGCAACTGAATTTTTTTGAATTTGTTCAAACATTAAACCTTAATAATTTTGTTGGCGTCTGCCCTTGGCTTCCGTTGCGTTAACGTCTCTCGGTCGACTACAAAGTTTGATTTCGGGAGAGATCACCTAGTGCGGTGAGTGTTTTGTGACGGAATACAAAGGGAAGCTTCCCTGCCTGTTGAGGGGGTTTGCTCCAAGTCCATGAGCAGTTTAGTACTGAGCGATGAGGCCTAAAATCCCTGTTAGTGCTACGTTTTTTATCAGCACGATGTGGCGGCCATGTCTTGTTTTGGGAGGAGCGTAGTACGGAAGTGTGGCTGAAAGAAATGGGCATGCGCAATAAACTCTAAGAGAGGCGGGAAACTCCATAACTTCAACTGTGCCATACCGATAATATTGACGTTTTGTCATTTTTATTATTATTGTTTTTATTCGGAATCTCCCAGGGTACATACCAGACAATTCTGAGATTCTAAGGATATACCACCCAAACTAGGTCACTTGTATCCCTAAGGTTAGCTAGGGCTGTGGTTAAGCGCCAGACCGGGTGGTGAGCTGGCCAACGTGTCCCCTGGACGAGGGCCAATAACAGGGAAGAAAGAAAGAATATTTTTGTTATTATCCGTCCAACCGACGTCATTTTTTATGTGCGTGTTTCAATTGACTGATTGTGCAATAATATTAACCAGCCAATTACAATTTTGAATAATTTAACCTCAATTACCTCAGAAGATAAGCTATTTTAAAAAAATTATCTGGAATTAAAGGAAAAATTAATGCTATGCTATGTCAAACTGACGTATTACGCCAGTAATTCTCATATCGCATGCCGAAAAAGAGTGGAATAGTTCAAAAAATTTATTTTTGGGCTTAATGGAAAAGCATCAGTTAAAACAACTTTTCCTCGAACAATGCCGTAATAAAGTTATTACATTAGATGGCGAACAGAACTTTTTGCTCTGGAATCTGTTTATTATTAATCTCCAAAGATATTTGTGAATTAAGACACCCAGATAGGACAAGAAGTTACTGGAAGGTCAGAACTTGTCCATAATGTATCCGGTACCCCCAAGAACATTTTTACACTGTCCACTGGATATCCATTTATTGTAGTGTTTGTGGATGTACAATTTTGGACATGTTTAAAACTTCGACATAGCGCCCCCACTCAGAAAATTGGTAAACTAAACAATAATTGAACCAGTTATTAAAAGAGGACGGCGTTACCGTTATTTTCCGAACTTCGAATATAAGGTTTCATATTTATGTATAAAAAAGGCAAGTAAAATCACCAAGGTACCTAATAATGTAATAAAGGGATTACGCAGGTAATACATGGTAATTTAGCATTTATAATTAAATTGGTATTGTAGAACAGTAGAAAATGTGAAAACTGGTTTATAATCAGAAGAAATGTTCAATTGGTTTTTAAGTAATGTTTTTGAAAATCCGAATATTCGATATGTACTTACAAGGTAATTTAGCAATAATAAAGTGGTATTGTAGAACAGTAGAAAATGTGAAAACTGGTTTATAATCAAAAGAAGTGTTCAAATGTTAAGTAATGTTTTTGAAAATCAAAATATTCCATATGTACTTATTTTGTCGCATCTTGCACAAGTCCACATAAGGTCCATAAATGGTGTCCAGAAGAACGTCTAGGAGTTGTATATTCATATGCCAGCTGGACAAATTCTGGAGAGCCGGTATGTTCAGTTAAGGATGTCCACTGGCTATCCAGTGGACTAGGATAATATGCTATTTAGGTGTTTGACTTATTATTACACTTTTCATCGGGATGTGCTATATTCGCTGGTGGAATATCTTAAAAGATGAAAAAATTCTGCATATCCAGTATTGGTTATTTACATTTTATTTTTGCAAGAATATATACTTATTACTTAACCATACCTCTGGCTTAGGTTTGCTATTTGCACGATCTTCCACCGTATTTCTGACTGAACTATGACAGCTTTATTAATTTCGATTCCCAATTGCTGTTGGCGCCAAATATTTTTTAATCGCAAATCATCACACTTAGGCGGGTAACACACTAGAAAAATTAATTTCGCTAATCTCGTCGCATGAAATATAAAACTTGTTTCATCATCGAATAACCCCTGTATCTATATGATACGATGCAGATTGACGTTTCTGAAAAGAGGACCAGAAATTGTTTTTGCGGATGACACACTAGAGAAATTAATATTGTGGATCTCGTCGCATGAAAGATGAAACTTGTTTCATTATCGAATAACCCCTGTATTTATATGATACAATGCAGACTGACGTTTCTAAAACAGGAGACCAGCAATTGTTTCATGATAATATATAAATGAAATGCGGCGTGCTCTGTTTGTTGAGACTTGTTTCTTAAATTATTTTTTATATTACCTGTCACCGCAAGCAGTTCTGTAATGAACGGCTGACACACCAGCGAAATTAATTTCGTGAATCTTGTAGGATGAAACTGAAACTTGTTTCATTATTAAATAACCCCTGTGTCTATATAATACGATGCAGACTGACGTTTCTAAAACAGGAGACCAGAAGTTGTTTCATATACAGATATCATGAAACACAACGTGCTCTGTGTGCTGAGGCTGAGACTTGTTTCTTAAATTCTTTATTATATTAGCTGTGGGTGACAAGAAATGGTAGAAGTTTTCCCGGTTCATTCTGTAGAACCCTTTAAGCCTATCAGGATGCTGTTTCTGTTCATTTCCAACGATAGTTGCACTCTGCTTTAAGGTTGTTTGATTACTAGGATGCACTCAATATCGCCTTTTTTTCATAATATGATTTTTTCGGTATCGGTGGCGGTTTGCCCACCACATCAAAATCACATGATCTTCATCGGAAGACAGAAAGGTAGATTATCAAATTCAATGTATACGTAACAAGTTTCACTAGTATGCTTTGAACAAGAAATTTTATGTCATGTGATCTGTTTCACTTATAAGTTTCACGAAATTAATTTCTCTAGTAAGTATGTCACCCGCCTTACAATTCAACCTGAAGAAATTTCAGTGGTTAAAAGTACTTTATTCACTATATTATAAAAAATAAAATGATTGAAAAAATGTTTTTAACGAATGTTTGTAATTAAAATATGGATGCCTACCTACTATCTTGCACTGTTTTTTTTAATGAAATATTAAAAAATTAGTGTTAAAATTACAATTGTCTACAGGGTTATTGATTATATTTTAACCGTTCCTCTAACCTTTCTAATGTAAAACATTGTATTGCAAGATACATATAGGTACTTTAATAGATCATAAGTCGTAGAAATGGAGAAAGTGCTATGATACATCAAATTAAAATCTTCTTTACATTGATGTTTTATACATATACAGGCAAAACAAATCATGTTCCTGCAAAGGTTATTGCACTGACATTTTTTCTCTTTTTTTATATCTGAGGTCAAACTTGTCATAAACGTATTATTAATGGACTAAAAGCTAACATTACATCAAGTATCTGTAGAAGCCCAGACCCAGAAGAAACAGAAATATATACATTATAATATAAAAACAATGGGCGGTACATTAGGCAGGTCTGTTTTAAGACTGTAAGTTATTTTTGATTGAGTTGTTTAATATTATTGATAAAGTACAATAACATAAGCTGGTACTCTATGCTATATATAAATAAATTTAAAACTTTTTCTGGGTATACAAAAACATAAAATGAAATAAAATTTGCTAAGTACCTAGTATCATTCCACAAATGAAACTTCAGAAAGTATTCTCTAAGCACCTATAACATAATGGGAATTTTTCCTGTATATACTGGGAATCTGGGTTATTTTAATTCATTATTAGAACCAGTAAATTATACCTAGACTTACGTCATAATAATATAGGTGCTGAGAATTTTTCCTATATTCTTTTTCCCCAATTGAACCAGCCAATTTTATGAGAAGAATAATTATAAAGTAGGTACGATAAGACGATTTTGGGTGCATCCTAGTAATTAAATAAACTTAAAACATAGTGTAACTATCGTTGGAAATGAACTTAAACAACATCCTGATAGGCTTAAAGAGTTCTACAGAATGGACCAGAAAAACTTTTACCATTTACTTGCTAATATATAATAAAGAATTTAAGAAACAAGTCTCAACAAGCAGATCACGTTGTGTTTCATGATATTTGTATATGAAAGAATTTCTGGTATCCTATTCCAGAAATGTCAGTATGCATCATATAGACACAGGGGTTATTCTATGATGAAATAAGTTTCATGTTTCATGCGACGAGATTCACGAAATTAATTTCTCTAGTGTGTCACTCGCCTTACATTCTCATTTCTCTCACATCTCGCCTCTTTTCATGCCCTTTCTTTATTGGCCACGTTCCCTATCAGGTCTAAACACTATTTTATAAACTCCCCCCCCCCTCCGTCCTAGATAGAAATGTGCATCTTACAGTCACAGCACACAGGAAATTTTGTTCCAATTTTTCCATCCCGCTTGCACTGTTGTTTCTAAACTCAACTGAAAACTCTGTAATGGTGGAACCTAAATTTTAAAAATTCGTAGCTTTATATAGATTTTCTCTTGCATCCCTACTTTTGCTCTGCCTCCTCCATTGAACCCCACGCACTCAGCTTCCTGATTTTTATCTTCTTCTAGCTCTCCATTTTTCTTTCAACGTTTTCCCTGCTAATGCGAAATGTTACAACATCGTCAGCACACATCTTTCAGTGGGCCTGCTCTATTTTTTCCTAGGTCACGACGAAATTTGTTGTCCAGTAATAGATATTAATAATTGTTTGTAAAACTTATTTTGACTTCATAACCCTGTGGCGATCTAAACCTGTGTGGGTAATAAAATGCATTTAACCATCTATTGACAATTTGATTAAATACGAATCTAAAATAATTTGCGAAAGTCTTTGCACGGAACCTCCTTTGTGAATTGAAGTTTTAAGTATAATCTATACTTCTTATACTACTAATATATAAAATTGTAAGGTGACTGACTCACTGATTCATTAACGCCCAGCCAAAACTACTACTGCTAAAAAGTTTAAATTTTGCACACAGCTTTATTTTACGCCGTAGACGTCCACTTAGAAAGGATATTGCATAACTATGTGCATAAGGGGGTAAAAGCAACCCCTAAACATGAAATGATTTTTTATTTTAAAAACTGCTAAGTTCTAAGAAAAACGCCACACCACGTCAATTTTATTTTATTTTTTACATAAGACTACTCTTTTGTGTTAGAATTTTACCCCTATTGGCTAAAACACACCCCTACCACTGATTTATCGAGACCTAGCCCTAACTACCAAAGATAGAAAGCTGAAAGTTTGCATGCAGCTTTAGTTTAGGCCCCAGACGTCCACTAAGAAAGGATATTGCAAAACTCACCCTATAAGAGGGTAAAATCAACCCCTAAAAATTAAAAAAAAATTAGTTCAAAAACCACTGGGTTTTATGAAAAACGCTGAAACACGTCGATTTTATTTAATTTCTGTGTTGGAATACCCTAAGGGGTACAAACACCCCATCACCAGATCTCCTAAACTCTCCGTCTTGAAATTTGGCATGCAGCTTTGCTTTGCGGTCCTGGTACAAAATAGTAGCGGGTGTTATGAAAGTCTCTTGCTAAGGGGCTAAAGTCGTTCCCAAAAAATTAATATATTTTTTATTCCAAAATGACAGATTGTATTGACAAAAGCCGAACCATGTCGATTTTATTTACTTATTTAAATACGAACCATTTTTTGTGCTGTAATTTAATCCCTAAGGGGTAACACCATGTGCAAACATTTATACATAGTTTATACTTAAATAAATCTGGCAACCGTGCCGGTCGGGCCGCTTGACCTAGCGTGATCTAGCCATCCTTTTTTAGTTTCCGTATTCTGTATTGTTATACACAGAAGCTACAGTTTGAAAAAATTTTGCACATAGTGTATAGATGTAACTGTAATAATAAAAATGTTTACCTAATCTCTATATAAAAGAAGAAACTGACTGACTGACATATCAACGTACAATCCACACCGCTGGATCTAGAAACTTGAAATTTTGCACAGAAGTTTTCTACAAAACGTAGGCATCTACAAAGGAAGGATTTTTCAAAATTCAATTCCCAAGGGGGTGAAACAGGGGTTCAAACTTTGTATGAAGAAAAAATATTAGATGGTCCTGTTAACTCGAAACTTCATAGAAGTACTCTTCTGATGAGGGGGGGGGGGACTTCAAAGATGCTGCGATGTTCTTTGGAAATTGTGAGATTGAATTGTGCCCAAAAGGTTGATTGGTTGCCTTTCCGTAGCGACACTGGACAATAAATCTTATCATTTTGAATGATTGAAATATTCTTTTAGTATCTTGACCCCACTTACATCATTAATTAGGAAGGATCTACTCCCGTAAGTTCTTGTCTCTCGAATCTCAATTAACCCTTTTTCTTCTTAAAAGTTGATGTCTGGCATTCTCATTTTCATCAGTTCATCACTTCGGCATTCCCCTGATACGCAGACTATAAGCGTTACCTGAAACAATAGAAAAAGTAATAAGAAAAACGATAATTAAAAAAAATATATTATTTAAAATATAATGCTTTTTTTAAAATAAATTGTAAAACTTTTTGCATTGAAAGGAAGAAATTCCTTTGGTGCGTTTCGTAGAAAATCTTCGATATTATTTCTTGAAAAAATATTAGACTTCGTTGGCTTGTGGCCCGCATTTTGTTTCTTCAGGAAGGCGAGGAGCTTTCCAAATTATGAAATATTAACTCTTCCTGAGAGCTAATATGGTTTTTATTATGCTGTATGGTTTTTATTATGCTGTACATTGACCAAAGTGTAGATCGGTCTCTAGGACAATATTAATTTCTTGCGTTTTTCTCCGTGCACCAGTTTTCTTATATTCTAAAGGTTTTTTCGTAACGCTCCCTACTTTTTTCGGGCAGCAAATTTCCCTCTACCTGCATAGCTTTTTCCTTAAGTTCAGGAGGAGTGCAGTTTAGATCGTTTTCACTATCGCTCGACGTTTTTTTAAATATTTTTCGTAGTAAAAACTGAAAATCTGCGACGGATCGGTGGCGTGTTTATTTCTAACAACTTTTGTTGACCTCCTAGCAACAATCGCATAGCTTGGATTTGCCAACTTAGCGATTTGTCTAAATGATATTCTTCACAAAAAATCTCTGCGACATTATTCACACGCAAATAAATGTCATGGTTGATTCAATTTTTTTCATCAGAAAAATCAAAAAAATAAAAGATAAAGTTAAAAAATTATGGTTGAAAATAAAACGGTATACGGAACCTTTTTTATTCCCGTCTCGAGATTTAGTTGACCTCAGCGCTTCGTGCCTTAGTCAATTTATCTCTTCACAATAATAAAACACTTTCCACCTCGGAGTGTAATTGTAATATATTGTACTATGTTTGGCTACAGTGTTCACGTTGGGGGATAAAACACACATATATACATGGGACGAAATAGCAATAGTTAGTAATAAATAAGGTTTTACGAAGTATAGGTTGTATATTCAATTATTTCCAAAACCTACGGACATGACATAAGTGGCGACGAGGATTTTAGTGAACAGTTAAGTCGATTTTATATTAAATATAGTTTTAAACTCTCAGTTCACGGTTCACGAACCTAAAACCGTTTTTTTTTAAACCGCTACTGGGCCAGTTAGACATTTGCGCGAGTTTAACCTGACGGACTCAGATTGGCCTATTTTTAAAAGGCGACTTGAAAACTATTTCTCAGCTAATGAAATCACAAATAAATAATGACCGCAAAAGGGCTATATTGCTCAATGCGTTGGGGGAAGATGCTCATAAATTATCGCATAATTTATGCTTACCGGAGGAACCGAAAAAAAAGAAATACTTAAATCTTCTTAAAATATTTTCGGACTATTTTAAACCCAGTTTGTCAGTTTTTGCGTCTAGATATTAATTTGATACCGCTCGTAAATTAGCTAGTGAATCCGCAAGAGAGTGGTGTGCACGACTACGCGAGCTGGCGTCGACATGCGAGTTCGAAGCGGAAAATATTCAGTGGATTCTAAATTCTAAGTATATTGATTACGGGGTATGGAGAGGACCAGTTCAAGATCGTATCTTAGAATACACTGAAGATTTTCCGCTGCATATTTCTCATATGGCCATAGTAAAGATGAAGAGCTTGGTACGCTCATATCTTTAGTGGCTCGGCCTAGATAAAAACATAGAGCAGGTTTGCTCTAATTGCGAAAAAGTCCAAACAAGGCAATTTTACACTATGGGTCCTTTTCTAAATAGGCAGTTTTTAATTGTTTTTGGATGCGTATTCCAAATGGTTAGAAGTATTTCCAGTAAGTCCAATAACGTCCAAAATGACCATCGATATTTTGAGAACCCTTTTTGCGAGATCTGGATTAGTGCACACTATAGTAAAGTGTTAATGCAACCACATTTACTTCACAGGAATATAAAACTTTTTTAGCTCAGAATGGCGTCGAGCATGTAACTTCGCCTCCGTTTCACTCATTGTCTAATGGTGCGGCTGAAAATGCGGTAAAAACGATAAAGAACACTTTTAAAAATGCTATAGGTAAAAACAAAAAAAAATTATATAAACTTAAGCCTTAACAATTTTTTATTTGATTATCGGAATCCTAAACATTATACTACTGGCATCACGCCCGCAGAGATAATGTTTAATCGCAAACTGCGTACCCGTTTCAATTTATTGCAACCCCGTAAAGGTGTTTCAAATCCAAATCCAGAGTTGAAAAGTCGAGTTTCAGTAGAACAAAATAAGCAAAAGTTAATTTTCAGAGGTACCAGATTTGTAGAATTTATTATTGGTGAACAAGTTATTTAAGAGAATATAATAGAGAATCCCCAAAAAAATGTGGGTTAGGGACAATATGTTCAAAAGAATCGGACGTTCAACATACCTTGCTAAAATTCCAGATCTTCAGGATGTGAGGTGGAAAAGACATCTCAATCAAATAAAAAAAAATCATTTCACCCAGACTATTTATGATAAGTCCGAAAGGAAAGATAGTAACGTCGATTCTACTGAAAATAGTGCAAGTATTGAAATGAAACTAGCGTCTACGGATCCCACACTAAAAATTTTGCTTTCAGGTTTTTAGCTTTACTATCGGGCAGGTGCATCTAAGGTTGCATACGTTTCTGTTTTGGTTTGGTTAGGTGCAATTATTGCATAGTGAAAAAACATTGTAGAAGCTAGAGCTATTATTTATTTATTTAAAGGTACTTTTTCATGAAATATGTAAATGTTGTTGTCTAACTGTGGTAGCAGGTTGTCTAGTTGTTTATTTAATTAATTATTAAACCAACTGTATAGTTGTAGCAGATATTTTGAAGTATAATCTGTATGATATTAAAATGTTTTAGGGAATTATTACATCATACAAGGCCGTCCCTATACGGCGTGCAGCGTGTGCCCCGCACAAAGGCAGCAATGGATAGAGGCGGTAAAATCAGTTAATAAGGAATTTTTTTAACTTTAGAATAATAGTTTATTATGCAATGAGCACTTAATGTTAGCTATTAATATTGAATTGAAATATCCACCCAACATCATTACGTCAATTTTATTGTTGTCAGCTTCTTATTTTTCTTAATGCCAATGTCATAATCAGAGCTAGGCAAACTACTTGAAAAAAGTAGTGGAGTATTACTACTAACTACTTTATCATAAAAGTAGTTTAACTACTTGGTAGTTAAACTACTTCTTCAAAAAGTAGTTAGAATACTAACTACTAAGTAGTTAGACTACTAACTACCTACTAAGTAGTTAGAAGTTCAATATTTAACTACAAACCAAACCAGACATGTACCGTTGTGGCTCAAAAAACCAGTGCCGTAGCTGTACTTACAAAAATGATTAAAAAAAGGACTTGAACCTATAACAAATAAACAAATTTAAAATAAAATAATTTTTTTTATTATTTAAACTTTATTGTAAAGTTAACTGTCCACTGACTTAAATTTGAACATCAATTATTAACACAGGTCCTTTTTGATACAAAAATACAAAACTAAATCATATTAGGTAAAAGGAATACGAGGTATTTAAAAATCAAAAATTTTGATTTTTTGAAAACTTTTAAAACCTGAAAATTCTATATTAGGTTTGCTTATCGCTTACTGGACTGGAAACGTCAGACGAGAAATTTCCGAGAACTTGTTCTAACGAGATTTTTGGCACGCGTCAACGTACATGTCATGTAATGACGTAATATAGAGGGATGTAGTTAAATATTTTTAAAAGTAGTTAAATTACACCAAAATAGTTAAAATATCTTAAGTAGTTAGCACTGAGTAGTTAACTACGTTCTGATTTTATGCAGACTTAAAATAATCGAGTATAACTACTAGGAGAAAAAAGTAGTAAGAATACTACTACTTTTATAGAAAAAGTAGTTAACTACTGCCTAGCTGTGGTCATAATAAGGAGATTTAGACATTTTATTATTTTTTAATTCTTTTAAGTCCAAAATTCGGTCTACTATAGTATTAGCAGTTTATATATCTAGATCGTAATGGAGGCATTTACTGTAGTAAACTAAAGATTTTTTAAAATAGAACATTGGAAAAATTTATATACTAGTTTTAGTTCTTTTTTTTTCTTATTATAAAACACCAATACTAAATGGTCAAACAGTTTGTGACTTCAAATGTCCAGACTGCGATGTAAAGCATAAAATACATATTACATTATCTACTTTTTTAAATGCCCTTGTATTACAAAACTAGTAATTTTCAACGCTCGCCCGTATAATGTGACAACGAAAACGCCAAAACAGAAGCGTATGCAACCACAGATGCACAAAGCAAAATTTTTAGTGTGGGATCTGTAGACGCTTGTGTAGACAACCACAGTACTACGGGAGAAACAAGTGGTGTCCGTACCGATAATGAAAATGTTGAGACCGATAGTGATATAGATAGTGACGATTTTAAGACCGATCGACCAACACTGGATAGGAAGCCAGTGGATAGATTAGTTTACACAAAAATGTAACCAAATTCATGTGTTACTGTCTAATATGTATATACGAAAGACCTCTGTAATTACCATTTGGTACTGGAATATAGTTTTTTTTGCTTTTTCCTCTAATTAATTAAAAATATATTGTTATTTTTTTAAGGGGAGAAGTATGTAATATATTGTACTATTTTTGGCAACAGTGTTCACGGTGGGGGATAAAAGACACATGTACATGGGACGAAATAGCAATAGTTAGTAATAAATAAGGTTTTACGAAGTACAGGTTGTATATTCAATTATTTACAAAACCTACGGACATGACAGTAATATACTATTCCTTACAGTACAGGGAATAATATTTCCTCGCAGTTGTTAGCACCTGCAGAAGTTATTAAAAACATTTTTTTTTATCTTTGAACAGAGCTCTAATAAATTTTTAGTAATGGATTGACGAAATTTCGATTGTAAGCGGCAACGTCGCTTTCTTACCAGAACACGTGCTGCCGTCACGTTCATTGATGGTTTACAGATTTGTCAAGGCGAATTTTTGTGTGTGTAATGTTTCAGGCAGGTCAGAATATACGTGTGTAGTGAAATTTTAAGTGATATTTGTTTTTCCTAAAAGAACTTTATCCATTCATTTTAAGAACTGGCGCGTCAGTGCCAAGTGCGTCGAAAAATGGAGTCTTTTCATCCAGAACTCTATTTTCACATGTTTGCTCTATGTAATATGGACGGCTTGGAAAGCCATTACGGTGGCGCACCGAAACGAAGCTATAGCTGTCGTTATTTGTCCTACACACGCTTGATGTATAAAATAAACAAGAGACTATTAATGAATGAACGGCTCCATCTCCTTTTTCTGCCGGTCAATAGTTCAGTTGCACCAACAAATTAATCAAGAATCAAAGTAATTGGACACTTGAAATGTCTTAACTCATGTTAATGTCATTGCCAAAGATGATTTTACACTATTAAATTTGTTACTTGATTAAAATTTTGGGCAACAGGCTCTTAATCTGAAACCTTAAATCCCAGGGTAAAGGTTTAATAATTTTCTTATTTTATTAACATATGTAGGTATAAGTATTACACTTGGCAATAGTACAAGAAATAGAGCTAACGCTAGACTGTTTCTTTTTCATATGTACTATCATTCACTTAAAGTTGTCTACGATTAGAACGATGATATTTTAAAGATTTTAATGAGGCCATTTCAGCAAGTATATATACATATATAGGTAGATACGTATGTACGTATTTTAATATGAGGAAACCGGGAACGGTAATTATGCGAAACTGAGATAGTAAATTTTCATTTTAATGACAGCTACTTTATTAAAATACCGTCGTTTACATAATTGTGTCTTCTGTGAATGTCGTAGATTTATATACAGTATGGGATAATACGTCTTTTAAGGGAGAAAGTGTTCTAATACATGGTTATTAGTACCTTTAAAATTTAGATTTACATAAGTACAGAGTTTTGTCCTTGATTTAGTAAAATGGTTTAAGACTGGTTTATATTTAGATCTCTTCAGTTTGCTTGATGCAGAAATAAATTTATAGTATAAAACTTAGATGTCTTATTCTTACACTTGTCAGTTTAAAACTTTTAGTTATCAAATTTAGACCCGTCTAGTCGGTCTAATGTTGGAGAATCTGGCCGTTAATGTTAGTTTATTAGAAAATTCACGTGTTAATACGACTCTGTTCTCGTGCGTTTTCTGCGAGGCTGCGCGTTTTTGTGGGTATTTACTTAGAAACTACAAAAAATGGGTAATAGCGTGCCGAGGAAGCGTACAATTTAAAATTGAGAGTACCAGTTAAACAAATAGCTGATAATGGGTCACACTGTACACCGCTGCACTTATCTGCCTATTATAATGTCGGAGCACGTTACCTTAACCAAGTACCTATTTATATAGTCTTAAAAGGTATATTTAACTATAATATTTTTTCCTGTCCTATAAATAATAAACATATATTTGCAATTCCTTATTAAATATTATTAGTAGACGTTGCACATTTTCGCATACCTAGTTTATATTTCTTGAGGATTCAGGCGATTTTTTTGCATACCAAGTTGAATGTAAAATTACGTCCATATATGTAAATTTTACTTTCTATGAAATATGGAGACCTTGCATCGTTATTAAAATTATTTTTACATTTGAATACGATAATGATTATTACGAGATCACAAATAAAATTTATTTTGGTTTAATGGGAATACGATGTCAAAAGTAGAACAAATATTACTTAACCTAGATCAATGAACTTTTTATTTATGTTTTGGTGTGTTTATTTATTATAAACTTTAATGCATTATATGTTTAATTTTTTTACGAATTATTTTGTTTTCAAGTGCCAGGTGTTGTAAAAAAGAGGTTATTCAAACGCATGTTTGCTCATTGGTATTTTTTGACCGTAACGGTTAGAAATAAGTTTAAAAGTTTCCTTATTCAAAAATTAACTTAAAAGAATTCTTTTATAAACTTGTACCTGTTTGAATCTATGACACCCAGCACCTAGGGTGTCTTTTTTAGATAGCTGGAAGACTAACTGATGTACAGCTGGTACATAATAAAGATTTCTAGTTCCCACCTCTAATTTAGTTTTTTTTTCAGGTTTGCTCGCGTTACCTCGAGAACAAAATTATTTGTTTACTTACAGTAAACCCTAGATTGTACTATAATCGTGTTTGCTGTTGCTTAAAAGAAGGGTCTTCACCCCCCAAGCAAACCCAAGCGAACCCATTCCGTATCCATATTTCTTTTTTCATCCGTGTTTATTTCCAACAGAATAAGAACCGCGTCACAATATACATTCTTCTAAAACCCTCTTCGAAAATTTACCTTTCCTCCCTAATTTTAGATTTGAAATGGGCACTTTTCCTCCCTAGGGAGGACAACATATTTTTTCTCCCTAGGTAGGAAATGTAAATATTTAATACATTTTCACGTACTGGTAATTTATTTATTTTAGATTTCTATTATGTTGTATTTTGCATCTTCCTGTATATCTGTAGGTATGAAATCTCCGTTTGCATCAAAATCTTCCATTTTTGGATAAAAATTTATTAAAAACGATGAAAAAAGTGAAACAGACGTCAAGCGGACTTAAAAAATGTTTGATGTTTATGCGTTACTACGTTAATATGTAGGTACCTAGATATGACTTGAGATTTCTCGAACCAACTAGATGATTGAATTTAAAAAAAAATCTTTTTTTAATTAAAGATTTTAGCTTTGTTAGTGGGCATTTCAAATGAGCTTGTATTTGTTGTATTTACTGAAAAATATAAGATCGTCTAACTAAGCATTTTTTAATAAAAATATGTCAACTATAATAATTATATTTGAAGACACTATTTTTCTTTTTAGTGTTCCAAGAAACGGAGCACTTATGGAATCACTTCGGTGTCCGTCCGTTCGTCCGTCCGTCCGTCTGTCACACACGATTTTCTCTGAAACTATTCGACGTAAAAATTTGAAATTTGGCACAGAGATAGAGTGTGGTGGCTCAATTATAGACGTAAAGTGTAAAAAGTTGAATTTTGATTCTGTGGGTTAATTTCAGGGGGTAAAGTGGGACATGGAATTTTTTCTCAAGTGCATCGTGTAGGGTATCAAATGAAAGCTTATTGAAGCACGAATTAAACAATATATATGATGTATTTTTTGTATGCATTATTAAAAAGAAATGGAAAAAACCCTTGAAAATTGCTGTCCCCCTCCCTTATCACCAGAAGGATTACTCATAAAAATCTGAAAAAAAACATGAACATTAAGAATTAGGTGTAGATTGAACGAAAATTGTCACCATTGAAAAATTCTAGCGCGATAAATTGTTATAAACAATTTAATTGTTTATTTTCTTATAACTGCCAAACCATTAGTTTTAGAGAAATAGTTTTTTAACAAAAAAATATTTCTTACAATGTAAGAAACAACTTTTGTCCTTACACATTTTTCAAAATTTTTACTTTGGCTCCGCGCATAACCTATGTGATACCGTGTTCTTGCGGCGGGTAGCGAGGCAGATGGCCGGAGATCTGGTGGCCGAGGTTTCCTCAGGTTAAGTGGGGGACTGATGGCACGGAACACTAATTGTGCAAGCATAGCTTGCACTTGACCGAATTTGTTTTATTATTTGGAGGAATTCGCGGAGGTGTTAGAAAAAATCATATGTTTTCAGATTTACACTGGAGTAAAGCGTTTTTTCCTCCCGTTGCGTTTGCTGCCCTCGGGCCCTCTGGCAGTAAACCTCACATGCGGGAGGAAAAGTGCCACTTTCCTCCCTAGTTAAACAAATGGCTATTCTTTACTATGGGCTCCGGAAGCATAGAACATTAGATTCCACTCTTTTAATGTCCATATTATTATGTATTTTTGAACATAACTTTTTCTTCGTTTTAGTCTACTGGTTTCATTTGTTCGTTTCCCCTCCTCTCCCGACCTTGAGAGACTTCAAAGATTTCTGGAAAGTACGTTTTCTTGTAAAATCTGAGAATATCGACTCGTCCTCAGGTGTTCATAAATTTTACTTTCTACGAAACACGAAGACCTCGTCTCATTAGTGATATTATTTTAACATTTGAATATGATGTTAATGCGGGATTACGAGATCATCAGTATATTGTGTTTTATTTTAATCTAGGTCAAAAGTAGAACAAATAGTACTTAACCTAGATCATTGAACTTTTATTTCTGTAATATTTATTTATTTTAATCTTAAATATAGACATTCTAAAGGAAATTAAACGATAAAAATTGTATTTTTGGGCCCTAGGCCCTAGGTACTCCATATCTCATGGGTATTTAGAGATATAAATGATTAAGTGAAAAATCGCTCTAATCTGGCCTTTTTCTAGCGACAGAAGGATATGCAGCTGACTATTCAGAAATAAACGGAATTTTGCCATTTTAAAAACTGTTCTTTCAAATGCTAGTAAATCTTTACATACTACTCACTTTTGCAGGAGAAATGTCGAGAAATTTAAAAGACGAGTTAACTTTTTAAGGAGGCAAAACTTGACTGTATTAAAATATTTTCCATTTGTTTCCGGACACCCTGTATATAAATTTTGATGTTATTTAGCAGGTGTGTCCATGAGAGCGGGAAAGCGCTACTTCCCTAAACTTTTTGGAAATTAAAGAATAGATTTTTATACATTAGTAATGCGTAATGCTTAACATTCCACTATAATTTTATAAAAATATGGATTTAATTTCTTATAATTTATCTGAAATCTTAGGTAAACGTCAAAAATTTTACTAAGTAAACGCTACCAATTTATCTCGCGTCGCCGTTGTGGCCTGGGCCTAGAAGCGCGTTTAGCAATGACCGCCAGTGTTGCCAGGTCTACTGTTTTTGTAGTAGATCTACTGTTTTGGGCCTTTGGCTACTGTTCTACTGCCTGAAGGATAAATTCTACTGTTATATTTTGAGAGAGAAAATAGCCCAAAATTTGCCCGAAAATATAAATCTAAAAAGAAGATAATAAAAAAAGTTTGTCATCATGCAGTTTGTGGCGTTAGTGTTCAAGGCTATAGGGCCGCCGAGAGTCGAAACGGGCCTCAGAGCAGTACCTACAATTTTTGTGGCCCCCAAAAGATGAGATTTTGCAATAATACTTAATAATTTTGAGTTGCGGGCCCCCCAAAGCAGTGCAGGTCCGGGGAATTTGCACCCCTGCCCCCCGCTCGACGGGCCTGTTCAAGGCAATTCTAAAAGATGACGCCACGCAACAGCAAGTATTTCAGGTACCTACTCTTCACACAGAAAAACTTTACAAGGCAAAAAGTGTTTCTCTGTAGAGTTTAATAAATATTGGCTTTACATAATCTACAAATTAATGTACAAGAAATCATCAGATATATCTGATTCGGAATAGAATTAAAGTATTTTTTTATAATTTTTTCCCGTTTGTTTACTTGACTTAATAATTACATTACCTACTTAGGTTTATAAAATTTCTGAGAATAAAAATAAATATTCAAAACTATATTTTTTACTTTTTAATTAATATATACATATAATTTTGTTATTCTACTGTTTTTTTATTAAACTACTTTCTGGCCTTGAAACGGACCTGGCAACACTGATGACCGCAGTTCGCCTATTACCAGAGAAGAACCATCAACGAGTGGCGACAAAACCGTCGAATCCTTTGTTCTCTCGCGTTCACGAATATTTGACAGTAATCAGGTCTCGTACACTGAAGAAAATGTACGACCGTCAGTGGCGTAATTAGTCATCTGAGCAGGGGGGGGGGGGGCTAGGGAGGGCCTGGGTGATGGTGATGGTTCTTAGTCTTATTTTCCATGGTTAAAAACATTTTTCTGGTAGGCCTGGAATGCCTTGCCGGCCGCCTAGACCGCATAAAAATTGATTGTACACCGATAAACTAAATTTAAATTTTATACGAAATTGTAAGAAATCAATCTGATTTAAAGTTAAGTGTATATTCTTTTGCACACTTTGATCTAAATGTTATTAAACAAGGTGCTGATAAAGTCTGAAATAATGGAAATATCTGGATAACGATTCACTTTCGGATAAAATGCCTTAACCTCTAAATGCCGCTCTTTTACTAAATAGGTGTTTTCATGCTGATTTCACAAATACCGGGCTGTGCTGTGTATAATTTTTTGTCTCCGATTTTAAACATTTTTACTAAGCTTTACGTTTAGGGCATATGGAAAATGTTTTGCGTCTGTCTGTCAGTCGGTATATCTGTACACAAATCATTTTAACGCGCTCAGCTCAAAAACTGTTTGATCGATTTTAATGAAATTTGGTAGAAAGGTTTGTACTGTCGAGTAGATGGTCCTGTTTTAAAATTATCAAACTCGGTTTCGGTGGGTGAAAGAAAAGAGGGCGTGGTCACACAAAAATACTTTTTTTTTGTAAAATGTTTCGTCTATTTAGTAACCGGTCTTTAGACTAATTATATCAAACTCAACTGTTATACTGGATGAGTACCATTTCCTACGCCCAAAAGTTTTGCCCTCAACGTATAGCGGTGGCCAAAACAAGTTTCATTTTCAGTGCTTTTTCCTGTGGAAAATTAAACTTTATTTTGTACCCCTTGTTATACATAAAATGAATGGGTTTATAAAATAGTAATTTATCTGTCAAAATCAAATCTTAAAAAATACATTGGACCTAAAACATATACCAAAAATTAGTTAAAATAAAATTTAAAAAATCTTGTAAAGAGCTACGATTTACCCTGGGGTGCTAACTCTAAATCCAGCTTTTTCGGATACCATGAAATGGAAATGTATTTTATATCAATATGTTCCTTTTTTGCCATTATCAATGGGACATAAATCTGGTTTTCAGATATTATTCTTAAAAATTCGACCCCTTAAGCATTCTAGAGGAGGAAAAATTGTGTCTGCTTTAGACTACAGAAAAAATGAGTTTGTCCTTTCAAGTGCTAAAATGTTTTAATTTAAAATCTGTTTTTGGCCATACAAATAATTGTATTTAATACAAAAAATGCAAACTTAGGATATGAAGTTATACCTATTTTTTTAAATAATTACTTAAGGGCAATATTTTACAAAGCTTATTTAACTATAAAACATATCCCTCACAGAATTTTTTAAAACATTATTTGTTTCAGACAGTTTTACCTGAGATAAGGTTTTACGTAAAAGTATCTTTTTGGGGGAAAGTAATTTTATGTTATAAAAAATGCAAATTTGGTTAATGGAGTAAACATTTACCTCAATTCCTTAGAAAATCTTCTGCAGCTACAAAACACATATATCACTCAAACTTTCTTAACCATGTTTTGCCCAAATAATTTTAGTCAAAATGAACTTTCTGGGGTCTAAAATAATTTCATTTAACAAGAAAAGGGGAAACTTTGATCATGGGGCTATAGTAAACAATTACTGCACTGCTTTTAGATATTTTAAGAAAAAAAAAAGAAATTAAACAAATAATTGTATTTAATACAAAAAATGCAAACTTGGGTTATGAAGTTATACCTATTTTTTTAAACAATTACTTAAGGGCAATATTTTAGAAAGCTTATTTAACTATAAAACATGTCCCTCGATATTTTAAGAAAAAAAATAAATTAAACATTTCAAAATACGTATTTAATCACTACTTATACTGAAAAGGTGCAATATGTACTTACCGTTCAAGATCCTTGGGGAACGTAAACATACTTAATTCTTGTCCTTCTTGACAGAGCTGGGCAGTAGTTAACTACGTAGTTAACTACTTTTTCTGTAAAAGTAGATGTATTCTTACTGCCTACTTTTCTTCTCCTAGTAGTTATACTCTATTATTTTAAGCCTGCATAAAATATTCGCAAAAAGTAGTTAAAAAAGTGCTAAAAAAGTGCTAACTCAGTGCTAACTTAAGGTATTTTAACTACTTACGTGTAATTTAACTACTTTTAAAAATATATATTTAACTACTTCCCTATATTACGTCATTACAGAATGTGTATGCGTGTGTACGCGTGCCAAAAATCTTGTTAGACACAGTTCTCGGAAATTTTTCGTCTGACATTTTCAATCCAGTAAACGATAAACAACCCTAATATGGAATCTGCAGGTTTGGAAAGTTTTAAAAAATTATTTTTTTTTATTTTTTTAAATACCTCCTTTTGCTATTACCTAATATGTTTTAGTTTTGTACCAAAGAGGAACTGTGTTAATAATTTATGTTTAAATTTAAGTCAGTGGACAGTTAACTTTAAAATAAAGAGTAAATAATAAAAAGCTTTTTATTTTATTTATATAGGATATGAAAACCTCATTAAAATACGTCAATTGGTTTTCAAACTACAGCAATTTAAAGCTGATGCTGAAACTTCGTTTTTTTTTTTGACGAGCAGTTTAATATCAAAATTATTCTGCTGTCCCTGTTTACTTTTTAATATAAGTGAGAACTACAAGTTGTAATAAGAATAATGGGTCTCAGAGTAGGTATACAATGTTGTTTTATTTATTTTTATCGGATGGCGTGCCCCTTTATAATTGTCACCGCACGCCACTCGTCACTGTTATTTAGACCTAAACAAGGCTGTATTTACTATTTTAAATAGCTCGCTATTCACAAAATTATAGAAACTACATCCCTCTCTATCCAAGGTATGAAAATTGACGATGTCATGATTAGACCTCTGACACAGAATATTAAGTAGGGATTTCTCTTGTATCAAAATAGCCAAGACACGCGTTTAAATAATGTAGGAAATGTTAAAGCATCTACATATATATTTACATGTAGGAGTGTATGGAGATCATACGAAAATTCAACGCTTAAGGTAGCGTAAGAGAGCTTGCATGGAGAGAAAACATCCACCTATATTATTCTACATCATGTAATCACTAAACATTCTGGATATAATGTACATTCATACCTATGTAGTGTAAATATTTGTAAAAATTAAATGGTAAATTCAGAGCTACATATTTCCTAAACGAAAATGACAAACTTATTCAGAAGTTAACTATGTCTGTGAAGTTGGCCCCCCAAATGTAAAATTTATTAAAAATTAATGGATTTCTGAGTTTCCTATGAAGAGTTCTAGAGTTCTTTTCACTTTTTATTAATAGTTCCGTTAAAATAAAAGTAAAAACACTGTTTTCAAAATGGGGTGCTAACTTCACGCAGCCCCCCATTGTTGCAAAAACAAAAGTTTTTCCACAGTGCTTAATAGTTCTAAAGGAGTTCTACAGTTCTTTGTGATTTTCGAGGCCAGAACTCTTACCCAAAAAATTCTAATACATGTTTTGTGCTTTTTGGAAAGGAAAAAATTCAACAACAAAATATCATTATATTTATGCAGAACTACTATATAACATTATATACGAACGCTCAATATTTCATACCAATTAGACCAGTTTTTGTATTTTTTTATTAATATTAATATGATTGTGCAAAAAGTAGTATACTTAGTCAGCAAGTGCTCACTGATCTCGAAAATTTACAAAACTCTGCCCTACGGGCCTCATTTTGCTGCAAATTTTCTCGCTCGGTAAAAGACACCTACAGACTATGTATCATAATTCATAAATACTAGGGGCGTGGGGGCTATCCTAACACTTTTTTCAACCGTACGTTCTCGAATTACAGTAATAAGAATTGCACTTAGCACCCAAGCAAATCCAATTTTATAAATACAATATAAACTAATCAAAACGAAGTAAGGACTTTTAAAACGCCTGTATCTTTTTTACTTTTGAAGCAATTCACTTATAAATTTACCTATTTATACGCATATCAAGTCTAAATGTAAGGATACAAAAACAAAATATTTTTTATCATTACTTTTTATAAAAATGCCTTCGATACAAAAAATATTGTATTTGAGCAAATATTTCCAAGATATAATTTAGTTATTTTGCACAGTTCACTGCAGTGTTGATTTTTTGCACAAATTACGATGAATGTTGATGATTTAGGGAGGCCTATTCGTCAAGTAGTAGCAGCAGTAACCTTATTTGGCGGGGGCCATCTTATTACAAACGTTGCTGGAAGACTTCGAAGAAGCCATTCTGTAATTTCTAGACGTCTTAGCAGGCATAGGGAATTTGGTTTCGTCACAAGAAGACCTTATCAACAACACCACGTGAAGACCGCAATATGGTAAGATGGGCTACTCAAAATACAGCAAGATAAGCAGCTGATTTACATTTTGGTGCTATGAGAAGACGATTATCCACCCAAACTGTCAGAAATAGACCTCACCTAGCACAACTACATTCCAGAGCCAGAGCGGTTGACCCGTGCTTTTAGGAGAGCTCTGTTAAATTTTGTCCGAAATCATATGGATTGGGACATGGGCCGATGGGGCCACGTTCTCTTTACAGATAAGTCTACAACGATACAACGATGCACGTGTACCAGCATGGAGACAAAGAGGTGAGCGATATTTTGATTCAACTGTAACAAAACCTGCTCATTTTTCCGTTATGGTCTGGGGAGGCATACCTTTAAGCTGTCGTACAAATTTGCATGTCTTTCTCGATGGCATGGTGAATGCTCACCGGTATTTAGAAGATATTGTGGAACCCTATATTATTCCATTTGCTTCAGAAGAAGGACCAGATTTTGTTCTCCAACATGGTAATGCTAGACCCCACACCGCCCGAGTGGTAACACACTACCTGCAAGAGCATAATATTAAGGTTTTGGAGTGGCCAGCAAACTCCCCAGATCTCAATCCGATTGATCATCTTTAGGATGCTCTTCAGAGAAGGCTAAGAAATCATTCGACCCCGAAAAATTTATATCTGCTGGCAGAGATGCTCAAAGAGATCCCAACAATGCGAGACAAATTATTAAGAACTTGGTGGCATCAGACGGTGTCACGAAGTAAAGGGGGACATACACATTATTAATTATTACTGTAATTTTGTTTTCCCCATATTTTTGTATTTTATTAAAAATTACATTATTTATGTTTTTTGTTATTACCCTTGCAAATTTTCTTTAGATTTAGATTAAAAAAAATATTCATCATTTTAAAACTTTATGATTCATTCACTCAGCATAGGTGATAACATTAAAAAATATAAGTAGTTGTGTTTAAAAGTTATAAGCGGTTTAATAAATGGTCCCTAATTCGTTTTGACTAGTTTATAACAAACCTATAATTATTATGCGAAACACTAATAACTAACAGTTGTTATTTTAAAAGGTTAGTGGCCAGTTGTAAAATGTAGTTTGTAGGCTTAGTGGCATCAGGCCAGTTAAAGAAAACCCTTTTGTTTTCAATGTCAACGTTTCGATTTATTTAAAATCGTTCTCAGGGCTTTGCAGAAAAAGACAATGGGGACCAATTATTTTCTTTTTTTTTTAAATAGAAGAAAAATTGGAAATTATTTATTTTTTATTTTTGATATATGTATTGATATTTTATGTTCAATAAATTATTACTTAAAGGTTTTGGGTAGAAGCGCATTTGGTGTAAGTAATAAATTATAATTATTGAAGTATTATCTTAACGCTTATCTATATAACATATTTTACATATTTTTTTTTACTATACATACATATCAATTTAAAAAAAAAATGTATAATTTCTGGTTTCTCTTTTATTAAAAAAAAGATAAACTACCTAATTGGTGCCTATTGTCTTTTGTATGTTGAACCCTGAAGATGATTTTAAGTAAATTGAAACGTCGGCATTAAAAACACAAGTAGTGTCTTCTTTAGCCAACTAGTCTGATTCTACAGGTGGTATGGAATGAAAGGTGATAGAGGAGTTCTTCCTCGGCACATGTACCTAAATGTCTCTGTAGTGTATGTGAATGAATAAATAAATAATAAAGGATTGGTGAAATCTTTAGGGATAAAATGATAAATGCAAAATAGATTTCCTATTGAAAAATCTTCTGCCTTCATAAGACGGGGGGGGGGGGGGGGGGGGAAATACCTCCATACCCCGTGAAGACGCGCCTGTTAACAAGATTCCGTCTGTAGTAATGATTCGCACATTAGGCAACTTTTCCTTATGCAGAATTACGACATAATAGTTAGTTTTCTGTAAAATAAGCGATAGCCGATGTAGTTTGTGTCGTCCCGCTCGAACATCTCTTGGCACTTTGGAAACATGCAAAATATCCGCCAAAGTTCGGAGTCGAACCTTTTCTAACAGTAATTGCGCAAGAATCTTAATGGCCCTGCTTTAAATAGCCTGACCGCGATTATCTAACGTACATAACCTCAATACATATGAATTATCCCGGGAGAGTAATTTCGCAGGTACGTTCCTCGCGTTGAAGAAGTGACAGCCAAAAAGAAACAACGTTTTCTGGCTTAAGCAATTTAAATTATGTGGAAGAACCAAATAACTTCGAAGAGCGGTAAATAAAGTAATAAAACAGGCAATACTTATATATTTATATGATTGTGTAGTTTTACGTTTGGCATATGTACAGGGTAATCCAAGTAAGATGGCCCAATATCCGATCTCAGAATCTGTAAGAGCTACAAACGAAAGTTAAATACAAAAGTTTTTAGGATTGACTTAAGTTTTTAATGTATTTTATTTTCGCGTATACAGGGTGTTTAGTTTTTCCTGGCCAAGTACCAACTTAAGTCAATCCAGAAAACTTTTGTATTTAACTTTCATTTGTTGGGCTTACAGATTCTGAGAACTGATATTGGGTCATTTTACGTGGACCACCCTGTACTGTCCATACAATGGACTTGTTTAGTCATTTCGTGTTTTCAATAAATATGTTAGTAATATTATTGCACAACCAGTCAATCGAAACACTCACACAAAAAATTGCGTCGGTTGGTAATTATGCGTTTTTGCAAAGAAAGAGTTAAAATAAATTTGAAAGCGGAAAGAAAAACTAGTTGACTATTAAAAGATTTGAACGGATAATAAACATATATTGGAAGAAAAAATCTATTAACAAAGAATAGATAAATAAAAAGTTACGGAAATATATAAAAGAAGATGACTTAAATATCCCATAAAATTAATTGTTTACTAGGTTCTGTTTGATCTTCACTAATGAAGTTGTTAGCTGAAACAAAAAAAAAGTTATAAACTGTTCTAAGTTAATATCACTAATTTGTAAGCACACAACATGCAAAGAATAAACATGTTTAACAAGAGCAAAGCTGGCTACATACAAACGTATATCAATCGACTACTTGTTTTGGAGAAATTGTAATAATTGAAAAACCATAAGATTCTTAAAATATCTATCAACACAAGTCAACAGAACATTCAACCTTGCTTGAACCTAAGTCACTGTTAAGATTAGAAAAAAAAATGTTTCAGAAAATACCACGCGAGATTTGAGGGACATGCCTGCATAGTTATGTTCGATCTCAAGTTGGCATTTTGAAGGTATCCTTGTAAAACAACCCAACTTTGAGAGGGACATCAGGGTTAGTAAAATCATAAATGCAAAAATCATCCTCGCAAACGAAAAAGTTGTAACAATTTTTGTTTGGGCTTATTGTACAGGCAATTGTCCAAGCAGATAATGTGGATGGGTCCTTAGGAAAAACATGGAATTTTTTATTATTGTCATTTAAACTTTTAGCTTTTAAAAAATATGCATTTTTACATGATGGATACATGAAAAGCTCTTTTTACCAATGACAAATAAAGCCGCAGACAGCCTAGACATTTTAAAACTATTTTTAGATTTAAAGCTGTTAGGCACAGATATTAAGAAAGTAATAATCACAACACAGGATTAATTTTCTACACTAAAAAGGATACGTTACGGATATCCAGTCATAAGTTCAGCAAAACCTGGCCTCTGCCCTCATGCCATGTGAAGAGCTAAAATTAAATTAAACACCCTTTAGTTTTATTAATGTAAGTAACATGAATGTAAACATTACATTAAAAAAAATAATTAAAATAAATAATAGACAAATTCAGATGGCTTTGGTCATCATTTGTCAACTGACTAGTTGACAAATGAAGTTTAAACCCATAGTTTAAATGTCAACCGTAACCATGACCAAAGCCATCTGAAGTTGTTTAATTAGGTATTATGATGTCGAGACCCATATTTACTTCGACAATTTTTTTTCATACGCTAACTATAGCTGTTCCTTAAATGAAATAAGCATGTTTTCAAAGAAATCTGCGTTAATGTGATTTAAATATCTGATTTTGTTCTTGCAAAAGCAAGTGTAGATGTCAATTTCTACAAAATATGTGTACTGTGGGCTGAACTATAATTAACAAGAACCTTGTAAGCATATTTAAACAGCTTAAAAACCAAAACCACAACCTGGTAAAGTTGAGATTATAGATGAAATTGTAAATGTTTGGAAAACATGTCTGCAATATTACGAATTCCCTTAGCAATATTCCACCGAATAGTTTGTTCAAATGATTGTACGGTCAAGAGTTTGGTCTTAATGTGATGGAAAAGGTGTAGATAAAGAATTTGTTGTGTTATTTGTACTTTATGATAAATAATTCATTATGTACTTATCTGAAGTATGAAATAATAATCTATTTCATGCCTGTATTAATAAAAAAAACATAAAAGCAACTCGTTCCAAGATGAAAATTATTTGGAAACTTAAATCTTCTACTAAATTTATCTAAATACATCTACTCCCCATCAGACAAATACTACAATGAGTTCTTTGACTTTCTCTCGGAAAAAATCGACCATTTCATCTCCGAATTTCCCTCCGCTGAAGTTATCATCCTATGCGGCTTCAACGTCCATAGCAGGGAATGGTTAGGATCCACAAAAACTGCCCCAGAAGGCAGAGCAGCAGAAAACTTCGCAATCAGCAACTCGCTCACCAATTTGATCAGAGAACCAACATACTTTCCCCGCGTTTCTACCCATAATGCAAATCCTCTAGATATTTTTCTTACCACCCATCCTGAGCCTTACTTAACATCTGAATGTGCTCCCGTTGGTCGTTCAGATCATGGCGTCATTACCGTCTCTTGTCCCATACATCCCGAGTTTGCTGAAATCAAGCCAGAGCGCACGATCTGGCACTACAATTCTGCCGACTGGGATGGTCTTCGAAACTTCTTCTCTGCTTTCCCTTGGAACCCTGTCTGTTTTTCCACTCCCGATCCCTCCGAAATTTGCTCTCATATCACAGACATTATTCAAGTAGGTATTGAAGGTTTCATTCCACATACCCGTAAGAAACCTAAACTCCACCATCAAAAGCCATGGTTCTTCAAGGGCTGTGACAAAGCCAGGCTCAAAAAAGCTCAAGCTCACAAAAGGTATCTTCAAAACCCTACACCCGAAAATCGTCAAATTTTCACCGAGGCCAGAAATCAATACAACCAAAGTACCTTAGAGTCCAAAAATGCTTTTAACAACCGCATAAAAGATAAAGTGCTTTCCTGTCCCAACGGAGGCAAATCTTTCTGGTCACTTGCCAAAAACATTAGTCAGAACTTCTGTAGAAGCACTTTTCCTCCCCTGACCTCTGACAACGAAGTTGTCTCCACCTCTAAAGGGAAAGCAGAACTATTCGCCAAACAATTCGCTGTCAATTCCACCATGATCCCTCCCCCCAATTTCGCTCTTCCAACCGCTAAGTCTGTACTCCACAAAATGCCCGATATAATACTTAAGGTCAAACAAGTTTAAAAAATTCTTCTATCCCTTGACCCAAAAAAGTCCTCTGGTCTGGATGGCATACCTGCAATTGTTCTAAAAAAATGCGCTCCAGAACTTGCACTCATCTTAACTCGTCTTTTCCAGATCTCTTATTACAGGTGTATCTTCCCAGATGGCTGGAAGACTGCTCGTGTGCAGCCTGTCCCGAAGAAAGGTTCCAAGTCCCTTCCATCCAATTATAGACCTATCTCTCTTCTCTCCGTTGTCAGCAAAGTTATGGAGAAAGTAATCAACTTGCAAATTCTAAAATATCTAGAAAACACAAAATCATCCATGACAGACAGTACGGATTTCGTCACCAAAGATCCACAGCTGATCTCCTAAGCTTCGTCACATATAACTGGAACAAGTCTCTTGAATTTCATGGCGAATCTCAGATTGTTGCTCTCGATATTTCCAAGGCCTTTGACCATGTATGGCATGCCGCACTCCTCAACAAACTACCTTCTTACGGTCTTCCTACCAAGCTATGTACCTGGATCGGCAGCTTCCTCTCTAATCGGCGCATATCGGTTGTGGTTCACGGTCACTCATCTAACTTCCATCCTATCAATGCTGGTGTCCCCCAAGGTTCAGTTCTGGCACCAACCCTGTTTCTTCTTCACATTAATGACCTACTCTCTTCAACTACTAATCCCATCCACAGTTATGCTGACGATAGTACTCTTCACTCCAATATTCATTTTTCCAGACAAGTTTCGAATAAGGAGTTGGATAATGGACGCAGATCTATGTACCTATCCCTTTCCCAAAATCTTCAATTAATCTTAGACTGGGGTGCCAAGAACCTTGTTCAGTTCAACGCCTCCAAAACCCAGTCTTGCTCCCTCTTTCGCAAAAAATCTGGCAACGCTTACCCCATCCACATGAATGGCCAAGCCCTACAAAACAACGAAACATTCGATCTCGTTGGCGTCACCTTCGAACATGATCTCAGCTGGCACAAAAACATTACTTCAGTAGCCACATCGGCAGCTAAAAAGCTTGGTTTTCTCTTTCGAGCCAGAAAATACTTCTCCTCTTCCAACTTGTACACTCTCTATGTTTCCCAAATAAGACCTACCTTAGAGTACTGCACCCACATCTGAGGAGCGGCGTCACCTTCGACACTTAAGATCCTTGATTCTATCCAAAAGAGAGCCATTCGAATTATCAATGACCCAGCCCTCACGAGAAAACTCCCTTCTCTCGCTCATCGCCGCGCTGTAGGGGATTTATCCCTTTTCTACCGCTACGTCCACGGATTTTGCTCTGAAGAACTAGCCGGTATTATTCCCCCCTTGAATGTCCCTAACAGAACAATAAAAGGCGCGTTACGTATGCATCCCTTTACTGTCCTGCTACAAAAGCCTAGAACAGACCACTTCTCTCGCTCATTCATACCTAGGGTCTCCAGATTATGGAACAAATTGCCTGCAGATGTTTTCCCTTCCCGTCCCAACCTCCAATCCTTCAAATCCCGTGTCAATAGACTACATTTCCCTTCTCTTCAGACACCCACGGTACGTTAGTACTTAAGCTTGAAGTCTACGTGGGATGTCTTAGATAAAAAAAAAACGAGGCAAATCGCTGAAATATCAGAATAATTCATAAGTGTATGACGACTTTTTAACAGTGACAGGCCAAAAACATGTCAAAACATAACTGATCAACTATAAGATCTTAATTTAAACCACTACCAAACAGTGGCGTGCCGTCTATTTAGAGGTGGAGGGGGCACAATGATTGGGGGGCGCCAAATTATTTTCCTTCTATTGGAGAGTACGTGGTCATAGTAGGCAGTGAATCTCCGAGGGGGCGCGAGGGCGCCGCAACGACGAGGGCGGGGGGCTTGCGCCCCCTAGCCCTCTCGACGGCACGCCACTAAATCTAAAACATTTTCAAAAGCAGTGTATTTTAAAGGGATTTTATTATAAAGGTCACAAAAATATTATTTTTTATGCTGACTTGTTGCATAGAGAAAATTATTGATAAAATAGGCAAATTATTCGGTATTATGTGTTTCTTGCCAGTGGCGGGAAGAAAAAGTTTAAAGGACTATTACTAGCTTAATATTGCGAAGAACCATTTATGAATACTTTTTTTAAATTTGAGTTCATACCAGGATTGACCGGTTTCAATACAATACATGTAGTTAATGTCATAATGACTCATAACACTCTGTATCGCACAAAACTATTTTAATACATACATTCCTAAAGAATGAACCAACAATCTAAAATTTTTTTATGGTGGGTTAATTAATTGGTCCAGTGTACCTTTACCCATAGAACAGATTATATCTCCTTAGCAACGCTGATCCTTTTGTTTGTTTCCATGAACCGTCACTGGTAAATATATAGTTTAAGTCTTTTTAAGGTCTCGGAAGGAACGTATAAATTCATATTAGAACTTATATACGATTATTTTCCTGTTCTTTAAAAACCTTTAGCTGCTCCCATATTCTTTATTATTTGGAGTAAATTACTGCAGACTTATGGCATCGGTCTGACTTATGATCGAAAAATTACTGCAAAACCGCGGGCGATTTCTATTCAAGTGGCTTGCGTGACGCTTGGATTACATAGATAAATAGCATTTCGGTATGTATGTATGTATGTATTACAATTCTGGCGGCCTCGCAAAACTAGAAAGAAAATTTACAATGGTGGAAGAGTATAGTCCAAGATCTGGTGCGTATTTCTAATAATTACCATCAATAAGCATTTGCATGACAGCACCTTCAGTGACCCCTAAAGTTTTTATGCCCGGAATTCACTAAAAAGATTTAAAACTTGGTATTGGTTTCATTTTAGATCTTGTAGTTGATCAGTAGGGCTTGTAAATCAAAGTCCCAGACCATAGACGCCAAAGCTATAACTACCGTGATGTGTTGACATGCTTTGCGGTGGAAACAGATTACCAAAGCTTCGTAGAAACCACCCGCTATTGCAGAATATTCGTAATTTTATTTTTACTTTTCCGGACCTCAAATATGACGGGTCTCGCGTTTGGTGTGCAAAAGGACTTATTGTGTTGGAAACGATCACAGTGCCAAAACATGTTAATAGTGCAAATCGTAAATATAAAAAAGGAGCCAAAAACCCTATGCCGAATATACTGGGTGACCCATCGGAAACTTTCCACCCAGGTTTATTTTCGTTTAAATAAATAAATCAAGAAACGCTCGGACCCGTATACTTTAGTTTTCAGGGCGACATTATTTTGGTATATTCAGCCCCTAAGGTAAGGCTTTCACCCATCAAATCTTAAATAGGAAGAGGGGTCGAGTGATCCCTTATTTTAAAGGGAATTGGATTGCCTTTCCAATGGGATCGTGCTCGTTAAAATCGGGTGAGTAGTTTCTGAGAAATGAAACGTTAAAAAAATTATAATTTAAAAGTATCGAAATTTCTTACCAGTTGTTTCAATCAAGTAAGTGCTGAAAATGCCCCCCCCCCCCCAACCTCCATGCAGTTAGGCACTGTTCGAAATGTTCGCGAATATTATGAAGCATTTCGGGAGATATTTATCGGCACTCGTACACTATTTTTGCGTTGTCACCAGTCTTCTAACGAATTGGGCAGGGTTGCATAAATTTTTGTTTCTAAATGTCCATAACAGAAAAAGTTCATTGGCGATAGAACAGGGGATGTTGCAATAAGACCTATTCTCCCAATCCATCTTTCTGGAAAATTGTCATCCAGATACTGCCATACATGGAATGCATAGTGTGGGGGTATTGCCATCTTGGTGAAAAATTAGATTTTCTGACCGATGACGGTCATCTTCTTAAATAGCATTCGTTAAAGCAGAGTCAATAGTGGTTTCCAACAACTCTAGGTACATTTTACCAGTTAAATTGCCTGGAAGAAAATACGGCCCGATAATACGGTCCCCAAAAATTCCAGCCCACACATTTAATTTGTTTGGATGTTGAGTATGTACTCTCTAAAGATTCTAGGGTTGGAATCCGACCAATATCTACAATTATGTCGATTTACAGTACCATGAAGGAAAAAAGAGCATTCATCTGAGAAACAAATGTTAAAATTATCTGTGGCTCGCGAATGATTCTTTCAATCATTAACTAGCAAAATTCCAAACGGCACAATGGTTGTACGTGAAACACCCGATATTTCTGACTTTTTCCTCGTACTAAGTGTGGTATCAATTGCAATATGACCCAAAACTGCAACTTCTGTAGCTTCATTTCTTACAGGATTTTTAATATTTCTTTTTTTGTTTAGCACTGATCCTGTTTCACGAAATTTCGCCACTTATTCTCGCACGTAGGTATGAGACAGTTGTCCGTTTGGGTGTAATTCATTAAAAGATATCGCGGTAGCTCTAGCACAATCGCTATTTCTAAAGAAAAGTGAAATAATTTCAACTCTTCTTCAAGAGTAAACGTCATTTTAACGCGCAATTGAACGAAACGAAATTTATAGCAAAATTATTAGTTTTACTTTGAATTTAACCGATATCGACAACAAACTAATTATATCCTTTTTTGACAGAACAAGTGGAATTCCAAAGACCTATTGTTACAGTATTTCCTTGGTCATGTGTATTTGGCATTTTGTTTACATTTAAACCCAAATTTCTTTAACATTTAATTTCTCGAAAACTACTCACCCGGTTTCAACGAGCAAGGTC
Organism: Philopedon plagiatum; assembly: GCA_963971165.1. Lineage (NCBI taxonomy): Eukaryota > Metazoa > Arthropoda > Insecta > Coleoptera > Curculionidae > Philopedon > Philopedon plagiatum. The sequence continues at coordinate 14,845,451 of OZ020196.1, read as the reverse complement.
CCGTTGGAGAGGCAATTCAATTTCCTTTAAAATAGCATATCATTCGACCCCCTTCCCATTTAAGATTTAACGGGTAAAAGGCTTAGGGGTTCAAGAACGGGGGTGAAAATATCAAAAAAATATGCGCCCTGAAAACTAAAGTGTACTCCTTGTTTCTAATTCTATGATCTGGCCGTATGAGTTTAGAGATCAGTAGAAGACTTCTATTTATATCTTGCAATTTTTTCGAAGAACCTATAATATTTGGAAATACTCGTGACATGTTAAATGCATTATTGCACGAATCAAAAATCATGTATTTTTTATAAGTATCAGTATTATCACAGACCTGACGCTGGTACTAATGCAAAATGTTTACCAAACCTTTAAGACCTCTTGATTCATTTGTTTGATAAATTGTGGGAAAAGTGGTCGGTATGATTTACTCAATTTCCTTCATTTAAGCCACTAATCAGATGCCTGCACTAGTAAATAGCAAAGCATACACATTTACACTCATACTATTGCAATTTCACAAATGCATATATTTTTTTGTAAATACACGCACGCATACATAAAAGTTTTTTCCCAAGTACACAGAGTTTATTGCATTTAATGCCTTTTTGTCTGGTTGTTGCAATATACGATGTACAGATGGCATTATCCGCTTTGCAATATTGCATAACACCAATAGGCAGTTAAATAATCTGAGCGCAATAAAATTAAAATATAGTTTGTGCTAATGCTAGTAATGACTGTCTTACAAACGTAAGATTTATCAATTTACAACATTGATTACCTTTATTTTTATTTTCATCGCTAGAAGGCAATGTCAGTTCGAAAAAATCAATTTTAGAAATTTATTCAGATCTTCTTATGAGGGTATCTTATTTATGCAACTCAGTTGGATGTTTTCAAAATTCTGGAAATTGTTGTGTGGCTGAATAATACAAGACTGATATTATTCTAACCCTGTGTCCGATCCGATGCATGGGCGTTTTAAAAGAACTGCGCTGGTTGGGTACCTACCTAGCCACAACCACCTTATTCACCTGATCTAGCTCCCAGCAACTATCATCTCTTCTCAGGACCGAGGGAACCATTAACTGGCGTATCGCGCTGGAAGAAGTGTATACAGTTGAAAGGAAGTTATACTTGAAAACTACTATGAAATATAGACCAAACGTAATGAAATTAAGAATTTAAAGCACATTTCGTTTTAGAAATATCCTTCGTATTATTACAAATATATATGACGAAATCTAAGCCGTGAAGTGGCCAATCTGTACATGGGCGTAACTTGGGGGCTTAGTCCCCAAAAATTTTCGATAATACATTGACATCGTTCTACAATAGCATATGTATGTCGAGTAACATAGTAATTACATTGCACACTCTAAAATTCAAAATTTCAAATTGTCAAGCTGGAAAAAAGTAAGACAGCACAAAAGTCATAAAAATGTATTAAATACGTACACTTTCCTTTTTTTTTGTCGTCACTTTTGCATGATCGTCCAAATTATAGGCCATTTAGGCCCGGATTGGAACAGGCGAGCGAGCGAGAAAATCTCGGTGGGCCGCCGACCCAAAGGAGCCGGTGAGACCGAAGGTCTGGGCACTCTACCCCACGTCGAAACTTCGAATTATAAGATCCCCAACCCTAAACATAAAACAACATTTAAGTTTTGACCCGAAGAAGGCGCTTAAAGAAGTACAGCAAATTTTTTTATTAAATTTTTGTTCAATCCAGTGATTGCTACTGATTTTACGTAATGTCGAAAAAGTTCCAGTAGATTGCTGTCGTTTGTAGTGCCCTCACTCTGTTTTAAAACGGCTATTAGTAATCCAAGTTCATTTCGAAAATCATTTTGTATTTTCTTGATTCTTTGCTCTTTTATTACTTTATTTTCACCCTTAGTGCATCCTCAATTAAATTACAAAGCGTACTTAATGAGTTAACTTATTACCTACTTCTTAGAATAATATAATATTTAATAAAATAACAATTTAAAACTGGGTGTAATAACGTATTTTTTAAACTATGTAGGTAGGGACTTAGATTCATAAATATTTTATTTGATATTATTATAGCCACTTTTCGTAGCAAAAGTTAAATTAGTTAAAATTTACTTGTAACTTCTTAGAAAATTTAAAAAATCGGGCAAATTCGGATGAGATTTCTGGATATTCCTAATGTATTAGAGTTGTGTAATCCTATACTCTAATGTAGGTGACAACTTAGGCATTTTTTTCAAAATCACACCAAACTTTGTTGTTTCTTCGACTAGGACCACGATTCTTTAAAATTCTATATGTACGTAAACTTTACAAATATTTCCACTAAAATTTGGAAATATCAAGGGTAGTTAGCGTACTATAGCTACAACATAAATTGCTTTGAAATTTTTTATAGAACATATATTATGAATTTTTTAAAGTTTAACTTATTTTCACATCATTTTTATTACTCTAACGTCCGGTTGCACAAACAATTTAATCACGAATTAAACTAATTAGACGCTTGTAATGTGACAGCGCTTATGATAACGTCATTGCCAAAGATGACTCTAAACGTCAATTAAATTTACTGCTTGATTAAAAGTTTTGTGCAACCCGCTGTTAGAAAAGTCAAGCTTAAAAAGGAAGCACTTTACAGTGATACATTAAAAAAAAAACTGGTAAACGACTAAACTCCAGACATTTTACAAAAAATCTAGAGACAAAACAAATTAAAATTCGTACAAGTACCTACAGTTAAATAGAAATTTTCTACCCCTACACAGACGCCTTGTTTCCTGATTGATACTTTTTCACTAAATTTCTTTATTTGTCTTTCTATGATTGGCACCTTACTGTTGCAGGCCCAACTTGTCTTTTGCAATTAATAAAAAATTAATTTTGATTTTCTTTGAAATTTTTTAAATTTCGAACTTCCTTAGTTCACCATCTCACCAACAATTAAATCATTTACCTAAAATTCTTAATAATCCTAACAAATGTGTTCTTTCAATTTTCTTATAAATTTGGGGTTTCCTTGATACTTTAATATTAATTTCTTTTCTCTCCGTTGCATAATCTAACCTAACCCCCCCCCCCCACAAATCTACTTCTTTCTTTTGTTACTTACTTCCCCCTAAATACATGCTACTAACATTACACATTTATACGACTGATTTCGGCTCTTAACATTTCTTTACATTACACATTTATACGATTGATTTGGGTCTGAACATTTCTTTAATATTTGGGTTTAAATTAGTTTGATTTCTTTCATTCCAGAATCCCTCAGACATTCCCTTTAATTTAATATAATAAATATAATTAATTTAACATAAATGACCACCCACTTTTTTCATAGGGATACAATTTACAAATGATTGGTTTTTGATATCAAAATTTCAATTTGGCGCAGTTATAACCAAGCTTCACATCATGCTGAAAGACTTATAAACCCGAATTCTCCCATTATTACATGATTGAAAAGTTTTCTCGTCAGAAAATATATCTGTTTCCCAGAAATTTAAATATTCATGTGCAAATTCTAACCTGCCCTGTTTATTTCTTTCCGTTAAAAATATTTTATTATCAGCACAACGACTTCGTATATTGGAATTTTGAACCTTGTCTCTAGCAGTATTTGCAGAACTTGGAAAGTGCGTCTCTTCTTTCGCCTTTATTTCAGTTTCGAATGGATGATCCCTTAGATAACTAAGCAGTCTTCTATCTTGATCTTCAGTAGAAATTTCAGGGGGACCTCAACCTGCTTTTCTAATAATAGTCCCATATCTTGCTATTTTTTGTTTTGCCAACAGCACGGTATTCTTGTTCACTCCCAGTTCGTCTGCAATATCCCTAATAAAAGGCAACCTGGCAACCTGTAGATAATAGCCTTATGATGGGGGGTTAATTGTGGCATATTTTATGGAAAAATGAAGTTGAGAAGTTAATGATAAAGTGACAATCTACAGGGTGATTTAAAAGTAAGCGGCATCCTTGTGGGGGCGTAATCCTTGCATAAAAATAAGGCAAAAAGTTCCCATTAATATGGGTCCGAAAATGCTTCCTAAGGGAGCTACGTCCCTTTCAATAAGACACCTTAAAGACGATTTTTTCTCTATAACTTTAAAACCCTTTACAATTAAATTTTGAAAATTGGTGTACGGTATCAGCATTTGATGGTAAATAAGATTCTAGATTCAAAATTTTAAAATTTTATTCAGAGGCGTCACATGCGGGGGAGGGTGAGGGTAAAAACATCCCTTTTTCTTTTACTCCTTATGTTATTGTGATTTTGTTTGGAAATTATAAAATTCTAGAGTTTTTTACGTAAAAAAGGTACTCTTGGTTCAATTCGATAGAACGTACCATTTACGAGAAAATCGACTTTGAAAATTTTCCGATTTGCATATGTTTATTGATTAAAATTAATCTGCATTGCCATAGAAAAAAACACACTTTTTTACTAACATTTTATTTAACAATATAGAGAAAATGTTCAAAATTATTACCATTAGATAAACGATTTTAAATTAGGCACTGAACTTCGTTTTGGATGCGTATCTAGTAATTTTATTATGAATAAACGTACTACCAGAAACTAAGTTTTCAAAGTCGACTTTCTCGTTAACGGTACGCTCTATCGAATTTGAACTAAAAGTACCTTTTTACGTAAAAAACTATAGAATTTTATAATTTCCAAACAAAATCACAGTAACCTAAAGAGTAAAAGAAAAAGGGGTGTTTTTACTCTCACCCTCCCCCGCATGTGACGCCTCTGAATAAAATTTTAAAATTTTGGATTTAGAATCTTATTTACCATCAAATGCTGATACCGTACACCAATTTTCAAAATTTAATTGTAAAGGGTTTTAAAGTTATAGAGAAAAAATCGTCATTAAGGTGTCCTATTCAAAGGGGCGTAGCTCCCTTAGGAAGCATTTTCGAACCCATATTAATAGGAACTTTTTGAAATATTTTTATGCAAGGATTACGCCCCCGAAAGGATGCCGCTTACTTTTGAATCACCCTGTATACTGACATGTAAAATTTTCATATGAAATTTTACCACGCTCTTCAGTAAATAATTCCTAATAGTTTAGGAGAACAAACAAAATTTTGTTGTCCTAGTTTTTTATCGGCACGATGGTACATTACAATAAGCATCGTAGGAAAAATAAAGCTAATTTATAATTGAGTGTGTGGTTTCCTGAGCATATCGGTCAATGGTTATAAATAAAGAAAGACTTATTTGTAGCTGACGTTTCGGTATATTACCATCTTCAGAGCTAAAATAATTACATATTTGTACAAATAGAAAAGTGCGCGACTTTTGTCTAGTTTTGAAACATACATAAAAATACATACCTTATTATTATACAGGATTTCTTAGATTAAAACTATTTAAATACATCTTTCACCAACTCACTCTTTAACTGACAGAGCAAAACTGAAATGAGTGGTGCCAGTACCGTATTTTATGGCGATGGTCAAAACATATGTTTGGCATTATGGTTGGTACTTTTTCTTCATCTATTTCTTAAATTATTTTACAATTAATTTATTATATATAGCGCTTAAATTATTTGTATCAGTATCACTGATAAGTCTTTCTTTATTTATAACCATTGACCGATGCCCAGGAAACCACACACTCAATTGTTTAAAAATACGCTCAGGAATCAAACAAACTAACTAATTTATAATGTGCATTGTAACATAAAATATTGACTATTTAAATAATATACCACTTTGTTGTTCTTCAAAACTTTATAAGTAAAACAGTTTTTGGCTACTCTTGTGTAAAATTATAATTAAACGGTTGAATAAGAAAAAAATTAAACTAAGTAACAGGAAATAATTAGAAGAATTTAATACTGGAAAATCTAATATGAAATCGGGCTTTTTACGGGATATTTGTATATTTCTATAGATAAAAATATAAGTTTCTTACTTTCCTACTATTTTTAACAAGAGATCTTTTTCTTTTTCAGTAAAACTGCAGGATCTGTCCCTTTGTTTCTTTTCCATAATTGTTATTCGCCTAAAACATAATTACACTTCAAAACAAACACAAGACAGATTATCTACAATTTTTTTCGCTTGTTAGCTACATAACTGCTTCCGATTGCCCTAATGTAAACGCCGATGTTAAGAAGTTTTTTAACGCAGGTCTGGGTCAGCTTTCCTTAAATCATGGGTAACTTGACAAATATTTAACACTGTATTAAAATTTAACACGGTGTTGGCTAATCCCGAATTAAATTTTCTTTATGCAACTCGCTATTAAATAGTTATAAATTTGCTGATGTTCTTTAAAACTTCCTTCGTACAACAAATAAGCCGCAAAAATAATTACTAATTAAGACTGAATATTTCAAAAATGGCTACTGACATTTTGTTCATACAACCAATAAATCTCAGAAATCCATTACTAAGTTGCTAAACGTAGGCAGGTAATTTATTACTTTTATTAATAGTACGATTTTCGCTTTCACTTAATAATATGAACATGCGGGAGGATTTGCGGTATAATATTGTATTACAAATTGCTAAAAATATAAATAGCATGTTATCGCTAACTTGATGATATTTTTATGTATATTATGTACGGCTTTTTTATGCTAATCTAGGTGATATATCCACTATTATAACACTAGCATTATGTTAGTACATAATGGATCGGGTCGTTGAAGAATTAAATTAAAATAAGTACTGGCACCTATTTTTCTTCATCTTAATGACGTTCTTTCTTCTACTGCCCATCCCATCCATTGTTATGCTGATAATTGTACTCTCCATTCCAGTACCGATTTTTCCATATCAGTCAAAGTCCAAAAGCTTGAACTGGAACACAAGCGCAGGTCGGTTCACATAATATTCCTTTCGCAGGATCTGCAATGGGCTTTTTCACTATAACTCAATTTCATAATTCTAATACACATGTTATAAACAAGGAGGTATTTAGAGTTGTATTAGAAGTAATCCTAAGGTATCAAATACATTTATAATAGGGAAATACGAGGATGGGATAAGAAGGTTCCGGTCTAACAAGGAAAACCGCATGATATTGGTTAAAAATGTTTTTATGTTTCGAGATAGTCTCCTCTCTCTTTTCTAAAGGCTCAATACATTTATTTCAGCGATGTTTAAGGACTTTTATGCCATCGTTGTAGGCTGGTCCGTTCAAGTGGGTGAAGTAGAGATTTGTGGCAGCAATCAATTGAATCCGACGCGAAATTCTTGCCAGCAAGAAATTTTTTCAAGTTAGGAAATAAATTGAAATCCGATGGGCCCCAATACGGCGAATAAGGTGCACAAGGAACCAGCCTAATTGATGAAGTGATGAATTTCTTCCATGGCAATGCAAGAAGCATTATTGGTGGAACAGAATTTCTTCTTGGCTAAGCCGGGACGTTTTTCGCGAATGTTTTGGTTTAGATTAGATGGTCACGTAAGGCTCGCATAGCATTTTGAACTTATTGTTTTTTCCTTTTCAAGATAATCTAGCCTTTGGCATCCCAGCAAAACGGTCGGCATAACTTTTCCGGCAGATGGAATTGCCTTTAACTTCTTCGGAGTCAGTTCATCGCTGTCCACTATTTTGATTGTTGTTTGGTCTCTGGTGTGTAGGGGTGGATCGATGTATCATCAACAGTAACCAAACGACATAAAAAGTGGTTTAGACTTGTTCCAGTTATGTGTGACAAAGCTAAGGAGATCAGCTGTGGATCTTTGGCGACGAAATCTGTTCTGTCTGTCAAGGATGTGTTTTTATAGATATTTTAGAATTCGCAAGTTGATCTCTTTCTCCATAACTTTGCTGATAGCAGAGAGAAGAGAGATATGTCTATAATTGGATGCAAGGGACATGGAAACTTTCTTCGAGACTTTCTGCACAAGAGCAGTCTTCCAGCTATCTGGGAAGATGCCCTTGTCACAAGAGATCTGGAAAAGACGAGTTAATATGGGTGCAAGTTCTCGAGCGCATTTTTTTAGAACAATTGCTGGTATGCCATCCTGACCGGAGAACTTTTTGGTATCGAGGAATAGAAGAATTTTTTGAACTTGTCTGACTTTAAGTATTATGTCGGGCATTTTGTGGGATACAGACGTAGCGGTTGGGAGAGCGAAATTGGTGTGAGAGATTTGTTTGGCAAATAGTTTACCTTTCCCTTTAGAGGTAGAGAAAATTTCGTTGTTAGAGGTCAGGGGAGGAAAAGTGTTTCTACAGAAGTTCTGACTAATGTTTTTGGCAAGTGACCAGAAAGATTTGCTGCCGATGGGACAGGAAAGCACTTTATCTTTTATGCGGTTGTTAAAAGAATTTTTGGACTCTAAGATAGCTTGGTTGTATTGATTAAATTGATTTCTTGCCTCGGTAAAATTTTGACGATTTTCGGGTGTGAGATTTTGAAGATACCTTTTATGAGCCTGGATTTTTTTGAGCCTGGCTTTATCACAGGCCTTGGAAAACAATGACTTTTGATGGAGAAATTTAGGTTTCTTGAGGATATGTTGAATGAAACTTTCCATACCTGCTTGAATGATATCTGTGATACGAGAGCACATTTCGGAGGGATCGGAAGTGGAAAAACAGACAGGGTTCCAAGGGAAAGTAGAGAAGAAGTTTCGAAGACCATTCCAGCCGGCAGAATTGTAGTGCCAGATCGTGCATTCTGGCATGATTTCAACGAACTCGGGATATATGGGACAAGAGACGGTAATGAGGCCATGATCTGAATGACCAAGGAGAGCGAATGCAGATGTTAAGTATGGCTCAGGATGGGTGGTAAGAAGAATATCTAATGGATTTAAATTATGGGTAGAAACGCGGGATATGTTGGCTCTCTGATTAAATTAGTGAGCGAGTTGCTGATTACGAAGTTTTCTGCCACTCTGCCTTCTGGGTCGGTTTTTGTGGATCCTAGCCATTCCTTGCTATGGACGTTAAAGTCGCCTAGGACGATAACTTCAGCGGAGAGAAGTTCAGAGATAAGATAATCAAGTTTTGTCGAAAGAAAGTCAAAGAACTCATTGTAGGAGTTTTCTGATGGGGAACGGTAGATGCAGCAGATAAATTTAGTAGAAGATGTAAGGGTAAGTTTTAGCCATAGAATATCTGGCTTGGCTGATTCCAGGTTCGGGAGTCTGGTGCAAGAAAGACTACTGCGAGCGTAGGCGCATAACCCACCATGAAGACGAAAAGATGACAGTGGATAGCCTGGAAACAGGAGATGATTGGTTGAGGATTTGGGACTGATTCGGGTTTCGGTCAGAAAAAGAATGTGGGGTTTGCATGATTGGAGGTAGTGGTGGACAGAGTCCAAATTGGAATTAAGCCCGCATATGTTGGCAAAGGCTATTATACTTTTGTAATTGTTCGATGGTGGACCCCCTGACCTTTCGTCCACCCTGTATATTTACAGAAGATAAAACCATCACGCCAGCAGCAATGTCTGCTGTTACCGCCGTTATGTCATTAATTTTCTTTTCCGAGACACCAACTAAAAATGTGTTGGCTCCAACATTAGCCTCTACGTTGGTTGCAACGTTTGTCGCGTCATGTAGCAGATTGATTTGCCAAATTGTAATCTGTCGATCTTGGTTTCAGTATTGGATCCAGCACTGTACCCAACGTTTCTTTCAACGTTGGACCCATGGTGTTGCGTCGGCTTAAACCAAAACATTTGCGAGAAACGTTCCCTCTTAGCCAAGAAAAAAATTTGTTCCACCAGGCCAACGCTCCCTGTCACAAGTCAGTAATTGTCCTGGAAAAAATTCATCAGTTTGCTATCCAACTGGTTCCTCGTGCACCTTATTCGCTAGATTTGGTCTCATCGGATCTAAGTTTGTTTCTGAACTTGAAGGAAATTTCTGTCGGCAAAAAGTCCGCTTCGGATTCAAGTGATTGCTGCCCCAAACGTCTATTTCGACGAGTTGGACAAATCAGTCACAACGATGGTATAAAAGCACTTGAACATTGCTGGAATCAATATATTGAGCTACACGGAGGCCAAAAAATATTTTTTTTGTTAGGCCGGAAACTATTCCGGTTTGGGGGTGGAAGAACTTCCTTCACTTAACCTTAAGAAATTAATTGCTTAATCTTTCTTCTCAGACGGAACTCTTCACAAACTGAAAAACATTTATTTCACGTTTTATCAAAAAATATCGTTTCTAAAATTCCCTTTTTTCTAATCCCCTGTACATAATAAATTAGAAATACATCATAAACACGTTCTACTTCAACTGTAAATCTTATACTTTCTTTTCTCTGCAAGTTTTTATTAACTTAGCTTCATACAAAATTGGTTCAGCCCATTAAAATCCCATTGAATATCTTCCTCATTGCCGATTTAAACTTCCTGCCACGCCCCCTACACTAAACAGGAACTGTTTGAAAGTCGCTGCTTTTACAACAACCTGTATACCTGCCGTTCACAAACGATTCGCTACGCCGTAATTGCACCGGTAATGCACTCTAAATAGTACTTTTACTTTTTTTTTACTTTTAATTCTCTTCAATTCATTTTGGTCCATTGTTGAGTTTAAGTGTGGCGCCGACTCCTTTTTTACTATTTCTTTCCTTAAACGAAAAATTGATTTATGTAAATGTTTAAATAATGAATATGCCTGTTTTTTTATTTAAGAAAGTCATTACAATCCCAAAAATATTATTTTGAAGACAACTACTAGGATAGTTTAACTAAAAAAATATGGTTACGCGATAATCATGCACTAGCCCGATTATCCGACAATCGCACTAGTACATGATTATCAGCCTTTTTTGATAAAATAGTATTGGTATCAATTGACATTAAGTAGCTTCTGGTCCATTTTTTGCTTTTTTAGTTGCAAAATATGCAACGTAGTTTTTAAATAAACATCTATATTTTTATTTTAAATTTTTGTTAATAAGCTTAACACATTGACAGTCATTAATATACAGGGTGTCTAAAATAGGTGATACCACTATTGCTATCTCCGAAATGGTAAAAGATACGAGGTCGGTTAAATTAGAGAAAATGTTCCATTTCTAGTCTCTATTCATATTCTGTTTACGGAGTTGCCAAATTCTCTATAGTTTCTTATCTACAGGGGATTTTTTAAAAATAGTCAAAAATTTAATTCTTAAATATCTCGAAAACTATTATAGTTAGAAAAAAGTTGTTTTTACAAAAATCACACGATTTGTTACCTTCTCTAAAGTAACGTTATTGTTTTATTTATACCATTTGTTTTTACTGAATTACTGATACTAACTTGTTTTTTTCAAAAACGGACCTGGATTTTTTGCTGCATTTTTTGAAAGAATACTTCATACCCTTTACAACTATGCATCACTTGATTATGGTTTTCGACGTTTTGATCAGGAATAACAACATCCTCAGGATTTTCTATCGATACGGACCTGGGATTTTCCATGTTAAGGCACAATTTCACAACCTACCGCTGTGGTTTAAATTATTCAACTGATTAATTTTAAACTATGTTCATGATTACTAACCAAAACCCTTTGGTCATTAAAGTTTGTCAAATTGCACTTAAGCCAATGAGTCGTTGAACGCAAAAGTTTAGCAGACTCAGATCAGATATAATTAGCGGCCTTTATTAACAGCACCTAACTCGTGGTTAAGTTTACTACATATTGTAAAAGGCACCCTCGATGATACGTCTTCATTATTTACGTTTTTAATATTTTCGTATCCAAAAATCACCTTTCAGTTCAAAAGATAATAATAAATAATCCTATTTTACCTAATGGTTTCATTTCTGCTGCAACTCATTCTGCTGGTACAGTTGAATTACTATTCACTGGCTTTGAAAACAAACCATATTATCTCAAATTAAACACCTTTAACTATATTCTAGCATAAAACCATTGTCATATTTACTGGGTTTCGGATTATAAGGAATTCGAATCTAAAATCCGTTTTCTGCTTTATTTTTTGACGTTGCGTTGAATTATAACATATGGACGGGCGGGCGAACAGGTTGATGGATGCCTCTAAGAATTAATTATTAGGATTTGTTATAATTAAAACTAAGCTTATTCTTTTTCAGGCGTTGGACCAATTTTACAAACTTGAGGGTCCTGGTTAGTAATCATGATTATAATTAAAATTTACCAGTTAAAACAATTTAATCCATAGTTACTGATTCTGACCTAATTGTCGCCATAATAGGCCGTGCAATGGCGCATTAATTTGAAAAATGTCAGGTCCGTACTGGTAGAATATCCTGATGATGATACTATTCTTCACCAAAACGTCGAAAAACATAATCAAGTGATACACAGTTGTAAAGGGTATGAAGTATTCTTTCAAAAAATGCAGCAAAAAATCCAGGTCCGTATTTGAAAAAAACAAGTTAGTATCAGTAACTCAGTAAAAACAAATGGTATAAACAAAACAATAACGTCACTTTAGAGAAGGTACAAAATCGTGTGATTTTTGTGAAAACAACTTTTTACTAACTATAATAGGTTTCGAGATATTTAAGAATTAAATTTTTGACTATTTTTAAATAATCTCATATAGATAAGAAACTATAGAGAATTTGGCAACTCCGTAAACGGAATATGAATGGGGACTAGAAATGGCACATTTTCTCTAATATAACCGACCTCGTATCTTTTACCATTTCGGAGATAGCAATAGTGGTATCACCTATTTTAGACACCCTCTATAATTATTAAACTTGTTACAATTAAATACACAGTTGATGATTGGCCCGCCCCCGCTTGATCCATATACTATGCTGTTGTTAATGGTAGCGAAAAATGTAGAAGCGACTACTTCTTTGTTTTCAACATTCTCCCTCAATTTTGTGACGAGGATTTGATGAAACTGCTGATCCAGTTGTAAATAGGATTTAACAGAATTAACGTTAACGTACTGTTATTTTGTTAACTGATTTTCATCCACTCCAGCTTTAGCTAAATTTGTAGCTGTTGCGGCTCTTTGGGAGTGGTTAGTAAACATAAATGGTCACATTCTCGAAAGCTAATTCGATCTAATTTGACAACCAAAAATTTTAAACTGACGAGGACAAGTGAAAGAATAAGACAACTAAGTTCGCAAATTTATAAAGAAAATTGCAATTTTAGTAGGTTCCTTCGACAATAATATTATATAACGACAATACTATATAACTAAATGCATTCTAACAACCCGTCCAAGATGAAAATCATTTGGAAGCAAATCGCTGAAATATCAAAATACCACAAACAACTGTCCTGTCAAAACAACTGATTAACTAGGAGATCTTAATTTTATTTAAACCAGTGCCACATCTCCTTAGTGAGTCTGAATGTATGTTTTTACATCAAAGGCAGCTTTTTCTGCTGACGTTCTAGTCCATTTCAAAATCTCGTTTCTCCCCACCGGACTATTCTTATAACATTTGCCAGAATGCTCCCAGTCAAGATGAAGTGAGGAAAAGGCGGTTGGTTGTGATGTTGGAGCTTCTCTTGGAGACCACTTTCTTATACAATCTTTAAGAAAAAAAGACACCTTTAAAATGCATGTATTTGAAAAGCCTTAGTTTAAATCATTTTATGAAAGTAAAGCTGGAGAAAGGAGCTTTCTTACTGGACAAATGTCCTCATTTGTACTATTCCTAATCAACCGTTTGCTTCCCGTTAGTTTTTGATCTCCACCCTGCCCTGGCAGGTTTTTGAAAAAACTGAAATATACTGGAAATGTTCTGTTACTTTATGATCCATCATTTGGTTTTCCTTCTTGAAAAAACTTTATCAAAGAATTTGAAGCTTCATCTCTTCGAAATGCCAACTCATAAGATTAAACAATTTTTTCTTCTGGCCCAGGCCATCTGGGGTATTTTCGTTGTATAAATTTAACATTTTTAGTAGTTCTTGGTGCGTAAAAGCTAAGGATTTGGTTTTTATTTTATTCAAATTGGTTTGTAAGCTACAGCACAAAGCGTCTCTTGCGTTTCTTGACTTTTTGAATCTAACATCAGTAAAGGGATCTAATAGCCACACCAAACTCTCTATTGAACTTTTCTTGAACCAGTTTAGCTGTCACGGTAACATACTTTTGATCATATTTTCTCTGTAGAACGATCCATCTTTTTTTCTCATGTTATTATACCAGTCTTGTAAAAATAAAGAGAGCTTCTCTATTGATGTAGTCTTGTTCAGGCTGTACTGTTTTTCAGCAAGGAAGTCTTGAAATTGTCTCCAAACAGAAGCTTTGGACCTTTTGCTGTTTTTAGGGGAGTCCCCAGTGGCTTTTTATGGAAACGACTCTAATAATCAAGAATTTATCTTATTATGACATGACGACGAAGCTCTGGTTACTGGATTTTGCCATTTATTTGACATTTTATTGTGACAATGAAGTTTTATGCTTATACCAAAAATTGAAAACTTTAATTCATGAGATTTTCTCATAAAATACAATTCGTGCAATGAAAATATATCTATAATTTTGGACAAATTTGCACTTATGCATTTTAAACTGGAAATGGCACTCTTGCTCTTTTTCAACTTAAACTGCATTCGGCCAAAAATGTCCCAAAAATTGTCGATAATTTTCATTGCACTTGTTATTAATATTACCTACTGTTGATTATTTCCTCTACTAAATTGATTAAAAAAAAAACAACCATTTTCAGAATATACCGATTTAATTTTTTGACAACTAGGCCTTATCGAATAAATCCAACAGATTCATAGATGCTAAAATAAAACAAGATGATCACAATAATTACGAATAAAATCGAAAAAAGCTGTTTTTTTTTTAAATCTGGAACTAGTATCTAGTAGTCACTAATCCCAGAGCGTGCGTTGGCTTGATTTCTTGTAAGGTTCCAGAGGAATTAGACTAATTCCTTCACAGATGAATAAAGGGTTGGGAAAGCTAATACGCAGTAACGGTAAAGAGCCAGTCTAGTTGCACTCGTGGTGGTAATCGTTAGTTTTGTAATATGCGTACTGTAAACATTTTGAAGCAGTCTGTCTTTGTACCCTCCCCAAGGGCATCAGCGGCTCGTTATATGAAAAATCAGACGAGTTCGTACGGAAGTGGGTCATGCGTTACAAACAAGTGAAAACCGTTGATGACTTTCAGGATAGGGGTAAAACTCGAGGGTCTACTAAAAAGCAAGGTTCAATCATTTGTAAATTATTTGAAAAAAATCCGACATTAGAACTGCATCAAGCACAAAAAATTCTTAAGAAAAAAGGAATAGACATTGGTGTAATGCACGGTGTGCCTCGACTAAGTTTAACCCAAAGGTCTTATCACTTCCATTTTTTCTTCAGTTTCTCTTAAAGTGGTGCGGTTTAAGTAATTTAAGCCCAAAATGAAAATCCTAGATCAAGAGTTTTAAAAGAAATCTTGATTTTACTAATTGTTTTTTAGGTTAAACGGCTTTATTTTATGAAAAAAGGTAGTGTAAAACTATTTTTAGGCATATAATCTTCTTTCAAGTCCTGAAAACGACATCTTCTTAGGGGAAATATTTAATATTTTTAAATAGCCTTGATAATCCTGAAAAAAGATGAAAAAATGAGTTTTTCGTCAGGTTTTGGTATATATCGCTTACAAATTCGTTTTAATGGTCCAATTATCTACAAATCAAAAAAATTGCCTATTTACCTATAATAATAATAATAATAGAAGGTTGAAAAATTCGGACAAACAAATATCGGTGTCAGAATTTTGTGATATATTTCAATCTTTATAAGTTATGGGTAAAACTGTTCATCATTTGCAAAAAGTTCACTCAATTTCAAGCAAAATAAAAAAAATAATCTTTTATCTGGAATAAAACCAAATATAGGATCGTCCGAAACTGTATGTCCGTGCCGGTGTTGACAGTGCCAACCGTGTAGAGCGCTATGACGAAATGAATTTAATAGCTGTATTATCAAATTTTTTCGAGTTTTATTTACTTACTGAAAATATAAAACTGATTCCTTTTAATTTAATTTCCTTTAAATGAATTATTTTCAATATAATAATATCATTTCCTTTTATATAGAATGATACATTATAAATAATTGATTTAAAAAAAAAATTCAAAGGAATCAATTTTATATTTTCACTAAGCAAGCAGAACTCGAAAAAAAGTTAATAATACACCTATTAAATGCATCTCGTCATAGCGCTCTACGCAGTTGGCACTGTCAACACCGTTGCGTCGGCGCGGAGATACAGTCTCCGAAGATCCTATCTTTGGTTTTATTCCAGACAAAAGATGATTTTTTTGATTTTGCTTGAAATTTAGTCAAATTTATAAAAATAATCAACAGTTACAACCATACCTAACTTATAATTAATTATTGAGAATTGAGATGTATCACAACATTCTGATTCCATGATTTTTTAGTTCGAATTATTCAACCATCTATTTAAGAGATAGGTACCAAAAACTGACGAAAAACTCATTTTTTCATCTTTTTTCAGGATTATCAAAGCTATTAAAAAATATTAAATACTTATTTCTACTAAGAAAATATCGTTTTAAGCACTTAAGGGAAAATTATATGCCTTAAAAAATTTTGATACTTCTCTTTTTCATAAAATAAAGCCGCTTAACCTAAAAAAAAATAGTAAAATCAAGTTTTCTTTTCAAACTATTGATCTAGGATTTTCATTTTGGGCTTAAATTAGGCTAAAATTACTTTAACAAAATCTGAAAAACAAATAGAAGACCTTTGGGTTAAACTTGGTCGAGGCACACCGTGAATGACAATAAAACGGAGAATAAGTGAAAGCAAGATCACTTACAGAAGCACACTACAAAAACCTTTACTGTATACGAAACACATTGAAAGCGACTAGGTTTGGCACGAGACAATATTGATCGCGACTGGAGCAACATAATTTTCTCTGTTAAAGCGTCATTTTGGGCTTGGGTGCCTAGGAAGACTTGGACTATCAAAGGACATCCATTATTTCAGCGCACTGCCAAGCCGGGAACTGACCGAGATTCTAACCCAAACCAAGGCACATGTGGAGAGATATTCAGAAGTGTTGAAATCGGTGTATACGACACGAGCCAACACGTTCCAACACTTCCAACGGAAGCCAACGCTTTCCAAGCTTGGCGTTGGCGTTCGGATACATTCGCTACTTGAGTTGAGCGCGGTACATTAAAGAGGGTTTGATTTGGTCTGTTAAGAGCCTACATCAGTGGACCGCGTGCTCCAATTCGGGATTTCGCCACTGAAGAGCGTAAATCAATGTTAATGAGCAATCTGGCAACATGGCCATTCGGAGACGCGACGCGACCTCGCCGTCGTGAGTTGTATTAGGACAGGACTTGATTTCTTGAAGAATAATTGATTATTTTTGAGCAAGTTTATATTATGTATTTAGGATTTCAAATTATTTCACTTTTCACTGTAAATAATCGCAAACTATTAAATGTTGGACATAGGACATTCTTTGATAATAATTATTGATCTTGATTTCTTTTTATTCATTATATGTCTTATTTGTTTATTTAATCTTTTTGTCTATCATATGGGAATCGTTAAAAATTAAAGACAAATTTTCAAGAATTCGTTATTTATTTGGAAAAAATAAAAGTTGTAAAAAAATAGATATAGACAGAAATACATAAACAGATAGGTAGGTAGACTGGCAGCCATTTTTCTTTCTTTTTTGTACGTATCTATAAGAAAAAGTGCATTAATAAATGTGTAATATTATAAAATAATACTACCTAATGACATAACAGCAAACAAATTTATGGAATAATATAAGATACTTTTCCTTCACATATGTTATCTCCAATGGGTAGGGTTTTTGGCAAAAGCGGATCAACCAGTTCAGGAAACATAAAATTGTCATAAAAAATCTTAATTTCGGCAACATTTTATTTTGCCAAAAGGATTCATCACGTTTTATCTAAAAAAAAAATATTCTAGAAAAAGAATATTCTCCAGTTTTTAACAGAAACTGTAATAATTAATTTAGAAAAAGAATATGAAACTTTTGTTTTTGTATTTACAATAATTTTTAAAAATAATTCTTGTACGTGGATCTCAAAATTCTAGATAGGAAACATAAATAAATTTTTAAAATGCCATTATGCCACGATTTATTAAAATTAAAAAGCAAAAGCTGAAATGAGATGAAATTAATTTTTAAAATTGCACAGATATCATGCAAAAGCGTTAAAAAATAGATAAAAACTGCATTTATTTGTACTTATTTATTTCTTTCCGATTAAAAAATTTCTATTACCGATACTAAAATGCAGTCCCCCTTTTAGAGTATTTTGCACTTTTTATTCTTAGCGCTAAAAATGTTATTTTTTTGGCTTATTAACGACTTTTCAAGACCTTCCGGTAGTTCACACTAAAAAAAAACACTATTTTTACCTGTTCGCCTGCATAGCAATGTTGTTAGCACTGCTAGAACTATTCTGTTTAGACTTCTGAGTATTTGATCCTATTTTTTTCCTGAAAATTGTTGCTTTTATTTTACTTATAAAAACATGTTGGCAATGATGTTAGTTATAATTTTCATATTTCATAACTACAGTGAACTTCGGATATAACGAATCATCGAGGAATTTAAGGGGATCCTTAAATAATTCGTTATAGCCGGGAGGTCGTAATATCGGTGATACAGTATTTATTAGCATCAACAGTATACTTATCATGTGAAACCATATTACTATGTTAAAAATTTCAAATTTGAATGGAAAAATTTCGATTTTAATGTGAAATACCCACCAGGGATACTACTAGCTAAAATACCAAATAATCAAATTATATCTCCTACAGTGTGAAACTATACCTAGGTATCGCTATTGCAGAATTGTTTGCAACTTGTCAAAATAAAGAAATTTATTAGGTGTAATAAATATTTGGAGAATTATTATTTGTACTTTCCTGTAGAAATAAAAATTTCTTATATAATAGTAAATTTGTAGGTTACTTATAACGCTATTGTGTAAAGGCGGGTTCATACAGCGATTTAATTTAATTTAATATTTAATTTAGCGTAACTTAAAAAGTTGGTTAGATGGCAAGCCATAATAGCGTTCATACAGTTGATGTAATTTAAGACTTAATTTAAAAGTTGACCAACTTTTATCTTTTAAAATTAAATTAAATTAAATGAGGGTTAACGCGCAAACTCAATGAGATGACGCAGTTGGCATTGACACTATTGACAGTTTTGAAAGAAAAATATTCATAAAATGTAAACAAAAGCTTTTCATTTTTGTGTATTTCCCATTCCTTGTGTTAGCTTGTTTAATGTAAATTATTTAAAGCGAGTTTCTTTTTGCAAAACTAAAAATCACCCACACCCACACTTGAAAATCGCAATGGCGCAGGCGCAGCACGATGTATTTCATTGGCTGAAAATTAAATCTTAGGTGGCTTAAATTTCTGGATGAACACCATAAATTAAAATTAAATAAACTCTTAAATTACCTTAGGCTAAAATTAAATTAAATTGCTGTTTGAACCCGCCTTAACAAAAATACCCTGATTTAAAGGTTTTGGTGTTTAGAAATAATTTTTGAATTCAACCTAACCTACGTAATAAGCGGAGTTTGCTATATCCGAAGTTCACGGTCAATAGAGCGTCAACGTAACATATTACCCCATTTTGAACATCCCGTAAATCTAAAACAGCTTAATTGATTTTAAAACCGAGAAAAATTCTGAGAGAGCGATTCATTAGAAATCAATTCCTTTCACAAATTACGCACTTTTGATGCATGCTTCTTGTGCCAAAGAGAACAAATCTACCTCGTTTTTTAAAATCTATCAAGTCATTTCAGATGTATGGGGTGTCAAAAATGGATCAAAATGTTATATTTAACAGTTCAATTGGCGCTTGGTTTATATTATTTTATTTAATCATAGTACAGGATCCGAAGTAAGCTCGTCCTTTACCGATCTGCTTACCGGATAAAAAGTCTTTTTTATCAAACATAATATGTTAACAAATATATCGCGAATGGGTTGCCTAATGAAATATGGTCATGGCTATCCTTAATTAAAAATACTGTAATTCATTTTTTTTTTATATTTCACTCACTTGCTTACCAAACGAACTTAATAGGTACTAATCGAAAGTATAAAGCATAAGGAACATGCAAAAGTTAGGTTGCCTACTTTTTTTCGGTCCCTATACCGGGTTGCCATCAGGTATAAACAGGTGAGTCGATTTTAGTAATTTGTACTCATCTGCTTTCTCATTGAAACATATATTAAAATAAAGATAATTTTATTGCGAACACCCTTGCGAAAAATCGGTCATGAATCACGGTTGCCAGGCTTTGAAATTTAAAAATTGGAGCAAGCGATGCGAGACAGGGAAGCATTGCGCGTACTATTCGGTGCGATAGAGGAGGACACAGCATAGCAGCTGTGTGTGACGCGACTTTCGGATGAAGGAGAGTGCGCATGCATGTATTTCTATTGTTTTATAATAAACTTTTTTTACATGACACTAATGTGTTAGTAGTAAAGGTTGATGCTCCCCGAGTCTCCGCATGCGCAGTAGGGTCGACCTTGAACGCCCAGGTGTGCTATTGTTATTTGGCCTTGATATGCGCAGGTGTTATTCCAAGGTCAAGGTCAAGAACTTGGCCTTGAACGCGAGCAGATGTTTCTTTGTTTGGTGGTGACCAGGTGGACGACGCTTATTTCAAGGTTACATTTGCTTGGTCTTGAACGCGAGCAGATGTTTCTTTGTTTGGTGATGACCAGGTGGACGACGCTTATTTCAAGGTTACATTTGTTTTGTATTTTTCGAGGTCGTCGGATGTATTCCCCCCACCCTAAATAAATACTTGACCTTGGATTATTTTCTTATAAATATGGCTCATTTCGAAAATAGCTTTCATTGTCACTCATACATCGTATGCGTTAACTGTTGCTTTGGCATATAAAGTATTGTGTTTGTGGTGTGTTCTACAAGTGTTTATTCAAGGTATTTGACAGTAATTGTTTTTATTGTATTTTAAATCATGAGCATTTCAAAGCAGACCATAGCCGAAATTAACAATATGATAAACCAAGATATTCAATTTCTGGGACGTAGAAAATTCTCTACATTAACGGTGGGCAAAATTTATATGATAAAAAAAATTAATTCTTTGACTTCACGTTTTGGAAAAGCCATTATCGTCACATTGTTTGATCCAACACATAAAGCAACATTTGAAACATTTTTACCATCACGCGTAGCTGAAATTCTGACAGAGGATACTATTGAAATGATGAATAACTCCGGTGATCAGTACACCTTAACTTATTTGGGGCAAAGCTCACATGTATTCTCTGGAGGTAATACTAGAGCGTTGTTAAATTTTGGTTGTTTGTAATATATTGTTGATTAGGCTATTTTAATGTTGATTTAAAATGTAATAAAATAGTTCTTGTTAAGTATATATCGAAAAACACACAGTCACACACAATCACATCTCCATTATTTTCTATTTAAGATGTGTGACTGCCCTACTGTCATTGAAAATCGAGATATGTACATTAATTGGTTATCATGTAAATTAAGAGAGCTGGCTGAAGAAATAGTACACTTTGCAAATTATGGTAAATCCGATGTGGGTTTTAGTGAAAGTCAGTATAGGAAGTATATGAAAGACGCCGTAAATTTCACGGCTGGAGCACATACTTGCGAGAAATACCTATATGGAACCATTGATCTGGACGAATTTTGCGCTGGAATGATAAATGAAGAATTGGGAAGCTACCTATTCGAAGTGCCTCATTTACCCGATGAATTAGCTACAAAATATGGTTTGGCTCCCGCAGATGATACCACTATTCTTGATGACCTTGGAAATAAAGCAGTCACCAATGAAGTTGATAGTAAAGCATTGGCTACTGTTAGCGATGACGAAATGGAGTGTGTTCAAGAAGATGAAGAAAATCTTTAATTCATTGTATAATATAATAACATGAGATGTTAAATAAATGATTATGTACCTAAATTATTGTTTAATTTTTTATAAATAGGCAACCTTCACAAAAATCACATCAGTTTAAGCTAAAAATGGGTCGTGTTAACAACACAATTGATAAATTTGGGCGCCAAAAATTTAATGACCAAAATCACATTGTTCTTGTTGGACAACCAGGAGTTGGATTTAGATTGACCGATGATGGTCAATATGATATACAAGGGAAATCTTTAACTAATGTAGCACCACCAAAGAATCCTGGGGATGCCGCTAATCAGGAATATGTTCTTGAACAAAGGCGTGAAATTATTAAAAAACTTAGTGAATTAGTGAATAATGATGTTTTGGAATATGTTAGAAAAGAACTTAATGAAATGAATAAAAAGCTTGCTGAAGAGGCGAATGAAGATTTTTTGCAATCTGTTACAAAAAGACTTAAGGATATCGATTCAAAATTGTTGAATCAAGAAAAAGCTATTCAGCGTATACGTATTACGCGCATGTAGATAAAGAAACAAGTCTATTCTGTGTATGGTGACCTCGATTTTACATGGGATATGAGAGTGGAGGGGTTTGAAGGTCACCTAACAGATACAAATAGAGGCACAAAACTTTCTTGTTTCAGTCTGCATTTCAGTACTTCCAGAATACTACATAGTAATTTATTTTCTCAAAATGCAGTGAACGTCAAATTGCAGTTGTTCGCCCATTCTCTGTAAACGGTCGTCAGATGTGTGCCAATTGCGAAAATTGGGAATTTATTAGTGGAATAATGGGTTTCTGTGAATGGTGTCAAAATGAGTACCATAAGAAACATGGGATGAAATCACCGCAACAAATATCTCGTGAAAATTCTAGTGAATCTCTGCAAAGTCTCGCTGTCTCAGTGGGAGGTTCATCAGAACATAATAATCACGATACGCCGGAATTCAGTCAAGAAGGGCAGCGCTGGACTTCTTCAAGCAATTTTGAAGATCTCGAAATAATTAACGAATCACCGCAAAGTCCTGTTTTCTTAGAAGGAGGAGGAGGAGGAGTAGGGGGAGGAGGTTCATCAGAACGTAATAATAGTGAGACCATGGAATTCGACCAAGAAGGGCAGCGCTGGTAATTCCGAAAAATAGAGACAATTTAGATATAGTGTAAAAGTTTCTTATGATAGTCATGTAATTTTAAATTTATGTGAAAAAGTGCGTTTTTCTAATGATAGTGTGTATGTATTATTTAAATCTTAATAAAAATCTTTTTGTACTAAATATGTTTATTATTCACCATACATTTGAATTAACAAATCGCTCTTGATATATATTATTTCTGTGGTTCCGTTCTAAAATCCTCGCTAGCATTACATCCATTTTTCCAATTCTCCTTTGAAAACGATATCTATCAAGTATTAGTTGCTGAAAATTACTTTGTCTGGCTTGTCTATATGCAAAACACCAAACAGACATACGGTGGATAATATTTCTTTCTTCGTCAAATCTTACTTGCTTCATGGTGTATTGTAAAATGAATTTTTATTAGTTATGTCATTTATATATAGGCTGAACATAAAGAGAGTGAATTAGTTTTACTTTAAAATGGGTCGTGTTAACAACACAATTGATAAATTTGGTCGACAGAAAACTCCTGTTTGTAACAACTTATCGCGAGGGTTGCCCGGAATCGGATTTAAACTTACTTCAGATGGACATTTTGATATAGAGGGAAAATTATTAAGGAATGTTGCCCAACCGATAAATGATAATGATGCTGCTACCAAAGAATATGTCCTTACGGAAGTTCATCAACTTGGTTCGCAGATAAATACCATACTTAGTAATGTGCTAGTACCGGTTTTTCAAAAAATGTTTGAAGATGATGAGACCAAAATTACGTACCTTAAGGAAAAAATGTATCAAATTCACTCACATGCTGCACGGTATACTACAACGAAGATAAAGGATCCAAAAAAACCAAAATGGAAACCAACCTAGATAAAGTTCTATTTAAAAACATAATTATACTGTTAAATTGAAAATAAAACGAATAATTATGAAAAGCAATATTTATTTTTATTACTTATAATGCATACATACGTAACGTAAAACCTATTTGATAATATTTATACAATATCTGATTTGTCTATCCAAGAATTAAATTGATTTGGAAAACCTAACCATTTTACAAACAATTGATCGTTTTGATTGTTCTTGCGTTTTCTAAGAATTTTCTCAACTAAATAAACACCAGGGCTAGCTGTCTTTTGCAGTTCTGCTTCGTAAAAACATCCTTTAATAGGTTGACCTTCCAATGATTGCAGCAAGTAGGTGGGTGGATTTGTAATATTAACTTTTGCTATTTCAAACAGTTCCGTGGACCAGGAAGGCGTATATCCTTTGTCAAATACACCTTTGTACTTGCTAATGCGAACAACGTCACCCAAATGAAATTTTTTTTTCTTCGGAGCAATTTTCAAATAGTCATATGCTTTAATAGGGGTATCCTCTTTTACACTGTTAGGCTTCATTCCAATGGTGCGGTGTTTAGTGTTATTATAGGTCTTCGTTATAGCTGGTAATATTTGTAACCATCTGTAAGAACCTCTAGCCGAGAATTCTTTATATAACTTATTTTTCAAAGTTCTTATAACTCGCTCAACAATTGCCGCTTTTTTCGTGCTATATGTGGAATAATGGTTTATATTATATTTTTTCATGAGGGCTTGAAAGGTGCTATTATAAAATTCCTTTCCTTGATCACTCTGTAAATTGTTTGGTGCATATGATGCTTCTTCAATGATGCTTTTCATGGCATTCGTAACTTCAACACCGGTCTTATTCTTAACTGCTTTGGTGTACACGAATTTGGAGTAACAATTTATACATACAACAATGTAACGGTATCCATCATTGTCAGTAGCATATTGCTGCATTTCCGCCAAATCAATTTGCCACAAATCTCGATATCCTTTTATGACTGTACGTCTTTTAACAAAATTTTTTCTTGCTGTCCTATGTAATTCATTTACGACTTTAATTTTTTCTCGGCTAGGATCCATATTATAAGGTTCCACGTCTTATCAGACACTGAGGATGGCAACTACGTGCAAAACTTAATATATTATTCCTTCTTCTCGAAGCTCTTCCATAATTGACATAATCTCATTATCATGTCCGGTATGTCCAGCTACTTTTGACCCCCACAATAATCGTAATCTATCCACTAACTCCTTAGGTTTATTCCAATAAACATATTGAGATGATTTCGACGATAGGCGCTTTTTTGCTGGTATTGGATTTTGTTGTCGCCTTTTTTTCTTCCTACACCACCACCACCACCCAGTTTAGTTCCCGTAATTAGCGGTTTTATGATTCGTAAATATTTTCTCCATGGGGTTTCTCTTAAACCACGTTTCTTGTCATAACCGTCGTATGCCGCATCGGTCAATTTCAAAATGGTTTGGTATTTTCGAAGTACATCTAGATTAATTTCGTCTTCATTACCTAGGAGTGGTGGATTTTTTAGAAAAATCAAATCGTAAAGATCAGCCGTTCCATCGAATTCAGCAATGTTTGTTTTGTTCTTGTATAACACCATCTTTCCGTTTGTTAGAAAACGAACCACTAAGTTGCCAATATATTTTGTTGATTTATTTTCTTTTTTACCAAAGCGTACACCATACACGGTATCATAATGAGATGACTCCAATTTTAATCCATTTAAATAATCTTGAATAGTTTTTGCGGCTGAACTGCTACCACTTGATGTGTGTGGTGATGTGTGAGATGATGTTATCGTTGAAGGGGAAGGGGTTTCGAACAGTGACCCACGATTTCCACGTTTCGGTGTAGGAATCGGTGTAGATGTTTCAAAATCCGCTTCTGTTGGATGTTCTTCAAACATTTTCGCCATTCCCACCGAGCTGCTGCTGCTGCTACTCCGACTTTGTGGTTTAGTCGTAGTACTTGATTTTTTAGTTACGTACTGCTGCTGCTGCTGCTGCTTTACGGCTTTAGATATAGATTCTAGTGGTTTAGAAACTGGTTCATAAAACTTTTCCAAATCATGTTCATTCTGCACTTTAGCTGCTTTAATTTGTTTAAATTTTTTTCTAACCGCATTTGTAGTTTCCAGTAGCTTTCGTTTTAATTCGATTTCTTTATTCATGATGCTTTCAAAGCACCGTTCAACGATGAAATGATTATCCAAGTTATTATTATAGGAATATATAACTATCGAATCCCTTGCGGTATCTGCCCGAATTTACATCACTATCCTTGTCAATAACTAAAAAACCATATTTATTATCCCAACATTTAGCACACATCTCTTGAAATTGTGTAAACGTCAGGTCGGGTGAAACGTGATCGGAAAATATATGTTTCATATTCATCTCATCTTGTTTAAACATAATAATGAAGTTGGCATTATCCCGGACGAGCTGCTTAGGAACACGAGAATACGTTTGCGCCAAGTAAAAGGCATCCACATTTTTGTGACGTCCCATGCTAAAATACGATCTTATAACGTCCTGTTTCTCACACATAACGTCATCAAAACTAAATATTGAATTAGGTTTAGCATCTGACGGTTCCACAATGTTATTTGCGTCGCTAAAAGCGTAGTAGCCAAGACCTTTGATTGGAGATAAAATTGTCTTTAAATATTCATATTTTGGTTGACAGAGCGACTTTGAGTAGATATAAACATTTTCGAAACGCAGTCCCGATGGGTGAGTAAGCAGCGAAATCATAACATTTGTTTTTCCACAGTTTGAAGGTCCTATTAATAATCCACGAATAGATGACGGTAGCAAAGGACCATGTCTTTTAAATAATTTTTGTTCTAGTCCAGAGCCGACCGTTACATCGAGATTATCGACGGGAAGTTTTTGTTTAAGATTGACGATACGCATCTTAACAAAATCTATATTTTATACTGAACTTTCACGTAAACTATCATTCAGATGTCGCTCGTCAGACGAAGTAGACGGTCTCGTTTATCAAGTAAGACTGGAAGCGGTATTGTTAATTCAGTAATTAATAGGCTACCGTTCGAGTTACACATTCCAGGCTATCAGTATTGCGGGCCCGGGACGAAAATAGTAAAACGTGTGGCAAGAGGAGATCAAGGAATTAATTCTTTGGATGTCGCATGCAAAAAACACGATTTAGCCTATTTGCGTAATAGTGAAAATTTAAGTGCTCGCCACCAAGCAGATCAGGAACTCGAGCAAAGCGCGTGGAAAAGAGTAAAATCTAAAGACTCTAGCGCTGGTGAAAAAGCTGCAGCTTGGTTGGTAACCAACATTATGAAAGCGAAACAACGTTTTGGTATGGGTGTATCATCATCAAAATCGAGAAAAGCATCCACTAGAGGTAAACGTCGCTTCCAGCGCCGCCGCCGCCACACTAAAGGAAATGGCGTCGGTAAACATAAGCGAGTACACAAAGTAGCTTTTGGATCATCTATTAGACGACCCGTTCGATCAGAATTGTTAAAAGCTGGTGGGAAAAAACTTATCGAGAAAAATATCATGAAAGCATCGAAAATAGCTGCAGTAGCTGCACGTAAATCCCTAAGAATAGCCGGTGGCAAACGAAAAATTCGCACGCCTAGAATCATTCCAATTCCGAAGACTGGGGGGATATTACCGTTAATACCAATATTTGCAGGACTATCCGCCTTAGGTTCATTAGCAGGTGGTGCAGCAGGCATCGTGCGTGCCGTAAAAGCAGTAAAAAAGTCGACTGCAGAAAAAATAGGTACCGGCTTACATCTAGGTTCAAGAGGAAATGGATTATATTTGAAACCATATCGCACAGGTTTGGGATTATTTATAAACAACAGCAAAAATAAGAAATCAAAAAACTAATAGAATCCCTACCTCAAAGACCACTATCCAATATTGATATAGAAAAGTACGCCTTAAAAATGAAAATACCACACTTTCGAGGCGTATATATGAGAGATTCATTACCTGTACGCGGTCCCAAACGTTATGAGGCCGCCATTATAAATTTGGATAGTATGTCGGGTGTAGGGACTCATTGGGTAGCATATAGAAAAAGCAATTCTGATGTAACATACTACGATAGTTTCGGTGATTTACCCCCACCTATGGAATTGGTACGATATCTGCAGATGGGTTCCGAAGCGACGAAGAAAATTTACTATACATACGACCGTCAACAAGAATTTGGAACAGTCTGGTGTGGACATTTGTGTTTGAAGTTTCTTTTACAATCATAAAAAAGTATGTCTTTGACACCCCAAATGGAACGTGACAACTACACCAAAATGTTGCTATCACTTAAAGCATATCGTGAAGTCGGAGGATTACAAAAAATGACAGCTGAACAGTTAGAAAATACGCCCAAAGAAGTGTTGATCGCATTAGCTCCAAATGAAATAGCACTAGTTTGGGATAGGTTACCTAATCACCTAAAAAGTGACGTCGATATATTGAAATATCAATACTGTTTCGAACATTATAATAGCAATAATTCAGATTCGGACGAGGGCGATGGACCGATACCAAAAAAAATATTTTGTTGTTATTGCAAAATTAACGATGTGAATATAAAGGCAGAAAACAGTTTAAAAACGTCCAAAGGAATAAAGCAACGCTTCAGCTTAAATCCATTTAACTGTTGCAAACAGCAATAAAATAGCTACACAAATAGTTTCGTGGTCAGTCATGTCTTACACATTCACTCTAACAGGACATTCAAGTGTCTTAAGTGCGGATTTTTACCCACCCATCGAGTTAAATACAACAAGCAAATATGGAGTTGCACTGCTGGGATTTTACACATATAATTCGATTTTTAATATCGACGAAAGCAATAATTCATTCAGCCATTTGAAAACAGCTATACCAAAGCATTTAAGGATTCCACCAGGAGCTTACGAAATTAATGAAATAGCAAAAGCCATGTACACCGCTTTAAAAGAGTCATGCAATGAAGTTGGTGCCGATTTATTTTCATTAACAGCCAATAATAATACGTTAAAATGTGAGCTAAAGTCAAAATATAGCATCGATTTCCGAGGTAGCAACAGTATCGGCAAAGTGCTCGGATTTGGCTCTGTGTTGCTGCAAGGTGGACAAAGACACGAATCAAGTACCATCGTGGACATAATGAAAGTGCGCATCGTACGTGTGGATTGTAATATAATTTCCGGAGCATACCTGAATTCTTTGGAAAGTCATACGTTATTTGAATTTGATATTGACGTCGAACCCGGTTACAAAATCTCTAAAGAACCGCAAAATAATATTTATATGCCGATAATGCCGGATGGTCGTCAGTTTATCGACAACATTACTCTACGCATCTTGGACGATAGCGGTGATTTGATCGATTTTCGAGGTGAGAAAATAATAGTTAAACTATAGTTGAAAAAAATCGTATAATGGGTTTTTGCTTTAACCGTCAACTGCATAAGCTGTCAACAATTCAAGATTCAGTTAAACGACATAAAAGTAAGCAGACAACACAGTCAAGGTTCATTCGCAAGTCAGACGGACGATCGAAAACACATCCGCACAGCAATCGCCAGCTCTCCGTGAAAGATTGCAAATTTCTACAATCGATCGGTTTGAAAGTGAGAAAAATTAGAAAATGATGGCCGCTAGCAGTGACAAAATCGAAGTTTTTACCGAACCCATTTTTGATAACTCCATTATTAGTTTTCAAGAACACACATATAAACCTCACGGTTCTCCAACATTCCGCAATTCCGATGAAATTCGTATACCTGTACACTTTCAAGATATCATTTTGGATATATCGGATAGTTACATTTACATCGAAGGAACATTTAAACCCAAAGATGTTAGTAAGAAATGTTATCTATCAAATAATGCCATCGCCTTTCTATTCGACGAATGTCGTTATGAAATGGGAGGGGAGCAAGTTGCCGTCGTTCGGAAACCCGGAATTACTACAACGATGAAAACTATGGTGTCATTGGGTGCCGCACAAAATAGAGCTCTCATGTCATGTGGATGGGGTCTAGACGAAGCAAATCAAGGTATACTAGATTCCACAAGTAACGTGTTCTCCGGCAAGCTTCCTCTAAAATATCTCATGGGTTTCGCAGAGGATTATTCAAAGGGTATTTTTAACGTCAAGCAAGAGTTGATTTTAATTATCGCCCGCACTTTCAACAATTGCTATATCGGCGAAGTAGATGCAGACATTTCAATTGAAAAAATTGAATGGAAAATTCGTCACATTATTCCAGACGATCGACAGAAGCTAAAGATATTATCACGCATGAATAAAGGTGGCAGTAACGCAAACGTTCCAATGGCTTACCGTAAATGGGATCTTTACGAGCTACCTTCTTTGAGAGAAACATCGTCAGACGTATGGGCCTTAAGAACTAGCACGAGTCTCGAAAAACCGAGATATTTGATTATCGGTTTTCAACCAACTAGCTCTTCCGACAACAGAGCAAAAGATAGCACACAATTTACAACGGCCGATATAAGTGATATTAGGCTCTATCTGAACTCTGCCGTATTTCCGTACGAAAGATGGAATTTAGATTTTTCAAAGAAACTGTATGCCGCAGCCTATTATAATTATGAGAATTTTCAAGCTAGCTACTACCAGCGAGAACTGAGCGATCCTATGATGAGTTTTGCCGACTATCTGCAAAATCCGTTATTCGTAATCGATTGCAGTCACCAACCAGAAGCCGTTAGGACGTCCACAGTGGACGTGAAATTGGAGTTCGAAACACGCAAAAGTAAATTTCCTAAAGACATTAAAGTGTACGCGTTAGTTATTCACGATGCATTTTTTAGCTACAATATACTTAATGGTTCTGTTACTAACAAATCAATACATTAGTTTGAAGTTGTGTAATTCTCCAAATTATGTACTTTACATATTTAAAATAAACTTATAAACGACACATTTGAGTTTTATTTTTACTACATACGACATATTTGAGGCTTATTTTAATACTTCAAAGGTGGGGCTTTGGTAAATAAGGTTATGAGGTGAAGAATAGAGAGAAATTTAGGAGAGGGGTGGGGAAAGAATGTATATAAGACGTGATTTAGAAAATGAGATTCACTCGAAGCCAAGATGTCATCAAGCTCGGATAATGGTTATTCCAGCGATGACGATCAGGCAATCGCACATAATGCGCAACATAGGGGTGTACGCAATACGCGTAGGTTTAGACCTAGGTATTGCATCTGGCACTGCTATGTAAAAGTTGGACCCCACCTCATCTATTGTATGCACTGCTACACAGGATTTAGGGGTCAGATAGGTGCTAGATTCATATCGTGCCATTTCACAGTGGGGGCACGATGTGAGCGTATGCAGAACTACTCGAGGTGTCGTCGGTGTCGGGAGAGACTGTTTACAGTCACTCACCGGAACTCATGCCTTATTTGCAATAGGACTTAAATTCCTATTACAAATAAGGACCCTCAAATAACAACCCTGCCTGCCCCCTGACAAAATCAGTCCTTTTCATGACTACAGAATATTTGATCGTAGTTTGTAGTTAAACACTATGTTTCCTAAGGAAGATATTTCTCGAAGGAAAAATTGTGTTACTTTGGGTGAGAGATGCATTATGTGTTTAAATCATACATAGATAGCGAGAGAAAGAGCATTTGCAAGATTTAGCTTGTAGTTTTTATGTATGATAAGAACGCATATGCCTCTAGTTATTCAAAGTGACATAACTTTCTATCAAGAAACATATTTTAAAAAATAAATTCACTCTGGGTTGATACGCTCAAAAAGGTACATCAGAATTTTTGTCGTTTCACATAGAACGTTGGCAAACCTGCTCTTAAGTATGACAAAAACAGACGTATCCTTTCAGTGTAACAAAATATTTCGAACAAGAAATCTATTCTATAGGAAATATTTTGTTACTCTGAAAGGATATGTTAGAACCGTTTAGCCCCACTCTCACCCCCACTCTCACCCCCCACCATCCTAAATGCTTTTAAAAGCGGGAGCAGCCATCACAATTTTCATTTCTCAACCAGCCATGAAGTGGGACAGGCTGATGTTAAGGACGACAAGGGAGTCCAAAATAAGCGAGTTTTGGGAGGCTTGGCGTTTAAAAAACGCGAATAAGCCAACGGCGATCGTACAGCCGATTCCAAGACCGCCGCCACCACCGGAGCCGGCTCCAACAGAGCCGGTGGAAGTGGTGGAAGGACCCCAGATGCTGCTGGGTCCGGAAGAAAGGGAGGCTCTCTTACAAGAGCTCACGGAGCGCCGTCGGAGCCGTCGCAGCACGCGACTGGAGGCACGAAGACGGCGCGCCGCACCGCGATCGGTTCAGATCGCGAGAGGGGAACAACCACTCTAGGTTTCCCTCTCTAACCCAACCCACCGCGAAAACGGCCCTTTTCAGGGCCACAAAAGATTTGATCGTAGTTTATATATTCTTAGTCACTTTGTGTTTGACACTGAATCGGTGAAAAATGCAAAGATGACCAAGGATGACAGTTTCAGGACGTTTAAAAATAGACGTTGACATTTTTGCATAACTCTTTTCGATAATTTACCTAGAAGTGTCTAAAACTTATTTTAAGTTAAAGGTCCAAAATCCGTTAAAATTGTTATTTTTCTAACTTAAAAATTGTATCCATTTAGTTATTTCCGAGACGTATATTTTTGGAACTAAAAATCGATATTTGTCGACCCACTAAGATTTTTATTTTTGTATATTTGTAACAAAAAAAGCAACCACATTAACCCTTATATAACAAAAATATTTTTATTTCGGATCAAAGCAATGACAACAAGCACATAACTTGTGGGTTTGCTCAGGTTTGCTTGGGTTTGGAACGTCACGACCTGGAGGTTTTTTTTTTAAGTCTCAAAGCCTGCGCAGTAGCTATTACCCCGCTAATTTTTTGGAATTTTTAAGAAATAACCTCAGAAATGGGTTAAGGGCAGTAAAAGAAACGTATTAGTCTTATTCAAGTTTTTCATAAAATGTCGGGAAATGCCTTAAAAAAAATTATGAAAATGCTAAAAAAATTGAAAATCTTTATTTCTTATTTTTTCGAAATTTAAAAAATGTCAAAAAATAGTTCAAATTAATCAAAATCTTTTGTGCTTTCCACTTTTGCCGTAGATGGTCGGGAAATGCCTTAAAAAAATTGATGAAAATGGTGAAAAATCAAAAATCTTTATTTTTCATTATTTTCAAATTTTAAAACTGCTAAAAATACTTTAAATCAATCCGCTATGCTACACTGGGGGTGGTAGGGGTGGGGGTGGGTTGTGGTGGGGGAAGCTGAGCTCTTTAAAAGCAGCTCGGCTCGACTGCTTACTTCATTACATTCGCTCATCTCAACATGGCATCATCAGATGATGATGGATACTTAAGCGATGATACTCCTAGGAATTTGGATAATTGGGCGAACTGCAAAGGTTGTGGAGTAGCTCTTGGTACTCTACAACATCAGAGTGCGTGCCTTATTTGTAATCGAGCCTGATTACAAATAAGATATCCCGTGAAAAACGGTCCTTTTCAGGGCCACAGAATGTTTCATCGTAGTTTTAGTTACCTAATGCCATAGTATATGTGGTGTTAGATAGAAAATTATATAAGTCCAGTTGGATCGAGTATAATTTTCCTTGCAAAATCCGTCCTTTTCAGGATGACAGGATATTTTGATCTTACTTGTATTTATCTAATGTCACGACATCTGTGACATTAGATAGAAATTATGTAAGTCCAGACGGATCGAGTATAAGTTTCTTTGTCGGTCACATTTCCAGAACACAATTACACCATTTTTGAGAACTAAAAGCAGTTTTCGACAGTGAAGTCCGACAGTATCATTTTTGGATGGAGGGCATTTGTATAATAAACTCTAGTTTGTTAGAGGTGAAAAGGTGGGGATGGAGTGGTGGAGGGGGTAGATTATCTCTATTTAAGCGGTTGCGAGCGAGTCACAGAATCACTTCATTTTTAAATCTGATAGTTACCAGATCTAAATATGAATCCTGAACGTCCATTAAGTCGTGGTTCGTCGATTTGGAGCGACGAGACGGTCGACATGAACGAAGTCGACGAACAAGTCTTTGATGACTTTGACGACATAGAGCAGGGCATATTGGATGCTATCGAGTGGGACGAGGATGATCTGCGACCACTCGAAGAACCTGAGTTCGATTGGGGAGTCGAACTGCCCAACGACGATGCAGAGTTGTCGGCTGACGAGATGGAGCCGGACTCCAGTACCGATTGGGTACCACCACCGCCGCCGGAAGATCATGACGGTCCGGCCGATTCATCCACTTGGTGGATCACGGACCATCAGGATGAAGATGGTCCAGCGGATTCCACCAACTGATCCCGGAACCATGCCCGCCCCGACCTACCCCGACAAAATCAGTCCTTTTCAGGACTACAAAATATTTGATCGTAGTTTGTAGTTGATTCATGTCACATCTCATGTAACATGATATTTCTCAAGAATTAATTTCTTTTGGAAAATATTGTGTTACTCTGTAAAGACATGTACGTTCTTACCGTACGTTAGAACTAGCTAAATTTCTAGTAAGTTCTCTACGAAAAGCTGAGAGTTTGGTCTATTATCTTACTTGTAGTAAAATTCACATTTTATTACAAATAAGATGCATGTTTTTAGGCATTGTAACGGGTAGCCTCTCTTCACAGACATAACACTTTATCGCATACTTAAGTTGTGTGCATCTAACGATTACACACCTAAAGTTACGGCCCTACATTTTCCGTCTATTCGTTTTTTCTATTTTGCATTTTTACACTATTTTTGTGTGTAACTTCCGTATACTTATTTTAGAAATAAAAAATATTGTTTCATTTAACTTTTTTTTATTATCATATATACAAAAACATTTTCTTTTACTTATATATATATATACATTACTATTACAAAAATAACTTAACTCTATATTTACAATAAAATTCTAAAACTACTTCTTATACGTTAAATTATTTATTGCTTCGAGTCTTTTAACGCACTTCTCTCTTGTCCTTTTATTTTCCTCCATTTTCACCCGCAGTTCATTCATTTGTCTTTCAAAGTCCACCTCATCACTATCACACTTTTTTAGTTCTCGTAGTAGTTTTTCCCTAGCACTATACGCCGCGGAGAAGACGCACTTTTGGCTCGCCGAAAACTCGTTCAACCAGTCCGGCTCTTCAGCAGTTGTTGTTGACTGCTGCGATTCCTCGTACGATCGCTTGCATCGCATCTTGACCGGTTTGCGGCCCTTCCCACGTCCTATTGTTGGTGATAGTGGTGCACCCGCGATCGGCGATTTTTCGTCAGCGTCGGCCACCAACACCATCGGAGGCATGGACTGCGGCGGCTCGGGCGTTGTCGAGTTTGGGCCTTCATTAATTATGACGACCGGTGACAGATTCTTCGGTGGTTGTGACGTCTCCAAAAAATCGGGGTATTGGACTGACACTGTTGGTCGCTTGAACACGAATTTCTTCTTCTTCTGTTCACCCTCCATAGCTGCATAAAATTGACTTTTATTGCTGCCGGCTGTCTTTGGCAATTTCAGCAGCTTTTCCAACTTCGTAGTAGGTTGCCGCCTCGCCTTCTTTACCACCACATCACTTATGATATTGATGCGCCCGCCGTCCTTCTCCGTCCAGTTGTTGACGTAATCAACCGCCGAAGCTACTTTTTTTTCACCCACATTCTCTTCACCCACATTCTCTTCTTCCACAAACGCAGTGTTTAGCACGTCGTCATTGTGCCACTCGTCAAACACACCCGGGGTCAGCAGGTCAATAACGTCCTGCCCCATCAACTCTGCTTGGATACTTCCATCCAAGTTAAACGCATTTAACAATGACTCACTACCGGAATTCATTTTTCTAACTAACTCACTGCACTAAACTGACAAATGTATTTACTTGGCGAACTGTTCTAGCGAACTATGAAATGCTCTGCCTAGCAAACCAAATTTATACTTATCACCCCACCATAAACTCCCCCACTCTATCTGACGGTTGATGCTTTGGAGGCCAAACAAGTTCATTCAACTTACCTTGCGTTCTACGGCTAAACAGCGATTCAAGGACATATTTTCAAGGTAATCGTGTGTCCTTACTTCTGTTATTGTTTGTGCTCTCAAGGTTATATGACCCAGACAACCCATATTTATAGACACTCTCTTTCCTTCGATGCCTATTATCAGAAACTATAATGTTGCCCGCAGATCAAGATAACAGTCGTCCAGCTGAGACTTTTTCAGGAGCACAAATAATAATTTCTGCTGTTTGCTATAATTGTAAAAGAGAAGTATATATTTGGACTGACTGCAATCTTACAGTTACATTGAATTGTTGAGAGTAAGGATTGTTAAGTGTCATTACTGTGGAACGCTGATGTGTCGACGAGGGCCGATTAGCAGATCTGATATGTTGAGAAGACAATGGATGCTACGAGAAGTTTATAAGCCAGACATTAATTAATTTTTATTTTTGTAACTTTATTACTATATTGTAAAATAAAACAACATATTATTGAAACAATTATCTATGTATTTTACTATCCTGCGTTATACAATTTCAACTATTGCTATTACTATAGTGGTTAATAAAACTACGTGACATTGGAGTTAATATTTTTTTATTTTTCTAAAACACAGGCTTTCCAACATTTTTCTAATTATAACTAATATTTTCGGGTAAAAAACTTTGCATAGCTTGTATTAACATATTTAGGTTATCTTCAGGGTTTGTTTCGTAAAACTTTATGTCTGGGTGCCCCCAAGGTAGAGTTTTTGTTGTTGATGGTATAATATAACGTTTATCGTCGTGGTGAGATAAAGCAACTTTATTAATTATTTCGGTATAAACGTCGTGTTTATAACTTCGAAAGGTTTTCATTTTTCGAAATATCTGACCACCACGTTCTACGATATTCCGATAATCTTCCAGGTGAAGCTGTTTTTCAATTACACGTTTTTTTATACCTTTCGCTTTTTTAATTTCGCTACTGATTGAGTTTATGTAATAAGCTTTGGCTCCGGTACCATAAAAACTTATTATTGGATCACCTGGAAATTCATCCTTCATTCTACCTACTACTGACTGACTTTTTTTTATGTTAAAAATATTTCCTTCGGTATAATTGGATGTATCGAATTTATCCGGATTTTCTGCAATTATACGATAAAAATTTTCGGTGTAAACTTTTAATATTAACGAATCTGTGTCGGTATACAGTAAAGAAGCATTTTTGCCAAATTTTGCTTTAATGAATGAGTAGAAAAAATCATAAATTACTGTTTTCGACATGTCCAGTATGGAAAATCCGATATAAATTGGTTTATTATAAGTTACCTTTAATCGATCCATATGAATGGCAACGAATTCTTTATTAAAAACCGTTGAACTTTTAAAATAAGGACGAGAAATTAATGCTCGTGCCCCAATTTTACTCCTGTCATTTTCCCATCGGGTAACTAGTTTTATATCATTACGATTCTCCACATTTTCCATGGTCTTGCCAAAAACAGCATTAATGATTAATTTAAAAGTGTCTTTACCAAACTTTGTTGTTGCCCTATTGCGCAAATCTGTATTTAAGTCGATATATGTCTTTAACCACGGGGATTGATTAAATTTTAAAATTCTGTGTGTTTGCATTACCATTAGGCCGTTATTGATTGCTTGTTTTAATGTTCGGTAATGAATGATATATTTCTTTTTATCGTTTAAATTCGGAATTAACTTTGAAAATTTTGCCGATTCCGTGGGTGGTACAATATTTTCAACTAAAAAGGGTAAGTCGGAATGGTCATCATATAGCGTATCCGGATAATGAACGTCAACTTCCAAAACGTATCCTTCTGGACCACTATCATCCACATCCATAATATTTAAATTTAAAATTTCATGCTCTGATAACCATCTAAAGCCGCCAAATGGTAATGCTTGCGACATACTATGACCGTACAGATTTGTTGCATCAAGATAAACAATGAAAGATGATGGTTCGTTAGGATCGTAGTTTGGTACATATATGTTGTTGGCAGCGTGCATCCTTTCTGAACACTGACTTATACCGCCTCGAATACCTTTTTTGAAAAAATGAACCATGTCGATATCAGTCAATAGCTCTAACTCTACCTTAGAAATACGCAACATACAATCAAACGAATAACTTGGAAGGGTATGGTACTGTGCTGGATCCAGTTTATACGTTTCTAAACAAGTATCGCGAAACTGTTCAAAAACATCGGTTAATAATAAAACATCAGATTTCAAATATAAATCCGAATAGTCCCCCAAATTCTTACAATTAAATGTGTCCCACACCTTTTTAGCTCTGTCATAATCTTCATCGCTAATGTGCTCCTCTGACAAACTATCATAAAACTGATTTTTTGTGGGTAAAGTTGGATGGTTCATTTTCTCCATTGAATCGACAAAACTATAGGGAAAAACACCTTTTTTGCGCATTAAATTAAACTGCTCATTATCAGAAAAATATTTTCCTGTTTCCCTGAAACTACCCACAGCTAATCCATTACCCAAATTTTCCAGCGAAGTTGATAGAAATTTAAAACTATCGATGAACCGCAATTTCACATATTTTTTCTTTATTGCCCCACTTTTATTATCGACATAATCGTGAACGTAAATACTTTTCGTAAACGGAATATACTTTTCCTTGCTTTGAGCTAAAACATCGATCTTGTCTCCGTGACGACACAACTCTTTAATAAACATGTGGCAATCGTACCCGCTCAAGTTATGAAATATAATTGGAATAAAATTGGGTAACTTATAATTTAAATTGCAAATCGAATGAGCAGCACCAGGTCTGTTTTTCCCAGTTATGTGACAGTGGTCCTTTACTTTACAATTATTATTTTCAAAAGGTCGTTCACATATACCACATTTTGTGGCATTATTGAACTCCGCTATTTGGTCAGCCGTTAAAGTTTCCATTGCTCTTATATCTCTTAAGTATGTATTGTAAAGAGATCTTAAA
Source organism: Philopedon plagiatum (assembly GCA_963971165.1). Taxonomy (NCBI): domain Eukaryota; kingdom Metazoa; phylum Arthropoda; class Insecta; order Coleoptera; family Curculionidae; genus Philopedon; species Philopedon plagiatum. The sequence continues at coordinate 14,806,546 of OZ020196.1, read as the reverse complement.
TCACTTTCAAGTCGCGAAACGAAAACCTGGGCTGCGTCGTTTCCCCGGTGGAGCTCAAATTTTGAAATCGAATCGTCAAAGGAGCACTTTATTAAATACGCAAAAGAATACGGTTCATGTTTGATGCTTTTGACTAAGTAAGAATTTGTGGGATTTGGTTCCACTGTATCCAGTGGTTTAAGCACCGATTCGAAATCCGCGTAAACAACAAACGGTACACGCATTTGCTTTTCTATGTTTTCAAATTTTAATATATTTTCACTTACACTCCTTCCAAATTTATCTATTTTTAAATTTAGTGATGGTGTTAATGAATATTTGTGGTTACAGTCATTTTTTTGGTGTAATATCAAAGATGATTGTGAACTAAAATATATCAAACAACCATCACAAAAATACATTTTATCTCTACGCGATGTAATTTGACTGGAACATAATTTCGATAAGTCTTTTATCCAACAATAATGACTTTTAGAACAACGCGGATCACAAATATGTTCATCATCATCTTTAATACTACAATCCTTTGTTATTAACAACAAGTTGACATGTCTGTTAAGTTTTCTACCCGAATACCTTAATGGACCGACAACTTCGTACTTTAACATATTATTTTCGAAAATTTTTTGCAAACCATAAACGTTAACTGAAATATTATTCATTTCTTCAAATTTTGATATATGACGCAACTTTACTGGAAAGTCTATACCTGTAAAATTCAGCACTCTTGAATAGTGTGGATAAGATCGAATCTGTGATGCCATTCTAGTGGTGGGGCACAAAGCAGACACGATTGACCACGCAAAACAACACTCATCTTGATTAATCACATTGATGATGGCTTTTTTCAATTCGATGAAACGGGGTAGCTTTATATATGAAGATCCACCAAAAGGTTTATATTCATTGACATTTACTTCCCGGTATAGAAGTTTTTCCAGAGCCCAACCTACGAAAACACAAAAAGATTGACATAAGTATTTATTTTATTTTTAGTCGTTAATTTATAACATACCTGAATCTTTTTCCTGAAACTCAGTCGATTGAGTCTTCATGGCTTCCACTAATGATTGATATATTTCTTCCAAATCGCTTCCTGAAGTAACAATTTCATTGCGTGTATTAAATGACTTGTCACTGTACATATTATCTTGTGTTGGTAACAGATACCGACCAACAACCATCATATTAACTTTCAAAGCACAACGCACTCTTACTAGGTCACTTACTACCTCTAACACTTTTGCTTTAATTTCATCAAAAAATAATGAATGTTCATTATCACTTGATATACGGTATGTGGCAATCCTATTTCTAAAAGCACTGGACACTAGCTCAACACCAGCTGATATTGGTGAACATGCATTACTTTTATGGTGTATTGTTCTTTGATGAGCTGCCATTCGATTTGCTGGTATGGTTATATTGCAGCAAGTGCAAGTACGCACCTCGGATGTTGATGCCCCATCGTCAACTTTTCGCTGTTTTCCACCATGCATATTTTCAAATCGTGCTACGCACGATTCTCGTTTATGTCGTAACATATTATAACTCCGAGTAAATGATTTACCACAATTTTCACACACGTACGCCATGACTTTCAAATTAACTTGCTTGAACCGTTTTACTCAACACAATGTTACTAAAATTTAACCCCCCCTACCCTCATTTATACCGATCCACATTTAGACCCCCCACTCGATCTTCATACCAAAACATGTTACACCCCAGTAATAACTCAAGGTAAACTAACATCACAAATGTAACCTTGAAATAAGCGTCATCCACCTGGTCATCACCAAACAAAGAAACATCTGCTCGCGTTCAAGGCCAAGCAAATGTAACCTTGAAATAAGCGTCGTACACCTGGTCATCACCAAACAAAGAAACATCTGCTCGCGTTCAAGGCCAAGCAAATGTAACCTTGAAATAAGCGTCGTACACCTGGTCATCACCAAACAAAGAAACAGCTGCTCGCATTCATTGAAAATATGCATCGCAAATGTAACCTTGAAATAAGCATCGTACACCTGGTCATCACCAAACAAAGAAACATCTGCTCGCGTTCAAGGCCAAGTTCTTGACCTTGACCTTGGAATAACACCTGCGCATATCAAGGTCAAATAACAATAGCACACCTGCGCGTTCAAGGTCGACCCTACTGCGCATGCGGAGACTCGGGGAGCATCAACCTTTACTACTTGTGTTCATCATTTGACATACATTTTACATACCCTAATTTTGTTCATATTAAAAATACAAATTTCATTTTTGGGTTGAAGCTTTAGTTGACAAAATCACATTTTTTGCCATAAAAAAACAATTGAATATTGATTGTGGTTTCTCCGGAGGTGAGTTTAAGTTTTTTATTTTAAATGGCAACCTACCAATTTTTTTATACCATTAGATACCTTTTTAAATTCCATTTTCGGTAATATATCATAAGTGGTAGTTTGCTCTCAAAATGGCGACACTGGAGTCATTTTTCCGTTTGAGTAGATCGCCATTTTTAAGTTCCTGGTTGTTATTTTCATGCTTTATACTTTCGATTAGTGTATTAAGTTCGTTTGGTAAGCAAGTGAGTGAAATATTAAACAAAAAATGAGTTACAGTATTTTTAATTAAGGATAGCCATGACCATATTTCATTAGGCAACTCATTCGCGATATATTTGTTAACATATTATGTTTGATGAAAAATACTTTTTATCCGGTAAGCAGATCGGTGAAGGGCGAGCTTACTTCGGATCTTAGACTATTACGTGTTTATATCGGTGAATTTCATATAAATCATATATACCTACCATAACCAGTAGAACTACTTACACACTACTTACCGTTTTTTCATAGAAAGTCGTCTATTTTTGCGACTTGTGGATGACCATAATCGTTTTCTGACACAAATTTTCGTTCTTTCTAGTCCGCCCCATGATAGCTATTTAAATACACCGAAAATCCAAATCACAATCACAGGCTAATCTTAATAATAAGACTGCTCCCGGTGTCGTACGATGCTTGCTGTGTTGCCAAAATGTGTTAACTGCCGAAAAACTACGCGATTTTCTCCAAAATTCATTAATTACGGAATTCCAAAGTTTTACAGAAAACTAAAGGTTTAATCAAAAATTCGATCTCCGCATAAATTATAGAGAAAATCGTGAACAATGAGGGAAAGTCTTTTAAAAAAATAAATATTACAAAATAACAAAAATTTTAAAAATAATTTTTTGATTTTTCTTTTTAAATGACTTTCCCTCATTTTGCTATAAAATTATAATATATTTCCAAAATTTCGTATCATTTCGTTGGTTAGTTTTGGTGCAATTCTTTGAAACAAATTAGTATGTTTCAGCTGGTGATGAATGCTCTTAACTCAAATCTAACTTTTGGTGTGGACGTGGACGAGCGCTTTCAGTCCCTTTCAACTGCAAATGCCAACGTCACATGTGCTTGGATTCGTTGGCTTGGCGATATATTTTCGGTCTGGACCCGGCTTCATGCTGGATTATAATATACTCTTTATTGAGTCGTAGTCCTTATATTATGAATTAAGCCAACGCTCTTATATTACCGACGTACATACAGTTGCTCACAAAATTGACCGTACATAATAATTCAAAATATATTAATTGAAATAATACCAGCTCTATGATATGATTCTTTCTATATTTTAACAAAAAAATGACAGCAAATAAAAGAATAACTATAGAACTATAAGAAACATAACAAAAGCCAAACAAAAACAGTTCGTTTTTGAAGAAAAAAATTAAAATTAATGGAACTGTCAACATATCTACTGTAAAGATATACACAAAATTAACCGTACAAGACGAAAATTAATTCTTAAATCTATTTTATATTTACTTTTTCAAAAAATTAATATTTAGGAGCACCTCCTCTAGGTTTAATTACGGCCCTTAAATGACGTGGCATTGATTCCACCTACTTTCTATTAATGTTTGGCGATATATTTTGCCATGTAGAAAAAATAGTGTCTGACTTCTTCACGGTTACTAGGATTGCAACTTTCAAGTTCTTTTTTCAAAATTTGCCACGGACTCTCCTCAATCGGAGTGAGACCGTGTGTCTGCGGTGGAGTATTTAACAATTTTGGTACACTATGAAGCAGTCACAGCTTCATCGTATATGCGGTGTTTATGGGATCGTTATATCTGTGGAAATAAAATATACGCGCCGTATTTACTTTTTCGGCTGATAGTCTCAAATTTTGTTTTAGAATATCTAAGTATACATTTTTCTCCATTATACCTTGAATTTCATGTAAATATTTCGAACACCGTTAGCTCCCATAGCACCCCCTAATAATAGGGATCTCCTCCGTGTTTAACAGTTTTTATGGTATTTTTAGTTTGAAGCTCGTTATTTTTTTCCGCCAAATAATTTCTTCAGGTTTGCTCAGGTTTGGTCAGGATTCATCGAATTGTGATGCGGAAAAAAATACCTAGCTTCAAACTAAAAAAACCGTAAAAACTGTTAAACACGGTGGAGGTTCCATATTATTATGGGGTGATATGGGAGCTAACGGCGTTGGAAAATTACATGAAATTCAAAGTATAATGGATAAAAATATGTACTTAGATGTTCTAAAACAAAATTTGAGACCATCAGCCGAAAAATTAAATATGGCGCGTATATTTTATTTCCACAGAGATAACGATCCCATAAACACCGCATATACGATGAAGCTGTGGCTGCTTCATAGTGTACCAAAATTGTTAAATACTCCACCGCAGACACACGGTCTCACTCCGAGTGAGAGTCCGTGGCAAATTTTGAAAAGAGAACTTGAAAGTTGCAATCCTAGTAACCGTGAAGAATTCAGACACACTATTTTTTCTACATGGCAAAATATATCGCCAAACATTCATAGAAAGTAGGTGGAATCAATGCCACGTCATTTAAGGGCCGTAATTAAACCTAGAGGAGGTGCCCCCAAATATTAATTTTTTGAAAAAGTAAATATAAAATAGATTTAAGAATTAATTTTCGTCTTGTACGGTTAATTTTGTGTATATCTTTACAGTTGATATGTTGACAGTTCCAATAATTTTAAGTTTTTTCTTCAAAAACAAATTGTTTTTGTTTGGCTTTTGTTACGTTTCTTATAGTTCTATAGTTATTCTTTTATTTGCTGTCATTTTTTTGTTAAAATATAGAAAGAATCATATCATAGAGCTGGTATTATTTCAATTAATACATTTTGAATTATTATGTACGGTCAATTTTGTGAGCAACTGTATGTACAGACATGGAAATTCAGACATTAATCTGCCACCCGATATTTATATATGTAGTTATATTTTGTATTTTTACTTCTACCGTGTTCCCTTTTAATAACAAAAATATAAAACCTCACATCAGCTTCATAAAAATAAATTGTGATCTCAAATATAACGATATACATATTATAAAATAGAAAAGCAAATAATTAACAATCAACCACTTCTAGAACCACAAAAAGATTGAACATGTTTATTATTATTATACGTCACCTCATATCAAACAAGAAACATTTTAACTAACATATTGTTGTTCCCCATTATTCCCAACAACCGAAATTAATCTCCTCAGTATTGGAGTCACTAAAGACATTGGTAATTTTTCCTTAAGTAGTTCCGTTGTTTCGTACTTCACTTGTCAGATACTGTTGGTATCTGATATACAACTGTACATTTTAGTATTTAAAATGTTCCTTCTTTCTTGTATCTGACCATCATTCCGTTAGTAATAAAATTGATTAGCATAGGAAATTTGAGCAAAAATAAACACTAATAAACAAGACAACAACAACTTGACTTAATTAAAGCACGTATCTATTTGCCGTTCGCAGGGCTTCGTAGCATAAAAAATATTAATATTATATGGGGTGTTTCAAAAAACATGTGAAAGAAACTAAGGCAAGTTCACAGAAACATGGACCCACAGATGCTTTGTTTCAAAGATACTGGGCGATATTTTTTTTTAGTTTTTACAATGTATTTTCAAAACGGATTCAGCAATTTTGATGAAATTTACGTTGTGTAAAGTACTTAAATTAAGCATAATTCTGGCTACGAAAAGATTTTGACAGGTGGCGTGCATAGGTATGAGAAGACGGTAAAATATTTTTTTTAATAAAAACTGATTGTTTCCACATTTTCGTATCTCAATCAAATATTATCAGGGCCTTATTCAGGATTTGGGGTTAACAAATCACGTTTTTTGTGTTATATATAATATGGCAATAAGTTCTATGTTGTCTAAAAACCATATGGCTCTATTTGCCATAAAAATAATACTATTTTAAATTGTCAAGATGAGCTAAGTTTGTAAGAGAAAATGGAAATAAAAGTTGTTGTCTTTTTGTTGTCAAAATCCCCCCAGAGCGTATTCCTGGCTACGCTACTGATATTATGTTAAATTCTTTACAAATCTTACGTCTTTATGTTTTTTCAATTTGCACTTCGTTTTTTAGGAGGTAAATGAAATTTGATTAAGCGCCTTACGGGCAGTATTGCCAACCTTTAAAAATAAAATTTCCCACGAGAACGATCCAAATTTCCATTTTTTAAAGAAAATTCTCACGAATGCACAAAATACTGAAAATACGTCTTATTTTTAGTAGATCACAGAACAACGTCGAACGTAGAACGTTGCCAAGTAATATTAAATAGCGTTTCAGATTGTCTAGGTTTTTTTTAGGAAGATGAGGGGCGGAAAATGATTTGCCTACCTCCTGGAATAACGTCACATGTCATGGCGGGTCTTAAAACTGGCATTTATTTTACCTCATCAATATTGATATAGTAAACTTGTTCTTAGATCTCGCAATATGGTGGCAAAGTCACTTGTCATTTATGGCACCATGTTGAAGTCTGGTCTATTTTACATTTAGAGGTTGGCTAAAAGACAGGACCGGCCTTGTACTCACCGCTCAACTTAAATAATAAACACCAAGAAAATCTAGTCCCTGAAATCTATAAAGTCCAAACGTATAATGTTTAGAACACTCACTATACAAAAACACCCACAGAAACACCAACATCACAAACACAAAACGCCCAAATAGAACAACGCGACCTGTCGTATCGGCTTGGTACGGCCCACTACTGATCTAAGGTCTTTTCTTTCGAAGGAACCAATATCAGCTGTTGATGTCATGTGTGAGTGTAACTTATCGAAACGCTGAGTTTTATCATAAATTGAACTTTATATTGATGTTGAACAGAAAATCGCTGCGTTTCCAATACGATACTTTGATTGCTGTGTTACCAACAGAAAATCGCTGCGTTGCCAATAATACCAATAGGATCTGTGCGCCAATATACTCTTGATTATAAACATTGATGATTATATACATCGATTGGATTAATTAATAGATTAATTAACTATGAAATATCCCACGAATGTTGAACTTTGAGTGACAATTTCCCTTTTCCCTTTGGACTGTTAATTTTCCCACGAATCGGAAAATTTCCCACGAGTTGGCAACACTGCTTACGGCTTTAGTTTCCACAAACAGATTGCATCTCGGTTTAAACAAGGAAGATCATTTAAAAAATGTAACACCCTGTATCTTTGAAACAAAACATCTGCGGACCCATGTCCATATTAACTTTTTGCCTTACTTTCTTTCAAATAATCTCTTTTTAAGCGATGGTGCATAGTTTTTAAAACACTGTATTATAAATATATCCCGGCAAACTGGGAGCATTGAACCGTTATTCCAGAGAGGGACTACACTTATTTACTAATATTAGTATTTACAACTAGAGCGGTATAACTGTTCCCGCAACAAGTAACCAAAGTTTAAAAAATAAAATTATTCGGTAAACTTTGACATAACCGCCGACTCGGAAAAGCTGCCTTTGCTTATTTCGTCTCTTACGTCTTCGCTATCTATAACAAATATAGCAAATATAATGTGTTTATTTCTGCCGTTTGTTGTGTCACACCTAGTCTCCCCCGGCGCTCACGTCGGACGAATTTGATATTTCGTTGACATAGGGCGAAACAGCGACTATGGAATTTAAATTTTTTTGTCTCTAGATTATTCGTAAATTGTCTGAAGTTTAGTCATTTACCAGTTTTTTTCAAATGTATCACCGTAAAGTACTTTTTTTTTAAGCAGAGACTTGACTTTTCCGAGAGCGATAAAAATGGTGCGAAAATAAATATCCAACTTTAAAAAATTCATAATATGTGTTCTATAAAAAATTTGAAAGCAACCTTTGTTGTGGCTATAGTACGCTTACTACTCTTGGTATTTCCAAATATTAGTGGAAATATTTGTAAAGTCTACTTACTAGTACTTACATATGGAATTTTAAAGAGCCGTTGTCCTAGACGAAGGAAAAACAAAGTTTGGTGTGACTTTTAAAAAAATGCCTATATATATACAAAAATCTCGTCCCACTTTGTCCAATTACTAGAAAAAATCTATTTTTCTTGAGTAATGTCGCACATACAGGACTACAAGTTGCTTTTTAATGCCGCTTTAGACGTTGTAAAACAGGGTGGGGGCACTATAAATGAGGGCAATACTAGTAGAAATTGTTTTCGACATTACGAAAAATCACCAGCAATCACTGGTTGAACAAAAATTTATTTAAATATTTGCTGTAATTCTTCAAACACTTTCTTCGGTTCCAACCTTAAATGTTGATACTTTTCGAGAATAATTTGACAGATACTGCAAACCCAAGTAGCACAGATTGCTTTTTAAAAACGCTAAAAATATCTATCCCGTCTTTTTATACCGGGTGTCAACGAAATCATTTTACATGCCCTAATCTTGTACATATTAAAAATATAAAATTCATTTTTGGGTTAAAGCTTTAGTTGACAAAAACACATTTTTTGCCATAAAAAACAATTGAATATCGATTGTAGTTTCTCCGGAGGCGAGTTTAAATTTTTTATTTTAAGTGGCAACCTACCAGTTTTTTTGGACCATTGGATATCTCTTTAAATTCCCTTTTCGGTGATGTATCATAAGTGACAGTTTGCTTTCAAAATGGCGGTACTGGAGGCATTTTTCTCGGTTTGAATAAGTCGCCATTTTGAAGTCCCTGGTTATTATTTTTATAAAATAACTCACTAGTTTAGTCAAGAAGATTGTTTAACTTTTATTTTTTAACATCATTTTGTAAAACTCTTATTAAATAATTTGTATATGCAAATTTAATAATATGGCGCATTTCTAAAGCAAATTTTCATCAAGGCATTAAATAGAAAGTACCAAAAGTAAAATAGCCGTCGTATGTTAATGTTAATTACCTAAAATTTTCAAAAACACACATTTTAACGGTTTTCTTCTAAAAAAATTTCAAATTAACAAGACAAAGTACGTTAAAAGGAACATTTATACATAGGCCTATAATCGGATAAATCCCTTACAAATATAATGTATTAGGACTGGCATAGATGGAATCTGGCTTAAACAACTGTATTGCTGTAAAATATTGCTTTTAAAATATCTAAAACGCAACGTTATATAGCCACTATAAATAGCGAAGCTATAAAACAGTTGTATGAATGTTATATAGACTTATAAGACTTTTATAAAGGTGCATACTTTGTATCTGTATAACGGATCTTACTTAACCTCTTATGAAGTAATAAAAGGACATATTAGATGATTCAATAAAGCAGACTCGTATTTAAGAGCTGAGATCATTTTATCAGCAATTTAATTTCACCGAATCTCTTTATAAGCAATTTAGTGTCAAACAAAACTTTAATTTAGCCAGTTAGCTTTATAAGTTGCCAGAATATATCGTTTATAAAGCTTTAAGCGGAATAAGAGGTTCTCACATGTTACTTGGGAAGTGTCATTATATAGTTGGTACTATATGCCATCAAGTGTTCAAATATTATTAATACATGGGCAGGAATTTGTGATAAATTTTCTTATATTCCTATTGGACAATCTGAAGAAGCATCAGAAGTAGGAAGGCCACACTTCCCGATTTTATCGGGACAGTCCCGATTTAAATTTTTTAGTAACAAATTTCTGTCATTTAATAAATACTAGTGCAAAAAAATAGCGTCCCGATTTTTTGCTTCAAGTCCCGATTTCTAGATGAATCTAGAAGACATTAGATCTGGCAACATTAATCAGAAGCTAGAAATATAATAAATTCCGAGAACATTACGCGCGAAGGCGAGAACGGACCGAGAATATTAAGGACGTGCTGAACAACTTATTAATTTCTTCAAGTCCCCTTGTTTCCTTTATTAGACCGAAATATACTGCGAAAAAGAAATTAATTATCTGTCCCCAGAAACCGAAACACTTTTTAAAGAAACTAACGTTGAGGAAGACGATTCTGATAGATCAGTCTCCAGCTCACATTGTGAAAATTAGGTTAATTAAAGGATGTTTTTTATAATAAGTATTTAAGTCTATTAAACTTAGTTCTTTTAAACCGAAAACAGTATGTGTTTATTTATTTTGTGGAAAAATATTTATATTTTGTGAGCGACCGGTACCTACTAAGGTACTACGTAGGTCTAAATTTATTACAGTAATAACGTACTTCAATATATATTTTTATATGCCACAGTTTTTGCAAAACAGCGAAGTAGTACCAATGTCCACGATTTTTCGATTTCGTGTGTGCATCGGTTTAGTGCTGGTCGGGAAATGTGAAAACAACCTGCCGCTGTCGTGTCGGTGTCGGTGTCGGTGCCGTGCTGTAATCGTGCCGGTACTGGTGTCGGTAAATGTGAAAATGGCCTGTTCCGCGCGGGAGCACTTATACCTATTGACACCTAAGAGGAGACAACAGCATTCTTTCATAACTAGCCTTTTGTTTGCTTTCCTGTATTTTGTATTCCACCAAGCAAACCTCTGAAAAGACAGTTCCGGATGAAAAGAAACCATTTTTTCACACACTTGGCACTGACGCATATGTCACTATGAAACCAATAGTGACGTAAAATATCACTACACACGTATATTCCGACCTGCCTTGAAGGTATAAACAAAATTACGCGTTTCAGATTTCTCAGTGAAGCAGACGACGCCCCGTGAAGCGACGTTGCCACTGCCACTACATTTAGTCACCATGCTTTAAAAATAAATACCAAAAATTTATTATCACGAAAAATAATGGTACCTATATCTGTATATTTTATTAATCCTTTTATATGCTTTAGCCTGTGGTATTTATGATTCAGATAAATATTAACCCACAATACCTAACTGCGTTATTTTAGTTGAGCCTATTAATCTGAAATCTGTTTTAAATAACTCGGAAATCCCTAATTGCTCTAAAATCTCAATACTTGTATCTATTTGATTCGACATGAATGGTCAAACCGCATTATTTATAACAATATAAATAGGTATATTTCCCAAATATTTTATTCGAGAATAAATTTATTAAAGAAGGTACTACAACTAACAGCAAATTTACTATATATTTTAAGATAACTGTGATTCGGTTATGTTTATATTAATGTAATGCTAAATTTGTTTATTTGTACGTATACACGGTGTCCCATATAAGAATGCACACTACAGGGATCTCATAAACCAGAAGAGATACAAAGATGATTAAATTAGAGAAATGTTGCGCTTTGCTGAACCCTTCAAAGTCGCGATTCGAAATCTAAAAAAATCCGATTACTTCCGAAGATATTTGGGAAAAACCGAATTTTCCCGATTTGGTTTTTATTTTTTTCTGACTCTATTTAAAAAGATATGACAAAATAAATTTCACATTCTCATTGCCACTTTTTCTGCTCTACAAGCCGGCGTTCTTAGATTTTCAATACGACGTTTCGTTTCTTCGCAACCATCATCAACTTCATTTTTTTAAATAGTCGAAAAATTTTGTTTTATTCCTAAAAAATTCTAATTTTAATTATAAATCCCACGAGATATCGGTTCTTACATTATTTATCCGACGTTTCGGACGAAAGAATCGTCATCAATATTATTTGATGATTATTACGAAGGAACGGAACGTCGGATCAAAAATCTAATTACGTTGTCAAGTAGAGGAGAAAAAACTACATGGGAATGTGGATTTTATTTTGACCTGTCTTCTTTTGTGAAATCAGAAAAAAATTAATTGCCAAAATTTATGTTTAAAATTTCAACAATTTGTAGATTTTTTTTTGATTCTACTGTAAGAGATAGATTAAAATAAATTTTACATTTGTATTTTCGTTTTTCTCCTCTACAACATGACGTCATTCAATTTTTGATTCTACCTTTTGGCTTTTCTCGACCATTATCAACTTTTTTTTAACTGTTTTAAAATAAAATTTTCCGATTATTTAAAAAAAAGTTGATAATGGTCGAGAAAAGCCAAAACGTAGAATCAAAAATTGAATGACGTCATGTTGTAGACGAGAAAAACGACAATAAAAATGTAAAATTTATTTTAATCTATCTCTTACAGTAGAATCAGAAAAAATCTACGAATTCTTGAAATTTTAAACATAAATTTTAGCAATTAATTTTTTTTCTGATTTCACAAAAGAAGACAGGTCAAAATAAAATCCACATTCCCATGTAATTTTTTCTCCTCTACATGATAACGTAATTCGATTTTTGATCCGACGTTTCGTTCCTTCGTAATAATCATCAAATAATATTGATGATGATTTTTTCGTCCGAAACGTCGGATAAATGTAAGAAGCGGTATGTCGTGGGATTTAGAATTAAAATTAGAATTTTTTAGGAATAAAACAAAATTTTTCGACTATTTAAAAAAATTAAGTTGATGATGGTTGCCAAGAAACGAAACGTCGCATTGAAAATCCAAGAACGCCGGCTTGTAAAGCAGAAAAGGTGGCAATGAGAATGTGAAATTTATTTTGTAATATCTTTTTAAATAGAGTCAGAAAAACATAAAAACGAAATCGGGAAAATTCGGTTTTTCCCAAATATCTTCGGAAGTAATAAGATTTTTTTAGATTTCAAATCGTGACTTTGAAGGGTTCAGCAAAGCGCAACTTTTCTCTAATTTAATCATCTTTGTATCTCTTCTGGTTTACGAGATCCCTGTAGTGTGCATTCTTATATGGGACACCGTGTATATGTACATATTACTACACCTAATAGTACCAAAAATTTTGATTAGAATGCTTCGCTTTAAATATTACATATTTTATTTTATAATTCATAATAGAAACATGTTTTAACGTCGCTGTCACCCGGTTGCAATAAAAAACTAGTAACTACCATAGCATGCCGTAACGCTTTTAATTTACCGTTGCAGCCAGTGACGAGCAAGCCAACAAAGTTATCGTCGGCATAAAAAGGCGACCGGCAGCCACTATTAAAGTATGCTGCCCAAGGGTATATATAACTTTTTTTAAAATATGAAATACAGAATACAATAGATATAAATTGCAAACTCACTCCGACCCTGACTTATAGCTCATCGCTCTCGTTCCGCGGGGGTATAATAATTATAAATATGAAATCAGCTTTCATCGATCTTTGAACATCCCCATTCTGCATATTTAAAAACTGCTCTCAAATTCTACTTTTGAAAACCGCAAAAACCCAACCGAATCTTCTGAAAAAATATAAAATCTTGAAATTTTTTTTAACATTGAAGAATAAGGCATGAATTTTATATAACGGTGAGAAATTGACAGCTTTACACGCTAGTATAAGCTGAAGACAGTAAATTTTTATTTCAGTGCAGAAGAGTAAAAAAACTAAATTTCCATGGCCTGAGGGCATGCAGACGGTAGAAAAGCCTCAAATTTTTCAAGGTTTACAGATTGGGTAGATTATAATGCTTATAAATATGATAATTATGTACATTTATATTTTAAAGGTAATACGTTTAATTTGAAACTGCCATTAATAATTAATGTTGCTTTGAAAATTACCTAAAAATTTTAATAAATGCATGTTATTATAATTAATATAATTTTAATTAAATTCAGTGAATAATTTGTTCTTGGAACCATTTAGGGAAAATAGGCCAAAAACTAAATTGTATTACATATAATATATTTTTTACGTGCTATAGAAGTAACCTTGGTTTGCTTAGAAGAATGGAAATTATGACTTTATTGAACAGGAATAGCTTACTCAGCCAAGGAATTTAATAATTTATCAAACAAAATAAATTGCGGAATGTCCATTCATAAATAATTTAAAGCGTATAATAGTTACATCTACATCGTTTACACAGACTACGTGTCTGGTATAATAAAACGAGCCTGTCATTGGTAATAATTTCATGTGTTGTTAATTTTGGGGTAGTGCAGAAAAAACACAGAGAAGCTGCACTAGTGAACTGGCCTGCTGTGTCCCCGGATTTGACCCCCCTTCACTTTTTCTTGTGGGGTTTTATAAAGGATAAAGTGGTGGCGACTGCATCTACAACTGTGGATGATATGAAAGACCGAATCCGCTTTGCCTGCTTATAAATGACACCTAAAATATTACATCGGGTACGAATTTCATTTACAAAAAGAGCAAGAAAGTGTTTGGAAGTTGAACAAGTTCAAACAACTTCTCAAGAATGGCAGGCGATAAATAAGTTAAAATTAAATGGTATTTTTTACTTTATCGCCTAATAAATCATAATTCCGTAACCGAAAGAGCAAAGCAAAAAAAATGCAAAGTATGCACATGCGTAGCTTTTTACGTAGATTCAAATTTTATAAACAAAAGTATATCATCCCATTGAAAATTCCTAAGTTACCCACACCCCTCAAAATAGAGAGAGGGACAAATGTCAACAATATGTTTAAATCTCTCTGTTCATCAAAATTTCATTAAAATCTTTTAAACCGTTTTCGAATTATCACCTTGTAACACTTTAAAAAACTCACCCAGTATATTTCGGAATAATTTAAATGTTAAACTCAGACAAGTAAAAAATTATACGGAATGTCAATGAACAAAGTGGCTTGATTAAAACTTAACTTACGTGGATAAATTATGTCTTTACTTAGTCTTCAGAACAAAACAAAAAAAATTAGAGCTAGTTTGAGTTAAAATATGTATGATTCTTAAAACTTACCTGCGTAATGTGTAAAGCAAAGAAAAAGATAGAAAACGTTGCCTACACTAAATGCTGGAATTAATGACGTAAGGGTCAAAATCCATTAATCGGTCTATAAATACTCGATTAAATGCTATGAGAAACCGATCATTACACAAACGACAATAAAAATTTATAAAAAATTATTGTGGGATCAACATAATCGACTAGGTAGGTTCTACATCTAGAAACGGCAATCAGTATTATTGCAAAAAAAATGTATAAAATAATACTGATCAGTGATCACGTAAAAACCCTTTAACACTTTCTTCACTATTATTAACTTGTTTACAGTTTACATAAATCTTTAAACAACATAAAGAATGACCTTTTCTAGTCGTTTTTATTACCTTTCTCCCGAGCCCAAATATAAGCTAAGCTCGTAAATCAATTTTATTACACTTAGTTAAGAAACTACATTACTTTAGATGTTAATTAAAAGATTTGACTGGGTTAATTGATTCTAACTGCATACTAGTTCGACTTTTGATATAGTATTTCGTGTTTGAAAATACAATGTTTTATTTTGATAATTATGTTATGATGACGTAATTTACAAAGTCTAACAAACATCTTGTTTCCTACTAATAAATAAAACTAAGAGGTTATATCGAGTGTTGTCTTTTCCCATCCATGCAGGTGATTAGTTTTTTTAGAGAATTAATAATGAATGCTATTTGTTAAGTTTTTAAGGTTTGTTGCCTCCTATATTTGTTTTTTTTTTCAACAACTCAATATACTTTTAAGTTAACCACACGTTTGAAAAATCTTAACTTAACATAGTCTCGACGAAAGAATAGACAGCAAACTAGAAGAATGGCTTGCGAAAGAGCAGTTTGGATTCAGAGGACATACAGGAACATGGGAATGAAGATGCTGACTGCAACAGTAATGTAATATAGGAAGTATTTACTTACAGTTGGAAAGGCAACTTGCAGTGCGTTTGTAGACTTGAAAAAGGCATTAGAATATGTGGAGTTGAGAAAAATGCACCGAGTGGTAGGTATAGAGTTTAAGGATAGATGAGTAATCTACAACCTGTACGCGGATCAAAGATCCCTAAATCGGGTGGAGAACCAGGACGAAGAGGCAAAAATAGGTAAGTAGGTATACATTGAAGAGGCAATAATCCAAGTCAAGGAGAATCCTTATATATAGGCAAGAGTAAGGCAAGGTGAGAAGATAGCCAGGCTTCGGTTTTTAGACGACGTATAACTGTTTTAGCTGAAAGCGAGGAAAAGTTGCAGGACGCTATCCCAAATGCATGAACTACTTTCCAAATACAAAATAAAGATAAATAGTACGAAGGCTGAGGTCATGAAATGTCAGAAATCCAACAATGGAAGGAAAATAAATGTCAGAATGGGAGAAAAAAGACTAGAAGTTAAAAGAATTCCGGTACCTAGACTGCATTATAACTTATAACACGAGACGATCGTAACAAAAATGATATCAATAGCAGAATAGTGCAAACAAAAAAGAAAAGTTTTTGCAAAGAAGAAGCAACCAACAACTGAGATATAGGAAGTTGAAAGCGTTTGCCCTATACGGGAGTGAAGCTTGGACACTATTGAAAGAAAAAAAACGGCACATTTAAACATTCGAGATAGCAGCTCTACAGAAGAATGATGAAGGTAAGTTGGGTAGACAGGATCAGAAATGATGAAGTGCTAAACCGGGCCAGAAAAGGAAGTACCATTTGGAGGACATTACAGAAAAGAAGATCGAAAATGATCGGACAAATCAAAATCCACAAAAGTGAGTCATTTTTGAAATATTTTTGTCCTCATGTATAAATAATAAAAGAATGCTTTTAAAAAAGACGGTAATCCGTCTTTCGTTGTATGGCGCCATCCACACAGGTGGATATTTTTAATTAAGTCTCACCCAGAAAATCCTGTTTTTTTTTTGGGTGATACCCACCCAATACCAAGGGTTACATCAACCTGGTATCAAACTGGTAAAACGAATTTTTTTAGAGATAATATGGACACTTATGTAATAACTTTTGACAATATTTGCCCTTCCCACACAACTATTAATTCTATTTCAATATTATATAAAACTTCATTAAATTATAATATTAATTTGTATCGATAAATATTGATTTTTTACGGTAATTTGCGAATACTCGGAAACTTGATTCACAACATTATTTAAACTACCTTAAAAGTAAACGCGTATGTATGTTTTGGGTTCCAAAGAATTTCCCACATTTTTATATTTATTGTTATTAAATTCCTGGACAGAATGAATTTTTTCATTATGATTGAGGTTCATAATAAGTAATATGCATATACTCCAAATAAACCTGAAATATTTTTCTCCATTCTCTACATAAATTTAATATTTATGGTGGTTGTTTTTATCCTTTTATTCTGGTCTTTATTAACAAAAATTTCGGCCTAGTGCAAGCTGTTAAGTGCCTTCAGCCCTCCAGCAAATCTCGGCCGCCCGATCTCCACCCATCTGCCGTGCTACCCGCCGCTGATGGCACCAACGCCGTATCACATCGCGTTTGCGCGGAGCTAAGGGGGAGCGTTTCTACTAGCCAAAATAAAAATTTGGAAGAACGTTTAAGAATAAAAGTTGTTCCTTACATCGTAAGACATATTTTTTGTCGAAAATTTTGTTCTCTAAAACCAATGGTTCAGCAGTTATCATTGAAATAAACAATTAAATTGTTTGTAACAATTAATCGCGATAGGATTTTTCAATGCTGATAATTTTGGCTCAGTCTACACCTAATTCAATCAATGTTCATGATTTTTTCAGATTTTTATAATAAGGGTGGGGGACAGCAATTTTTAAGCGTTTTTCCGAAAAATGTTTACAACAAAATACATCATATATATTTAAACAATGAAATGAAAGTAGTAGACTACTTTCATTTCATTGTTTAAATATTTTACCTCACGGTAAATTCTACTATGACTGCTTGAAACTGCTAATGGATGGCGCTGCCTGTGTTATACTGCTTATGCAGTACGACATGGTTAGCTTTAAGGATATGCTGTTTCGAAAGGTAAGTATGTTCGTTTATCCTGTACTGACGAGAACTAAAAAGTTCGAAACCGGTATGCAGGTAACGACGTCCTAACTAAAGAAAAAGCTTCCTTCTTCCTGGTAGTTTCTTGCAGTCAAACCAAGTATTTTGTTGTCTAACAGTGTTAGCCAAAATACGGCAAATTGTGGTATGTAATCCAGCGCTCGGTGGGGCATACAGCCCAGAGAATAGCTGTTTTACCATGATTTGTTCAACTCCTTATAGTATAAGGTATTTTCAGGTGGTTTAGAAAACTTATTCTCAATTTTACGTATTTGTATCATATATATTGTTAAATTTGTGATTCAATAAGCTTTTATTTGAGACCATACACGATGCCCTTGATTTTTTTTCCATTTTCCAATTTGCCCCCTGAAAAGAACCCCCAGAATCAGAAATATCAAATCAAAAATGCTGTCAAGAAGCCTAAGAGAAGACGATATAGGTACACTAGAAGATAATGTACTTGCATTCGCTCTCTACAAGCAAAGTGGTTCTGCATATCGTTTTCTTTCAAAAATATTTTAATTGCCTTCAAGAAAAATAGTTATGAAGCTGTTAAACAGGATTCCAATACGCCCTGGACTACATTCTGAAGTATTCACAATTCTAGAGGCAGAAGTTAAAAATTTTAAAGATCCTCTCGATAAGCATTGCATTTTAATGTTTCGTTTTTATACTTCACGTCCATGATTGGGCCACCGCACTCCATCTTTGTGCTAAATTTCAAATGTTTACGTTGCCGAGACAATTTAGTATGATGTTACATGGCAGTACTTTCACAATATTCTAAAGAGTTTATATTCCCTTTGTTATAATGTAACATTGCTTAGAAATTTAAAATCCCTAAACTAGTTACATCACTGGTTTAGAAAATTGTAACATGGCTCAAAAATAACTTGAGAACATTTTATGGGACATAGTACGTACGTCGTGTTAATGGATTCAGGTCCGTTTCGGGCATTCCCATTTCGTGCAAAATTGCAAAACAGTATCGTTTCAGGCAACGCAGGTGTTAAATATTAGGAGGTTTTCTTCCCGTTTCGGGCAACTTGGACAAAATAAAGTTTGACTTTGTAATGCTGTGGTTTTATTTGCGCCCTTTCATCTGAGCCAAGAGATGTGTTATTTTACTATTGAAATTAAGAATGGAACACCGATCCCCGCAATCGGTGTACGATACCAGTAGCCTAGTGAGAAAGGGCGCTTTCACTTTTTGGGTACAATACTTTTTAGTTCTTCATCTAGGATTTTTTCATTAGCAAGAAAGAAAAAGCAAACATTAATTTAGCAATGTTTCATTTATTAAAGTGGAAATAAATTTAACAAATTCGTAACCATAAAACATTAAATGCAGCACACATTGTCTAATTTGACTTACAAATCAAAAAAAAATATCTAATTTAACAGCATAACTGAGTTGTCCTAATGTTTCCCTAATTGTACATTTATTTTCTAATAAATCATTTACAATTTGTTTTATTCTATAATCTAAATTAATGTACTTTCTGGCCCATTTTGGAGTCTGTATATGATTCTCAAATTTTTTATACACAATATCATAATAGTTAATTTCCTCCTTTAAATCATTTATCATTACAAAGATATTAGGGTTTGGTTTGCCAATTTTTTTGTTAAAGCGGTTATGCCGTTCCTCTACTGTGTTTGTATCTGCTTCCATCCATTGATGAACAAAATAATCATTAAATTTATTTACCAGTCCGTCTTGTGGAGCAGTTGACATGATTTCCAACCAAGCGTCGGAACAAAATTGCTCCGATAAATAATGCGCCAGAGCAGCGCACATTCTTATGTGTTGGCTTATTTCCGTGCTTTCTCTGTAGAATGGAACTAAACCAAGTTCTTGTACTTTTCTCCATATGGATTGGTTAAAATGAAAATTGCAGCCAATTATATTTGCTCCCGGAAATTCACTCTGTTAAGCATTAATTGCTTCATTTTCAAAATCGATATGTATCTTTTCCGGCTTAAACTTTGTCTTTTCCTTAATAAGCCTAAATAATCTCTTATATGTGCACTTTTTTCTATTTGACAAAAGGGCGTAAACTGCTGGAATTACAGAAGTGGTCTGATCTGTGCTGCCAATGTCAACATGGATAGTATATAACTGCTCAAACAGGGGGCAGTAGCTGCGAAAAGTTTCATCGACAAAAAATTTGGATCCTTGTGTGAGTAAGTATCAATTTTTGCTAGCAAATACTAACATTCGCTCTTGGTCTGCACCATCATCGATTACAAGCATGTCTTGAATGTGGGCAGGAATAAGAATTTCCCCTCGGTTACTAGGAAGCTATTGTATTCCTAAAGCTTTATTGCGTGCTCCGTATAACGCAGTTTTAACTGACGAAAAATCAGGTACGTTGGTCATGAACTCCAGTCCAGCATCTTTAACGTCCATAAGTTATTCTTTAAAAATATTAGGCACTGGGGTTGATTCTTCCCTGGCACGATTTTTTTTTGCAGTAAATATGCATTTCTGTATTTCAGTTTTGGCTACACCAGGAATGCAAGTGTGATTTTTTCGTTAAGTATTGTGGTTTTATCTTTTCTGTTAAAATAATTCCTGGGCAGGATCTTTTGGCACAGATCCACCTTAACGTGGAATTTTTATTCTGAAGTTGTAAAATATAATTGTTAACAATACTAAACCACTTTTGACCAGTGAAAATATCGTAATTAATGTTAATAGAACTTATGCCCGAAATGGGAACTAATTATTGTTTTATATTTTGCTTTGCACCAAATGGGAAGGTTTCAGGTAGTTTTTAAATATTGCCCGAAATGAGAATGCCCGAAAGAGGAAAACACCGTGTTAATGTTACAAGAGCAAGAAAAAGAAAAAAGAATGCTTGTCGGTGACGTAGGCATAACCTTATTTTCGCGTAATTTCCTGTAGGTTATACATCGTAGTGTCCCAGTGTTGGTAATAATATTAATTGTGTATTTTTCATTTGTGGTTTTCCAACAGTAAGCACAGATTACTCCTACCAGATGCGAATCTCTTAATAAATTTTCTATATCAAGATTCCGTATTCTTGGCGATACGGACAGTGCGGCCAGTCGCTTCGAGCGTCGATGCCGAGAATGGAATTTTCCACGCGTTGGGTAGGTTTTAATTCAGAGAAATTATGGATTATATCTTAAAATATTAAAACATGATATTGTGGGGCATTTTATATAAAATTATATCATCAACAAATACAAAAACGTATATCGTTTATTAAAATTACACTACAACCTAGTACAACCACAATTTAAACCATAAAATCAACGCAACAAAACTGATATAATAACATTTGCCTGCTATCTATTCCACCAAGCCGTTCGCACACGCTCGCACCGACAAATTCAACGTTTGGCAATAGATTAAATACGGAGGCGGTAGGCCCCTTACAAGTTCTCTAAATCTGGTCACCGTCGAAAGCGTAAGATTCGCATCTTGTAGGAGTAATCTTTGCAGTAAGTATAATGTGTGTCCGCAAACCTGTTAATTCTTTATACGAAGGACAGAAAAAGAGGCTTAGGCAACAGGTTTTTAAAGGCGTTTAGAATATTTCCATTACACAATTAATGCACCATCGCGCCCCTTAAATTTCGGGTCAGAGAATTAGCAACCCACATGTTCGGTTTCTTTAAACCAGTTATCTATGCCTTTAAACCTACCCTATAACGTTCAACTAAGGATCACTGGGTGATGGCCAATGCCATCGGGTATTTTCTCATTTATTTAAAATGATTTGGACTGTATTTTCTTACTAAAAGTTTTTTATTTTCGAAAACAAAAATGTCTATCTTGGCACTTCGTTACCTCGGATATCATATTATGCAGTATATATGGTGGTTCAAAAACTTACAAATATTTTTTATAAGCCTAAACATAACCGCCGGCCTTGAAAGTTTATCTTTCAATAAATACAATAATAAATTAATACCAATAAAAACAAATTATTAAATTATGTGTCCTTACAAAAAAAGGTACAATATAATAATTATCCCTTCAATTAGTTCAAGTTTCTATGGGCAAAATGCACACCTTTTGCACAGAACGTTTGACAGTTCCAACGTTGGTACGCACACTTATAACGCGCGTTAGTTGGTCTTTACCGGGATGAAGAGCCACTACACGGCCTAACTTCCAGTTTAGTGGAGCGATGTTCTCTTCTTTAAGGACTACCATACTGCCTATTTTGATATCTTCGTGGGGTTCTCTCCACTTAGTTCGTTGCTGCAGTAGCGATAAATACTCTGCTGACCACCGTAACCAGAACTGCTGATACAATTTTTGAAGTAAATTGTACTGATTTAGTCTATTAGATGGCTGCTCGACTACATCTTGTTGTGGAAGTGCCTTTAAGGTGTCTCCGATAAGGAAGTGACCAGGTGTAAGAGCCAGGAGATCATTGGGATCAGAGGATAACGGGGTTAAAGGACGAGAATTTAGCACCGCCTCTACCTGAGTAAGCACAGTATTCATATTTTCAAAGGTTAGGATTGACTTTCCTATTATTCGAGTAATATGATGTTTTGCGGATTTAACCGCTGACTCCCAAAGACCGCCATGATGTGGGGATCGAGGAGGGATATACCGCCAGTCAATGTGTGATTGTAAGCAAAAATTATTAAACTCATTATCCTGTTTTAACCTTTCAAGCAAATCCCCTACCTTTCGAAGCTCATTATTACTCCCTACAAAATTAGTTGCATTATCGGAGTATATTCGAGCGCATAGTCCACGTCGCGAAACAAATCTTTTTAGGCAATTGAGAAATGAATTAGTACTTAAGTCCCCAACTAGTTCAATGTGTACAGCTTTTGTCGAAAAACAGACAAATAAGCACAAATATCCTTTGACAATTGCTCTATTACGTAATTTGCCGTCTTTTAAGTTGAAAGGGCCTGCAAAATCAACTCCGGAAATAATAAACGGGCGTTGAGGAGTTACCCTATCTTTAGGCAAATCTCCCATTTTTTGAATAACGTTGCGAGGTTTGACTCTAAAACAAGTAATACATTTTGACAACACGTTTCGAATAGCATTTTTACCATTTATTGGCCAGTAACGTTGCCGCAGGGATGCTAAAATAGCCTGTGAACCGGCATGAAGTTGTTTATGATGCTGGTCGATAATGATTAATTTAGTCAACGGATGCTTTTGCGGTAAAATGATAGGAAATTTAGCATCATATTTTTCATTAGACTCTCGAATTCTTCCCCCTACACGTAAAATACCATGATTGTCTAAAAAGGGATTGAGAGATTTGATCGAATTTTGCTTTAGTACCTCTTTAGTACCTTCAAGAATATTAATTTCATTTTGGAAAACCTGGCCTTGCATAACCTTAATAAGAGTCATCAATGCATTATCGAACTCTTCAATACAAATTTTACTGAATTTTCGATTATCGGCTTTACATTTTAAATTATTATAAAACCTTAAACATAAAGCCACAATTCGAACTAATTTAAAGAGACACGAATACCTTTCAAATATTCCTGGATCAAAATTTACATTAGCAAGTACTAATTTTGTATCGCGTTTTTCGGAGACAAAATTCGTATCGAAAGAAACCGTATGAGGCCACCATTCTTGGCTTTTTCGGAGCCAACATGGACCTGACCACCATAGTTCTAAGTTTTTAAGTTGTTTGGGTTCAACACCTCTAGAAATTATATCTGCCGGGTTTTCGCCTGATACTACGTGGCTCCACCGATAGCCGTTTGTAAGATTTTGAATTTCTGCCACCCGATTGGCAACAAAAACCTTCCATTTGCTTGGTTGTTCGCCAAGCCATGATAAAACAATAGTAGAATCTGTCCATAAGAACACACTTTCGACTTTTATGTCTAAAGCTGCTATTCCTTTCTTAGATAATTTTGCAAGTAACAACGCGCCACACAGTTCTAATCTAGGTCTGCTAATATTTTTGAGCGGTGCAACACGAGACTGCGCAGAGAAGGCGAACTAAAACTTCCCCGGCCGTATTTGTAGATCTTACATATAAACACGCTCCATATGAAGCCTCACTTGCGTCACAAAAACCGTGAATTTCGAATTGACTAGCATTCACAACAGTAAATTGTCTAGGAATTTTTACTTCGTTTAGAAATTTTAAATCAGTATAGAATTTTGTCCAAACTGAAAATAACTCTATGGGAATAGTTTCGTCCCATCCTAATTTTAGTTTTCAAAGCCTTTGGAGTAAAATTTTTGCTCTTATAGTGACCGGACCTACTAACCCTAATGGATCAAATATTTGTGATGTAACGGACAATATAACACGCTTTGTAACACTGCTTTGCTTACATGGTTTAATTTCTACACAGTATTCTAAAATATCAGATTTAGCTTGCCAAAAAATACCTAAAGTTTTCTGGCAACCGTTTTCTGTAATCAAATAACCGAACCCCTCATTTTCGTCGCGCGAAAAACTCTCCAATACTTCTTTATTATTTGAAGACCACTTTCTTAGCGGAAAACCGTATTGAGCAAGTTCATTCGAAATGGATTTTCCTATCTGTATCGCGTTGCCTGCAGATTCTACACTCAAAATTAAGTCATCAACATAAAAGTTTCTTACATTAGGTAATCTATCCTGTATGTCAAAAGCTATTTGTTGAAGGCATCTAGTGGCCAAAAAGGACGCGGGCGCCGTACCATAGGTGACGGTGTTAAGTCTATAGTGATTATGACTTAAGTTAGGGTCTGAGCGCCAAACAATTCTTTGTAAATCTCGTTGATCTTCAGCAACATTTACCTGGCGATACATCTTAGCTATGTCCGCGGTGATAACTACATTATGTTGTCGAAATCTAATCAAAATATCAAATAGATCGTCTTGTATACACGGTCCTACCTTTAATACATCATTTAACGATAAGCCACTTGATGTTTTCGCACTGGCGTCGAACCCAACGCGCAACTTTGTAGTTAGACTTGCTTCATTAACTACACCATGATGAGGTAAGTAACATACGTTACTACAATTTTCAAGATCACTTGATTCTATCTTGCTCATGTGCCCTAAACTAATATATTCTTCCACAAAGGAGGAATACTTTTGCCTGAGATTTGTATTTCTCAAAAGTTTTCTTTCTAAATAATAAAACCTTTGTGTTGCATTTTCTAGAGAATCGCCTAACTTATTTGCATTATCCTTGACAGGTAATCTTACACAAAATCTACCTGAATTATCTCTACTAAGAGTATCTATGAAATTTTGCTCACAATCAGCCTCTGCTTTTGAATAATATATTTTATTATCTACCTCTTCTATGGTCCAGAATTTCTCTAACTGATCTTGTATATCTTGATTTACCACTAAATGATACGAGACTTGCGGAGTACTTAGATTATTTATAGTTCTTTCTACTAAATTTCCGGAAATAATCCAACCCAAAACAGTTTTTTGTAAAAGTGGCTGATTTTGACCTAATCTAATTTGACCTACACATAACAAATCGAAAAATAGTCCAGCACCTACTAAAATATCAATTTTTGCTGAAATGTTAAAGTCTGGATCTGCTAATTTTATATTAGAAGGCACTTGTAAACTTGAAATATCAAAAGATCGCACTGGAATGTCAGATGTGACATTTTGTAAAATCAAAAATGACAACTGTGCATTAAAAGTATTATAACAAGACCTTATGGTTGATTGCGTTTGATATTCAATGCTTGTTGACATTTGATTAACACCAGATATCGGGATTTTAATTTTATTCTTTTTCAAATTTAGCCGATTCACTAACTTTTGAGAAATAAAATTTATCTGCGAACCACTGTCTAATAAAGCTCTACATTTGACAAAATTATTGCTACTATCTTTGATATAAATGACTGCAGTTGATAATATGACCTGACTAACCCCTTGCGAACTACAAGAACTTGCAACTATATGCTCATCGGAACCTAAATCAGACATTTCTACACAGGCAGTTGCATTTTCCTGAAACTTACTAGTACTATCAGAAACGGTTGTAGGGTTTTTCGGAACTACTACACTATTTTCTTGCTGCTCTACGGGATTGTTGTGGCGCCGTTGACATTTTTTGCACCCCCTTGACCTACAATCACTTGCTTGATGACTAGAGCGTAAACAATTATAGCAAAGTTTTAACTTTTTAATTTCTGCTACACGTTGACTGACTGAAAGTGACAATAATTTTTTACAAAAATAAACATAGTGAGAACCTTTACAAATTTCGCATTTAATTTTGTCTTGTACTACAGAATGAACCCCGCGCGAATAATTATTACTCCCAATATTAGCTTTAAACTCTTACTATTGCCTTCAACAGTTTCTAAAATACGGCATTTATTACTTAAAAACTGAGTGAAATCTATCAATTGTGGTTGGCCGTTAAAATCTGATATGGTTTTTTCTTCCCATTCCTTTTTTGTCTGGATATATAATTTCCTACTTATTAAAAAAATGAGAATTCTGTCCCAAGTTTCCACCGGTTCCCCTAAAGATTTTAAAGCGCGCACATGTTTTTCTAAGGCGTCGTTAATATTTCTTAATAAATGCGCACATTCTTTATTCCCTGATGGCATGTCAACCAATGACATTAAATGCTTTTGGATAATTACAGGTTTGTTTTGAAATCGCTTGGTAAGTAAATCTATTGCTACCGAGTAGTTGTTTCTTATTATTTCTAAGCAGTCTAAAATTCTTCTAGCGTCACCCTCCAAGCAATCTAATAAGTAATAAAATTTTTGTATATCATCTAAACACGCGTTATTGTGTACTAATGTTTGAAAAGTTTCAAAGAATTGTGTCCATTGTTCGAAATTACCTCCAAACTTGGGTAATCCCAAGTTGGGTAACTTGGCACCTCCAAATAAGAACGGATTACTACTACTACTTTGATTTTTCGTGTTGTGACAATCACTTATACTACAATCTCCTATGGTTTGTTTAGCACTGGCCAACAAAGAGTAAAACTGCCTTTCGAATTCAGATCTCTCTTCCTTACCGTCTACGCTTACATCTAAAAGTTCAATTTCTAATTGTATTTCTTCAAACTGCTCCAAAAGCGACTCAACTTTTTGAAAGCGAATTTGAAGTTCGCCAATTTGACTTGAATTTATTTGTGATAAAAACTCAGCAAATCTATCTAATTGTTCTTTGATTCTCTCACGTTTGGCAACTAATTTTGTTAAGTCTGCGTGTTGATTTTCTATATCTTTATTAGCCGATTTTTTCCCCATTTTGCTTTCGAAAATTAGAGGATTTTTACTAAAATGACTATAATCCGCAGCTGACTAGAATTAATCTATTTTACTCTAAAATCAATAACTGTATTGATACTGTAATGTTCTAACTTTCTAAGTCAATACTAATTTTGCTTTAATTTGTCTAGAATTTAGAACGTCGATGGTTCCCTTTGTCGACTTCGACAAACAGCTAACCCAACTAATACGATCACTATCTGACAACTAACTGTCTTAAACTGACTAAAATGTAGCTAGGAGTCTACACGATACACAAACTAGCAGCAATCCCACATGATTACTCTATCTAAACATAAGACAGCTGTTTGTCAGCGAAAAAATCCTGCAAATCTACTAAAACTTTTTTAAACTATCTAACTTCAACATAATCTGTGCTACACAAGATAGAGAAAGATACTAAAAGGGAACTTTGCTAGGTAGGAAGGGACGGAGAGTTAGTAGTTGCAGCACATTCCGCCGGCCATGCACAATTTCTTTTTCCACTATTTTTTCTTAGACCATTCGGATCGAGGGACCAAATTGGGTGATGGCCAATGCCATCGGGTATTTTCTCTTTTATTTAAAATGATTTGGACTGTATTTTCTTACTAAAAGTTTTTTATTTTCGAAAACAAAAATGTCTATCTTGGCACTTCGTTACCTCGGATATCATATTATGCAGTATATGTGGTGGTTCAAAAACTTACAAATATTTTTTATAAGCCTAAACAATCACAATTCCTTTTTTGATCTAGATTTTCCTGATTATGACTATGACTTGATTTATGATTATGATGCTCAAAGCGAGGTTATGTTACAGATTTCCAATGTCCTTGTTCAGAATGTACTGAACCTTACATAAATAGGAGTAAACTAATTCAGGACTTATGACAGGAATACAGGAAATTATGTGGCGGATTGTCACATTTTATTAAGTCACGCCCCAGAGTTACCTACTAGTAATTTTAAATCAATACAAAATCAATGTTCCTTATGATGCTAGAACATGGCTTATTTGTGTGAGAAGTATCGTCAGTCTAACAAAAGAACATTAAGTATATAAATTATTTACAGATAAACTACCCAAATCAAGTCGAAATTTTAGGAGTTTATGCTCTAATCCTCTTTTTTTTTATACTTTTTTCGGGCGTATAAAAATAACATATTTAAAGCGCCCTACACACATGCAGTTTTGCTCGAAGTCTGGCATGTGAGCCTCGATTTGTACAGGTAAATCCCCGTGTGTGTGCGCGAGAACTCATGGCGCATTCAAGTCATGGCGCCAGATATCCGAAAAATTTACCCTTTAAATTAACGTACACATAGTTATATGTACAGGGTCTTCCAACGAGGACTGAACAGGGGCTCATTTTTGAGCTTCCTTGTATTTAAAGAAAAATCTAAAATAGCCAATCGATGTACTTTTTCCTGCAGAATTCAAAAATGAAACCAAAAATTTATTTGAACCAGAAACAAAAGTGTTACGCTATGGATAAGGTGTTTTTTAAATGGAACATAGCTTTTTTTATACGATTTTCGGAACGAGTGATTTTTTTATGTCCGTTCTGATTAAAATATTTAATATTGTGACAGCTATTTTTATTAAATTTTAATGTTTTATCCAGTATAATTTAACTTTAACCTGTTTGAAACATACACTAGGTAATAAAGGTAAAATCACCTTGAAATCCTTCAAAGTCAAAAAATTTTACAAATTTACAGGTTCTTTATCCTTAGAATAGTAGTGACGGATATATTTCTGTGAAAATTTGCAATAAATCTTCTCCTTGCTTCTCTTGCATTTTCTTGGCATTTGTAGAACAAGATAACAATCTGCAATCTCTCATCTAATGAATATTTCATTTCGGCAATATTATAGTAAATTTGTCAAATTTTTTGACTTTGAGGGATTTCAAGGTGATTTTACCTTTATTACCTAGTGTATGTTTCAAACAGGTTAAAGTTAAATTATACTGGATAAAACATTAAAATTTAATAAAAATAGCTGTCACAATATTAAATATTTTAATCAGAACGGACATAAAAAAATCACTCGTTCCGAAAATCGTATAAAAAAAGCTATGTTCCATTTAAAAAACACCTTATCCATAGCGTAACTCTTTTGTTTCTGGTTCAAATAAATTTTTGGTTTCATTTTTGAATTCTGCAGGAAAAAGTACATCGATTGGCAATTTTAGATTTTTCTTTAAATACAAGGAAGCCCAAAAATGAGCCCCTGATCAGTCCTCGTTGGAAGACCCTGTACAAGGTTTTCCCTAATACTTTACCATTCCTTTAGAACCGTTTTGAAAAGACACAATATAATTTTTATATAAAAGTTTTGGAATTTTTCCAGAGGGTTTTTAATTTGCCGGCTAAAGTTGGCATATCGAAAAGTTTCAATAAAAAATTGACTTATTTTGTATCTCTTTAAAAAACTTTCTACTGGAGGGACATATTATAAGAAATAACCCTGTACACATATTAAGGCACAATAGCAACGTGCCCATAATATAGCTATAAAACGTTATGACTACGTGACCCTCATTAACGTACACGGTATATGTTTACGTGCTAGTCGTTGGGTATGTACTTCCTTCCTACATCGGCTGTTCTGGATACCTGAAAAATGAGGTTTACAGGAACGTGCAGTGGTATTTTTGTACATTGGCACAATACAATATGTATAGGATAGTTTTTTAATAGATTTAATTTTTTAATAAAAAGAACTATACACAAATTACGCTGTCATCAACCCAAACAATTATTGTCTGAGCAATCTCCACATGCTACTCATCTAAAGGCTCACCTTTATTTCCGAAGTTAAATTCCTCGTCTGATGTGTTGCAAAGAGGAAACAATAAATCGGAGAGAGTATGTGACGCTAGGAAGTGTATTTTTTGTGTGTTGCATAACAAACCTGTTCAACTTTAGGTAAAGCTTTACATTATCATGTAGATTACAGGTGGGGCAAATTTTGTGAGCAACTAGTAATATCAGCGTAACAAGCAAAATACACTTTTTTAATTAAGGAAGTTTTTTAAGTGTGCCTAGTTCTGCCAAGAGATTATCTACCTACACATAAACATCGCAAAAAACATAAAATGCTAAAACTGCATTTTAACAAATTTTCGACTAGGCAAAGATTACCTTCTTTGGAGCATAACACCAAAAATATGTTATAATCATCGCTAAGGATATGTATCACAATATACAAAGATTGAGAATGCACCGAAACTTAAAATTTTTTAATTTTTACTTTTCTATCTATATTATGTGGTTATGTATGCACCAAATTTTGACAATGACATATCGAGTAAACCATAGCTGAAAGATATCACAACCTAGATCGATGGACGGGTCCTATGCTGCGTTGCCAACTTATTGTCAAAGTCAAATTACTGTAGGTTTTAATGCTTTATACGCACAGTTAAAATTGTTATTAGTAATTACCTAAATAACTTAAAATAAAATTAGGTAAGCTTATATTAAATGTATAAATGTATCGCGAATATTGTTCTAATAATAAATTGGTCAGATTTAAATTAGTTAGCTACAATTTGCGACAACCGGGTGGCGGCGTTGACGACCACGCGCGCCCCGAAAGCGATATTATTGGTGGGCCGTCGAAATATTTTTTCTCATTTTAACTTCCTAAAGCGCGTATGTTGGTTTCTCTCTTAGCTTTAATGCATTTTATATAGTCCATATTATACACCTATGAGGTCAATTTAAAATCGGTGAGTCCAGAGCAAGCTTGGCTTTGGCTTGATTCTTTCTTGGGGAGTTTCCGCATAGAACTTGCCCTTTTTTGAAAGAAAAGATTATTTTTTGGTTTTAAAAATAGATTACTAGGTAGATCATTAGAAATAAATTTGGGTGGGTCATTGACCAAATGACCTTATGGACGAGCCGCGCCTGGTAGATTGACACTTACTTTTGCTTGTATCCTGACGTCACTTGGCCTTATGGGCAAATAGCCGCTTTTTAAATTGTAACAGGTTATACCGAGAAGTAAAATAGCTATTTACCTAACAACTGCGGAAGAGACACTTTCGGCACGTGCTGGGTACACTGTTTTTTCTACGAGCGTAAGGAAAATTATCTAGTTTTGGTATTTTTTTTTAAATATTTTATTGTAGTATAGACGTCAAAGTGAAAATACAATTTAAAATTCAATTTTATATAATTTTCATTTTTTATTAACAATATTAATGGTACTTGCATTTGTTATTTTCTTTTTTGCACACCATTAATTAAAAAATGTCTTCAATGCTTTGGCATAACGGTATTTCGATTTTTCTGGTAACAGTTTGGCGTTCACATTCTTAGTTTCTTCGAGAATATATTCTTGTACTCCATTAAGCATAATATTCTCTTCAATTTATTCTTCGATCTCCATTTTCTACTCAACAGTTGGATAAAAGTCAAATAACCTTTGTATTTTCACTTTGACGTCTATACTGACAATCAACAAATAGGTAAATAACACAAACTGAATTGCATAGCAATGATATACAGAAGTAGAAAGGCCCTGTAATTATTCGGCCGATTCATAAATTTTGGATGGTTGTTTTTTGAATATTTCCAACCAATATTTTACTAAAATAATATGTTAAGTTGGCCCGGGTCCAGTGACGTTAATTAGCAAACGAAGTCTAATGTGGCGTCAGAACTAGTGCTGAAAATATTTCCTACACTAGTGCGCAAAAGTGAAACTTTCAGCACGTATATAAGTGCGGAAAGTAGATACTTTTCGCACGCGTGTAGAAAAAAGTTAGTTATATTACCTAGTAATTTTCTGCAAAATAATATTTTTGGATTTGTAATGACTTCCTTAAATGATTGAAGCAATGTATGTGTATTCCAGGTTCTAATACCACTGCGTAATTTAAATAAAGGGAAGATTAGAAGTCTTCTGCAATAATACAGATACATTTTATCCAAAGATATTAAAAAAAACCTGAGGCGGGAATCCGCTAGCTTTACTATTATTTTTTTGTCTTCGTACAATCCACAAAGGTGACAGGAACAGGTCTAAATAATGATTTACCGCCCGTTTACCGTTTATTACTGCATTTTCGATATTTTCGGTATTCCGCCCAATTTTCGTTGCCTCCCCCTGACAGCACTATCTGTTTCCGTTTCGTTTTAATTTTTAGTAAACATCAATTAAAAATGTATCGAACAGAGATAGCAGAGACATGAACATGCATCGTTTCGTTTTTCTATCTGAACTAGCCTAAAATTGCCGTTCTTAACAAACTGTGTTGCATTTAATTTTAATTACTATTACTAATGACTATGTTATTTTAAAATGAGAATAAAGAGCGATAAACTGGGATTTGTTATTAATTTTTTTTTTTATAGCAAAACATAATTTTTGTTAATTTTATTTTTTCCTGCACTATACGGTGCAATCAAAATTAAAATTTAATAAAATAGACCTGTAATGCATATTGACATTTTTACCGTAAAAATAATTTTAATTATTTCATAAGCCCCTAATCCATTTTGGAATTATTTTTTTATATTGACAGACTGGCTAGTAATCTGGTAAACACCCGGTGTATATCATAAAATCATGAAATCCTGCACTTAGATGTTTTAACGAAAAAAGTGAATGTCTTTTCTCTCATTAAATGATTTACTAGTTTATAATCCTAATCGACATTCATTAAATCCGCACCCATTCAAATTTTTTTCAAAGAGTATAGTTTTCTCTCGTTACATACTGAATCCTAATGCTCATTTACTTTAATTGTAATAAATAACTATTTTAAATCCCATGGAAGCAACTATCACTCTTATTTGAAAAAATTAAAAACTTGACCAGGACATAGACCTTTAGCGTTCGTAGGTATATAATTATGAATAATTACGTTGAGATAAAAAAACACCTACTCATAATACATAATACATATATGTATAAAGAGCCAACTTTCACTTATGTAAATAATGTAAAATAGAAAGAGTGAATATATTTTGATATAATACCAATAATTTAGATGAGGGCCAGAGCTGGTGCTTATTTATAATTTATGTTGTAATAAAACAAATTTTATCTTTTAACAAAAATTCTCGTAATTACTAAAAATATTCATGTACCACTTTCATTGTCACCTATTTCACGTCTTTCGAATTTCATGGCGAATCCCAGATTGTTGCTCTTGATATTTCCAAGGCCTTTGACAAAGTATGGCATGCCGCAGTCCTCAACAAATTACCTTTTTACGGTCTTCTTCCGAAACTATGCACCTGGATCGGTAGTTTTCTCTCTAATCGGTGCATATCAGTCGTGGTGGACGGTCACTCATCTAACTTCCATCCAATCAGTGCTGGCGTACCCCAAGGTCCAATCCTAGCACCAATCCTATTTCTTCTTCATATTAATGATCTCTTCAACTACCAATACCATCCACATTTACGCTGACGATAGTACTCTTCACTCCAACAAACATTTTTTCAGACAAGTCTTGAATCAACAGCTGGAGAATATCCAGAACCCAGTCTTGCTCTCTGTCACGCAAAAAATCCGGCAACACTAAAATATCCGGCAACACTTACCCCATCCACATAGATGTCCGACCCCTATAGAACCATGCAACGTTTGATCTTGTTGGCATTGCTGTCGAACATTATCTCAGCTGGTACAAACACATTACTTCAATAGCCACTATGCACCTATCCCTTTCCCAAGATCTTCAGTTAATCTTAGACTGGGTGCCAGAAACCTCCAAAGCCTCCAAAACCCAGTCTTGCTCGCTGTCACGCAAAAAATCCGGCAACACTTACCCCATCCACATGAATGTCCAATCCCTATAGAACAATGAAACGTTTGATCTTGTTGGCACCGCTCTCGAACATGATCTCAGCTGGCACAAACACATTACTTCAATGGCCACCAGGCGCGGCCCGTGAAATTTCAAAGTTGCATATCTCTGTTGCTACTTATGGGACCCATACCAAATTCAGGTTCTTTAATAGTGAGCCTACTAGGAATGTTTTGGTACAGAAAAAAAATATTTTGCAATTTGCGAAAAAAAGTTGATTTTTTGAATTGACCCACCTGGGTAAAAAATTAACACGCTTAGATATTTTATTTATTATTTTTTCTAAACAAATTTTACATCATTTTGTCGACAATTCTTAAATTTTAAGAGAAAAAAATGTGTTAGTAGAAAGTTATAGTCATTTGAATTTTTTCAATCGAAAAATAATTTAAATTTTCGGTTGCAAAAAATTCAAATGACTATAACTTTCTACTAACACATTTTTTTCTCTTAAAATTTAAGAATTGTAGACAAAATGAGGTAAAATTTGTTTAGAAAAAATAATAAATACAATATCTAAGCGTGTTAATTTTTTACCCAGGTGGGTCAATTCAAAAAATCAACTTTTTTTCGCAAATTGCAAAATATTTTTTTTCTTTACCAAAACATTCCTAGTAGGCTCACTATTAAAAAACCTGAATTTGGTATGGGTCCCATCAGTAGCAACACAGATATGCCACTTTGAAATTTCACGGGCCGCGCCTGATGGCCACATCAGCAGCTAAAAAGCTTGGTTTTCTCTTTCGAGCCAGAAAATACCTCTTCCCTTCCAATTTACACACTTTTTATGTTTTCCACATAAGACCTAACCTAGAGTACTGTTCCCACAGCTGGGGAGCGGCATCACCTTCGACACTTAACATCCTCGATTCTATCCAGAAAAGAGCCATTTGACTCATCAATGACACAATCCTCACAAGAAAACTCCCTTCCCTCAATCATCACCGCGCTGTTGGGGATTTATCCCTTTTCTACCGCTACTTCCACGGATTTTGCTCTAAACAACTAACCGGTATTATTGCGCCCTTGACTGTTCCTAACAGAACAACAAGAGGCGCGTTACGTATGCATCCCTTTGCTGTCCAGCTACAAAAGCCTAGAACAGACCACTTCTCTCGCTCATTCATACCTAGGGTCTCCAGATTATGGAACAAATTGCCTGCATATGTTTTCCCTTCCCGTCCCAACCTCCAATCCTTCAAATCCCGTGTCGATGTACTATATTTCCCTTCTCTTCAGACGCCCACGGTACTTTAGTACTTAGGCTTCAGGTCTACGTGGGATGTCTTAGATAAAAAAAAACGCAACATTTTTGCAGCTGTGCCAACTCTTAATTTATTTCTTAAATTTCGGTCGCCCATCGCGGGAATACGTCACCAGAGGCCATCTCCCCGGTTTACAATGAGCGATGTTTGATTGCTATTTTGAGGGCGAATTTGATCCAAAAAAATTCTAATTTTTTGGGGATAAGCTGTCCGAATAGAGAACTTTTGTAATATGAAATAAAACAAATGCTGGATAAGCCCATTAAGGGATAAAAGGGGCAATATTTGTTTTCTCTAATTTTTAAAAGTCGAAAAGCACCTGGTATTCTTGTTAAATTCTATTGTTTATCAAATATTTCATTAGGTTGCTTTTGAAAGAGAAAGAAGTTAATAAATATCACTTTTCTTTATATACATTTTTTGGCCTGTGTCTGTCACAACAAACCGCGTACGCGAAAATCGTTTGTTGTTTCATACAACAAACAAATACGCACAAATACAGACAAAGTAAATACGCACATTTATTAGGTAAGATGCAACGTTATGCCTCAACAATAATTTCCACCCACGACAATGCATTTTCGGCAGTATATGGCAACACTGCATTGCATAACACCAAACATTTCTGAAATATTTATAGGTATCATCAATAAAAACCCTTTTATAATGAATCTGTAATTATCTTAAGTGAAAAACTAAAAAGCGACCATTATTTTAATGGAAGATCCATCCGATTGAAAATTAAAATATTATGGCATTAAAACATTTTCAACATTTTTAAGCGTGGGCAATAAACTTTAAATAACGGCCATTTATATTAGGAATGGCGTTTGGAAATTACAGGCGTTAACGTACGTAATAATTTTATAAGGCCCACTAAAAATATAATACTATAAAAATTCCATGCCCAGAAATAATGTAACTTAGGTGGAGAGATCATTTTTTTTTTATTTTCAAGTTTAAGGGCAAGTTTTTAAGAAAAATGTTGCATTTTTACTAGGGTACTGGGTCCCTAGTAACTAAATTTGTGTAACTATTTTGTCACAAGACAAACTTTTTTTTCTACGACTGTTTAATGAAAACCATCATTTTCATGCAGTTTTTAAAAAATAAAATTAGTTATGCATAATATACGGGTCGTGAATAATGATCCATTATTCACGATCAGTGGCCAATCACAACGAAGAATTTTATTATTCACAGTTCTTTAAACCAATGAGGACGTAATTTTAAGAAAATTTCTAAAACACCAAAGCAAGCGTATAAAAACAATTGAAAAATCACTGTGTCAAAAGTATTCTGTTAACCTAAATTGCAACAGGTCAAAATTTCTTAAATTTAAAGGTAGATATGTAATTCATAAATATTTTAATTCTCAGACTTTTTAATACAATAGTCCTAGAAAAGGTATAGTATTTTACTTGTGGCTATGACTAGTATTTCCTCGGATGATTTACGACACTCGCTTGCAGCTTGTCTCGCAAATTTCATCCTCTTAAATAATTACTGACACTACTACCGCTCATGAATAATACAGGGTGTCCGGTAAGTATGAGGCAAACACTCGGGAGCGTGTAGGGAACGTTAAAATAAGTCTAGTGTTTCATATAATTTTTTCCTATAGTGCCCCCTGACCGGGATATTGGGCCCCAAAAGGGTAGCCAGCGATTTACTTTTTTCGTATTATTTTTTTAACCACCTCGTATACGTTGATACAATTTTGGCATTTTGTACAGGGGATAGGTACTCGAAAATAGATGTTACATGGTAGTATTTAATGTCTCAAGAAAGCCAAGAACAGGCTCGCCCCAGTACGCATAGCTCAGAATTTTTGACGGTGTCATGGAATCGAATTAAAGATATTATTTTTGATACTATAGACATTTTACTCCAAAAAAGGCACCCTTCAATTCGTTCGATAATATGAACGGTTTTCGAGATAAATTAATTTTTTGTGACTCATTTGCAACAGTAGTTTTGATTGGGTACAATAAAAAATAAATCGGAACTGTGGCAACAAGTCTCTTTTTGTTATCACCTGCTAATGTCGCGGGCTTAATTGTCAACATTAGTAACAAAACTTAAACAAGAAGTAGTTAAATGGTTTTTTCATTTTCGTTCAAATATGGACTACAGTCGACTAGTAAACACGTTCAGAACATTCAAAATAATTTAAAAGAACTCGTCAGATTAACAGTTTTCTTTGTCTATTTTATTAAACATCGCATTAACACTTGCTCAGTATGACCACCCTGTACTTCAATATACTTTTTATCCTACCTTTATTTTTCTGCTGTACGTTAAATAACATTCCAGGATTGTTCCGAATTTGATCACAATACTCCCTTATCCTTTGAATTAAATCATGCATGTTATTAACTGGCGTTGAATACCTAAGCACTTTTAGATAACCCCAGAAGAAAAAATCCAATGGATTGAGATCCGGCGACCTAAGCGGCCACAAAACAGGTCCGCGACGACCAATCCATCGATCACCGAAAGTATTTGTCAAATGCTGTCGTATGTTTGAAAAATAGCATGCTTGCTTATTTTTATCAAAAAGTAGAGACGTGGCAGTTATGTTTTAAAAATAATATGCTTCAAATGTCCCCTCCCCCGGCTGTTTTTATAGATGACCATTCTATGCATATAATTGTCAATAACGTGTTAGCACAATTGCGGTTCAATTTCACCAATAACTTGATGAATGCAGGGGCGGATTTTGAAATTTTATAGTTGTGTACCTCTGTTGCTACTTACGGGACTCAAGCCAAGTTCAGGGGTTTTAATAGTGAGCCTACTAGGAATGTTTAGGTAATAGGTAAGAAAAAAACTATTTTGGGATTTGCGAAAAAAAAAGCTAAAATTTTCCTGCGACCCCCCCCCCCTGGAAACAATGAACACGTTTGGGTATTTTATGTATTATTTTTTTGTAAACAAATTTTACATCATTTTGTCAAGAATTTTTAAATTTTAACAGAAAAAAATGTGTTAGTAAAATAGTAAAACGCTATAGTCATTTGAATTTTGTAAACCTAAAATATAATTTAAAAACAAATCAAATGACTATAACTTTCTACTAACACATTTTTCTCTTAAAATGTAAAAATTCTGGACAAATGATGTAAAATTTGGATATAAAAAATAATTAATAAAATACCTAAACGTGGTCAATTTTTCCTAGGTGGAGGGGGGCGAAGCAAAATTTCAACTTTTTCTCGCAAATTACAAAATATTTTCTTCATTATCAAAACATTCCTAGTGGGCTCACTATTAATACCCCTGAACTTGGCATGGGTCCCGTAATATTAATACCCCTGAACTTGGCATGGGTCCCGTAAGTAGCAACAGAGATATATAACTTTAAAATTTCAGAAGCCGCCCTTGGATGAATGTTTTCCTTCAGGTCATTAATCGTCTGCAGATTGTTAGAATATATTTTGTACTTGAGCCCTAGAAGAAGAAATCAAGGAGGATTAGATTGGATGATCTTGCAGGCCACTGAATATCAGCATTTTGAGAAATGACGCAAAATCCAAAGTTTCCTTCTCTTCACCGTGTGACACGTGGCGCCATCTTATTGAAAGAACATATTGTTAAGGTGCATATTATCTAATTGAGGCCATAAAAAGTGTCTTAATGTATTGCGGTAGCGATCGCCATTGACATTAACCGTTTCACCATCGCCATTTTCATGAAAAAATGGCACTATAACACCTCCAGCCCACAGTGCACACCACAGAGAGAAGAGGATGTAAACATTTTTCTTCAATCACTCGAGGATTTCTACTTTCCCAAATCGTACAATTTTGATTGTTCACATAACCTCCGAGGTGGAAATGAGCTTCATTGGAAAAGACAATTTTATTACAAAATTCTGCATTATTTCTAACTTCTTTTAAGATAAAATTAGCTATGCACGGCAATGGCCGTGGCCTGTGGGCTTTAATTCTTGAGTTAGTTGATACGGGTGCAGGACCAGATCTATCTTGTGTCAGATAAAATTACCAAGTGAAAATCAGTCTCCTTTAGCTAGATTCTATGATTAAATCGGTAGTTGTGTAGATTATAGCAGAAATCGATGGATCTACCGATATATCGGTGAACCTGGCAACCTTGCGTGTATCATATTTCGGTTAACTTTATCCATTGCCATCGTCTGATCTAAAATAAAAATACCGACATTAATACTTGCGCCCTCAATGTTAAACCTCCTTACTGTTGTTTGTATATTATGTGGTTGTATGTAAAACGTCTTCATATTATGCTCTCATATGAGTTACCTTTATATTTTAGGTGTTATGTGCTCAGCAGCGCCGCTAGGCCCCTCTGCATCCCCAAAACAAAAAATATTGTGAATACCTATCTTCAGGGAGAAATTTAACCTATTTTTAAAAGATAAATAAAATAAAAAGAACTTCGTATTAATGAGCATTATTTATCATAGCTGCAAGTAGAATTATTGCTTGTTGACAGATATATTATGAAATAGCTAATTTTTCCTTTTTTACAATTTTTCCCGGAGAATCCTCGTTGTTTTATCACACTCAAATTTGCCGGTAAATTTGAAACTTTAGGGCGGACCCCTAAATACCTTGAACAAAAATCACATAAATCAAACGCTCATTAGTAACAAACATCTACCAACTCAAGAGTAAACAACTCTACCCCATGTCACACATCCGTGGTGTAAAAATTCTCACCAACGCCCATTATTTATAATGAAAAAAAAACGGACCTGTTATGTCATAAAAACGATCTTTAAGCCCATAAAAATACGTTTATTTAATACATCACCCAAACAAAATATCGCCTTACACCTCCCTCAGCGTAGAAAGATCCACAGAACCTCAGCATTATCTTGACAAATGTGCGACAGACTGACAGGTTGGCCTAAAATTAAAGCCAGCGTGGTTAATAAAAGATCATGTGTGTAATATATGACAGGGTGGTAATAAAATAAATTTAGTAGCTTGTTACGGGTGTATTCCCTACAAATGTGCAGCCTTTATAAGTAGCATATTTATGTATACAGGGTGTCCGAAAAGTCTCAGTATAGGCAAATATCTATTATTAGTAAAGATATAGACACAT
Organism: Philopedon plagiatum; assembly: GCA_963971165.1. Taxonomy (NCBI): domain Eukaryota; kingdom Metazoa; phylum Arthropoda; class Insecta; order Coleoptera; family Curculionidae; genus Philopedon; species Philopedon plagiatum. The sequence continues at coordinate 14,766,045 of OZ020196.1, read as the reverse complement.
TTTAGGTGTATCTTATTGGTGAATAAAGCTACTTTTTCATGTAATTTAATTTTTTCAACCTCCTTGAGGGGCAACGCTAGGGAGCTGAGGTCAGAAATTTTAAATGCAACTCACACACGCCGTGTGTATTTTAAAGGTCTTCAAAAAAGAAACATTTTAACGCAAACCCGAGGTCCGTATCTTAATTCATTTTTAAATGGCAAGCCTATAAAAATTAAAAATCGTAATAAATATAAAAATTTAGGAACCTTTATTTATCTTACCACTAATGCTGGCACCTTTTGGCACCTCGTAAAAAAGTAAAAATTTAAATAGCCGTTTAAATACCTTTATTTCTTTTATTACTTTAAAAGTTGTTCAAAATGACCACCATGAACTTCTTGGCAGTAATAAAGTCGACTTTGGAACTCATTTCTCACATTTTCGAGAATGACAGGTGTTACTCCTTGGCAGACGTTGACAATTCTATGGCGTAACGCATCCAAATTTTCGGGATTTGTTAGGTATACTCACTCGTTCTTATAAGTATCCCCAAAGGAGAGAAAGAGAAGCAAGGTCTGGAGAACGAGGTGGCCATTTAATAAATACAGGTCGCCCAATCCAGCGCTCCGGGAATTCATTATTTATAAATTCTCTGACTGGTAATGAAAATAAGGAAGTGTTTTGTCTTGTTGGAAAAATTGATCACGAACTTCATTTTCCTCTTCAGTGGCTGTTACAATTACAGGTAAAATAGTCTCATCCAGAAGATTTAAATAAGGAGACCCGTTAAGAGGCCCGTCAATAAAGGGCCAATTATTTTACGTCCTAGAATTTCAGCCCATACATCTAATTCTGAGGATGTTGTGTTTTTTTAAAATTTCATGGACGGTAGATTTACTCACACCTACATCCATCGCAATTTTCTGACCTGACTGTTGTGGTTCAACCACAGTTGTTCCAAGAACTTGAACTTGAAGCTCCTCGGTTTTAACAGATGGACGACCGACACTTCCTAGATAACTAGGAGAAACCGGCCTATCTGGAAAAGACTAGCTAAAAAGTCTGGCTGCTTTGTTAAAATAATGGTGCGAGTGTCTATAGAAAAAAATTATTCCAACTCTGTCCTCGTTGTTACAAACCATTTTTAAATTAAAAATAATTGAAAAACCAGTTGAACGCTAAACATTAACAGTGCAAAACCTAAGGAAGAATGAAATTTATTCGTACAATGAAAAACACAATTTCAAATACCTCATTTTATCAGTTATTTGCATACTTTTTTAACATTATAGTAGAAAAAATGTCGGTCAAGTGCAATCTTTACTTGCACAATTAGTGTTCCGTGCCATTAGCCCCCACTTAACCTAAGCAAGCCTCCGCCGCCCGATCTCCATCCATCTGCCGCGCTACCCTCCGCCACGGCACCAACGCCATATCGCATCGCGTATGCGCGGAACTGAGTGCACCAAATTTTCAAAAATAAGGGACATTGAATTCGTGCATCAGTACTTTCATTTTATACCCTACACATGCCCTTGAATTTTTTTTCCCCGACGGGACCCCAAAAAGAATTCCTTTGGAACTCCTTTGTTAAACTATTGTAATGCACCAATAAAATAAATAACTAAAATAATTTTTTTCTTTAAAAGTTTGTGGGTCAACACCGAATTGAGATACAGACCTCGTGTTTGCGGTAGAATGTTTCTTTTTGGAAGACTTTTAAAATAAGATACCAAGGGGCTTAGGGTTGTATTTAAAATTTTTACCATCCCCTCACCCCTCAAGGGGATTGAAAAAGTTAAATTACATGAAAAGTAGATTTATTATCCAATAGAATACCCCTAAAATTTGGTGTCTCTATCTTTACTAATAGCAAATATATTTGCCCATACTAAGACTTTGCCGACACCTTGGATTACAGCACCAATGCTGTAGGCTGTAGTGAAAATTATTTATATAAATATTCATCCCGTATTTTTAATCAGTTCCAAGATGGTGGTAGCCAAGTAACTGAGAATAGTATAGATCAAAATAGAGAGACTAAAGCGTACCTTACACGGTCAATATTATTGACAGTATCTTATTATATTGACAGAAATATTGACCGTGTAAGGTGGAGATATTGATGGCTTGATGGATTGCACTGACGCGCATTCGAATTTCCGAATATCAGGCATCAATATCAGCGAGTAGAGGAAATACTGTCAGTAATACTGATCGTCTAGGGTGCGCTATGCAGAGATTGAAGCGGATTGTTGAAATATTGTCAGTATGGAGTGATATCAATATTATTGACCGTGTAAGGTTCGCTTATAGCGTACCTTACACGGTCAATAATATTGATATCAATCAATACTGACAATATTTCAACAATCCACTTCAATTTCTGTATCAATATTCTTCAACCCTACACGATAAGTATTATTGTTAATATTTCCTTCAGTACATAACCTACTATTATCCGTGCCTGTTGAAAATGGATCCTCGACAGAGAGCATGCATTAAGATAATTTTAAGTTTAGGCATAAAACGTACAGTAGAGCGTAAGCGCTGGATGAAAGATTGGTTAAAATAGCGTGCTTGCTGCTTCCATTGTTGACGTTACAATATTAACAGCGCACCCTAGACGATCAGTAATACCCGAGAAGAACCATCAACGTAATACTGACAGTGTCCCCCTACTCTCTGATGTTGATGCCTGATATTCGGAAATTCGAATTCGCGTCAGTTCAATCCACCAAACCATCAATGCACCTTACACGGTCAATATTTTTGTCAATATAATAACATATTGTCAGTATTATTGACCTAGTAAGGTATGCTTATGCTAAATATACCTAGATCATCTGTTGCTGATTAATCAAATTATAAGCGTTTGGTTAAAAATTATAATAGAGATACTGTTTTTGATCAGATATGGTGTTTTTTTTCTATCGCATTTAAAAATTTGATGGTATGTACATTGGCGTGCAATACAGGTTGAAGGTTATATTAATTAAGTTCATTTGTGTTATTATTAGTAAACCTGATAAAATAAGTTCTTTTTAAAAATTTGTAGTTAACTTTCTGATGATGGTTTAGTCAGTCAATAAACCGAAACGTCAAAGATGACTATTGTTTTAATGTAAACATTTTGACCGCAACCCCATGGAAAAATAAAACCATATATATATATATATATATATATATATATATATATATATATATATATATATATATATATATATATATATATATATATATATATATAATGGTAAACAAACAACAACAGTAAGCACACCCTCCTATTTCAAGGGAGATCCGCTTTCGGTCCCATTTCGGTGTATTCGAAAATTTGTCTGTATTCTTCATAGAATATTTTAATAGTCTACAAAATGTTGATAAAAAAATAAAAGCCTGAATGAACCTAAGCAAACCCAGCAAAAACTAAGCAAAACAGGTTTGTTTAGGATGCGCGGGAAATTTTGCTGTTTTTATTGCGATGTTTAATTTGTAGAGTTCACAACTCAATCTTTAAAAAAAATACATTCTCGAAAAATTATAATTTACAAAAAATGTACTTCATAGATCCTATTATAATATAGTACATTAAAAGTTACATTATATTAGTAAAATATTTGATCTTCACATGATATGTACCATCGTGCGATAAAGTAGGAACCGTCAGTGGCTTAAGGCTAGTTAAAGTCGTCAGCTACACCTAAGCATTGCTTATTATGTTTAGGCATGTTTATCAATTTTTTTTAAATCACAGGACAGCGTGTTTAAAGTAAAAAAACATAACTGGTTAATAAAAAAAATTGTAATACACTGAATTTTCTAACCGAATCCATTTAGGACACTTCATAATAGGAAATCTTTACTTTAGAACTGAAACCAAGGCATCTATTCTATCACTTCGTTTATTATATGTAATAAAATTTTAAAAATGAGGTTGTTTCTGATATAAACTTACTTTGATTCTAAAAGTTAACACATAAGTGACTAATAATATACAACTAATGCATGCCTTAAATGTAGCGGACATAATTTGGTACCTATATTTGGGCCGTGTAATAATATCCTAGCAATTAATACATTTTTCGGGATTTTATGGCTGTGTATTATTTTTTCTATAATAACCTTTGGAATCAACAAAAGTTTCTCAAGAAACAGTGTTTTTGCACAAGATCACGACCTTAAGTTTGTTTATGAACTTAATTAATATAACCTTCAACCTGTATTACAGGTTTATTTATATCGTCCTTCATACAAGAAATTTTTGGAGGAAAAAGAGTACCTATTCAAAAATTTTAGTTCAAAATTAGCTTTAAACAAAAAAATCCTAACACTTAAGCATGTATTTTTTTATCGCAGTGGCTATATGTCCGCCGGCGGAAGGTTACAATTAGGCTTAGAATTCCGCCGCACGGCGGACTCATGCAAGTAATAAGAACTTATCCGCCGTAAAAATTATATTGCGGCGGAACGCAATGGTTGATAATTCATTTTCCGCCGTTCGGCGGATTTTACTGCATAGTAGCTAAGATCCGCCGACAAAATTTTGGCAAGCTTTATAATTTATATATCTACAGTCGGGAGATAAATTATTCGTCCACCTATAAAATTTTTAAAAAATTTTGATAAAATTAAAACTACTTAAGTAACGCATGGCTTAATGCCCTTCCGTCCTCTTCTATAGGAAATCTACTTGACAATAATTCTTTCAGAATTTCAGTTTCTTTAAGACTTTGTCTGCCTGTGTCTGGTGAACACACCTGCATTTGTAGCGAATCTGCTGATATTTATGGCTCCCATGGGCTAAGCTGCAAAAGAAGTGCAGGACGTGCATCGAGACATAGACAAATTAATGACATTCTTAAGCGTGCTCTAGTTTCTGCAGAATGTCCTGCTAAACTTGAACCTGCTGGAATATATAGGAATGATGGTAAACGAGTAGACGGAATGACATTAATTCCATGGAAAAGAGGTAAACAACTTTTATGGGACGCCACCTGCAGCCATACTCTAGCAAAATCATATTTGGATAAAACATCAAAATCTTTTGGTTCTGCTGCTCTTATTTCGGAAAACAAAAAACACGTCAAATATAAAGATCTGAAAGACAGATTTTATTTCGTTCCATTTGCTGTTGAGACACTGGGCCCTTGGGGTGAGGAAGCTAAGAGACTTGTTTCTGAAATAAATTTAAGAATTTTTCCTGAACAATCTCGAGGTTTTCTCACCCAAAGAATAAGCCTGGCTATCCAGCGAGGAAACGCGGCGTCAGTGATGGGTACCCTTAAGGAGGATTCTGGTCTTGACGAAATATGGGATATTTAGGTAAAAATTATGTCGATATCTTTTTCTTTTTTCTAGTTTTAGTTTTCTTTTTGATTTATATTATTAATAATTATAATAGTTTATCTATAGATGAATAAAGGTACTTTAAAGATGTCTTAAAAAAAAATGTATTAAATAAAATGTCGTACTTGTAAAAACAACTTAAGTTGATTTGCTTTTCATTACAAAAATAAAAACAACTACTCATGTACTAAAAACTGTAATATAAAGTCCAACCTAGACAATGCCTTTCAAAGATATAATTAATAATAAAACATAATTTCCTAAAATCCAAGGGAGAAAAATTATTCGTCCACCAACATTTTTTTTCGAAATTCGTCCAAACATGCCAAAACTAATAACGTGTGGGGTACCCTTTTTATTTTATAATTTGTTGTAACCTGTTAGGCATTGACTCTACCAGTTTTATAACAAAACCTACCAATTTTTGATCAGACTTCTTGACATCTTGCTTTTAACGCCTCTTTGTTGGAAATTTTATGTTCTTTCACCCTTTCTTTGGGTTCCCACCATAGATGTTCATTCAGGTTAACGTCTAGGGATTGCGGTGGCGTTTCCAAACTCTTGGTACGCTATACAGTATCCACTCTTTAACGATCCACCGCTCTATGCTTTGGATGTTGTCTTGTTAAAATAAGAAATTGTCTCCAATTCACATTTTCTCAGCGCGTTGTCTTAAATTCTTTTCTAAAATGTCCATGTATTGCAGACGAACCGATCCATAGTTTCGTCAATAAAATGGAGCTGGCCCACTCCATGCCATGACATACGCCCCCAGATTAGAACGGAATCCCATCCGTGCTTTACCGTTGGAATTAAATTTTTAGGTTTGTAGACTTCCCCGCGCTTTCTGTACACCAAAACCTTTTTTTATTTTACCAAACAACTCAATTTTTATTTCGTCAGTATATATCATGTTTTTACAGTACTCAGTATTTTTGTCAAAATGTCTCTGAGCAAACTCGAGATGCTTCTTCTTATTTTTCTTATTTACAAATGGTATCTTCCGACCACCTCGTGCCTGTATAGTGTATACCCTGGTTTCTTAACTAATTTCTTATTATTGTTACATGGATATCCTTTTTGTAATCACTGGCTTAACTTTTCACTGTATCAGTCGCAGTAGTTTGCGGATTTTTATTAACTTTTCTTAGTATTTCTTGTTTATCTCGAAAAGTCAGTACTTAGTCTTCCTCTCCCTGACAAGGTTTTTGTTGTATGGATTGTTTCATATTTTTTTATAATATATTCAACTGTTGACCGGCTTCTTCCAACAATTTTTCTTATGTTTCTTTGAGATCTTCCTTCTTGATATAATTTTATTATCAAATGTCTGATTTCTTGAGGTACTTCTGATGATTTGCGAGAAATTTTGAAAATTTGCTGTATTCTTTAGACCACGGAGTCTCAAACTGCTATTAAAAATAATTTAGAATCTATAATTAGGAATTTTTTATCACTATAAGAACAGATAAATACATTCTATATACCTACATCTTTAATTTTTTTTGGAAGTGGACGAATAATTTCGCTCGCCGATATTTTATCAAATTATCTTCCTTTTGTGTTTTTTGTCCAACGGATTCTGATAAATATGAAGAGTTATTGGTATTTTCATTTCTCGGGAAAAGAGATATCTGTTAACTTAGGTATTTGTAAAATTTTACTAAATTTAATGTAGAAGTTTTATCTATATCTTTGAAAAACTACAAGCGGACGAATAATAAATCTCCCGACTGGGTAAGATGTACTCGTATTTAGGTAGGTTTACAAAATTCTTAAGTAATCAATAAATAATAATGTTTGTCAGGTAGTAATAACACACACATGCAATACAATGCCGGCGGTATCTCATATACAAAGCAATAATTCCGCCGGCCGGCGGATTAATTACCATTCCATTAAATTGTCCGCCGGTAAAAATATTATATTTACGAGCCGCGGCGGAAAAGTGTTATTTTCTAAAGACTTCCGCCGCTTGGCGGAATGTTCCTGTATTACAGCTAAATTTCGCCGAAACATAACCTATAACTTTCACTCTACATTGTAAAAGCACGTGTGTAGTTGTATTATATTTGGTTACCTAAAAAATGGAAAAAGATATAAGACTTGGAGAAGTTTTCGAGTCCTATGAAGAATTTGTTGAAGTACTAAATAGATACTGTGATAAAAAATATGTATCATTTTATAAACGAGAGGCTAGAACTATCTCGGGAGCAAAGAAGAAAACCGATCGAAATATAAACCCTAAATTAAAATATTACCAATTGAAGTATGCTTGTATTAAAGGCGGTAAAAAGTTTAAGTCGTCCGGAAGCGGAAAGCGAAATACTAGGTAAGTCTGTAAACAATAAAATTGTAAGCAATAATTGTAGGTAGGTACCTAATACATTTGGAGATCAAATAATTAATCAGTCGAGGAAAAAAATAACTGAATTTTAAAAGTGTAAACTTTTTTGATTCTGCAGCCGTGCCAACTTAATATTATTATATATGTAATTTATTTTTAGCACATACAAAGATGGCTGCAATGCTCATATTACGTTAAGAGCATCCCAGTGTGGTACAAAGTTGCAAATAATTAGCACTGAAACTAACCACAATCATCAAATTAGCAAGGTAATTTCATCGCAAATTTTGTGTGCTTCTATTATTTACTGCGTTCAATTTTAGCAATTGTATGATCATTTACCACAGCGACGACGTCTTCCAGAGGATATAAAGACAGAAATAATTCAGCTAGCCAATTTGAAGACTCAACGGAAACAAATAAAGTGTTACGTAGAAGAAAAATGTAATAAAATTGTCCTTTTGAAAGACATTCACAACATGGCCAAAAAATCTAAAAAATCGGAAGCACCAGACATGACACTGATCAGTAGCATTGAAAAACTACAAATTAAGTATGGTAAGTTAGGTCTTATACGGGGTTTTCATAAATAATTGTAATAAGTAGTGGCATTTGTTAAAGTATGTTTATCAGGGGCGCCGAGTTTCGGAAATCCCAATGGGGGCAAACGTTAGAGAATTGGTTGTAATTGACTTCCTGTGTTTGAGATTTTTCAATGGGGGTGTATGTTTGAGATTTTCCAATGGGGGCACGCGCCCCGCGCCCCTGATTTTAGTAATGCGAGATAACAAAGGCCACTATACTCACTACGACCCTGCGGAATTTACAGAAACCCTGTACTTATTCACTTATATTTTGATGTTGAGTCGATATAATTTTAGGGGCCGACTGTCACCTTTTAAGCGATGAAGAGAATAAGTTCAAAGCGTTGTTGTTTCAGACTAAAATGATGAAACACTATATGTCAGTTTATCCAGAATTTATCTGTATTGATACTACATTCAAGTTGTTAGATATTAGAACGCCAGTGTTGTTAATTATAAACGAAGATGGTAATGGACTTTCCGAAATCGTAGCAGTAGGCATACTAGTAGAAGAAAATACTGATACCATGCAGTGGTTATTGTCTACATTTAAAGATACCAATCCAAGATGGAGAGAAGTAAAGTCGATAATGGCCGACAAAGATCTAAATGAAAGGCGATTACTGAAGGAAAATTTCCCCAATTCAAATGTTCTAATATGCATTTTCCATGTAATGAAGACTTTCAACAGAGAAATATCGACAAATAAATTAGGTATAACGGTATCCCAACGACAAACAGCTTTAGACATTTTACAGAAAATGGTATATTCTCGTGATTCAGCCACATATAATACTTTATATGAAGATTTGTTAAAGAATTGTCCACTAACGGTTATTGAATATTTTAACAAAAATTGGCATAATATTAAAGATGAATGGACTCTTGGTCCAAAATTTCAACAGGCCAACTTTTCGAATACCACAAATAATAGACTAGAATCCCTTAATGGAAAAATAAAGTCATTAGTTGAAAGATACAGCTCACTACCTGATTTTATTGATGATTTTTTTAAACTGATTATGGTTATGAACGATGAGCGAGACCATAAAGCTGCTAATTTCATGTACAAAGTTCCTGTAAGCTTCTACGAAAATGATAGTACACTTCATAAATATTTCAAATTTTTAACCACTTACGCCTTCGAGTTTATCAAGAAAGAGTTTTTAAAGAGAAACAATAGCTCAAATTCCAATTATGAAACTACAACTCAGTCTTGTAATTGTGGATCTTATACTTCGATGCTTTTACCTTGCAAGCATATTTTTAGAAAGCGTGAAGAACTTGATTTGGATACATACGATGAAACTTTATGCAATGAACGTTGGACGAGAAAACACTATTACTCTAATCAGCGATTATTTATAACAAATAATTCACTAAATGAACAAGATTGTGATCTGTTACAGCCTGCAGGTAACAGCCACACTGTTGTAAAAGCTCCTATTTTGCTAAATCAACATCAGAAATTTAGTAAAGCATGGACGTTATTAAAATCGCTAGCTAGCCTAGTTTCCGAAGAAGGTAGCGCGAGGTATCATGCTAAACTAAGGCAGTTAATTCAGTTAAAAAGAGCATGGGAAAATGACAAAGATGTAACAATAGTGGAACAGGACAAAGACACTGAAACCATCACTAATGGAACACAGGCTGATGCAAATATCGATGCTATAGGTTTACTGGACGAGAAAACATTAGCTGACACCCTTGAAATAGTTGACAATGAAAGTTCGGTCAACCAAAACAACTTGATAAGTACTGATTTAGTTTTGGACAATATACCATTTATAAACACCATTAATGATCTAGAAAATGTTGTCGACTGTGAGATTGATATCGGATCGGATGTACTGATGACTGAAAACAGCTCGATACCTAGGCCAGAAAACAGGCTCAGCAACGACTTAGACAACACTCTCAAAATGGACAAGAAGGTACTCAATGTAGCCAATGTGATTTTACCTATTACAACAAGTAAGAGAGGTAGGCCCAAAGGTCGTAATAATACTGTTATTGGTTTATCAAAAAAAAAAAAAGAAAGAAGGATAGTTGGAAAACTGGCACATTCAAAACCAACGAAAATACTGAAGAACCAGAATAAAATTATTTAAAAAAATTGTGTAATACTTAAAATTACATACATGTATTATGTTTATTTTGTATTAAATAAATATTATTTACAATGTAGCCCTGAAGGTGAGTAAAAAATTATTTTTCTTGCATGTGTGTGTTATTATTACCACCTGACAAACATTATTATTTATTGATTACTTAAGAATTTTGTAAACCTACCTACGTACCAGTACATCTTATAGATATATAAATTATAAAGCTTTTTGTCGGCGGATCTTAGCTACTATGCAGTAAAATCCGCCGAAAGGCGGAAAATGAATTATCAACCATTGCGTTCCGCCGCACTATAATTTTTACGGCGGATAAGTTCTTATTATTTGCATGAGTCCGCCGTGCGGCGGAATTCTAAGCCTAACTGTAACCTTCCGCCGGCGGACATATAGCCACTGCGTTTTTTTATTTACCTATTTTGAATCAAATTTAACAGAAGATTTGACTGTTATTAACAGGTTTATTTATATCGTCCTTAATTTTTAAGCGGAATTCCTCACAACTTAAATTAATAATAAACTTTACCTTCATAACCTCTTCCAGTGTTGAAACAGTCATATTTAGCAGTAGCAACACAGTACAGCCATTAATGAAAAAAAAAGCGCTCAACTAATAATTAAAATTAACGAAAGTTAAACACAAGTATTCCAGGCTTTTTCTATCAGTATCCGCCATATTAAAAACGAAAACTAATGTTTTTGTTACTTTTAGAGTAAAATCTAAACAAATATTAACAAAACAGTAGATAAGTATAGCCATTAATGTATAAAAATATTCCACTATGTAACTCATTAAAACACGTTGCTTAAAAGAAGCCAATGGTAAAAGTGAAAAACTAAAAAGGTATTTATTTATTGAACAACACAACTCTTCTTGTCATTGACATTATAGGTATGTCATTGACCCTTAACAAAAGACAGGCAACCCAAAAAAATACTACAAATAGTAATAATGGTTGCATAAGAGTAGTATTCTGGCGCATCCGCCAGTTTATAAAATGTCTGGTTTTGGTTTTTTTCAGAGGCAGTAATACAAACAGGCGTCATATTTTAAATTTTCGCGCCAAATCAGCGCCAGCTACTTCATAAATACACTAAGACAGGAAGCGACCAAGAGTCATGATATATGTATCATGACAAAGAGAGATCGAAAAAGAAGCATTCTGAATGTCATCAAGCGCCGTGCGCCATATTTAAGTCTTTACAGCCCATTTAAACAGCATAAAAACCATACAATTAATGTTATCAATAATTTGTGTTTTGAAGTTAGTTTGAAATAATATTGTAATTCCTTTTATCTAGTTTGTGCTTTGAGTGTTTCTTAAAGTAGCCTAATAGGGTTGACAACTAAATTAAATTTAAAACACTAATAATATTTACGTATTATGGTAACGTTTGCGGGTGCAAAACTCATTTAGGGGATCTTTTCAAAAAAATCGATAAGGACCAATACCAACTTTCTGAACGTGCTGCGTGAAACAGAATAATGTGTTGTTTTTTTTTGACAAATATGCTGTAATGAAAGAGTTTTGGTTATACTTTTAAAATACTATGTAGTTGTGCCCAACTAGTATTTTTCGTTTTGATTTTTAACTTTTTCTTGGCAGAAAGTTTGAGCTAGTAGAAATAACGCTTATCTCATTAATAACGTAATATAGGGTGTTAGCCTTAGTTAAAACTAAGACTTCTGGCACAAAAGATTGATTTCGCAATGCCTTTTTACTATTTTTTTTTGTTTTTTCTTCGGAAACGGTTTACATTTTTCTTTACCTTTGTCTTAAATTACGCTTAAAAACAGAAAATAAATTCTAGTTAAAGATTTATATGTCTGGCAACGTTTCAACAAATTCAATTGTTTTAAGTTTTTCGCGCGCTATTATCTGTCAAGCGCTAAGTCGGGCCATGTGCTCGCTCAGCCAGGTGCGTCGAGCATGGATGGGTTTTAGAATTTTTAAAATATTCTATTTAAGAAAAAAAAGTATTGTTTTCCATTCCAGTATTTGTAGCCATTTCCATAACATACTGTGTGTATATATATATATATATATATATATATATATATATATATATATATATATATATATATATATATATATATATATATATATATATATATATAAAAGAGAGGAGAATTATTGTGGGCATGTCCGCTAGCAATGAACAGTAAAATGAAAAGTTAGAATGGTAACCCGTACGACACGTGTTTCTGCTCATTGGCTTCATCAGGCCCACGTATGTGACTGTGCCTCTCAACATAAGTCGAGATGCACAACGTCACATACGCAGTTACGGGTGTAACCTTAAGAAAAGGGAAAAAAAAAATATTTAACGAGGACCACAAACAGGAGCCAGTGCACCAATTTGTGGCTTCAGCCAAAAGACCCCTTTTTTGGGGGCAACAATTAGCGTCGCCGACGGAGGCAACTATAGCCAACTGTCGTGGTATCCTATAAGCCCAAGAGAAGAAAAACAAATGCTAGAAACTAGCGCGGATCGATACATAAAAAAGAGAGGAGAATTATTGTGGGCATGTTCGCTAGCAATGAACAGTAAAATGAAAAGTTAGAATGGTAACCCGTACGACACGTGTTTCTGCTCATTGGCTTCATCAGGCCCACGTATGTGACTGTGCCTCTCAACATAAGTCGAGATGCACAACGTCACATACGCAGTTACGGGTGTAACCTTAAGAAAAGGGAAAAAAAAATATTTAACGAGGACCACAAACAGGAGCCAGTGCACCAATTTGTGGCTTCAGCCAAAAGACCCCTTTTTTGGGGGCAACAATTAGCGTCGCCGACGGAGGCAACTATAGCCAACTGTCGTGGTATCCTATAAGCCCAAGAGAAGAAAAACAAATGCTAGAAACTAGCGCGGATCGATACATAAAAAAGAGAGGAGAATTATTGTGGGCATGTCCGCTAGCAATGAACAGTAAAATGAAAAGTTAGAATGGTAACCCGTACGACACGTGTTTCTGCTCATTGGCTTCATCAGGCCCACGTATGTGACTGTGCCTCTCAACATAAGTCGAGATGCACAACGTCACATACGCAGTTACGGGTGTAACCTTAAGAAAAGGGAAAAAAAAAATATTTAACGAGGACCACAAACAGGAGCCAGTGCACCAATTTGTGGCTTCAGCCAAAAGACCCCTTTTTTGGGGGCAACAATTAGCGTCGCCGACGGAGGCAACTATAGCCAACTGTCGTGGTATCCTATAAGCCCAAGAGAAGAAAAACAAATGCTAGAAACTAGCGCGGATCGATACATAAAAAAGAGAGGAGAATTATTGTGGGCATGTCCGCTAGCAATGAACAGTAAAATGAAAAGTTAGAATGGTAACCCGTACGACACGTGTTTCTGCTCATTGGCTTCATCAGGCCCACGTATGTGACTGTGCCTCTCAACATAAGTCGAGATGCACAACGTCACATACGCAGTTACGGGTGTAACCTTAAGAAAAGGGAAAAAAAAAATATTTAACGAGGACCACAAACAGGAGCCAGTGCACCAATTTGTGGCTTCAGCCAAAAGACCCCTTTTTTGGGGGCAACAATTAGCGTCGCCGACGGAGGCAACTATAGCCAACTGTCGTGGTATCCTATAAGCCCAAGAGAAGAAAAACAAATGCTAGAAACTAGCGCGGATCGATACATAAAAAAGAGAGGAGAATTATTGTGGGCATGTCCGCTAGCAATGAACAGTAAAATGAAAAGTTAGAATGGTAACCCGTACGACACGTGTTTCTGCTCATTGGCTTCATCAGGCCCACGTATGTGACTGTGCCTCTCAACATAAGTCGAGATGCACAACGTCACATACGCAGTTACGGGTGTAACCTTAAGAAAAGGGAAAAAAAAAATATTTAACGAGGACCACAAACAGGAGCCAGTGCACCAATTTGTGGCTTCAGCCAAAAGACCCCTTTTTTTGGGGGCAACAATTAGCGTCGCCGACGGAGGCAACTATAGCCAACTGTCGTGGTATCCTATAAGCCCAAGAGAAGAAAAACAAATGCTAGAAACTAGCGCGGATCGATACATAAAAAAGAGAGGAGAATTATTGTGGGCATGTCCGCTAGCAATGAACAGTAAAATGAAAAGTTAGAATGGTAACCCGTACGACACGTGTTTCTGCTCATTGGCTTCATCAGGCCCACGTATGTGACTGTGCCTCTCAACATAAGTCGAGATGCACAACGTCACATACGCAGTTACGGGTGTAACCTTAAGAAAAGGGAAAAAAAAATATTTAACGAGGACCACAAACAGGAGCCAGTGCACCAATTTGTGGCTTCAGCCAAAAGACCCCTTTTTTGGGGGCAACAATTAGCGTCGCCGACGGAGGCAACTATAGCCAACTGTCGTGGTATCCTATAAGCCCAAGAGAAGAAAAACAAATGCTAGAAACTAGCGCGGATCGATACATAAAAAAGAGAGGAGAATTATTGTGGGCATGTCCGCTAGCAATGAACAGTAAAATGAAAAGTTAGAATGGTAACCCGTACGACACGTGTTTCTGCTCATTGGCTTCATCAGGCCCACGTATGTGACTGTGCCTCTCAACATAAGTCGAGATGCACAACGTCACATACGCAGTTACGGGTGTAACCTTAAGAAAAGGGAAAAAAAAAAAATATTTAACGAGGACCACAAACAGGAGCCAGTGCACCAATTTGTGGCTTCAGCCAAAAGACCCCTTTTTTTGGGGGCAACAATTAGCGTCGCCGACGGAGGCAACTATAGCCAACTGTCGTGGTATCCTATAAGCCCAAGAGAAGAAAAACAAATGCTAGAAACTAGCGCGGATCGATACATAAAAAAGAGAGGAGAATTATTGTGGGCATGTCCGCTAGCAATGAACAGTAAAATGAAAAGTTAGAATGGTAACCCGTACGACACGTGTTTCTGCTCATTGGCTTCATCAGGCCCACGTATGTGACTGTGCCTCTCAACATAAGTCGAGATGCACAACGTCACATACGCAGTTACGGGTGTAACCTTAAGAAAAGGGAAAAAAAAAATATTTAACGAGGACCACAAACAGGAGCCAGTGCACCAATTTGTGGCTTCAGCCAAAAGACCCCTTTTTTGGGGGCAACAATTAGCGTCGCCGACGGAGGCAACTATAGCCAACTGTCGTGGTATCCTATAAGCCCAAGAGAAGAAAAACAAATGCTAGAAACTAGCGCGGATCGATACATAAAAAAGAGAGGAGAATTATTGTGGGCATGTCCGCTAGCAATGAACAGTAAAATGAAAAGTTAGAATGGTAACCCGTACGACACGTGTTTCGGCTCATTGGCTTCATCAGGCCCACGTATGTGACTGTGCCTCTCAACATAAGTCGAGATGCACAACGTCACATACGCAGTTACGGGTGTAACCTTAAGAAAAGGGAAAAAAAAAATATTTAACGAGGACCACAAACAGGAGCCAGTGCACCAATTTGTGGCTTCAGCCAAAAGACCCCTTTTTTGGGGGCAACAATTAGCGTCGCCGACGGAGGCAACTATAGCCAACTGTCGTGGTATCCTATAAGCCCAAGAGAAGAAAAGCAAATGCTAGAAACTAGCGCGGATCGATACATAAAAAAGAGAGGAGAATTATTGTGGGCATGTCCGCTAGCAATGAACAGTAAAATGAAAAGTTAGAATGGTAACCCGTACGACACGTGTTTCTGCTCATTGGCTTCATCAGGCCCACGTATGTGACTGTGCCTCTCAACATAAGTCGAGATGCACAACGTCACATACGCAGTTACGGGTGTAACCTTAAGAAAAGGGAAAAAAAAAATATTTAACGAGGACCACAAACAGGAGCCAGTGCACCAATTTGTGGCTTCAGCCAAAAGACCCCTTTTTTGGGGGCAACAATTAGCGTCGCCGACGGAGGCAACTATAGCCAACTGTCGTGGTATCCTATAAGCCCAAGAGAAGAAAAACAAATGCTAGAAACTAGCGCGGATCGATACATAAAAAAGAGAGGAGAATTATTGTGGGCATGTCCGCTAGCAATGAACAGTAAAATGAAAAGTTAGAATGGTAACCCGTACGACACGTGTTTCTGCTCATTGGCTTCATCAGGCCCACGTATGTGACTGTGCCTCTCAACATAAGTCGAGATGCACAACGTCACATACGCAGTTACGGGTGTAACCTTAAGAAAAGGGAAAAAAAAAATATTTAACGAGGACCACAAACAGGAGCCAGTGCACCAATTTGTGGCTTCAGCCAAAAGACCCCTTTTTTGGGGGCAACAATTAGCGTCGCCGACGGAGGCAACTATAGCCAACTGTCGTGGTATCCTATAAGCCCAAGAGAAGAAAAACAAATGCTAGAAACTAGCGCGGATCGATACATAAAAAAGAGAGGAGAATTATTGTGGGCATGTCCGCTAGCAATGAACAGTAAAATGAAAAGTTAGAATGGTAACCCGTACGACACGTGTTTCTGCTCATTGGCTTCATCAGGCCCACGTATGTGACTGTGCCTCTCAACATAAGTCGAGATGCACAACGTCACATACGCAGTTACGGGTGTAACCTTAAGAAAAGGGAAAAAAAAAATATTTAACGAGGACCACAAACAGGAGCCAGTGCACCAATTTGTGGCTTCAGCCAAAAGACCCCTTTTTTGGGGGCAACAATTAGCGTCGCCGACGGAGGCAACTATAGCCAACTGTCGTGGTATCCTATAAGCCCAAGAGAAGAAAAACAAATGCTAGAAACTAGCGCGGATCGATACATAAAAAAGAGAGGAGAATTATTGTGGGCATGTCCGCTAGCAATGAACAGTAAAATGAAAAGTTCGAATGGTAACCCGTACGACACGTGTTTCTGCTCATTGGCTTCATCAGGCCCACGTATGTGACTGTGCCTCTCAACATAAGTCGAGATGCACAACGTCACATACGCAGTTACGGGTGTAACCTTAAGAAAAGGGAAAAAAAAAATATTTAACGAGGACCACAAACAGGAGCCAGTGCACCAATTTGTGGCTTCAGCCAAAAGACCCCTTTTTTGGGGGCAACAATTAGCGTCGCCGACGGAGGCAACTATAGCCAACTGTCGTGGTATCCTATAAGCCCAAGAGAAGAAAAACAAATGCTAGAAACTAGCGCGGATCGATACATAAAAAAGAGAGGAGAATTATTGTGGGCATGTCCGCTAGCAATGAACAGTAAAATGAAAAGTTAGAATGGTAACCCGTACGACACGTGTTTCTGCTCATTGGCTTCATCAGGCCCACGTATGTGACTGTGCCTCTCAACATAAGTCGAGATGCACAACGTCACATACGCATTTACGGGTGTAACCTTAAGAAAAGGGAAAAAAAAAATATTTAACGAGGACCACAAACAGGAGCCAGTGCACCAATTTGTGGCTTCAGCCAAAAGACCCCTTTTTTGGGGGCAACAATGCTAGTTTCTAGCATTTGTTTTTCTTCTCTTGGGCTTATAGGATACCACGACAGTTGGCTATAGTTGCCTCCGTCGGCGACGCTAATTGTTGCCCCCAAAAAAGGGGTCTTTTGGCTGAAGCCACAAATTGGTGCACTGGCTCCTGTTTGTGGTCCTCGTTAAATATTTTTTTTTTCCCTTTTCTTAAGGTTACACCCGTAACTGCGTATGTGACGTTGTGCATCTCGACTTATGTTGAGAGGCACAGTCACATACGTGGGCCTGATGAAGCCAATGAGCAGAAACACGTGTCGTACGGGTTACCATTCTAACTTTTCATTTTACTGTTCATTGCTAGCGGACATGCCCACAATAATTCTCCTCTCTTTTTTATGTATCGATCCGCGCTAGTTTCTAGCATTTGTTTTTCTTCTCTTGGGCTTATAGGATACCACGACAGTTGGCTATAGTTGCCTCCGTCGGCGACGCTAATTGTTGCCCCCAAAAAAGGGGTCTTTTGGCTGAAGCCACAAATTGGTGCACTGGCTCCTGTTTGTGGTCCTCGTTAAATATTTTTTTTTTCCCTTTTCTTAAGGTTACACCCGTAACTGCGTATGTGACGTTGTGCATCTCGACTTATGTTGAGAGGCACAGTCACATACGTGGGCCTGATGAAGCCAATGAGCAGAAACACGTGTCGTACGGGTTACCATTCTAACTTTTCATTTTACTGTTCATTGCTAGCGGACATGCCCACAATAATTCTCCTCTCTTTTTTATGTATCGATCCGCGCTAGTTTCTAGCATTTGTTTTTCTTCTCTTGGGCTTATAGGATACCACGACAGTTGGCTATAGTTGCCTCCGTCGGCGACGCTAATTGTTGCCCCCAAAAAAGGGGTCTTTTGGCTGAAGCCACAAATTGGTGCACTGGCTCCTGTTTGTGGTCCTCGTTAAATATTTTTTTTTCCCTTTTCTTAAGGTTACACCCGTAACTGCGTATGTGACGTTGTGCATCTCGACTTATGTTGAGAGGCACAGTCACATACGTGGGCCTGATGAAGCCAATGAGCAGAAACACGTGTCGTACGGGTTACCATTCTAACTTTTCATTTTACTGTTCATTGCTAGCGGACATGCCCACAATAATTCTCCTCTCTTTTTTATGTATCGATCCGCGCTAGTTTCTAGCATTTGTTTTTCTTCTCTTGGGCTTATAGGATACCACGACAGTTGGCTATAGTTGCCTCCGTCGGCGACGCTAATTGTTGCCCCCAAAAAAGGGGTCTTTTGGCTGAAGCCACAAATTGGTGCACTGGCTCCTGTTTGTGGTCCTCGTTAAATATTTTTTTTTTCCCTTTTCTTAAGGTTACACCCGTAACTGCGTATGTGACGTTGTGCATCTCGACTTATGTTGAGAGGCACAGTCACATACGTGGGCCTGATGAAGCCAATGAGCAGAAACACGTGTCGTACGGGTTACCATTCTAACTTTTCATTTTACTGTTCATTGCTAGCGGACATGCCCACAATAATTCTCCTCTCTTTTTTATGTATCGATCCGCGCTAGTTTCTAGCATTTGTTTTTCTTCTCTTGGGCTTATAGGATACCACGACAGTTGGCTATAGTTGCCTCCGTCGGCGACGCTAATTGTTGCCCCCAAAAAAGGGGTCTTTTGGCTGAAGCCACAAATTGGTGCACTGGCTCCTGTTTGTGGTCCTCGTTAAATATTTTTTTTTTCCCTTTTCTTAAGGTTACACCCGTAACTGCGTATGTGACGTTGTGCATCTCGACTTATGTTGAGAGGCACAGTCACATACGTGGGCCTGATGAAGCCAATGAGCAGAAACACGTGTCGTACGGGTTACCATTCTAACTTTTCATTTTACTGTTCATTGCTAGCGGACATGCCCACAATAATTCTCCTCTCTTTTTTATGTATCGATCCGCGCTAGTTTCTAGCATTTGTTTTTCTTCTCTTGGGCTTATAGGATACCACGACAGTTGGCTATAGTTGCCTCCGTCGGCGACGCTAATTGTTGCCCCCAAAAAAGGGGTCTTTTGGCTGAAGCCACAAATTGGTGCACTGGCTCCTGTTTGTGGTCCTCGTTAAATATTTTTTTTTCCCTTTTCTTAAGGTTACACCCGTAACTGCGTATGTGACGTTGTGCATCTCGACTTATGTTGAGAGGCACAGTCACATACGTGGGCCTGATGAAGCCAATGAGCAGAAACACGTGTCGTACGGGTTACCATTCTAACTTTTCATTTTACTGTTCATTGCTAGCGGACATGCCCACAATAATTCTCCTCTCTTTTTTATGTATCGATCCGCGCTAGTTTCTAGCATTTGTTTTTCTTCTCTTGGGCTTATAGGATACCACGACAGTTGGCTATAGTTGCCTCCGTCGGCGACGCTAATTGTTGCCCCCAAAAAAGGGGTCTTTTGGCTGAAGCCACAAATTGGTGCACTGGCTCCTGTTTGTGGTCCTCGTTAAATATTTTTTTTTTCCCTTTTCTTAAGGTTACACCCGTAACTGCGTATGTGACGTTGTGCATCTCGACTTATGTTGAGAGGCACAGTCACATACGTGGGCCTGATGAAGCCAATGAGCAGAAACACGTGTCGTACGGGTTACCATTCTAACTTTTCATTTTACTGTTCATTGCTAGCGGACATGCCCACAATAATTCTCCTCTCTTTTTTATGTATCGATCCGCGCTAGTTTCTAGCATTTGTTTTTCTTCTCTTGGGCTTATAGGATACCACGACAGTTGGCTATAGTTGCCTCCGTCGGCGACGCTAATTGTTGCCCCCAAACAAGGGGTCTTTTGGCTGAAGCCACAAATTGGTGCACTGGCTCCTGTTTGTGGTCCTCGTTAAATATTTTTTTTTTCCCTTTTCTTAAGGTTACACCCGTAACTGCGTATGTGACGTTGTGCATCTCGACTTATGTTGAGAGGCACAGTCACATACGTGGGCCTGATGAAGCCAATGAGCAGAAACACGTGTCGTACGGGTTACCATTCTAACTTTTCATTTTACTGTTCATTGCTAGCGGACATGCCCACAATAATTCTCCTCTCTT
This sequence comes from Philopedon plagiatum, assembly GCA_963971165.1. NCBI lineage: Eukaryota > Metazoa > Arthropoda > Insecta > Coleoptera > Curculionidae > Philopedon > Philopedon plagiatum. Next base: position 14,745,172 of record OZ020196.1, on the reverse strand, counting down.
TTTTATGTATCGATCCGCGCTAGTTTCTAGCATTTGTTTTTCTTCTCTTGGGCTTATAGGATACCACGACAGTTGGCTATAGTTGCCTCCGTCGGCGACGCTAATTGTTGCCCCCAAAAAAGGGGTCTTTTGGCTGAAGCCACAAATTGGTGCACTGGCTCCTGTTTGTGGTCCTCGTTAAATATTTTTTTTTTCCCTTTTCTTAAGGTTACACCCGTAACTGCGTATGTGACGTTGTGCATCTCGACTTATGTTGAGAGGCACAGTCACATACGTGGGCCTGATGAAGCCAATGAGCAGAAACACGTGTCGTACGGGTTACCATTCTAACTTTTCATTTTACTGTTCATTGCTAGCGGACATGCCCACAATAATTCTCCTCTCTTTTTTATGTATCGATCCGCGCTAGTTTCTAGCATTTGTTTTTCTTCTCTTGGGCTTATAGGATACCACGACAGTTGGCTATAGTTGCCTCCGTCGGCGACGCTAATTGTTGCCCCCAAAAAAGGGGTCTTTTGGCTGAAGCCACAAATTGGTGCACTGGCTCCTGTTTGTGGTCCTCGTTAAATATTTTTTTTTTCCCTTTTCTTAAGGTTACACCCGTAACTGCGTATGTGACGTTGTGCATCTCGACTTATGTTGAGAGGCACAGTCACATACGTGGGCCTGATGAAGCCAATGAGCAGAAACACGTGTCGTACGGGTTACCATTCTAACTTTTCATTTTACTGTTCATTGCTAGCGGACATGCCCACAATAATTCTCCTCTCTTTTTTATGTATCGATCCGCGCTAGTTTCTAGCATTTGTTTTTCTTCTCTTGGGCTTATAGGATACCACGACAGTTGGCTATAGTTGCCTCCGTCGGCGACGCTAATTGTTGCCCCCAAAAAAGGGGTCTTTTGGCTGAAGCCACAAATTGGTGCACTGGCTCCTGTTTGTGGTCCTCGTTAAATATTTTTTTTTTCCCTTTTCTTAAGGTTACACCCGTAACTGCGTATGTGACGTTGTGCATCTCGACTTATGTTGAGAGGCACAGTCACATACGTGGGCCTGATGAAGCCAATGAGCAGAAACACGTGTCGTACGGGTTACCATTCTAACTTTTCATTTTACTGTTCATTGCTAGCGGACATGCCCACAATAATTCTCCTCTCTTTTTTATGTATCGATCCGCGCTAGTTTCTAGCATTTGTTTTTCTTCTCTTGGGCTTATAGGATACCACGACAGTTGGCTATAGTTGCCTCCGTCGGCGACGCTAATTGTTGCCCCCAAAAAAAGGGGTCTTTTGGCTGAAGCCACAAATTGGTGCACTGGCTCCTGTTTGTGGTCCTCGTTAAATATTTTTTTTTTCCCTTTTCTTAAGGTTACACCCGTAACTGCGTATGTGACGTTGTGCATCTCGACTTATGTTGAGAGGCACAGTCACATACGTGGGCCTGATGAAGCCAATGAGCAGAAACACGTGTCGTACGGGTTACCATTCTAACTTTTCATTTTACTGTTCATTGCTAGCGGACATGCCCACAATAATTCTCCTCTCTTTTTTATGTATCGATCCGCGCTAGTTTCTAGCATTTGTTTTTCTTCTCTTGGGCTTATAGGATACCACGACAGTTGGCTATAGTTGCCTCCGTCGGCGACGCTAATTGTTGCCCCCAAAAAAGGGGTCTTTTGGCTGAAGCCACAAATTGGTGCACTGGCTCCTGTTTGTGGTCCTCGTTAAATATTTTTTTTTTCCCTTTTCTTAAGGTTACACCCGTAACTGCGTATGTGACGTTGTGCATCTCGACTTATGTTGAGAGGCACAGTCACATACGTGGGCCTGATGAAGCCAATGAGCAGAAACACGTGTCGTACGGGTTACCATTCTAACTTTTCATTTTACTGTTCATTGCTAGCGGACATGCCCACAATAATTCTCCTCTCTTTTTTATGTATCGATCCGCGCTAGTTTCTAGCATTTGTTTTTCTTCTCTTGGGCTTATAGGATACCACGACAGTTGGCTATAGTTGCCTCCGTCGGCGACGCTAATTGTTGCCCCCAAAAAAGGGGTCTTTTGGCTGAAGCCACAAATTGGTGCACTGGCTCCTGTTTGTGGTCCTCGTTAAATATTTTTTTTTTCCCTTTTCTTAAGGTTACACCCGTAACTGCGTATGTGACGTTGTGCATCTCGACTTATGTTGAGAGGCACAGTCACATACGTGGGCCTGATGAAGCCAATGAGCAGAAACACGTGTCGTACGGGTTACCATTCTAACTTTTCATTTTACTGTTCATTGCTAGCGGACATGCCCACAATAATTCTCCTCTCTTTTTTATGTATCGATCCGCGCTAGTTTCTAGCATTTGTTTTTCTTCTCTTGGGCTTATAGGATACCACGACAGTTGGCTATAGTTGCCTCCGTCGGCGACGCTAATTGTTGCCCCCAAAAAAGGGGTCTTTTGGCTGAAGCCACAAATTGGTGCACTGGCTCCTGTTTGTGGTCCTCGTTAAATATTTTTTTTTTCCCTTTTCTTAAGGTTACACCCGTAACTGCGTATGTGACGTTGTGCATCTCGACTTATGTTGAGAGGCACAGTCACATACGTGGGCCTGATGAAGCCAATGAGCAGAAACACGTGTCGTACGGGTTACCATTCTAACTTTTCATTTTACTGTTCATTGCTAGCGGACATGCCCACAATAATTCTCCTCTCTTTTTTATGTATCGATCCGCGCTAGTTTCTAGCATTTGTTTTTCTTCTCTTGGGCTTATAGGATACCACGACAGTTGGCTATAGTTGCCTCCGTCGGCGACGCTAATTGTTGCCCCCAAAAAAGGGGTCTTTTGGCTGAAGCCACAAATTGGTGCACTGGCTCCTGTTTGTGGTCCTCGTTAAATATTTTTTTTTTCCCTTTTCTTAAGGTTACACCCGTAACTGCGTATGTGACGTTGTGCATCTCGACTTATGTTGAGAGGCACAGTCACATACGTGGGCCTGATGAAGCCAATGAGCAGAAACACGTGTCGTACGGGTTACCATTCTAACTTTTCATTTTACTGTTCATTGCTAGCGGACATGCCCACAATAATTCTCCTCTCTTTTTTATGTATCGATCCGCGCTAGTTTCTAGCATTTATATATATATATATATATATATATATATATATATATATATATATATATATATATATATATATATATATATATATATATATATATGTCAGATTAAGTTCGCAGCATATGGGAACTTTTTTATTATTAATTTTACTTAATTAAAAAAAGTTATTCTTCATAGAAAGTTCTGCATGGTCCAAAACCTAAACTGCAATCATCAGATATCGAAATTTCCCAGTCATATACGAGGTCCTTCAGAAAATATGAATTTTACCCTACAGTAAAATACTTTTATTTTTGACAATATCGAAGAATCATCGAATTCATGAAGAAAATTTATTTAGAATTTTAAATTAATTTATAATAAACAGTTATCTCTTTATTCATTAAAAATTTGATGAAAATAAAAATTGTTATGATTTTCTACATTTTCCCATTCTCTACCCTACAGCAGTGAACACATTGATATGAATGCATTTCTAATTAGGTTGCCCTGATATTTACACATCTGCCATTAAACGTAAAATATTATTGACTTATTACGTAATTATTACAATATTAGTACTGTATTCAAGTTGATAATTGTAAAATAAAAAAAAATGTATCTTGTTATGTATATCAATTATTTTAATGCATCATCAAAATACTGCAACACAGAGGTTAAGAAACGTAAAGGTTATCAAATTTTTAATGAATAAAGAGGTAAATGTTTATTAGAAATTAGTTTATAATTCTAAATGAATTTTCTTCACAAAAGTTTTCCATATTGTCAAAAATAAAAGTATTTTACTTTAGGGTAAAATTCATATTTTCTGACAGACCGCTTATATGACCGCTTAGTATGACTTAATTTCGATATCTGATGGTTGCATTTTAGGTCTTGGAACATGCAGAACTTTTTATGAAGAATAACTTTTTATGAAGAATAACTTTTTTTCGTAAAATTCATAATAAAAAAGTTTGCCATATGCTGCGACCTTAAGCCAACACACTGTATATTATATGCATAATAATATTTATTATGATACAAATTTTCATGAAACCGCGTTAATACCCAACTTAAAACCCATACTTTTTTAATCGAGTGACCTCTTTTTAATACAAATGATCTGACTTTGACTGAAATTTGCATTTTCATTAAAACTTAAGAATATTTAGAAATTATGTCAGATTATGGTAGGTATTAGTGTTAGTGAGGAATTCAATTCATTAAACTGTTGCTAAATTAAATAAATGTTGTTCAGTTTATAGTTATTAATAAATGGTCGTAGAAAAAATAGTGTATGCAACTCTCATGGAATGGCCATTAATACACTCGCATTCGTAACGACACTCGCCAAGGCTCGTGTCGTTACTTTATATAGCCATCATCGTTGCATAATATACTATATTATAAGCTTGCTTTTGGTGTTTTTAGAAATTTTGTTGAAGTTATTTCCTGATTGGTACAAAGAACCGCAAGTAATAAAAATAAGTACTTATTTCTAATTGGTCAGACTGTGAACAATGAATCATTATTCACTACCCGTAAATGATAACTAATATTATTTTTGAAAAATTGCATGAAAATGATGACTTTATTAAGCTGTCGTAGAAGAAACAGTTCGTCTTTATGATTTTATCTCCAATCACTTTGATAAATACTTCTTATGTCATTCAGTCAATTTCAAACATTCATTATCTTTGTCCTGACTGTATTTTTTAAGAATAATATAGAAAACACTTTAATTTTACGACACAAATAATAAAATTATTTTGTAATTTGCGCCAAACGTCACTGCTTATGAACAGTTAAATGTTTAAACCCAATTTCTCGGAAAATTTCTTCCGTCCTTGTAATTACTTTTTAATTAATAGCGAACACCTTGATGATCTACCCGCTTCATGGACTATAACAAATTTCCCGGGAAGTAGTTCATAATAGTGCTAGAAACTGTAGACTAGCCATTTCGTATGATTAAAAATAATTTTGCAGGTAGTTGTTTTAAATACTAGATATACCAAATTAGTAATTATATTGAAAATTGTGGTATAAAATTAGAATTTTCGAAAATCTACGGTAAATTAATAGGTGTTTATGGATTGAAAATGAAGAAACGTAAAAATTTATTATTCACTACCTTACCAAAACAGACTAATGCGCAGGCCTGTGAAGATTCTATAACGATTATGAGTTACTTCCTGAGAATTTTCGTCAGGATAATCCATGCCGAAGTCTACACAAATGCGAATCAAACATCGCTGAAACCCAGTTCAGCTTTTGCGACGGTCTGGGAATAAGGGAAGCTGTCCAAGCAGTCCAAGTTGTATTTCAGCGATGCAGAGACATGAATTGTGATATATAAGCATGTTTCCTGGATTATACCAAAGCGTTTTATAGATCCCTACATAAAAGAATGATGAAGTCCTTGAAGGAAATTGGGATCGATACGAAAGACATGATGATTATCCGCAATCTTTATTGGGGACAGGGGAAGGGAAACATTAAGAGTGGAAGCCGAACTTTCCCCACCTGTAACAGTTCAGTGAGGTGTAAGACATCAGAGATCTCCTTGTTGAAATTATTGAATGTGCTGTTGTATATATGTGCTGCTGTCAGAGTTATTACATTATTTACAAATTTATTATATAAAAAACCTAAAAGTAAGAAAAATAGCAAAAATTTAGATTAGACATTGGATAAGGCACAGAAATACTCTGGGTGCTTCTGATTGACCATAAAAAGAGATAGCAACTGAAGATCCAGAATCATACATATAAGAATTGTATGGCGTATGGGTTTATGGCCCAAAAAATTTGTCCGTTCCCGTTTTAGTTGATTCATACGATCTCTTTTTATGTCTCAAAGTACTTTGTATCTGTCATAAATATTTTAAAATGTTGCCTGCTATTTGGTTACTATTCGGCCTCATTTTTAAAAAAATTTTAAAACAACAACTTGCCTCTTGCCCGAAAACTGATTACACACGGAAAGAAGATAGTCCAGATAAGAAAGTCGGCAAGGAAACTAGCTGGTTTTTCAACTTCGGCTTGCCCCTTGCCGGCAACTAGCAAGTACACTTTCCTATGTTCTACAGGTGGCAAGTTCTTCCGCTAGTAAACTTGCTAGGTTTAAATGAAGCTTATAGCAAAATTTACTCACGAATATCATATGAATAAAGTTCTGTACCCTATGTCGTAAAATAGGGAATATGCATATATGATCCAAAAAAATCAGATATATTTTTTTGTATTCTTTTTAAATATTTATGGTGATTGTTTTCATCCATTTATTTTGGCATTTATAAACAAAAAAATATTTTTTACTACAAATTTCCATAAATATTTTAAACTTGCAAAACGTGTTAGTATTGGTTGTGACGTCACATGTAAATAAAAGTGGCTAGTTAGTACATGGTGAATTCCAGTGATAATTTATTTTCTTGATTGCTTCCCAGAGGTTAGAAGATTTCGTGGATAGAAATATTACATTTTAATAAAAGGAATGTGTAGCAATGACCGGAAAGGAACTTGATTAATTTTGCACTAGGTATGTACTCTCTTCCAACATCGGCTGTTCTGGGCACGTGAAAAATGAAGTTCTCAGGGCACTTGCAGTGGTATTTTTGCACATTGACATCAGAATACAATATTTATAGGGTGCTTTTTAAATAGCTGTCATTGTTTAAGAAAAAGAATTATACAGAAATTACACTGTAATAAAACAAACCGTAACACACGTAACAAAAATAATGTATTCCTGTCTGGGAAAATAAGGCGGTTCTCTAGAGGCTACTCGCATAAACGCACACCTTTATTTTCGAAGTTAAATTCCTCGTCAGATTGGTTAATGTCGTGTTGCGAAGAGGAAAAAATAAATCGGATAGAGTATGTGACGCTAGGAAATGTGAAAGTTTTTGTGTTGCATAGCAAACCTGTTCAACTTTAGCTCTCTGTTCAACTGCCACTCTTAGGCATACAATAATAACCGTCAGTTTGGTAAATCAAATGATATAGGTACACTCGTACAAAAAAATGCTCACTTGCTTTTGAACCATCACAGAAGTTGTCGATTAATATATGTTTGTATGTAGCACCCCTAGGTTAAGCTTTACATTAACACTTATTTTTTGCTTATCTACTGACGTCACTTGACACTGAGGGCAAATGGCTGCTTTTTTAAACTGTAATAAATTATGCCGAGAAGTATAAATTTTTTTAGTCAAATTATCCTAGTAGTTTTCTTCAAAATATTTTTGGGTTTTTTAATAATAACTTCCTTAAACGGTTTATGCAATAAAAAAATACACGATAGAAAATTTTACTACGTTTTTTATTTCCCTATAGGTGATGGCCCCTTGGACAATTCTTTTACGTGTCCGTTCATTCTCACATTTTTTTTTTCGCTACAAAGCACGTATGGGTTGCCGACGATCGCCTCTCAGACTTTATTATCCAATAAAATTCTAGTTTGTATACTGGGCTACAGGCTTGCTTCTGGAAGTAGTTCACAATAGAATTAGAACCTAATAAAGTACAAGGAATTAAAACAATAAATAACGATTATATAAAAAATAAGTAGGAAAAGTATGCGGTGAATGTTGTAATAGGATTATTAAACTTTGTTATATGCTATATAAAGTTGTAATTACTTATTATGATGCATTTTATAATTTAACAGACATTCTTGTTCCACTAAACTTATGACCTAGTGCAGTTATGACAATTACGGAAAATTTTTACACAGATGTTTTTATTCCTATTTTTTTTGCTTAATATTATTAACTTAATATATTTTCTAAATGAACCGACTTCACAAAAGCACGGAACAGTATAAAATAATATTTTTACATATTTATTAGCGAGCTTAATGATCAGCGTAATTGTGTTTAAATTTAAGTAACTTGTATCCTTAAATTTTAAACTTGCAAATCGACGAACTCACAATGTGGAGCGAATCGCCTCAGATGTCCCAGCGCGGCGAGCAAGCCTGAGAACATTTTAAACTCATGATCTCGCAATGAAAGCGCCACTAAAAATATAAGTCAAACATAGTTTTCGATGTACTTTTTCCTCAGCTTTTAGATGGTGTAATTTGTTTTTCAAAATTCCTCCTCCTTAACCTAAAAAAAAACACTAAACGTGCTTTATTTCGAAAACGCCATTTTTATCTTTTTATAATTCGCTAGATCGAAAGATCAGGATTTTTTACGTCAAGAAAGCTATTTTCCAGAGAGGACTTTTTTTCTGTTTACGAGAAATTAATCGAAAAACATAGCTCGACCAGGCTTTGCAGCGCGACAAAATAAAGCAGAAAAAGTTTAATTGTTGTTTTATGCAGTAGATGGTTCGCGGCAATATTTGTGACCCTAAAGAGAGTTGTTGAGACTTGATTATAAATATAACTCAAATTTTTGAGGGCGTGCTTTATTTTAAAAGTTTCCAGTTTGGCGACATTTTTCCGAAAATCAAAGGACCCAAAAACTTAATAACTATTGTTTTTGAGTTTTTGGGTTCACAAAAAACGCCAGCATTGAATAAAACATTGTCAAAGTCCAATAAAAGTTAAAAAAAGAAATAAACATTTATCCAGCCACAGAACCTGAGCCCACGCGTCGCTACTTCGCCGTGCGGTGCAACGGCTCGCCGTCCTATGTTTCTCAATTAGTTCCTCAAAAACCAGAAAATAGTCCTTTCTGGAAAAAAATTTTTTCGACATAAAAATTTAAAATTTAGCACACAAATAGAGTGTGGTGGCCCAATTATAGACGTGAAGTGTAAAAAATTGAATATTAATTCTGGGGGTTAATTTCAGGGGGTAAATTGGGAAATGAAAAAAAATTCAAGGGCATCGTGTAAGGTGTCAAATAAAAGCTTATTGAATCATGAATTCAACAATATATATGATGTATTTTTTTGTTCTTTTCTTTTAGTGAAAAATGCTTAAAAATTGCTGTCCCCCACTCTAATCACCAAAAGGAACGCTAACAAAAATCTGAAAAAAATCATGAAAAATTGCGAAAAAATGATCAAAAAGTTGAATTTTGATTCTGGGGGTTAATTTCGGGGGGTATATGAGTATAATTCAAAATAAAAATACTTTTTAATTTAAAAATAGTTTATTAACGTACATAGTACATTTTTACCAGTTTACCTGGTTTTAAGCGTAATCATTACATACATGCATTTTCGGCTGGCTTTAGTCACGGTATTAAACTTTACCCTCTGCTTCCAATTCAAATGTTAAACAAAATAATAATATAGTTACATTTTTATACTGCCGCTCCTACAGTGATATAAACCTTATTTGTAGGTTCTTGATTCTGTGTGTTGAACTATCTTGACAAAATTAGCACTGCTTACACAACTAATACCTGTTAAATAAAGGTCACAGCAGGTTATCTAAGTTCTCATCGCCTATGTAACAGAGATGCGTCACGTGAGCCACTGCTGTCGTTTCGTTGGTCAATATTTACAGGAAACTTGTGAATTTACATATTTATATAATTACGCACATCCTTTGTAAAAAACTAAATCTTATTGTATTTCTTACGTGTTGTATTCACAAACAGAATGCAATTTTGTTATTTTCATAAGGAATTAAAAACGCCACTACATTCACAAAACGAAAAAAAAATACATAGAAATTTCCCAAAAAGAAATATTTTTGCATGTAGCATTTTGCAAATTTAACAAATTTTTGAAAAATCACAAATATATAAAATTAACTTGAAAATGTGTGTACATTTCCCTAGTTTTTATTGTAAATATCTTGTGATTTTACAATCACTTTTTCAGTTTACGTCGCACATCGTCTCTTGCCTTCTTGAATCTAACGTCAGTAAACGGATCAATAGCCACACCATCTATGGAACTTTCCTTGAACTAGTTTAGCTATAACGTTCCATACAGTTCGTCGCTGGAAAGACAATGGGGCGTAACTCCCCCAAGGTCACATTTATAAAAATACAAACTAGCGTTTGTCTCTCTCTTATGGTTGTCATGATATTATAAATTATATAGGCGTAAGTCAGCCATGTATGAAAATTTTAAAAAAGTTAATAGACAAAAAGGCGGCTCTCTTTTAAAATTCGATAACTCCGTAAATACATCTTTCTTTGCAAGAATATAACATTTAGCATAATCTACTTAGTCTACTAAATAACTTACATAAATGTACTGTAAATTATTATAACAGAAGAAAAAGGTTCAGTAACTAATGCAATATTGGCTTAATTTTCAATCGCTTCTCCTGAAAAATATTGGTTCATTTTCCTTTAGTTTAAGTTTAATTTTATTTAATTTAAATTTTAGTCCTGTACAATATTCATATAATTCCCGTAATACTAATATAATTTAACATTTTATATTAATTGCGCCATCTGCACTTTTTTTGTTTAACCAAACTTAATATTAACTTAAATATCTAGTTAACAAATTCAGTGATTTGGCTTTTACCTGAGAGGTGACTTCTTATCGCTATGCGCGGGAGTGCAAGTCTCGCTTCAGCATTCAACTAATGTAACTCAACGCAATTACACCCGCATACACGCATCTTCATAAAGTCGCTAGTGAAAACCATATTATAGTGCCGCATTTTACAAATAATTTAGAATAAGACTTTTAAGTGCTAGTTATGACCCAGAGGACATCTTCAGATTAACACATCCAGGGGGCCCCCATGTTCCAGTGAACCTCACCAGATCGGTAAGTCATCTTCTCATTTGTCGCCGCCAATTCACTGAACCTTACAAAAAAAACTTAAAGCTATCGAAGGAATTAATAATACATCATTTGGTCCAATCGCTTGCCGGATTTTGATATTTTGTGCACGAAGGCGTAATTAGTTACTTTCTTAAAAATTTATTTAGTTTTCTAATTTTCTACGAAAAAGTATCACATTCCTTAAACGTGCATTTTTTGTCGCATTTTATTTGCCATTGATATGAAGTGTTGGTAGTAAAAAACCAAATAGTTTAAATAAATCGCAAAATAATTTTGAATTTTACTACGTTTACACAGTTGTAAGTTGGTCATTTGAAGATTGAACTTACCTTGTCTTTTCATAATATCTCTTAAAAACCTAACTGATTATTGCTAATTGAAATTCAATTTTCTTCTTTTCACGATGTCAAACGCTGATAAAATTAAAAAGTGTAAAGTGTTGCGAGATATTGAAATCTCTAAACTGAACGAATTGCTTTCTCTAGGTTTAGCTGCAAAATCAGATAATTCAAAGAAACGCATTTTTGAACCTGCTTGTGAGGATTTGGAACAAATTCGTAACGAATATTTTAAACATCACTCTGCGCTTATAAATTTGACGTATAGCGAGGATGATGAAGTAAAATTGGCTACTAAAGAAATTAATAAATTCAATTCTACTGTCTCGCAAGTTAAAGCCCTTTATAATGAATTATTTTCCTTGTCATCTATAACTAGTTCTACAAAATCTAGAACAAGCATGGGTAACTCCAATGTGGTAAACCCAGACCATGTTAATCTGCCAAAAATTGAATTGATTAAATTTAAAGGAGATATCAAATCCTTTCCTGCATTTTATGATCTTTTTGAGAATTTGGTACATAACAATCCTATACTTTCAAATATTGAAAAATTTTCTTATTTGATTTCACACCTTGAAGGTACTCCTTTAAATTTGGTTAAATGCTTGCCAATGTCTGCCGCTAATTATTCTATCGCTTATGATAATTTAGTCAAACGCTACAAAAATACTAGACTTTTGGCACAAGCATATTGGAGCAGCATTGAAAATGCCCCCAGTGTAAACTCTGATGATCCGAACGCTTTAAGAAATTTATTAGATATATTTTCAAAAAATATAGAAGCACTTAAAACGCTAAATTTAGATCCAGATTCTTGGGATTTTATATTAACGCACTTACTTCTTAAAAAGGTTGACGCAAATATTGTTACCCGCTTTGAAATTGCGCACGGAAAACATGGAGAAATTCCGCAGTATAAAAATGTCTACAATTTCTTAGAAAACCATTGTAACGCTTTATTTACTGTTACCCCCACGCAGCAAAACCCTAAACACGCCTTAAGACCGCAAAAATATTCTATACGCTCTCAACCGCGACCTAATCCTTCTTCCAATGGAATTTTTATAGGTAACGCAACAGATAATCCGCTCCGCTGTATTGCGTGTAACGCAGATCATGCTTTATACAACTGTCCAAATTTTATTTCTAAAACGCCGCCAGAACGCTTTGATTACGCAAAATTAAAAAGATTATGTTGTAACTGTCTTAGTAACATTCATCGTACAGTGAATTGTCGCTCCGCCATGTCATGTAGAATATGTAAAAAACGCCATCATAGTTTGTTACACTTAAATAATTCGCCGCAAATTTCTTTACACTCGTCTCCGCCTGAAATGAACGGTGTAAACGCAACCAACACGCCATCCGATTTACCTACAAAGTCAAACGCAAGTTTTTCCTCTATTTCTAAATCATCTCAAGTACTACTCGCCACAGCATTTGTTGAAATTCAAGACGCACGCGGAAACTTTCAAAAATTTCGTACATTATTAGATTCAGGTTCGCAAATTAGTTTTGTTACTCACAAGTGTGCAAACAATTTAGGTTTGCAAAGACAAAAGATACATTCTGATATACAAGGTATTGGGGATACCCATGTGCAATCCCAAGTCGATTCAGTATGTTTAAATCTTCGACCAGTAGGTCAAAGTAGTCCCACTATTAGCATTACTGCTATGATTTTACCAAAAATTTGTTCGCCACTTCCAAGTCAAGAGTTTAGTGTTGACAACTGGAATTATATTAAAAATTTAAAATTAGCAGATCCAACTTTCAATAAACCGGGACCTATTGATTTTCTAATTGGGGCTGATTTATATCCATATATTATACAGGATGGCCGAGTCTTTGATAGAGACAATCGCCCTGTAGGTTTAAATAGTATTTTCGGTGTCGTTTTATTGGGTAAGATTGAAAACTTTTCTACGCAGCAGGTGGTCCAGTCCTTTTTATGCAAAATAAATTGCCAAGAAATAAATAATATGCTTACTAAATTTTGGGAGTTAGATAATATCCCAAGTAAACCTATTCTTACACCCGATGAAGAATATTGTGAAAAATTATTTTCTTCTACGTGTTCTAAAACCGCCGATGGTCGATTCATTGTTTCTCTACCGTTCTCTAAAATTAATCCTAGTTTTAAAACAAGTCGGGCATTAGCATTAAATCGTTTTTTATCACTTGAACGCCGACTACAAAAAAACCCAAATTTGTACAAAAAATATTCTGATTTTATGAGAGAATATTTGGAATTAAACCACATGGAATATTTAAAAAATCCCTTACAAACAAATGCTAGTTTCTACATTCCCCATCACCCTGTTGAACGCCCGGATAGTTTCTCAACGCCAGTCCGCGTAGTATTTAACGCTTCCGCAAAAAGTGGTACGGATGAATCGTTGAATGACGTTTTATTGCCTGGTCCAAAATTACAAACAGATATATGTAAAATTTTAATAAATTTTCGGTTAAATGCAATTGTCTTAACGTGTGACATTTCAAAAATGTATCGACAAATTTTGGTAACGCCAGATCAGTGCGATTATCAACGCATTTTATGGAGATTTAAAAGTACAGAGCCTATTTCTGAATACCGCTTACTTACTTTAACGTATGGCACAACCCCTGCCCCTTTTCTCGCATTAAGAGTTCTAAAACAATTAGCTAAAGACGAAGAAAATGATTTTCCAACCGCCGCGAAAGTTTTACTCACCGATGTCTTTGTTGACGACATCGTGACGTCATGCGCTACAATTGAGGATGCTCTAAACCTTAAAGATGAACTTACGCTTTTATTGAAACGTGGAGGTTTTTGTTTACATAAATGGGCTAGCAACAGTCAAACAGTTTTAGAAACTTTACCAAAGTCAATAATTAATCCTTCGGCGCTCTCTTTGGATCACGATGAGACAGCAAAAATTTTAGGACTACGTTGGCAACCTTCTTGTGATTATTTTACTTTTCATATAGAGCCAATTCAGAGGGCATGTACCAAGCGCAATATATTATCGGAATTAGCAAGAGTTCATGATCCATTAGGTTTTCTTTCGCCATGTGTAATATTCGTTAAATGTTTAATTCAAAAATTGTGGGTATTAGGTGTTGACTGGGATAGTACGCCACCGCCAAACATATGTCAAGAGTGGGAACGTTTTAGAGACGAGTTGTCATGTTTAAAAAATTTTACTTTACCCCGTCACATAAATACGTTCTGCGGACGTGCAAGTTATGAACTGCATGGTTTCGCTGATGCCAGTGAAAAGGCATACGCTGCTATAGTGTATTTACGTGTTCTATGGAAATCAGCATTTTCGGTTTACTTTATCGCTAGTAAAACTAAGGTCGCTCCGCTTAAAACTATTAGTATTGCTCGTCTTGAGTTATGCGCCGCAAAATTATTATCCGAATTACTGGAATTCGTAAAAAATAATATTTCGCTTCCAATTGACTTTCACAATATTTTCGCGTGGTCAGATTCCACCGTTACGCTCTATTGGATAAAATCGCACTCCTCACGCTGGAAACCGTTTGTCGCTAATCGCGTCGCGTTGATACAAGAAAAATTACCTCCAAACAATTGGTTTTACGTAGATTCATCATTAAATCCAGCCGATGTCGCATCAAGAGGAATTTTTCCTTCAGACCTGTCAAATAATAGTATATTCTTTAAAGGTCCAGAATTTCTTAATTGTTCGGTAGATTTGTGGCCAAAGTCTTATAATAAAATTAAGCAAAATTTTTCTTCAGACACTTTTAAACCAGAAGACGAAGAAAAGAAAATAGTTACACTAACTGCTTCTACTACGGAACCTACCAATTTTTTGGATTCTTTACTTAATAACTGTTCCTCATTTTCTAAATTAAATCGAGTGTTGGCATATATATTCCGCTTCATAAATAACTGTAAGACAAAGGATAAAATCTCAGGATATATTTCCTCGCAAGAACTTTATAAGAGTCTTCTTGTTTTGATCAAGCCTGAACAAAATAAGCAATATTCTCTAGAAATTCGCGCCCTGAGAAATGGTTACGTTCTGCCAAAATCTTTGCGAAAACTTAATGTGTTTCTTGATTCGCAAAATATTCTTCGCGTTGGAGGTCGCTTATATAATTCTACTCTTTCATATAATAAAAAATTTCCTATTTTATTACCCAAAACCAGCAGACTGTCCTGTTTATTAATTGATAATTTGCATAGGAAATATTTACATGCGGGAATTCAGACCGTTCAATATTTATTACATCAGCAATTTTGGATTATTTCTGCCAAGCAGCTGATCCGTTCTCTCTTATCTAAATGCGTACAATGTTTTAAAGTAAAACCGCGCTCTATTCAACCTCAAATGGGAAATCTCCCTGTCCCACGTATTTCGCAATTAAAACCATTTTCACACAGTGGTGTCGATTATGGTGGGCCGTTCGCAATTACTATGAATAAACATCGTGGTGTCAAAACGACCAAGGCGTACGTGTGCCTTTTTGTTTGTCTCGCAACAAAGGCAATCCATTTAGAATTGGCCAGTGATTTAACCGCCGACGCGTTCATAGCCGCACTGCGCAGATTCATAGCTCGCCGCGGCCGTTGTACTGATCTATACAGTGATAACGGAACAAATTTTGTTAGCGCAAATAAGCAACTTTTGAATTATGATTCGACGGAACCTATCAATTGGCATTTCATTCCCCCCAGTAGCCCTAATTTTGGCGGGCTTTGGGAAAGTAACATTAAGTCTACTAAGACACATTTAGCTAGGGTCGTTGGTTTACAAGTTCTTACATATGAAGAATTTTATACAGTTCTTTGTCAAATTGAGGCCGTTATTAATTCAAGACCTATCACTCCTTTAAGTTCAGATCCCAATGATATGAGTGCATTAACGCCCGGTCATTTCTTGACACTGGAGCCTTTGAGTGCTGCTCCGGATGCTGATTATACCCAGTTAAAGTTAAATCGCTTAACTCGTTGGCAATTGCTCCAGAGAATTCAACAAGATTTCTGGAGGCGTTGGCAACGTGAATATCTTCATACTCTCCAACAGCGTAGCAAGTGGTTAGATAACAACAGCGTTCCTGAAGTAGGAAGTTTAGTCGTAATAAAAAATGATTTGCTACCACCACTTCAATGGAGGTTAGGGAGAATTACTGAAGTCTATCGTGGATCGGATAATGTGGCCCGTGTTGCTCTAGTTAAGACTGGCAATAATGTGTTAAAACGCCCAATTTCTAAATTATGCCCATTACCGATGGATTCTACGGTAAATGCATAGCATTTACGGTGGGCCGTTATGGTTCATTTTCCTTTAGTTTAAGTTTAATTTTATTTAATTTAAATTTTAGTCCTGTACAATATTCATATAATTCCCGTAATACTAATATAATTTAACATTTTATATTAATTGCGCCATCTGCACTTTTTTTGTTTAACCAAACTTAATATTAACTTAAATATCTAGTTAACAAATTCAGTGATTTGGCTTTTACCTGAGAGGTGACTTCTTATCGCTATGCGCGGGAGTGCAAGTCTCGCTTCAGCATTCAACTAATGTAACTCAACGCAATTACACCCGCATACACGCATCTTCATAAAGTCGCTAGTGAAAACCATATTATAGTGCCGCATTTTACAAATAATTTAGAATAAGACTTTTAAGTGCTAGTTATGACCCAGAGGACATCTTCAGATTAACACATCCAGGGGGCCCCCATGTTCCAGTGAACCTCACCAGATCGGTAAGTCATCTTCTCATTTGTCGCCGCCAATTCACTGAACCTTACAAAAAAAACTTAAAGCTATCGAAGGAATTAATAATACATCAAATATGTTAAATGGAGTTACGCCCCTTTGAATTTTCAGCGACGAGTTTTGTTCACATTTTCTTTGAAAAACAACTCATCTTTTTGTCGCATGGTATTCCCCCAATCTTGTAAAATGAAAGAGAGCTTCTCTATTGGTGTAGTCTTGTTGAGGCTGTACTGTTTTTCAGGAAGGAAGTCTTGAAATTGTCTCCAAACAGAAGCTTTGTACCTTTTGTGTGTTTTTGGGGTAAGAATTTCAATGTTTTGATTACTTCCTTCTAAGGTTCAGATCGCGACATTTTCATAAAATTTTATGGAAGACGCTGGCGTTTGAATTTGGTAGTGTTTGTTGTTTTATTTATTTTTCATGGAAACGAATATAAGAATTACGGGGATGTACCAAAAATTGACAATTTTAATTCATGAAATTCTCTCATAAAATACAATTCGTGCAATGAAAATATATCTATAATTGTTGACAAATTTGCACTTATACTTTTTAAACTGAAAAAGGCTTCGGGCAGATTTCCCAATTCATTTAATAAATTCAGTTTCCCGCCTAACGTTATCCTATGAAAAACAACTGAACGGAGGGGGCGCTGGGAGCGCCCTTGTACAGAAAAGATTTCAACAGGGAATTTTGTAAAAAAAAGAAAAACATTCAAAAATGTTTGTTTACCGTGGCAAGTAAAAGAGATAGCAATATGAAATTAAGTTGAGAAGTCTATTTTGGAATTACGAAAGTCAAATATGTGTATAAATACAATTTTACATACGAATATATACTGATTTATAGCAGTAAATTCCATCAGACTACGTAGACTACAATCAAAGAAATGATGCCGGAGTCTGTCTAGACCGGCAACATGATAACGCGATTTTGGTTAAGATTCATTTGTCACTCGAGCGTCTTGTAAAAGATGAGTGACATCTCTAAATGAGACATTATTCGTTTTGGGTATTCTTGGTATGAAGCATCAGACCGATTAAAATCAGAAAATCACTGTTAATGATATAACCGTAGCAGGTTAATAATTTTGACATTGGGTCATATATTTTACTGATTTGGTAACAATAAAGCATACGTTATTTTTCTGGGACGAAAAGGCTCTAATACTGTTAGAATGTTTTGATTACTTGATGCTTGTCAAAATTTAAGAGATGTATTTCTGTTTGGAGCTGACCTATCCTACCTCTATGTGTGTTTTGATAAATGAAAAAAAAAGTAAAGAAGAAACCAAGTTTCGATATTGGTTTGCTTGCTAGCGTTTGATATTTTTTGGAATATCATTTCGATCTACATGATTTGATTATCTGACAAGGAATATATTGTTTACATTTCAGGAACCAGTACAATTAGGAAATGTTGAAAATATGGATCAGTATCGGGTGCCACGTGTGTCACTATTACAACAATCAAACGCATTTACAGTAAAAGTAGAATTTATTTTTCTTTAAAATTCCCACCCGGAAAAGAAATTTTAAAGTTCATTTTCCCCGTTAAGGCTTAGCTCTGTATTAAATATTATTTCTTTTAAGCTCATGTTCTAGAGTTCCAGCAAAATAAAACATACCGGGTGTTGAATCGTCTGGCGGGACATCAGAAATCCCATGAAATTTTGAGGTGGGTCAATTATTATTGGCTTCCTTAATTATGTTAGAGGGAAAATCTATTAGGGTTTATTGAAATATAAAATATGCTAAAATATTTTTAAATTTTTGTAATTTGTTACGAGCCCTATATTAATAGGCAACACTAAAAACATCAGATTAATTTGAAAGCAATATTTCAGAATTTACAATGTTACTGTCAAATTTTTGTTGTTCAGGTTAAAAATAATTCAATATTTTTATTAAATCAGCTATGACAACCTTTTTATTGCTAATTTTACTAAAAAATACCCAAAAAATTGGCCATTGTTTCAACATTCAATAAATTTATTAAAAACAGTAAAATAGTTTTATAAAAATAAAATTAAGATTTAATTAAATGTTCAAATATTCCTCCGTTGACTGCTAGGCAATACCCCAAACTATTATAAAACTCTTTTGGTACGTTGGCTAATTGGTACAATGAAATTTTCATACATTCTGCTGAAATGGCATTTTTTAGCTCAACCAGATTTGGATACTTTTTCTTTTTATACAGTCCTGATTGTAAGTTGCCCCAGAGAAAAAAAATCGGTCGGCGAAAGATCTGGAGACCTGGTCGGCCAATTTATTGTGTGATTCGTCCCAATAACGTTGCCATTAAACGCGTTATTTAAATATTCGCGGCCAGCCGCGGTGTCGTGTGCCGGGCAACTATCCATTGGAAATCAAACCTCCTGATTTTCACAGGCAACATTATTCAAAGTTGGTAAAATTATATATTCCCCTGTTAAATATCTGCCAAGAAATAATGGTCCAATGATAAGTTGCCCAAAAATTCCCGCTTAAACATTAACTCTTTATGAATACTCTGTTCTTGTTTCAATAAATCTATTCTGGTTTTCTTGACTCCAGTATCGACAATTTTTAATATTGGGTTCATTATTTAATGTAAAAGTACATTCATCGGTCAAAAAAAATAATTTTTATAAATTCCTTATCCATATTTGCCCTTTCCGTTACATCTAAACAAAATTACAGTCGTCGTATTTCGTCCCCATCTCTTAACTCTTGGTGTTTTCGTATTTATAGGAATAGTATTTATGCCTTTTAAGAGTAAGGAATGCTGTGGTATGGTCTTTTCCTGTAAGAGCCTCAAGTTCTCTGTTGCTTCTTCATTTTCTTCTACGTGCAGTACTTAAATCCCTATCATTCCTTGAATCTTCCCTTTGATTTTCTCTTGATGCACATTTGCAATTATGTATTTATAACAGTGCCCAGCGTGTCAATTTTTTTTACAGTCCTTTCTACTGTCGATTTACTTGGTATTGGCCTATTGGGAAAATGAGCGGCAAACATGTCTGATACTTTTTGATAGCTATTTTGCTGATAATACCACCTAATCATAGTTATTTTCTTTTCATTAGTGTAATTCATTGCGAATTCGTTCCATTTGTAATATATTTGGCAATTTAAATGAAATTTCGATATTTGAAAATATTGACACGAAACGTTATTGCCAAAACTACTGGTGTTTTTATTATCGTTCACCAATACGGGGTTTAATCAAATTTTAAATTTGCATAAATATTTTGTCAGCCAACTCACCGAAAGAAGCCAAACTTTTTCCTACGTGTACAAATTTCAGTGCTCTTTAATAAACATTAGTAACATTTTTCTCTAAAATCATTAGGAAAGCCAGTAATTGACCCATCTCAAAATTACACAGGATTTCCTATGTACCGCCAGACGATGCATCACGATCTTTTTATCTTTTTCCTTTGTATTGTATGAAAGTACATCCAAATATTTTTTTTAACTTACGTTTTCGAATTACAGCACAGCAAAAGAAAAATATTGTTTAAAATTGCCCATCCTATATAAAAGCGCTCCTAATTTCATAAGTGTAATGACAACCTTCTTCTTCACATTAATGACCTGCTCTCTCCAACTACCAGTCACATCCACAGTTACGCTGGTGATAGTACTCCAACATTCATTTTTCCAGACAATCATCATGGAATCAAGAGCTGGATAATAGACGCAGGTCTATGCACATATCCCTTTCCCAAGATATTCGATTAATCTTAAGACTGGGGTGCCAGAAACACTGTTCAGTTCAACGTCTCCAAAACCCAGTCCTGCTGCCTCACCCAAAAAATCCGGCAAAACTTACCCCATCCACATGAATGGCCATGCCCTACAGAACAGTGAAATATTCGATTTTGTTGGCATCGCTTTCGAACATGATCTCAGCTGGCACAAACACATTTGTTTAATAGCCACATATGCAGCTAAAAAGCTTGGTTTTCTCTTTCGAGCCAGAAAATACTTGTCCCTTCCAACTTACAAACTCTCTTGTTTTCCAAATAAGACCTAACCTAGAATACCTACTGTTACACTTCTGGGGAGCGGCATCACCTTCGATATTTAACGTCTTTGATTCTGTTCAATAGAGAGACATTCGACCCATTAATGATGCAGTCCGCACAAGAAATGTCCTTTCTCTGACGGTTCGCCGAGCTGTTGGGGATTTATCACTTTTCTACCTATACTTCCGCGGATTTTTCTTTAAAGAACTAACCGTTATAATTTTGTTTCTAACAGAACAACAAGAGGCGGATTATGTATGCATCCCTTTACTGTCCAGCTACAAAAGCCTAGGACTCTTCTCTCGTTCATTCATACCTAGGGTCTCCAGAATATAGAACAAATTGCCTGCAGATGTTTTCCCTTCCCCTCCCAACCTCCAATCCTTCAAATCCCGTGTTAAGAGATTACATTTCTCTTCTCTTCAGACGCCCACGGTACGCTAGTACTTAGGCTTGAAGTCTACGTGGGCTGTCTCATACAAGAAAAAACTACTTCTGCCAGACAAAAATTGAATAAGTAATGTGTGTTTGTCTTAGATGAATAATGCTTCAGTTTGAGCAAAAATCACCAAAATTTAATTTCTTAAAGTTAAAGGGAACTTATGAGTTTTTAACCAGAACTCTTGTTACATATTAGATATATTTCATGGGGGGCGAAAGGTGTGAAGTTGACCCTCATGAAATATGCTATTTAACATGAATTCTGGTTCAAAAGTCATTAGTTTCCGTAATTGCTGCAATAGTTCTATAGTGCCATTTATGATAATGCTATTTTGTTCTTGGATTTTTTGCGTCCCAAAAAGCACAAAACATGTAATAAAATTTATCTAATATGACTTCTGGCCTAGAAAATCATAAAGAATTGCAGAACTCCTTCAGCCTTATTAGCACTGTTGCAAAACTTTTGTTTTGGCTGCTTAAAGCTGACCCCCCCCCTCCAATTTTTAAATATATCGTTTTATCCTTAAATTAACGGAACTATTAACAAGAATTAATAAAGTTTTAGATCTATTTATATAAAACTAGGGACTCCGTTAATTTTTAATAAATTTTGAATTTTGGAGCCAACTTCACAAACCTAAAAGTACCCTTATTAATATCAACGATAATAGTTTTGCTATAAACAAAATATAATGTTTATAATAATAATAAAAATAATAATAATAATAATAGCCTTTATTGCCCAACAAGAAACCATTTACAGAGCAATACAAATAAGTAAATACTTAATGAATTTTCATTAAGTACTTAATAGTAAAAGAGAAAATACATTACAAAAAACGACTACCTATCTATCACACGTTAGAATCTAAAACTATTGTTTAAATATAAGAATGACTACCAAACACTTGCAGCTATTCTCTTCAACTCATGCAGGTTAGAAGTAAATATATCGCAATTCCTGCAGATCCTATTATAGTTCAAGCACATAAAGTTTATTGGAGACTTCAACATAACATTCGTCCTTGCCCTTTCACACAAAAAAGTTGCATTTCGTCTACTGTTTATTCTTGGTGTAAAGAAATTAATTTGACACAGGAGTTCAGGACAATCAACTCCACCGCGCAGCAACCTGAACAGAAAAACTAAAGAAGCATAGATTCTTCTCCTTTCCAAACTATCAAAGTTAAATCTATTTAAGAAAATATTGTAATCCATACCCCTCTCAGGATAAACTGCTTCCACTTTAAAGATGAAATACTTGAGAAACCTTTTCTGAACCTTTTCGATATTTTCTATATGACATACATAGTAAGGATTCCAAATAAGTGACGCGTACTCAAGTTTTGATCGTACAAAGGCAAAAAATAGAGTCTTAAAAACTTGTATATTATTAAAGCTCCTGCAGTTGCGCACGATGAAGCCAAGCATCCTACCTGCGTCCAATATTATTCTGTTGATATGTTCAGTGGCGTATCGTGACTATGAAAAGTGGGGGGGCCCATAAGTTTAACGTTTCCTTATGCAAAGGGGGCATTTAAAGTTTAATAAAAATGCATATCTAATATTTGAACTTTTTATTTAGCAGATTTCAGCAAACATAATAGTTATATTTTAAATTATGAAACTAAATAAAACTTTAACGGTAAAACTAGAAATATACGTTTATATTTACGAATCTGATAAAAGTGGAAACAAGTGTATTAAATAAATATGGTGATTATATTTTAATCTAGATCTAAAAGAACATCATTCTCCGTGTATTCTGAGAAATAAAAGAATTGAGCAAAATAGCTAAGGAAGTTTCATCAGTCAATAAAGATGAAACCAGTTCCTGATGGATTTGCATTAGGGCTAGCCCAGTTAAACGTTCCTGACCCGTGGTACTTCGCAAATATGTCTTTAGTCTTTTGAGTACGGAAAAGAATCTTTCCGCTGAAGCGGAAGTTACAGGACAACTTAAAATAATTTCAAACATTTCCCAGCAAGCAGGAAGCATACGAATTAAGTCGTTGTCTAAAAATATTTGGGCACATGTTTCTACAGTTTCTTTTTTCTCTAAAAATTGCTTATAAATTTTAATTTGATTAATTAGACTTTCGGCTGAGTCAGTTATTTTATAAAACTTATTAATTTCAACTACCTCATCAACGTGCAAATCCCCCAGGTCAGTTAAACAATTAACTACTTTGTTTACCATTGAATAATCATTTTCCGAAAAACGAATTTTAAGATTACCTACAATTTCATCAATTGCAGTGTAGAACAGATTTGTACGAACCATTTCTTTAGCATTAGAAAAATGAAATGCGGCTCCGGAACCACAATCAAGTTTTTTAGGAATTTTTCTTTGTCGAGGTAATGCAATTTCTTTGATATCATATCCCTTAGTTTCAATTTCACCAGTAATATTTTCCATTTTTTCAAAAATCTGATTAAAGGTAGTTTCATTACGGGCGTCCTGAATTGTTTTTATCACCGCACTTGATTTTTTATTAACTGATGTAATGTTTAACGTTGGAGATTGTAATTCTGTTGATAAGAGGTCTGTCGTTTCCAAAATTAATTTTAAAATTAAAATTGATAAAATAAATTCCTGTTCTAAAATAGACTTTAATAAACCTGATGCCACTGCAGCAACTTTAGGATTATTTCTATCCTCAGTTAGACTGGTCAGAGTATCAACAATAGCAGGTAATAAATTAATTACCGTAGTAACGGCTTTGTTGCGAACAGTCCACCTAGTTTGAGATAAACTTTTAAGAGTTTTAATTTTTGAAGAAGGGCAGATTTCTTTTATAATATTTTGAAAAATAGAGTGTCTTTTTGCAGATGCTTCAATAACATTATACAACTCGTTAATTACATACAGTGCATTTCGCAGAGGTACAATATTTTCGCAAAATCGAGCAACCGCTAAATTCAATAAATGAGCATGACAATGAAAGTACAAAGCTCTCGGCTCATTTTCTTTAAATTGTGCAGCCAGGCCATTAAACTGACCGCTCATGTTACTTGCACCATCATATCCCTGCCCCCTCATTTTATTTAGCGGTATACCAAGTTCAATTAAAAAATTACTTAAGACTAGGTGTAGCTCTTTACCCCTAGTGTCTGGACAATCTAAAAATCCTAAAAATTGTTCCTTTATAACATATTTACTGTTTTGCAGATGACAGTATCTTATGCCCACTGCTACTTGTTCTTTGCTCGATACATCCGTTGTTTCGTCTACAATAAGCGAATAACAAGAAGCAGTATTTATCTCATTTACAATTTTTTCAGTTATAAAATTTCCAATTAATTTAATTATTTCATTTTGGATCGGGGCACCTAAATAATTGCAAATTTTTGATTGACACATGTCTTCAAAATTTTTTTGTTTATCCCGACACCGTAATTTAATTAATAGGGAATATGCATGAAATTCAAATCAACCCGAAATATTTTTTATTGTATTCTCTATATAAATTAAATGATTATGGCGGTTGTTGTTTTCCATTTATTTTGGGTTTTATTAGCAAAAAAAAAGATTTAAAACTGCAAATTTTCGCGCGAATTTCGGAACTTGTAAAACGCACTTCTTTTGTTTGTGACGTCACTTTTTTTTATGACGTAAACGTTTTATAATGCCTAGTGTAATGTAAATTTCAGTATTAATTCATGTTCTTGATTGTTTCCCGAAGATTAGTACATTTAGTTGATAGAAAACCTTTTATTTGATTAAAAAAATTGTTTAGAAATGACCAAAACGGAGTGCGTGCAAAGAAAATCGAATAATTTGCTGGAAGTTGATGCCCTTTAGAGAGGGTTCCTTTTTTGCCTTCAGAATTTCGTTACCAATACTTATTATTTATTATACTATGAAAATAAATTTACAGTCACATATGCTTACTTGAATTTGGCGATACTGACCTTTATAGATACCGCTTTATGTAAAATTTTTGATTAATTTTGCAGTACGTATACTTTCTTCCAGCACCGGCTCTTTTGGACACGAGAAAATGAAGTTTTCCAAGTCATTAGCTGGAGAATTCTTTTACACTGGCATAATATAATATCTGTAGGTTAGTTTTTTAACATTTTCTACTGTTTAATAAAAAGGATTATTAACAAAATACGATATAATCGAAGACAAACAACAAAATCAAACTTATCAAACCCAACCACACCAGATCAGATAAAGCGACCGTCACACTGAAGAAGCAACGTTGCCACCGCTGCAAACACCTGCGTGTTCGATTGAAAATAATTGGATCAATCAGGATCACTTTAGGTCACTTCAATGCTATTTTATCTCTTTGCACTGCCATTCCCTTAAAGTTCGTCAACTGATCCGGATCAATCCGATTTTGTCAATCGAACACGCCAGTGGCTAAAAAAATGACAGGTGAAAAACCGAACCGACCCTGTCATCATTAAAGCTTTGCAAACGGAGGTAAATCCAGAGACGGCTCTAACCTAGTTGGAAATAAAATTAGGATTCGATGTGAAAATAAAATACAAATATTTATTTACCCACATTGTGTTATTTGAAAGTGCGAAATACGAAAATCCCATACAGGGTGTCTGAAAAGTCTTAGCATGGGCAAATATCTTTACTATTAATTAAGCTAGAGACACCAAATTTCAGTTTTATCTTATTGGTTAATAAATCTACTTTTTTATGTAATTTGACTTTTACCATCCCCTTGGGGGATTACGCTAGGGAGTTGAGGTCAAAAATTTTAAATGCAACCCTATGCCGTGTGGTACCTCATTTTAAAGATCTTTTCTCAGATGTTACTTCTTGGCAGAGTTCCAAAACGGACTTTGTTACTGCCAAGAAGTTCATGGTGGCCAGTCTAAACAACTTTTAACGTAATTAGTAAGGCAGTCACTGTTGGTCTGTTACCAGAGGCGTCGATGCCGAAAATAAGTACATACGGTATTTGACAGAAATAATTTAATTGATGAGCGTTGCCGTGATTGTATGAAATAAAAAAAAAACGGTTGAGTGCAAGTTCGACTCGCGCATAGAGGGTTCCGTGGGACATACAATATTTTGAATTTCTCACAGGACGCAAAAGTCTCAATAACTATGGTAAGGCTAATGCTTGAATAAATAAGAAGAAGCGGCCATGCCGGAAATATGTCAGTGCGTAATATAACTGATTAGTAAGGCTGGCACGGTTGGTCACAATGTCACATAGTTATGTTCAAAAAAGTAAGACGTCATAAAATCGTACAAATATGTTAAATACGTAGTTGTAGTTTTACTATTGGAGATATATTCTTGAAAGTGGGTAGGTTTCAATGTAGACACCAAAGTACATCTCCTGAAATTTCGTGCGCATGTCTAGCCCTCTTAGTTTGATTGGGTGGTACGCATTTGGGTCTACTGCGCAGATGTCAAAAAACAAAATATAAAAACGACAAATGAAGAAGTAAAGTTGGAAAAAAGTTAGAAAAAAAGTGCCCCATAAAACAAAAAATAGCAGCGCAGACTGGTAGGTACTGTATGGCACAAGAGGTCGACTAATGGTCGACTTGTGCCCCGCCTGATTATACGATTTACGATTTATAATTTTTATAGGCTTGCCATGTAAAAATGCATTAAAATACGGGAGTTGCGGTAAAATGTTGCGGTTTAATGACTTTTAAAAGAAGAGGCCACCCGGCGTGGGTTTGCATTCAAAATTTTTGATCTCAACTCCCTAGCGTAACCCCCCAAGGGGGTTGAAAAAGTCAAATTGCATAAAAAAGTAGATTTATTAACCAATAAGATACAACTAAAATTTGGTGTCTCTATCTTTATTAATAGTAAAGATATTTGCCCATGCTAAGACTTTTCAGACACCCTGTAAGGTATTTTCTTATCTCGCACTTTTAAATAACACAATGCGGGCAAATATAAATATTTGTATTTTATTTGCACATCGAATCCTGATTTTATTTCGCAATAGGTTAGAGCCGTCTCTGGATTTACCCCCGTTTGGAAAGCTTTAGTCATCATCGTTTGCCTAGTTGCCTACCTAACCCCTAACCTTGTTTATTTTTGTGGAATCGTTTGTGGAAAATGGTATTTAGTTTTTAAAAATGTAACGCAGACATGCAATGTATCACTATGTAAATAGAAGAAATTGGTAAGTAATTACTAATTATTCTATAAACATATATTTTAATTATATGCACACTTTACACAACACAATAGTATCATAGACTAAATAATACATAGACGAACACTGGCGTGTAACAAAAATGGACCAAAAAGCGGGCATCTATTGAGACATTTTGAGGGTTTAGTGGTTTATGGCTTAGAAATTTGTTTGTCCACAATCCATGCGTTTATATGTACTATATAGATATATGATGGTGAACAAACAAATTCCTAAACCATAAACCAGTAAATTCACATAAATGTTTCAATGGATGCTTAAGCTTTTTTTACAACCGTATAGATTTTTTGATGAAATACATGATGATGATTTTAGGTACACTTGTTACATAAAATACATCAGGCAAAACTCTTCAAATTTATTTAAACGCTTTATTTTGCACTTTCTTAGGTTTTATTTAAATCTTATTATAGTTATTAAGTATATCCAAATGACAATCTTATTATGCTCATACTCATAACCTTTCTCATAACCATAACATAACCTTGGATGAATAAAGACAGTCCTTGAGGTAATCCTGGTAATCAGGTTATAAAACTTCACTTTAAAAATGTTGTAATAGTCCAGATTCATACCAAACTATTGCCAAAGCCAATTATTTAGCTACAATATTATTGTCTAATAATAAAATTATTATTTAATTCAACTGTCTAAAATTTTTTTAAATAAATAAAGACAAAACGTCAACTACAGTTACAGAAGTGACCGGTAGGGGCGTAGAAGGTATCGACTATGGCGGTGTTGCCGTATCCCCTTTTAAGTCACCTTAATTTGAGTCGCCAACACGTTCAGTGTAGATTGCCCATAACACTGCGTGACGTAACTTTTTTGAGTGAGCAAATGGCTGCTTTTGAAACTGTAATAAATTATTCCGAAAAGTAAAAATTTTTTTTAGCTAAATTATCCCAGTAATTTTCTTCAAAATAGCATTTTTGGGGTTGTAATGACTTCCTTAAATGATTTATGCAATAAAAAAAATGTGCATATTCCTTATTCTATAAAATTTCCCCTATTAAAAGACTTCCTTGTTTCATTGTGACCCCTGAAGGCAACGCCTTGTTTTCCTAGCCATAAGATTGTTTCAAATACAAAATTGCAATAATTTCTATTTTTTTTCTATGGTTTCTTGATGAAATGAGGATATCTGTCCAGCTACTGAAGAAACACTGGTTTTATTCAAAGGCCGATTTTCAACAAAAAATTGCTTGGCTCTAATATGCGAAACCGATTCATCATGCTTTTTAAACTTTTCTAAAGCCTTTTTCCAGTTTTTCACCCCTTTTTTAACAAAGGCTTCATCAGCACAGCCAGGTTGGTGAGCACAAAATGCTCTACAATAAAAACAAAACGCAGCGTCCAGTTGCACACTGTATTCCAACCAGGGATACATGTTGTAACAAGATGACTTAAAACTTCTTAACTTTTTTTTTTCCATACTCCCGTTTATTAAATTCCAACATAGGTTGACATGGCCCTTTTATTAGATCGACAGTTGCATTTAAACATGCAGGATCCCTTGTAATCCTTGTCTTTATATCATCACAGTCAGAATTCGTCGGCCTTGGCTCCGATATGTTTTCAATATTTGTAGTAGAATCACGAAACTGATCAGGACTAGACTTTAGAAGCGTTGCTGTTGTCGCTGTTAACGCCTGGGTGTTCCGAAAAAAATGTAACAGATTCATTTGCTTCTTTGACATGTTTCTAAAATCAAAACAAAAGATACCTACAAACTATAAAGTAAAAAAAAATATTCAAAAACGCTCATATCAAAAATTTACGGTTTATTCTTAAAAATTACAACATACTTACCTAAGGATAATTAAGACTTTCAAGACGCGTTTCAGTATATGTATACATATAATTAAAGCTATGAAAAATGTAGCAAAAGTAAAAAATTACACTCTTACTTCGTTCGCTTTTTACGACAGGCTAAACAAACCAACATAAGCATGAAAACATTTGGCGGGCGAAAAAATATATAATAGGTTAGAAATGTTAACTCCTAAAGCCGGCGCCACACATGCCGCTTTCGGCAAAAAGTGAGCGGTTACTCGGCGAAAGCTGCATGTTTGTACCTGACGCTCGCCTATCGGTGCTTGTCGCTTGCCATTGCCGTTTCGTGTCGGTAAATTGGCGCGAATCAAAGGATCAGCTTCACATTTGCTCGTCTTCGACAAATAAACAAATGTGTGTATCAAAGCGCTCGCCTTTTGCCAAAAGCCACTCGACGAAAGCCGAATTTCCCGTAAACCGCAAGTGTGGCGCCGGCTTAAGTAAAGCCTGGAAATACGAAATTTAAATAAAAATCAATAAAACAGTACGCATGATGTTGACCAGATGTCGCTTCAGCTCGTTTTCTCGTGGCGGGTACCTATGTACTATGTAGTTTAAAGGCAGAATAATCCTTTATTATTAGGGGGGGCCAGGGGGGGCCTGGGCCCCCCCTGGCCCCCCCAAGCATACGCCACTGGATATGTTCAACAAAGTTTAATTTAGTATCAAAAGTTACACCTAGATCCTTCAACAAATTGACTTTTCCCAGAACATTATCATTTATAGTATATGGATACTGCATGGTTGTAGTTTACGAGTGTATGTCATAACCTTGCACTTTGATGCGTTAAGGGTAAGTTTGTTTTCGTCGCACCAGCCCTGAATCAAGTCTAACTGCTCTTGTAGCAATATGCAGTCGTTCATTGTTTCAATCCTCCGAAATATCTTTAGATCATCAGCAAAAAATAATTTTTCACATTTTATAACCTTGCTTAAGTCATTGATAAAAAGTAAGAACAGTAAGGGCCCTAAGTTCGATCCTTGTGGAACCCCTGAAGTTGCCACATATTCGTTTGAAGTAAACCCATTATAAAATACAAATTGGGTTCTATCCATTAGATATGACTTAAAAAGTGTCAGTGCTGACGCGCTGAAACCAAACACCCTCAATTTTTCCAACAGAATCGCGTGGTCAATTCTATCGAAGGCCTTGGAAAAATCTGTATAGGCAACATCAACCTGTCCCTGATTATCCAGAACTCTAGAAACTAGTTGAGTAAAACATGCTAAATTGGTGACTGTTGACCTGTTATTTACAAAGCCATGTTGTTCTAAAGCCATGTAGGGGTTAAGTGACAGGTAAATTCGCCCATACAGAATCGTCTCGTTTATAAAATGAATCGTTTCTGAGCAGCGAGAAATAGAAATGATTTTGGAGGTGGTCATTCTATAATATACATACATTTCCCCGGAAGCGTTCCTGGTGTTGAGCGAAGTCCAAGGTAAAGCCTGCTCTATCTGCAAAATTTAATTTTATTCATTGGTCAAGCTAACCGTTAAATTTTTACGCCAATAGACTGTTTTAACAAACTTGCTCTACGTTTTCAATACTTTCAATACATCACATTATGGCAGTTGACATGTCTTATCCTTGTCCTTATCCTCTGCAGTTTTGAAACGTTCTTGCAAGCGCTTTCGAAATGGAAAGAAACGTTCGTCCTTAACCTCAAACCACAATTTTGCAGCTGATAGCTCATGTCATTGTTATTGTTTAACGAATGCCAGATCATGCTTTTGGTCATGTGATCTATCACAGTTTCAAAACACTTGAGTGTATAAAAAAATCAGATTATGAATTCCCCAAGGCAGTATACTGCGTAAACAGGGGGGAACCTGTTTATGCTCGAGTTGGCTAATTAGAGTACGAGTTGGCGACAATATTGTCGGAGAGAGGTTGCAAAAAGAAGATCTACAATTATAGATTTTTATCTTAGCATAGTTCTTCATTTTTCTTTCAATCCCCCCCCCCCCCCCCCCCCCAACCCCCAACATAAAGCTTTCGAGAAGTCCCCGAGTATACCAATAATAAATAGTGATATAACACATAAATGAGTAGGTCCTAAGTAAGCTTAGGTTTATTTATTTTTGCATTATTTTGGTATTTTTTATGATATCAATGCAAGGGATTTCATTTATTATATATATTAATAAATTACTCTGAACTTAAGAGCCTACATCAGTGGACCGCGTGCTCCAATTCGGGATTTCGCCACTGAAGAGCGTAAATCAATGTTAATGAGCAATCTGGCAACATGGCCATTCGGAGACGCGACGCGACCTCGCCGTCGTGAGTTGTATTAGGACAGGACTTGATTTCTTGAAGAATAATTGATTATTTTTGAGCAAGTTTATATTATGTATTTAGGATTTCAAATTATTTCACTTTTCACTGTAAATAATCGCAAACTATTAAATGTTGGACATAGGACATTCTTTGATAATAATTATTGATCTTGATTTCTTTTTATTCATTATATGTCTTATTTGTTTATTTAATCTTTTTGTCTATCATATGGGAATCGTTAAAAATTAAAGACAAATTTTCAAGAATTCGTTATTTATTTGGAAAAAATAAAAGTTGTAAAAAAATAGATATAGACAGAAATACATAAACAGATAGGTAGGTAGACTGGCAGCCATTTTTCTTTCTTTTTTGTACGTATCTATAAGAAAAAGTGCATTAATAAATGTGTAATATTATAAAATAATACTACCTAATGACATAACAGCAAACAAATTTATGGAATAATATAAGATACTTTTCCTTCACATATGTTATCTCCAATGGGTAGGGTTTTTGGCAAAAGCGGATCAACCAGTTCAGGAAACATAAAATTGTCATAAAAAATCTTAATTTCGGCAACATTTTATTTTGCCAAAAGGATTCATCACGTTTTATCTAAAAAAAAAATATTCTAGAAAAAGAATATTCTCCAGTTTTTAACAGAAACTGTAATAATTAATTTAGAAAAAGAATATGAAACTTTTGTTTTTGTATTTACAATAATTTTTAAAAATAATTCTTGTACGTGGATCTCAAAATTCTAGATAGGAAACATAAATAAATTTTTAAAATGCCATTATGCCACGATTTATTAAAATTAAAAAGCAAAAGCTGAAATGAGATGAAATTAATTTTTAAAATTGCACAGATATCATGCAAAAGCGTTAAAAAATAGATAAAAACTGCATTTATTTGTACTTATTTATTTCTTTCCGATTAAAAAATTTCTATTACCGATACTAAAATGCAGTCCCCCTTTTAGAGTATTTTGCACTTTTTATTCTTAGCGCTAAAAATGTTATTTTTTTGGCTTATTAACGACTTTTCAAGACCTTCCGGTAGTTCACACTAAAAAAAAACACTATTTTTACCTGTTCGCCTGCATAGCAATGTTGTTAGCACTGCTAGAACTATTCTGTTTAGACTTCTGAGTATTTGATCCTATTTTTTTCCTGAAAATTGTTGCTTTTATTTTACTTATAAAAACATGTTGGCAATGATGTTAGTTATAATTTTCATATTTCATACCTACAGTGAACTTCGGATATAACGAATCATCGAGGAATTTAAGGGGATCCTTAAATAATTCGTTATAGCCGGGAGGTCGTAATATCGGTGATACAGTATTTATTAGCATCAACAGTATACTTATCATGTGAAACCATATTACTATGTTAAAAATTTCAAATTTGAATGGAAAAATTTCGATTTTAATGTGAAATACCCACCAGGGATACTACTAGCTAAAATACCAAATAATCAAATTATATCTCCTACAGTGTGAAACTATACCTAGGTATCGCTATTGCAGAATTGTTTGCAACTTGTCAAAATAAAGAAATTTATTAGGTGTAATAAATATTTGGAGAATTATTATTTGTACTTTCCTGTAGAAATAAAAATTTCTTATATAATAGTAAATTTGTAGGTTACTTATAACGCTATTGTGTAAAGGCGGGTTCATACAGCGATTTAATTTAATTTAATATTTAATTTAGCGTAACTTAAAAAGTTGGTTAGATGGCAAGCCATAATAGCGTTCATACAGTTGATGTAATTTAAGACTTAATTTAAAAGTTGACCAACTTTTATCTTTTAAAATTAAATTAAATTAAATGAGGGTTAACGCGCAAACTCAATGAGATGACGCAGTTGGCATTGACACTATTGACAGTTTTGAAAGAAAAATATTCATAAAATGTAAACAAAAGCTTTTCATTTTTGTGTATTTCCCATTCCTTGTGTTAGCTTGTTTAATGTAAATTATTTAAAGCGAGTTTCTTTTTGCAAAACTAAAAATCACCCACACCCACACTTGAAAATCGCAATGGCGCAGGCGCAGCACGATGTATTTCATTGGCTGAAAATTAAATCTTAGGTGGCTTAAATTTCTGGATGAACACCATAAATTAAAATTAAATAAACTCTTAAATTACCTCAGGCTAAAATTAAATTAAATTGCTGTTTGAACCCGCCTTAACAAAAATACCCTGATTTAAAGGTTTTGGTGTTTAGAAATAATTTTTGAATTCAACCTAACCTACGTAATAAGCGGAGTTTGCTATATCCGAAGTTCACGGTCAATAGAGCGTCAACGTAACATATTACCCCATTTTGAACATCCCGTAAATCTAAAACAGCTTAATTGATTTTAAAACCGAGAAAAATTCTGAGAGAGCGATTCATTAGAAATCAATTCCTTTCACAAATTACGCACTTTTGATGCATGCTTCTTGTGCCAAAGAGAACAAATCTACCTCGTTTTTTAAAATCTATCAAGTCATTTCAGATGTACGGGGTGTCAAAAATGGATCAAAATGTTATATTTAACAGTTCAATTGGCGCTTGGTTTATATTATTTTATTTAATCATAGTACAGGATCCGAAGTAAGCTCGTCCTTTACCGATCTGCTTACCGGATAAAAAGTCTTTTTTATCAAACATAATATGTTAACAAATATATCGCGAATGGGTTGCCTAATGAAATATGGTCATGGCTATCCTTAATTAAAAATACTGTAATTCATTTTTTTTTTATATTTCACTCACTTGCTTACCAAACGAACTTAATAGGTACTAATCGAAAGTATAAAGCATAAGGAACATGCAAAAGTTAGGTTGCCTACTTTTTTTCGGTCCCTATACCGGGTTGCCATCAGGTATAAACAGGTGAGTCGATTTTAGTAATTTGTACTCATCTGCTTTCTCATTGAAACATATATTAAAATAAAGATAATTTTATTGCGAACACCCTTGCGAAAAATCGGTCATGAATCACGGTTGCCAGGCTTTGAAATTTAAAAATTGGAGCAAGCGATGCGAGACAGGGAAGCATTGCGCGTACTATTCGGTGCGATAGAGGAGGACACAGCATAGCAGCTGTGTGTGACGCGACTTTCGGATGAAGGAGAGTGCGCATGCATGTATTTCTATTGTTTTGTAATAAACTTTTTTTACATGACACTAATGTGTTCATCATTTGACATACATTTTACATACCCTAATTTTGTTCATATTAAAAATACAAATTTCATTTTTGGGTTGAAGCTTTAGTTGACAAAATCACATTTTTTGCCATAAAAAAACAATTGAATATTGATTGTGGTTTCTCCGGAGGTGAGTTTAAGTTTTTTATTTTAAATGGCAACCTACCAATTTTTTTATACCATTAGATACCTTTTTAAATTCCATTTTCGGTAATATATCATAAGTGGTAGTTTGCTCTCAAAATGGCGACACTGGAGTCATTTTTCCGTTTGAGTAGATCGCCATTTTTAAGTTCCTGGTTGTTATTTTCATGCTTTATACTTTCGATTAGTGTATTAAGTTCGTTTGGTAAGCAAGTGAGTGAAATATTAAACAAAAAATGAGTTACAGTATTTTTAATTAAGGATAGCCATGACCATATTTCATTAGGCAACCCATTCGCGATATATTTGTTAACATATTATGTTTGATGAAAAATACTTTTTATCCGGTAAGCAGATCGGTGAAGGGCGAGCTTACTTCGGATCTTAGACTATTACGTGTTTATATCGGTTAATTTCATATAAATCATATATACCTACCATAACCAGTAGAACTACTTACACACTACTTACCGTTTTTTCATAGAAAGTCGTCTATTTTTGCGACTTGTGGATGACCATAATCGTTTTCTGACACAAATTTTCGTTCTTTCTAGTCCGCCCCATGATAGCTATTTAAATACACCGAAAATCCAAATCACAATCACAGGCTAATCTTAATAATAAGACTGCTCCCGGTGTCGTACGATGCTTGCTGTGTTGCCAAAATGTGTTAACTGCCGAAAAAGCTACGCGATTTTCTCCAAAATTCATTAATTACGGAATTCCAAAGTTTTACAGAAAACTAAAGGTTTAATCAAAAATTCGATCTCCGCATAAATTATAGAGAAAATCGTGAACAATGAGGGAAAGTCTTTTAAAAAAATAAATATTACAAAATAACAAAAATTTTAAAAATAATTTTTTGATTTTTCTTTTTAAATGACTTTCCCTCATTTTGCTATAAAATTATAATATATTTCCAAAATTTCGTATCATTTCGTTGGTTAGTTTTGGTGCAATTCTTTGAAACAAATTAGTATGTTTCAGCTGGTGATGAATGCTCTTAATGCAATTTGTAATCCATCTTATTTCTATTGAAATAAACGTTTTTTACAATAATTAGTAATTATGAAAATTATTTTGTAATCCGTGATTGTTAGTCTTGCAAAAAATATCAATACAATAATAAATAACATACGTTTGTAAATGTAATTTGTAATTTGTATCTTTTAGACGCTTCCTTAGCAAACCTGAGCAAACTTTGGTGTAAACTATAATTAATTTAATTTGATTTTACAAGGAACTGCGTTCGAATAAATATATATAATAATTTTCGATACTTCCTAGATACTTGTAAAAAAATGGCGATAAATCAATAACATGTAATATATTGTTTAATATTGAGTTATTAATATACATCGAAAACGTGCTTATGATAAAAATCATTTAAATTTCAATTAATCCTGGATAGTTTTTTTTTCTAAATAATATTGTCACGCTAGGGGTCGTCAGGGTTGATAAAATAGGCTGCGGTTTACCAAACCACTTATATTGATATCAGGTACAAGCACAATAATACACTTACGTAACTAAGTTGGGTAGCGTAGGGGGCAGCTTCTAGCCGAGTACTTTGTCAGCCTAAAGGGCTGGCGCTATTCGTACTATGCGTACTATTCGTGCGGCACCACAGTGACGCCTCCCCCGTCGGGACACGACGCCCTCCTTTGCATCTCGCTGGTACGCTTTTTATATGAACCCCTCAAGAACAGTTTATACTAACAGTTCAAACTGGTCAGGGTTCATAAAATAAAGGCGAGGCCAGCGATATGCAATCGCAGCACGTAGAGTGGTTTCCGAAATGTTAAATAAATAATATGAAAAATGTATAGAAATTTGGAAAAAATGATGAATATCTGGGGAAATATGACATTTCCCCCGCGCCTGTAAAAGCTAGCCCCTAGCTTTAAAAATTTACACAATACATATATACAAAATATCACATATTTACAAAATACAAATATACAGAACGGAGATAAATAAAATATACAATAAACAAACATAAAAACCTTATTAATAAACAAACAATTGGAGCTCGCAGGCTCCGTATTTATTTGGGTGAAATGAGGAATGGTAAAACTAGCTTAAAAATGAAGAATAAAAATGGTTACTGTCCTGGTAGTCTGGTTCACATTTACACACTTTCTTTACAAAGTTCTATTATTAGGGAGTTCCAACACGTTACTGATCGAATAGCCTACACACCGACAAAACCCGACACATCCTAGGCGTTGAGGCTCCTTGTCATCTGCTTCTTGCTCAGACGCAGCGGTCACGGTTCCTGTGTCCTGGGGGTGGGATCGGCTAGTTTTGTTGCCGACTCCCAGTGCAGCAGGGGTCTCCCTCCTCCAAAGAGTTCGGCCACCCGGACTTTGGGTGCCGTTGAGTGCCGTTACTAAGCCGTGATTGACGGGAACTTTGCAGGGCTAATCCTAAGGGTAGTTGTGATCAACCAGTGTCGTCACGGCTCGTTGTGCAGAAGTTCGGCGTTTGTGAGGGAAGACCAGGCTGGCGAGCCATGGTGGACCGTGCGTGGCTGATGCATGACGCTGGCTCTGTGGATGCGAGCGGCGACTGGCCTTTGGGTTTTTGGTGTGTTTTGTGGCTCTCGATCCAGGTCGTGTGGTCTCCCAATGGTACATGGAAAAAAAAAGACTACCGGCAGTTAAAAGGAAAAAAACAGTTTATAAATAATGAAAAATAATGAAAACCTACATGATACTATGATGTTTAAGTAAAAGTAGACAGGCTAAGAACATTCACCCGGTTTTTACATAGAACTTTTATTGGTGTCTAAGTATTACTCTTTTGGAGACAGAGAGACATCGGTCTCTAATTCATCAGGGAAAAACAAAATTATACACATTTACATAACAATTTAAAACCCAAATATAGCG
The DNA here is from genome assembly GCA_963971165.1 of Philopedon plagiatum. NCBI lineage: Eukaryota > Metazoa > Arthropoda > Insecta > Coleoptera > Curculionidae > Philopedon > Philopedon plagiatum. The sequence continues at coordinate 14,707,303 of OZ020196.1, read as the reverse complement.
TAATCACATCATCAAATATTTACCATATTTACCATCCTATTTGTTCATCAATAAAGTCACATAAACTTCAAATACAATTTGCATATAACTCTTAATATTTCACATAAGTCACATAAACTTCAAATGCTACTTGCATATAACTCTTAATATTTCGCATAGGCAGACATTCAACCCTATATGAAGGTCCTCTTCCATGTCTCCCTATACTCACATAATGACTCTTAGCCATTTAAATAACGGTATACATACCACCATCGAGTAGGCGAACATTCAGCTCTATGCTCAGGGCCATCTTCCATGTTCCCCTACTCGGAAAACATATTATGACTTTTAGTCATAAATAAAATAAATAATCATATACATAACACATATCACCATCAAATAGGCGGACATTCAACTCCGTGTTCAAAGTCATCCTCCATGTCCCCCTATTTGGAAAACATATGACTTTCAGTCATATAAACAAATAAACACCCGATTACAAAATGCATATGGTAATCATTATTTTACGCTATATTTAAATTTACTTAATAATAATAATATTCGACTTAAAAGTATAAAAGAAGTTGGATTTATAAAAAAAATTCTGACCCTGATTTATTTTTCAATGTCTCAGTCATAAAATATACCCTTGTTTTTGTTTAACTTATTTATATTAGACACCGTATATTACAATTTAATAAAACTACCTAGGTGAATGGTAACTTTAATATTATATATCAATTGTTTACTTTTCTGCTGATTAAATAAAATAATGAACTGTCTACCTTTACCTTCATGGTTTATTTATAATAATGAACTTAATAATATTTCTACCTGCTAATTTGTATGTTTATTAAAAACGCAAAACATTAAATAAAATAGAATAAATGGTATTCTAAATGATTGCACTGACAATCTAAAATTTACTACCGTAATTCATAAATAAGCATATAGTACAAATACGTAAAATATTCTTAAAATTTCCCAAGCATAAAACACTCAAACCAATACATTTTGGGTATACCCTCTTTCATACTAACACAAAACACACATTTAAATACTAACCATTTGTTTGTACCCAACTATAAAAACAAATTTGAAAACTTTATAATTATAATTTTTAAAATTGAATTCATAAAAAAATTGAAAAAATAAAATTCAGTCAAGAATAGCTTGTTCTTTCTTACCATCTTACCATACATCAATTCCCAAAATTCTTTTATCCAGTTGAGCTCCCTTATATATTTTTGAAATTAAATAGATTATTCTTGTTCTTAATTCTCAAGTCCCTTTTTAAAAGAAAAATTACCTTACATTTAGCCCAGATTGTATGAATAAAGACCATGTATAAAATACTACGTATCCCTTTCTTTGATTTCCCAAAAGGGTACTAGTTCCATTTTTTCCACAGCTTTTAAAATTTTTTGAAAAAAAATCCATTATTTTATTTTTTGGAAGGTCGTCCTATAAAATAAAAAAGAGATTAGTCAGAAAATAAAAAGTAAAAAATGAACATGCTCCTAAAAACAGGTATAAAGTTTTGTATTTGCTGCTACGGGACCTCGTTACCGGCAATGGCGGCTGCTCATTAAACATCAGAGGCGAAATATACATATGTACTGTTATTATATTAAGTATCAAACCTAAAAATGATAAAAATATAAATGTCTCTATGGTACCTTATCAAAAATTGCGTTAAAAAGGCAGTAAAAATATACCTACAAGATAATAATAAAAAAAAAAATATTTAAAAAATTGGAAATCTTTATATTTGAATGGCGCTTAGATATGAAAATATGTTTATAAAAATAGCGATACTATTTGTAAAATAATATTACATGCTTAATTGATAACATAACAAGCCCGTGAACCTTGTGTACTGAATTTCAAAATACACTTTAAGTTCATGAGCGACGACCTCAATGTCAAAACAAAATATTATATTTCATTGTCGCCAAATAAATTTAAAAATTTCCTTTTTAATCTCAGGGCCCTTAATTGTTGCTCGTTTGAAATAAAAATTTTTACGGGTAGTGTATTTGGTAAACCTAACGATGTGCCGTTATTAACAACCCTTAACTTCTCTTGCCTTTTTCGTTCTCTTTGAATCTAACCACTGTAAAATAAATACCCTTTAAAAACCAATGTAAAAAAAAACCCTGAAAAAAACACTGTAAAAATGCCCTTTAAAAAAAAATCACTGTAAAAAATAATTTGACAAAAAAAATGCACTATAACGCCCTGCAAAAAAACACTTTAAAAATGCACTGAAAAACACTAAAATGACCTGAAAGAGATAGTAAAAAATTATGAAACACAAAAGGCCCTTGGCAAGTTAGGAAGAACTTACCAACGAGAACGAACCAGGCGCCTCCACCAAATGTCGCGCTAGGGGTCGTCAGGGTTGATAAAATAGGCTGCGGTTTACCAAAACACTTATATTGATATCAGGTACAAGCACAATAATACACTTACGTAACTAAGTTGGGTAGCGTAGGGGGCAGCTTCTAGCCGAGTACTTTGTCAGCCTAAAGGGCTGGCGCTATTCGTACTATGCGTACTATTCGTGCGGCACCACAGTGACGCCTCCCCCGTCGGGACACGACGCCCTCCTTTGCATCTCGCTGGTACGCTTTTTATATGAACCCCTCAAGAACAGTTTATACTAACAGTTCAAACTGGTCAGGGTTCATAAAATAAAGGCGAGGCCAGCGATATGCAATCGCAGCACGTAGAGTGGTTTCCGAAATGTTAAATAAATAATATGAAAAATGTATAGAAATTTGGAAAAAATGATGAATATCTGGGGAAATATGACAATATAACATCAATAATTTACCCAAACATGTGATTAATTTGACCTTTTACGTCATGAAAAACATAAGTAGTATCACATAATCTCTAATGTTGTACTAATTGTTTAATAGGAATTTAATTAATCATAGTGCATTTCTTATTAGTAATAATTACTGGCTTCTTTTGGTTCACATCTGTTTGCGGTGTAGGATGAGTACAATGCAATTTGATGGGATGGGATGGGCAATTTTAAACAATATTTTTCTGTTGCTGTATCTTGACCGTTTTTTTTTTCGTTGATTTCCTGTCATCTATTGAACAATATACCTATGTACTATACTGAGAAAGAAACATATTCGACTCATCAATGACCCAGTACTCACAAGAAAACTTCATCTCTCGCTCATCGCCGCGCTGTTGGGGATTTATACCTTTTCTACCGATACTTCCACGGATTTTAACCTGCACAACTAGCCGCTACAATTCCCCCCTTGACTGTTCCTAATAACACCACAAGAGGCGCGTTACGTATGTATCCCTTTACTGTCCAGCAGCAAAAGCCTAGAACATCCCACTTCTCTCGCTCATTCATATATCTAGGGTATCCAGATTATAGCACAAACTGCCTGTACATGTTTTCCCTTTCCCTTCCAACCTCCAATCCTTTAAGTCTCGTGTCAATAGATTACATTTCCCTTCTCTTCAGACGCCCACCGTACGTTAATAATTAGGCTTGAAGTCTGCGTGAACTATCTCGGATAAAAAAAATCATTATACTCTGTGGAATAGTCTAATTTTTGCGGGATTTTTACAGTTTAAAAGAAAAAGTACAAAGAAATCTTTTGATTCCGTTATTGCAAATTGCAAATATCAGTAGGTAACAGTAATGTCAAATAACCCTACTGAAAACTTCTGAAAACTGACCAACCAACACTGACAAACAGCTAAATCCAGGTTGAATTTCTGACTTAGTGCTCATACCCATAAGTTATTATAAGAATAGATTTTCGAAAAACTTAAATTATGTTATGTTTATTCCATCATATTTCTTAAGTTTATGCCAATTAACACATTGTTAATTAGAAATTATGGCACATTGTCCTTCAAATAAAATATTTTTTTATTTGCTATTTCAGAAAGGTCGACACTTCAGGGCCTATTTATATTTGAAAGCGCAAACAGATTATTTTTATTATAGGTATTCGATGAAATAAAGGCGTATTAACAATGTTGCAATTTCTGTTAACATTTTTATACAAAAACATAACGCAATTTAAAATAAAATTTAGCTTACTCTTTAGGAATTTCGTACTAATGCAATGCATGTATAGAGAGAGGGAGATTTATTGACTATCGAGAACTTGAAAAAAATCCGATAATTGCAGGTTTTAGATTATAATTTCTAACGCTTCAATTTTACGATTTAGATAAAAACAATAATGGCCGCTTGCACAAAACTTTTAATTCAGTGTTAAATCCTAATTAAGTGTTACAAAACAAAATACCACAATATTTTAAAGTAAAATTTTATTTTTTTAAATAATCCCCTTTAAGACTTACATATTTAGCAGAACGTTCATAAGCCCTTTAAAAAAATTCTTTATCTTGGTCTGCAAACCACTCCTCAACGGCACATATGGCTTCGTCATTAATTTGTCGAAAATCTTTTACCTTTCAGAAGTTTTTTGAGTTTTAGGGACAAATAATAGTCTGACGGTGCTAAATCCGGTGGTTAACCAATTCAAAACCAATTTCATCAATTTTTACAGTAATATCAACGACTTGTGAGCAGGAGCGTTGTGTTGCAAAAAGAGCACACTTTTGGCAAGTTTTTCGCGGCGGTTTTTCACAATTTTCTTAGGTAATTTAGTTAGCAACTCAGTATAATATGCTCCTGTTATACTTCTACCCTGTTCCAAATAATCTACAGAATTATCCCATCATTGTCCCAGAAAACTGAAGCAAGAATCTTGCCAGCCGATTTGTGAACAGGGATTTGTTGGATCTTGGAGAACCACTCTTTGGATTGCTCTTTAGTCTCTGGGTTATAGTGATGGACCCACGTTTCGTCCATAGTAACAAGCCGGTCGAAAAAGTTTGAAGAATCTTCTTCAAAACGGCGGCAGATTTCCTTCGACGTTGTCAATCGAACGCGCTTTTGACCAGTATTCAAGCATCTCGAAATACATTTGGCCGAAAGCTTTCTCATACCCAAGTCGTGATGAACGATGTGAAATACACGTTTATAGGAAATGTGCTCTGCTTCTGCTATACGTTTTTTAGCAAACCCAATTCGTCGATCTTCTAAAATCATATCATAGACAAAAGTCTCGGCAACGAAGGGGGTATTCCGGGGTATAGAGTGCATGGAGGATGGAGGGGGGAAATTTTTTGCTAGGAATGTGGTGGGGCTAGTTAGGACGTAAACATACTAAAAGTCCCCGCCCCTAGCCCGTCCGCTTCAGATGGAGGGGGATAGAAAGGTCCCTTTATTTTGGGTTTTCACTTATAACTCGAAAACGGTGCATCCTAGCGAAAAATTAAAGCTTATAAAATTTACAACAAGATTAGTTCTATACTTGGTTGAATTAAGAAAGGATTCAGATTTCCGTATACTGTGAGCGTATCAAACGTGAAGCCTGTTTATTTGTTGCTTGTTATGAAAACATCGTACCCCAGAGGTCCAGTTTACGAACTTTAAGGAAATAATGTGATTGAATCAAGAATGGTAGTAGAAAGAGATAAAATAGCATTGGGGTGTTGGAGCTCAGGTGTGTTGCTGTCTCTGTTGTCCTCTCAACAGCTCAGCGGTTGACGTAAAATTACCAATCGATGGACGTGAAGCAAAAGTCCATGGGCGGAGTATATATGCACTTTTAGGGTATAAAAGTAACGTGATTTTTTGCACAGAAAATTTAATTACTACATGTTTATATAATAAAATTTAACAGTATGTTTCCCAATACGGAAGCTTAAATACAAGAAGCCAATCCCCTACTGATTTTCAAATAAAATTCATTTGGTATTATCATACAAAATGCAAATTTTATTACAGTTTGCCACAGGCATTGATTTATTTTTTTTAAATCCTAGATAGCATATTAAGTGAAATTGCCATTTTTTAAAGATAGTTACGAATACAGTTTTGAAAATAATGCTTACAATTTTGTACCTTCGTTTCTCATACAATAATTTTTACTTTTATATTGACCTTGTACATTTTGACACAAAATGGTTATTATTTAATGTCAAATTAAAGCGCTGTTATCGCATCAGTCTATTAATATGTAAAAATTGACTCCCGTTATTATTCTGTGAATAAACTGCTACGGTAGGAAATGTATATATCTATGGGCTACTTATCAAAAATTAACGTTGATTAAAATTGATATAAATGTCACAGTTGACAACAATGTTTTCCTTAAGTGCGGGCTTTTGCCCCGGTCTACGCTACCTATGTATAAAAGTAAAAATTTGGCATCTGATGCAATGCACAAAATATCACTGCCGCAGTTGTAGAAAAAGTATAGTGTACAAAACGTTTAAATAACACGTCAGTTTCAAAACTTGTACAATATACATACTATAATTGCAGACTTTGTTCCCTTGTTTCGTTTCCATAATTTTTAGTCGTCCAAAAACACACAGTTACACTTCAAAATAAACACAAGACCGGTTAGGTCCATTTTTTTACGCTCGGCAGCTACACGACCGCTTTCGATTGCCCGAATGTAACGCCGATGTTAAATATTTAGTTTTAATGCAGGCCTTGGTCAGCTTGGGTAACTTAACAAAAATTTAACACTGTATTAAAATTTAACACGTTGGTAGCTAATCCCGAGTTAAATTATTTATCTTTCTGCAACCCTCTGTAAGTTTTTCGGAATTATATTGTTTTATATTATTCTTTGCATACAAGCCTTTATAATAATTACCATCTTAAATAATTAATTATTCTGTTGCAGATTATTTTTCTGGGGGTTAATAAATGAGTTTTTGTTTGATTTGATACCTCCAGCAGCAACTATTTTGAAAAAAGAACAAGTGGGCTGCCTTTCTGTTTCTGGTGGAATTTTACTTGTCACGAACTATTATCATTCCAGTAATTTTTGTTTACAATCGAAACACACCTATTAAACGTATTATCTAAGCAATTTGTTTCATTATAGGAATTCCTTTTAACTAGACGCAGGCAATAATATTACGCCATACTTTGAACACCATATAATAAAATACATGTAATCTTGAATCTCGGAATAACAAAATCTTAAAATGGTAAATAGTGTTTTTATACATATGTATCATTCATAAGTTCAGAAGAAACATAAGCATACATATATTTACAATCACGCTTTATAACGTCCTTGGGCTCCATTTGTTTTAGATTTTGTTTATGTTTACTAACTACGCTTTTTAAAAATTTCTCATAGTGAAAATCATAATGGAAATGGACACTGACCATGACGAAGCTTAAATGCGTTAGATTTGTTTATCGCACCAGACCTCAACTTGCTATATTTGTAGAAATGTACCTGGCACCAAAAAAATGTGACAATAACTATTTATCATAATATTTAGCACCGCAATACAATCGACACATTATGGTTATCTGTACGATAAATAGGTTTATGGTGTCTACAACTTACAGGTCTCTGAACCAACTAATTCTGATAATTTTGATCTGTAGGCCAAAATAAATAGTGTATTGCAAAAATGTTCCCAGAGCGCAGCTACAGTTGCGCAGTTTTATCTAACTAGAGGGAGTACTTTATGCAGCAAATAAACTATAAATAAGACTTTAGAGAACTGGAGAGTTTGAAGTTTGAACCCCCTAAAAAAATGCTGTGCTTATCGAAAATTCGGTCACAGTGACACAGTATACGATTTAATTGTTTAAAGCATTTCAAATTAGGAAGTTTCCATTTTTTTCATTTTCTCTTAAAAAGTAGTCCTAAAAATGTAAAAAACATGTGTTTTTTGTTTTTAATTATCTGTAGAAATAAAAAAGTTATCGTCCTTCAAAGTCTGAGATGCTACGCTCACGTTGGCTGAGGCTCGATGACGTCAATCGCCACCACGCCGTCAACAGCGGAATAGGCGCCCGTTTACTCTTTAGTGTTATTCTTACCGGACAGGATACAATGCATGAAAGTAGGGTAGAAGCACCTGTTGTGGCCACTGACCCCTTTGTGGCCATTTTACAGAAAAATAATAAATATTAAGACATCTATTAAATGTGACAACAATGTTCATATGTCAATTCCCAATCTAATGTGCCTATAGAGCCATCTACTTTAAATTATATACAACAAAAGTGGCACAGTTCATAGTTAAATGTCAATAAAAGAGCAAGTGTTTCCTCGTCGTCGCATTCTTAATCATTTTGTTAAGGATTACCATGTAAGGAAATCTTTATTATTTAAAAAATATTAATGGATATTCATTTTTCTACATAGTTTTCGTAAATGTAATATAATAATAAATAAATTATATAGTTTAAAATCCAAAATTTAATAAACGTTATATAATTATTCAGGTGGCCACTAGTAGAACAATCTTTTGCTGGTGTTTTCTAATTGTGGCCACCACATGGCTAGAAATGGGTCAGCTAACAACCATTTCTGGCCATGCATTAGTTTTGCGGTAGGTATTTTTTATTTTATTTTTTGCCTTATTCATAGTATTTTTTTCTAGAGTCAAAAATTGCTTCTGGCAAAAAAGTTATGTTCAAGTATTCTGAAGCTATGCAATCTGCTCTTCACGCCATCAGGGAAGAAAATATGTCAGTTGCAACTGCATGCAAAGTGTTTAAAGTGCCAAGAACCTCAGTTAGAAAGAGTTAGAAGAGAAAATAATGAGAAAACTGTAGCAGAGGAACAAGAAGAATGCTTTGAAACAAAAAAATAAGGAAACAGTCATGAAGAAAAATGAAGAAAAAGAAAACAACAAAGAAACAATAGTAGGGAAAAGAGAACGTCCCGACATGGAGAGGAATGAGGAAACGGTAGCAGAAAAAAAAGAACATCCCGAAATAGAACAAAATGAGGAAACAGTAGCAGAGAAAAAAAGAGCACCCCAAAATAGAAAATGATGAGGAAACAGTACCAGCGAAGAAAAACACCCCGAAAAAAACAGAATAATAATATGGAAACAGTAGCTGAGAAACAAGAAGAATGTCCCGAAACAGAAAAAAATAAGGAAACAGTAATGAAGAAAAATGATAAAAAAGAAGAGAATAAAGAAACAATAGTAGAGAAAAAAGTACACCCAGAAATAGAACAGAATGAAGAAACAGCGGCAAAGAAAAAAGAAAAAATATGTACCCTTGACAAGACGACAGAAAACGAATACTTACCCAGTAATGACTTCAAGGAAATCGAAATAAACAAGGAGAATCCCAATCGAGACGTTAGATTTTTTAAAAAGATGTCTGTCAGTGAGGTTTTGAAAGACATTTTAATTTATCCAGAAGACACGTTTAATGCTCCAACTCCACAAAGAAAAAGATTGCGCCTACCGTCAGTCATGACGCATGATAAATGGGTTGAGCTGAAGCCAAAGAGAAAAAACCAAAGAATGAGAAAAGAAAGCCTGAAAAGAAAAATACTGAAGGAAAAAGAGTTAAAGCCAAAATTTATGAATGTAAAAAATACCCAAAAAAAGACCAAAGAGAAATAGAAGGAAAACACCAGTAAAGATGTGAAATTGCTGCAACTTCAACTGCACTAACGGTAGGAACACCTGTTATTTTGAAATACGATAATGAATTTTATCCTGCAAAAATCGTTCAAATAGAAAACAAGGAATTTTATTGTTGTGCAATGACCAAGACTGTTGGGATCTGGAAGTGGCCCGAAAAAAATGACTTACTCTGGTATAAACTAAACGATATTTTAATGAGAATTGAAAAGCCAAAGCAAATTAACTCAAGAGGAGTATATGCGGTTCCTGAATTAAGAATGTTACTTTCAAATGACTGATTTTTTAAATGTTTTATTTGTATTTTTATTTCAAAATATTTTTGTGCAGACATTTTTGATTATTTTTTTATTTGTGTTACAATACAAGTTGGGTAGGTAAGAATAGGTATTTATTTTCTTTTTAGGTACGTACCTACTTTCTGTTCTTAATGTGGCCACAAATGGTGCGTCTGGTGGCCAAAACTGGCAAAATGTGGCCACAAATGGTGAAAACCGATTTAAAGTAAAAAATATAAAATATTTAATAGATACAAGTCCGCATTCCCACGTAAAAAATCTTTTTTTAAAAGATAAACTACCGTAAAATTGTACCCACACAATTTAAATCAATAACTGGCATACATGTAATTTTTACAGTTTTCCAAAGTGCGTAAATTGCTAAAAGTGGCCACAACTGGTGCTTCTACCCTAAACACGCGAAAGCAGAAGCGGGCCGCTAGCCCGGCGACCATGGGGCGACAGAGTTCTGTATTTTGACGTCACGGCCGATAAAAGCCGCGCGCGAAGTTATTAAATAAGAAATTGAATAAGTTCGTCAATTTTGAAGATATCGAGATAATTTTTTTTTGTTTGACAAGTTAAGTGAAAGACTATTAAATGATGTTGAAGTTACTCGATATTTCTGACATAGGAAACTTCCTAATTGTATGTATAATATACTATTACTGTAGCGTGTTGTACTTCTCAACAAGGTCGCCTTAAATAAATTCACAAAATTTGATAGGCGGTGGGTTTTCGGGGTGGGAAAAGCAAATCTAGATATTTTTAGCAGTTTTTCTTAATTTACTCAAAATTTGGAGGGTGTACGGGTCAAACGGACTTCGGATTTGGATTCAGCGCATTAAAATACATATTGATAGATGGGTCTGCTCAAATGTACAGACCACTTTTTTTTGTGTGCCGGTGTAGCTAGAAATTGCAATTCAACTTCGGAGGACTGATTGCTTGTGCCTGTAACCAGGGCACCTGCAGGGCACCACGTGGTGACGGTGGGCAACAGAACCGCCTGGCAGAGTCCTGGGTTAACGGCGGGTATGCCGATTCCTTTTAATTTAATTTCCTTTAAATGAATTACTTTCAATGTATTGTTTTGTCCTTTTATATAAATATATGTATATCGTTTCGAGGACTTGAAAGAAGATTATACGCCTTAAAAAATTTGGGTACTACTTTTCATAAATTAAAGCGGCTTAAGCTAAAAAAAGAGATTAGTAAAATCAAGTTTTATTTTTAAATTATAGGTCTAGGATTTTCATTTTGGGTTCAAATTACTAAGGACACACCGCTTTAACAAAATCTAAAGAAAATGGAAGTGGAAAGATCTTTGGGTTAAACGTAGTCGAGGCACACCGTGTCTTGCATAAGAAAATAACATCACAATAACAGCTATATACTTAATAGGTACAGGATCTTCCAACGAGAACTGAACAGGGGCTCATTTTTGAGCTTCCTTGTATTTAAAGAAAAATCTAAAATAGCCAATCGATGTACTTTTTCCTGCAGAATTCAAAAATGAAACCAAAAATTTATTTGAACCAGAAACAAAAGAGTTACGCTATGGCTATGGATAAGGTGTTTTTTAAATGGAACATAGCTTTTTTTATACGATTTTCGGAACGAGTGATTTTTTTTATGTCCGTTCTGATTAAAATATTTAATATTGTGACAGCTATTTTTATTAAATTTTAATGTTTTATCCAGTATAATTGTATAATTTAACTTCAACCTGTTTGAAACATACACTAGGTAATAAAGGTAAAATCACCTTGAAATCCTTCAAAGTCAAAAAATTTGACAAATTTACTATAACATATATATATATATATATATATATATATATATATATATATATATATATATATATATATATATATATATATATATATATAATTTCTGTGAAAATTTGCAATAAATCTTCTCCTTGCTTCTCTTGCATTTTCTTGGCATTTGTAGAACAAGATAACAATCTGCAATCTCTCATCTAATGAATATTTCATTTCGGCAATATTATAGTAAATGTCAAATTTTTTGACTTTGAAGGATTTCAAGGTGATTTTACCTTTATTACCTAGTGTATGTTTCAAACAGGTTGAAGTTAAATTATACTGGATAAAACATTAAAATTTAATAAAAATAGCTGTCACAATATTAAATATTTTAATCAGAACGGACATAAAAAAAATCACTCGTTCCGAAAATCGTATAAAAAAAGCTATGTTCCATTTAAAAAACACCTTATCCATAGCGTAACTCTTTTGTTTCTGGTTCAAATAAATTTTTGGTTTCATTTTTGAATTCTGCAGGAAAAAGTACATCGATTGGCTATTTTAGATTTTTCTTTAAATACAAGGAAGCTCAAAAATGAGCCCCTGTTCAGTCCTCGTTGGAAGACCCTGTACAAGATAATTAAATGGTATTCAGAAAGAAAATTGGAAGCCCTAAAACCAATTTCAGAATTCACAAATCTTCTGAACGATGTTTGCAAAGAAAATACGTATTACGCTTTTCATAGAAATTGAGACAGCAAAATTTATATGTGGATGTAACATAAATATTAATTTAATAATCCATACGGAAGGCTGATTTTAATAAAAAGCAGTTTGCTTTTACTTTCATTATTTCGCCCCATTGTCTGTTAATCAGGAATTTGCAATACTGGTTCCGCTGAATAAAATTTGTAACCGGCAACAGCGTAATGACTCCGATTTAAAGGGATTAGGTCATTGCTAAAAGATCAAAGGAAGTTCACTCGGTGTTCTCTCTTGTTAACCTTATTTACTTTTTTGGTTGGCCCGTTCCTAAAGGTGCCGCCTTTGTGCAAAAACGTTTATTGCCGCCACTGCCTCGCACCGTTTTTTTTCATGTTTTACTTTTTATAGAATGAAATTGGAACAAACATCTTTTAATTTTCTTTTTTCTTTAATTTTTAAGATTATAATGAATTTGAATGAACCAAAAAAAATTATAATAAATTTAAACAAGTTCTAAAAATACGTGTACGCACATACCTTTACAGAACACATGTTATGGTTCAACCATTAATTGGAAAACCCGAAATTGGAAAACAAAATTCATATCCCACGTCGGGAAATAAATGTTTGTAATCGCAAACGTCATTTAAATCTTTACCATCAACATCCCTGCTAAGGGATCAACATTTTGGACTTGTAAAGCTAAGTTCAAGCCCATACAGGACTTCATTGACTCTTCCGATGATAGTCTTTAAAACTCCGTTAAAAATTTATACAAATCGTGGCATTCTTTTAACAGCTCGAATCTTTCCTCTAAGGAAGCGTTTGGTGTGTCTAGAATATTGAAATAGAAATTGACTTTAAAATTGACGTTTGAATTTAGAATTGGTTTATCTTTTGCTTTATAAGAAAACTGTGAAGTTTTTCTCTCTGACGAACAGAAGGAAAAGTAGGCTCTATATTCTATATCAAGAGTTAGTGCATAGTCTGACGAATTTATAACAAAAGATTTAAAAGCTTCCTCTGTTCTTATGGACTGAATATATCTGATCCAATTTTGTAGACAAGCCACTGGCACTGATTCAGAAATATTGAGATCAGGATTTTAAGCAATTTTACTTAACACACCAAATAATAACAGAGCAGACAAATTCGAATGATTTGATTTTATTCATCAATCAAAGAACCTCATCTCATGTGTTGCTTTTCGATCGTTTCCATATTTTTCTGATGCGCCATATCGACCGAGATAAATTCAAAGCATTTTTAATCACGGAAATATCCTTTGTAAGAAAGATTTTGCCGCCCCTTCAAGCTGCCGCCCTTGTGTGCGGTGCACAATTTGCACACTTTCTAGGAACAGGCCTGCTCTTTGACCTAAGTATATGGTGCCCGTTAGAAATATATAATTTCATAACATCCACTTCCTTGGGTGTTGCCAAAAAATTCCTAGATCTGAAATGACGTGATGTTGGTTCCCTGTTAATGGAGATCAATGTTTTACTTATTTTAATTTAGCGAGCCGGATGCTTTCAATCAAATACATATTAAGAAATAATTCAGTTGCATTTAATTAATAATTTAAAAAAAAACTTGCTCTTAGCGAACTGCAAAAGAAAACCGTAATTGACTGGTATTATTATTTTTAAACTCCAAATTTTAAAATCATAGCATAAAAATAAACATTATAGTTCATTGGATTTTTTAGTTTAAAATTTCATCAAGGATTTCTTACCATTATGTTACGTAGGTATGTGTGTTTTTACGATTTACGATCATCACGCATTTGTGTAATAATATCATAACAATAAACATTATGATATAATTTAACTTCCTAGAAATAGATGCGATACGATAACATTGTTAAATTTATTGTATTGTTTCATTTTTTTAAATCGTCACGACAGTAATAATAAGTTAATAAGTAATAAAGTTTTACCACAGAATAGCTAAGAAATTTCAAATTCAGGCTTTTCGGTACCGTCAATTGGGGTGACTTGATACATTCTTGAAATTCAATTGCTTGTATTTTTGGAATGGATAGACCTAGGAAGTTCATATACCCCTTAAAAGTTCAGTCTCGATCTCTAGTTTATATAGTCAAAGTGCCATAACGTTATGAGTTTTAGTTTCTGTAAGAGAAAAAAAAAAGTTGGTGTATCAAGTCACCCCGTGGGTCGGGGTGACTTGATACACGTGTTTATTTCTTTATAAATATCATTTCACCAGATGTAATGGGTGACTTGATACACAAAAATAATTTTTTAAACAAGGTTTAATTAAATAAAAATACATTAAAAGGCTTATTAATGCAAAACATATGAAAAATTGACGTTTATTTGATATAAAAACGGGATTATCCCTTTATACAGTAAAGAAAAATTTACAATACAAATAACTATAAAACATTAAAAGGAAATTTGAAAAGCCTGAAAACGATGCATATATGCGGGTCCCAAGCACCTTTTTGTATTTGCTTGGCATTTTACATGTGTATCAAGTCACCCCATCCTGGAACAAAATATGTTATTTTTATTGTCACATTAACAATTTTTGTTTTTTTACTTTGAAACTTTGTGATATGCTAACTAATATATAAGCTAACTTACCACCAAATTTCATGAAAATCGAACGTACAGAACCTTAGCTACACATCACAGTTTACGGACCACCAGAAACACCACGTTGTTTTGTTTTGATTTAAACCGGTACTGAGGCACGTGTTTTAGTTTTGTGGCGCCAAAAAGGGTAGGAATCACTCACACATAGTCCCTCGCGATAATCAAAGACAAATAAACTGTTTACGACGGTGGGTCTAAATTTAGACATATTAAGCAAGTAATGCGTCAAAACGTATCAAGACACCCCGTCGTATCAAGTCACCCCAATTGACGGTATAACCTGTTTGAATAGGGATTATGTAGGTACCTCCTTAATTATATATAGGTATTAATTATATATACTTAATCCAAATAAACCTGACATATTTTTTTGTATTCTCTATATAAATTAATATTTATATTGGTTGTTTATATCCATTTATTTTGGTCTTTATTACCAAAAAAAAAAATTTTCTTCTACGAATTTTCATACAAAATTCGAAACTTGCAAAATGTAATATTACTCAATTTCAGAGTTAATTTATTTTCTTGATTATTTGACAGAGGTTAAAGGATTTCGTGGATAAGAAACGTTACATTTGAATAAAAGGAATTTTTAGCAATGACCAGAACGAAGTTTGTGCAAGGACAATCGGATAATTTTCTGAAAGTTGATGCTTCTATGATGGAAACAACCGTAACACAAAGAAGAATTACTGTCCGGACAAATAAGGCGGCTCTCCACATGTTACTCGTCAAAACGCACACCTTTGTTTCCGAAGTTACATTCCTCGTCCGATTGGTTGATATGTTGCTAAGAGAAAAAAATAGGTAAATCGGATGTGTTCAAAACGTACCCAGAACGTCTACGAACATTAGCTTGTCTACTTACCGTAAGACCTATCTAATAGGGAGATTTTGCAAGCAGAAATTCCAGACACGCTAACCCCTAAACGCTAAAATATAAGGTAATGTTTGAAACATGCGATTTATAAAACCTTAAAAATCAAAGAAATGTTAAAAGCCTTCCCCATTTGTGGTCGGTTTCGAAATTAAATTAGTAAATGTAGCAAAAACTCTGATTAAAACACCACTCTAAAGTTTAGCCTTTATGGGTTAGCGTGTCTGGAATTTCTACTTGTAAAATCTCACTAATAATAATGGTGACGTAAAAGTAAACCCAAGATGCGAATGATACAGCACGTGTTTGAGGATTCATTTTTAATCAATTAAATGAAATTACTCTTTGTACGTTGATCACCTTGGTCACGCTCTAGCAACGATGCATAGTAGAGCTCAATGATCGAATCGGGCTTCGTACTCAATGCAGCAGCAGATTTCGAGGATTTACAATGGGTTTGTTCAGTTTCAATGAATATGTAAACATTATTGCACAATGAGTCAATCAAAACACACATACACAAAATTACATCGATTGGACGGATAATAACAAAAATATTAAGGTTTAAAATTCGACCAAATTAAAAGAAATATAGTTTCTAACCTGACGTCACCCTACGAACTGGGAACAACGAACAACTGAATATAACCGGCAATGTGGAGACTCACAATGAAGGATACAGCAACACCGCCATGTGCCCTATAGACCGTTTAGTACTCACAGAAAATATTTATATTTTGTGTAACTGTTGTAGCATTTTTAAATACTCCAATTAGTTTTTTGAAAATTTTCTGGAGTGCTTAAGTGTTTTTAAATATAACGATGAACTACAACAGAAATAATAGTAAAACCCAAATATCATTGTGGAATAACCTCAGCATGTTACTTTACTACATGCTAAGTTTTTGCCACCGTTATTCAGTGAAATTTTGAAAATAAAATTTAAAGAACAAGAAGTACAAGGATTGGAAGAAAAACAGGAACAATTTAAAAACACTTCTCAGGAGAGCTGTGGTAAACTAAAATAAAAACAAAAATATGAAAAAGACAGAGTGATGGAATTACACAGCCAAAGATAATAGAGAAAAAAACACAAATGGCAAAGGCACTTGAGTATTAAAAGCTTAAGGGTCTATGAAGAATATAAAGAAAAATGAAAAGAAATAAAGACAGCGATCAACAGACTAAGCAAATATCGTGAATAAAATTTTGACACAAAATAACCGAAACTATAGGGACAATCAAAAATTAGTTTATGGTACATTACAACAATTATGACAGAAAAAAGATTATAGTGTAATTAGCATAAAAGATAATGAGGGTCATATAATTACGGAGGAGGAAGAAATAATGGAAAAATGGCGACAACATTTTGAAGAATTGGCAAAAATAGAAATAAACAAAGCAGAAGAACAGGAACAAATAAATTATAAAGAAAGATATTTGATTTAAGATGAAAAATATCAGGCTATACAGAAGATAAAACTAGGAAAAGCACTATGTAAAGACAATATATCCCCGAAATGATAAAATATATGGGACAAGAAAGAACAAATCAATTAAAGGGTATATGGAACAAGATAATGATAAACATGAAAGTATTAAAAGAATGGAATACAGGGATTATACTTTCATTACACAAAGAGGGAGACAAAACAGTCAGCAGCAATTACAGGGGAATCACGCTTAATAGTGTGCCAGCAGAACTTTTAACCAGAATACTGGAAAGAAGAATAACAAGCAAGATATATAAGAAAATGCAATAGAAGATACTCAGTGTGGATTTCGCAGTGGAAGAAGTACACAAGACCTCATATTCACGATAAGGCAAGCCAGCGAAAAAATTATCAATAAAAACAGGAAAATACAGGTGTGATTCATTGTCCTCGAGAAGGCGTTCGACCGAATAAGAAGGGAAGACATAATATGGAAACTCTAGAAATAAGAAATATAGACAAGAGAGTTGCAGTAACAAAATCAATGTACAAAGATAATAAAAATATAGCAAGACCAATAACAAAGGATCAAGAGAATTTTAAACACAAATCGTATTTAAACAAGGGAGTCCGTGTTAGACGATGTAATAAATAGAGCAAATACAAAAATGAGAAAATTAAAATTTGGGTATTGGCAAATGGTACAAACAAAATTAAGTAAACTAAAGTTTTCAAATGATATGGTCATTGCGGCAGATATAGAGCAGAGCCTACAATATAACCTGGAAATACTGGAAATGAAATCAAATAAAATTAACATAACGATAAATTTTAATGTAGAGAAACCAAGGGGTACGATCATATCTGGAAAAAATAAAATATACAACATTAGATTACAAGGAAGAAAAATAGAACAAGTAGAAAGCTTTAAATATTTGGGATCCATAATAGAGAATAATGGGAAAATAGGCCAAGAAACAAATAATGATAGAATGAAGAAAACAGGAAAGATATTTAATAATATGCCAAAGAAAAACTTTTTCGGAAAAAAGAAAATACCTAAAAAGGTTAAAGTGGAGGTTGTCAAAAAAGTAGTACATCCAACAATAACTTATAGCAGCAAATCGTGGACCCTTTCAGAAAAGCATAAACCGCGGATAAATGCAGTGGAAATGAGATTCTTAAGGAGAATCGAAAATAAAACAAAACGAGACAGAATAAAGACCGAAACGTAATAATATAGGCAAGATCTTGAATTAAAATTCATAAACGAATCAATAGCTGAGGGTTAATTAAGGTGGTTCGGGAACATATTATGTCGTATGCAGAATTATAGACTGACAAGAACAGTTTACGAAACGCAAGCTACAGGGAAGAACAAAAAGGGCAGACCTAGGAAAACTTGGGACGACAGAATTAAGGAGAAAGCGGAGAAACGCGAAATCAAATGGGAAAGGTTAACCCAAGACAGAAACAAGTGGAGAGAGAAATATGAAAGAAGCAAATAATCTCAACACCACACTGCCTTACACCTAACGGTAGAAAGGCATGGGGTTAAGTAAGTATCTTGGATGATTATGCATAAATATCCGTTTTAGGTTATAAAATATTTTGCGTTGACTATTTTCTCAGTTCTCATAATATTTCTGCGTAATAGCAGTATAAATTTTAATAAATATTGGAAGAAAGTAATTTCTTCAGTACTTGCAACTTATTTCTGGATTCCGGGCAGTTACTAAAATAGGACAGACCTAATATTATTAGTCCTAACAGGATTTTAAATAAGTAAGCATAAAGTAGTTTGCAAGGATGCAGTAGTTTGCAATCGTTGGATTTTATTGTCAATTTCGTCATCAGCATCTCAAAACCTGTAAAAAATATTAAAATCAAGGACAAAGCTCAAGTCGGAATTTGTTGTCCAATAAGATTATTATTAATGATGTTTTAATTCTTACAAAAAACGCAATATAAAAAAATATTATTTTAAAAATAATAATTTAAAGATTTTTAATAATAAGCTCGCACCTGTTTTAGAATCATTATGGTTTATTAATTTTTTAGTTTAAATTTACCTCAAGGATCGGCGATTGTCTGATTACGTACATAATATGTATTTCAAAGACTAAAAAACGAATTTGTATCGTAAATTAGTATACAATAATATCGTAACGATAAACATTAAAGTATGATATAATTAAGCTTCCCAGAATGGAATTGATACTAAGATATTCGTAATAATATGTCGTATTTTATTTTTAACGCAACTACAAATTTGTTAAAGTTACACCACAAAACAAATAAGGCAAATTCAATATCCTTGCATATTTATCACAAAAATTGCTTACCACAATTTTTCGAGACAATATAAGTTCAAATATTAGATTCCACTTGTTCCATAACAAGAGTAGTGCAGCAAAAATCAGTACCTAGTGAAGTGAAATAATAATAAAAAAACGGGATTGGGTAGTGAGCATAGTAGGAAAGGGGTCCAAAAAATGGGACGATTTTGACATTATATGACGTGGAAAAATTCCACTTTAGTAAAATTGTAACCAAAAATGAAACCACGTTACATTTTTGGTTCCAGTAAATTCGCCGAGTTAGGATTTTAGGTGTTATAGTGATGTTTAATAGCGATGTAACGAAGAAATGTTGTAGCTCGAACAGAAAGGGATGGTATATTAAAATGTCACATATCAGAAGCAAAAAAAGTTGATGTAACTACCAGGCGCGGCCCGTGAGTTTTTTTTTACAGATGGGTCAAAATTTTGTGGGCAACTAGTGATATCAACGCAACAAGCAAAATACACTTTTTTAATTAAGGAAGGTTTTTTTATTAAAAAACCTTACTTAATTAAAAAAGTGTATTTTTATTGAAAAGTGTACATTCTTATGTGCCAAGAAATTATTTACCTACAAATAAACACCTCACAAATCATAAAATAGGTACTGCAGTATATTGAAAGTTGCTACTCTAGATGTTTATGATTTTTTTCTATGTATTTTAATACTCTAAATTAGTAGATTGTTAGCGGCTTCCCGTTTTGATACGTTTAGCATCTCCTCAATAGAGGTCGCGCCTTGTACTAAAAGCTCCGAATAAATGGTCTAAATTCTGAGCTAAAAGTAT
The DNA here is from genome assembly GCA_963971165.1 of Philopedon plagiatum. Taxonomy (NCBI): domain Eukaryota; kingdom Metazoa; phylum Arthropoda; class Insecta; order Coleoptera; family Curculionidae; genus Philopedon; species Philopedon plagiatum. Next base: position 14,687,007 of record OZ020196.1, on the reverse strand, counting down.
GATTATTCGTAAAATAAAATTAGGGACGCTGCCGAAACTCCATGGAAGCTGTAGTAGATATTAGATTGCCAACAATTTTAAATATATTTTATCGAGGAACAACTTGTTGCCAATACATCTTCTAGAGCCGATCTAATTTTTTAAATAACAAAAATTTTAAAAAAATTTACGCCAACACAGACTCGAACCCTCGACCTTTTGGTCAACTCGCTGAGATTCTACCTCTGGACTACGCGGGTAATGTAAGAAAACGGCTCCGATGCCGTTATATTTGATATTTGATGCCTAGCGCTGGCCTGACAGAGATCGTATTTATAATTTTTTATGTTTAATCGCTAATTAATAATAATACATTAATACAATGCAAATACAATGCAATATTAGCTACCTAATTAGTTTTTCTTTTTACGAACCAAATGTTTTGAAAGAGTATATTTTACGGGGCGGTTTGTGTGTATTTCCATAGTGGGAGTGGCCCGATATTATTGGTGTGCCGTCGACCAATTGTATCTCTTTTTAACTTCCTAAAGCGCATTTGCGCGTATGTCTGTTTCTCTTTTAGTTTTAATGAATCTATATCGTCCATATAAGCCTATGAGGTCAATTGAAAATACGACCCAGCCCGGAGCAAGCTTGGATAATCTTTCAACGCGATGGCTTGGCTTGATTCTTTCTTCAGCAGTTTTCGCATGGAACTTGCATTTTTTTGAAACAAAAGATTCTTTTTTGGTTTTAAAAAATTAAAAAATAAATTATTAGGTAGATCATTAAAAATTTTAGGTGGGTCATTGACCAAATGCCCTTATGGACGGGCCGCGCCTGGTAACTACTAAAAAAATTAATTTTTTAATTTTTTTTTAATTTATAAGCAGGTACGCTAGCTACATCTTAATATTTGAATAGTTCTGAAATTAATAACTAAACCAAAACTTACTAAGAGACAATGTTTATTTCATAAACAGGAGTTTAGGAGCATTTTCGCAATGTAACGCTAATTTTAAAATGTGTTCATCAATATGTTCCTGTCCAATTGTAAGGTTATTTTTTCTTACATAAAAAGAAAAATGGGAATCATGCTTGCTGGTTATTCTGTGATTATGCTACCAATTTTTAAAATGTTATAATATTGTGTAGATGTAATGATAAGCTAAAACTTGACAAATCATGGTCTAATGATGATTACAAATAAATGACTGGCCTTGTTTCAATTACTAACTCATAGAAAAAGGATAAGTCGCACAAAATTGGATAGTGAGACAAACAAGTAATTAAAATTGTAATGTGGCGTAGTATTCTTTATTAGGAGGCATTTTTTCTATACATTTAAAATAATAGAATAATTGATAGAGTACAATAAAAATCAGTCATGCTCTGCATGTGCCCAAAATTACTGAATCATCTGCAACAGCTCCTTTTTAAATTTAAATATACAGGGTGTTTACAAAATGCGTCAGGATACTTGAACATGTGATTCTACGTAGTAAAATAAAGGTAGTAAATCATGTAACAAAAATTCTAAATCTCAATATTTTCCTAGTTACAGCCTATCAAAGTTCAATTTTTTTTCTTTTTAACATATTTCGACTATTTCTTAACTAATCAATTTGATATTTGGCACAAAGACACAGCTTTATGATTTATATAATTCTGTTATAAAAATGTTTCTCTACTGTGCCACCAGAGGGCACTTTACCTGAAACCCAAATTTATTTTTACCATATCTTTTTTGTTTTAACAAATATTTCAAAACGAGCATGTCATTTCAAAGATAATAAAATACCAAATAAAAAGATACTTTTCATCCGAGTCGATAAACCCCACCGTTTAGTTGCAAATTAGAATTAAAGATTTTATTATCATTAAATCAGTTTTTCAAATAGAAGCAGAAAACCATGTTACCATGGTTCAAATTTAGTTAAATCTGACAATAACCTAATCGAAATTTTAATAAAAATTATACAATATCTAGAAGGGTATGGGACAATTAAATAACAACGATAACGTTTTTTTATTTATTTCTAATTTTATTTAATTAAATGAAAGTAACACCAAATTAATACTTTAAAAAAGGAAAAAAATTGCTAGCTATTATTTTTTATTCCTTATCTGCCAAATAACATTTTGATTAGGATTTTATGATGGCGACTTGATTTTTGCTTCCATTTGAAAAACAGATTTGTTGATAATAAAATTTTTAATTGTACCTAATTTGCGACAAAACGGTGAGGTTTATCGACTCGGATGAAGAGTACCTTTTTTGTTTAGTATTTTATTATATTTAAAATTACATGCTCGTTTTTGCAATATCTGTCAAAACAAAAAATATAAGGGAAAAATAAAATTTGGGATTCAGGTAAACTGCCCTCTGGTGGCATAGTAGGGAAATATTTTTATAACAGAATGATATAAATCGCTAAACTGACTCTGAGTCTCTGTGCCAAATATTAAATATAAATTTCCCTACGGACTTACCATTCGCCACGTTTTGGATGGATTTTCGTTATCGTCCATTCTTCATCGCCACAATCCTACAAGATGATGCAAAAGGGATGCAGTTGGAAGTGGCTTGCTTTGATAAAGGTATCTCCACTGAGCCCTGGGCCCTAGGGCATTTTGATGTAACTGCCTTTTCTTTGCTTGGGTGCGATGTGGTGACGTTGAGTAACAGCTTCTTTTTGCTCAGGTTTAGGTATGATGGATATATTCTGGCCCCCTTTGGTGTAAGAAGTTGTGCATGTTATTTGGCTCATCTCCAATCTCCACTGCCATTGTGTGATTGTGTCCAGGTACATGGAACATAAAGAGTGCGTATCAATACTTACAATAACAGTACCACTAAAATCTAAGGCATCACTAGTATAAAAATATAAAATGTCCAGAGATTTTCAGTAATTCTTCTCATCCGATTGAACCTATATCAATTGATTTACCAAACTAATTGTTATTATTTGTAATATTGTATGCCTAATAGTGGCAAAATGTCAGTCTACAATACCTAAAATTGAACAGGTTTGTTATGAAACATAAAAACATCAACATTTCCTACCGTCACATACTCTATCCGATTTGTTTTTTCCTTTTCGCAACACGACATCAACCCATTAGACGAGGAATATAAAAAAAATTATCAGGTTTATTTGGACTATATGCATATTCCCTATTGAATAAAGCTTTTGTTCATTTGAGTATTTTCGTAATTTTACCATCTAAGCATTAGAATTACAAAATTGTATTCAAGACATAACAAACTGACCCATAAAGGATGATTCATGGTTTCAAAGTACATTACCAGTGAGAATGGGCGGTCTTGGAATTAGAGACACATCTACTCTTTCGATATCTTCCTTTTTGGGTTCAGTTTCCGATGTTTCAAATTTATTAAAAACAATACTGCCTTCTTATATTTCTGACACAAACGATTTTGATTTTGATAGTTGTTTGGAAAAGTGGTGTTCTCTTTGTGAGTTTGAAACTTTACCAGTACCTTTACCAAAGTCTCAAAAAGAATATGATAAAAAAATTTGTCAAATATGCCAAAACTTTCTTTTATTAAAGTGTCAATCCGATGAAACCAAAGCTCGACTCTTAGCTCTTCAAGCTCAAGAAAGTAACGCATGGCTTAATGCCCTTCCGTCCTCTTCTATAGGAAATCTACTTGACAATAATTCTTTCAGAATTTCAGTTTCTTTAAGACTTGGTCTGCCTGTGTCTGGTGAACACACCTGCATTTGTAGCGAATCTGCTGATATTTATGGCTCCCATGGGCTAAGCTGCAAAAGAAGTGCAGGACGTGCATCGAGACACAGACAAATTAATGACATTCTTAAGCGTGCTCTAGTTTCTGCAGATTGTCCTGCTAAACTTGAACCTGCTGGAATATATAGGAATGATGGTAAACGAGTAGACGGAATGACATTAATTCCATGGAAAAGAGGTAAACAACTTTTATGGGACGCCACCTGCAGCCATACTCTAGCAAAATCATATTTGGATAAAACATCAAAATCTTTTGGTTCTGCTGCTCTTATTTCGGAAAACAAAAAACACGTCAAATATAAAGATCTGAAAGACAGATTTTATTTCGTTCCATTTGCTGTTGAGACACTGGGCCCTTGGGGTGAGGAAGCTAAGAGACTTGTTTCTGAAATAAATTTAAGAATTTTTCCTGAACAATCTCGAGGTTTTCTCACCCAAAGAATAAGCCTGGCTATCCAGCGAGGAAACGCGGCGTCAGTGATGGGTACCCTTAAGGAGGATTCTGGTCTTGACGAAATATGGGATATTTAGGTAAAAATTATGTCGATATCTTTTTCTTTTTTCTAGTTTTAGTTTTCTTTTTGATTTATATTATTAATAATTATAATAGTTTTTCATGCTAATATTATGTTCTACTAATGCAATAAACAGCATATTATTAGTTTTTTTAACTAAACTGGAATGCGTTCTTTACAAAAATGTGTAGTACGAAAGCACCAAAAGCATCTAAAAATACTTCATTTTGTATCCATCACTTCCTGCTCTGTGCCTGTCCGTATACATTTAAATGTAGTTACTTCATCAACGTATTTATAGCTTCAAGCAAGGATTGCTGCTTGTTCTATAAAAATAAATATATCGATATTATAAAAATAAAATGCTATGCATTGACAGAAATAGGAGTTCTGGCGCGAGTCATCAAAAAACACAGAATACCTAAGGTATTCGACAATTTTATGATAACGACAATGTACTACATAATTTAGAAAAGTTGCAGACAAAAAATCATTTTAAGAAACTTTCTAAGAATTCTTAAAAAAAAAACATTTCTAAAATCCATGCACATGTTGTGTTTGGAAACTTACTTCCGTTTCCATTCATCACAACAGGTTTCATGAAGACTTGAGAGACTCATTTTACTTAAAACTGGGTAAAATGTATTCACCTTTAGCACCTATTACTAGCCTTTTGTTTTGTTTCATACATTTTGCGTGTGTAGGACAAAGATCTACCGCGGTAATTCCGTCTCGGCGCACCACCGCGATGTATTCGACTAAGTAAATGTCTGAAAAGACAGTTCCGGATGAAAAGAATCCATTTTTCCACATACTGACAAATCATTCCGCTAAGGTTATGAATAAAGTTTATAACAATAACACTGGTTAATAAAACTTTTGTCCCCAAGTACAAAAATGCCTGTTTCCTATTTATTTTTGCAAGATCAATTATATTTTCAGAATGTCTCCATCACCCTTAGTTTTGGTGTTCCAGTATAGTAACTTGCTAGTAATAGAATATGCCTGTACACTGGACATGAACTATAAGAGGCATTTAACACAACACCTGTGCGAAACATTGATATTTTAGTATTTATATAGTGCAACAGTTTCTGTTGGAAGCACAAATCTATTACAGTGAGCTCCTACTGCCCTGCTAACAGGTCTTGACATGTTGACCTGCAAGCAGTCCCCATTCCTAAGTAGCAATTCTTTCTCAGTTGCCGGCTGGAGCTCAATGTGTGAACATATCAAATGCAGTATTTATCAACGTTTTAAAAAGTGTTGTGCTGTATTGTGTTTATAGCTAGCTGTTATCGCGAAACCCTGATCACCAGATTACCCCAAAAGAATGTCAAGAAACTATGTCTCGTTAAAAAATGATATGTGTGCTATGCTATTTTAATTGTAAAGTAGGTGATCATTTTAAGTGTACAGTAGGTGATCAAGACAAAAGTTGGGCTCGCCATATTTGCTGTGTCACATATGCCAGGGTTCTTACAGCGTAGGCAAAAGGTGTACGACATATTCCTTTTGCCATTCTTATGATTTGGAGGGAACAGACAGACCATATTTCCGATTGCTATTTCTGTCTTACAAATATAACAGTTATAACTTCTAAATCCAAACATACTGTAAAATATCCTAATATAACATTTGCATTGAGACCAGTACCTCACAGCCCGGAGATACCTGTGTCTGTACCTCAACAAAATATGACACCAAGCAACGACGAGTCTGCTGATGCCCAAGTAGATGAAGAAAATGATGTAGGCAAAAATATGGATTTAGATTCAACATTTAAACCAGGTTCGTCTTCCAGAGCACCGCATTTTTTAAGTCAAGGAGTTCTCAATAACCTCGTCCGTGATTTAAACTTGTCTAAGAAGCAAGCCGAACGTCTAGGTTCCAGGCTAAAGGACTGAAATCTTCAGAGAGTGGAACAAAAATTACTTTTTATCGCGGTCGCCATACAGAATTTAAAGATTTCTTCTCTATTGAAGTCGATCTATAGTAATTTGTATTGATGTCCGTTCTGTTATGGAATCGCTTGACCATGAATATGACACAGATAAGTGGCGTTTGTTTATTGACTCTTTCAAAGTAAACTTGAAAGCGGTTCTACTCCACAATTTAAATAAGCTCCTCTTCCTCTCTGTTTCTTTGGCTCACGCAGCCAAGGAATCTTAAGACAACATGAAGCTTCTTTTGGAAAAAATTAAGTATAACGACTTTAAGTGGAATATTTGTGGCGACCTAAAGTTTGTGGCACTTTTATTCGGCATGAAACTCGGCTGCACGAAGTACTGTTGTTTCCTTTGTGAATGGGACAGCCGGGATAGAAAAAATCATTATGAAAAGAAACAGTGGCCAAAACGAACATCCCAGGAAATAAGAACGTCATCAATGCTCCACTTGTTGATCCCCAGTAAATTTATTTACCCCCTTTGCACATCAAGCTTGGGTCAATGAAAAATTTCGTCAAAGGAATGGATAAAACTCGCCGTGGATTTGCATACGTAGCGAATAAGTTCCCCAAAATCAGTGATGCTAAAATAAAGGAAGGTATATTTGTGGGATCCCAGATCAGACAGCTGCTTCGAGATGAAAAATTCGATGAAGAGCTAAATGGCATTGACAAAGCAGCGTGGTCGTCTTCTAAGGAGATTTGCAACGACTTCTTGGGAAATCGTAAAGCAGGACATTACCTGGAGATCGTTAACAATCTATTGTCCTCATATAAAGCTATGGGATGCAACACGAGCCTAAAGATACATTTTTTGGGCTCACACTTACACTTTTTCCCAGAAAATCTTGGAGCTGTCAGTGATGAGCGTGGCGAAAGATTTCATCAGGACATTTTAGATATGGACAAGCGACACCAAGGCAAATGGAGCCCAGCTGTGTTGGCAAACTATTGCTGGACGCTGAAGAGAGATGTTTCTGATGCAAATTACAGCCGAAAGAAAATCTTTAGATTTTTGAAGTAAATTTATCACTTTGTACAACCCCTTGTACTTGGTCCGTGAAATTTTAAAGTTGTATATCTCTGTTGCTTCTTATGGGACCCATGCCAAGTTCAGGTTTTTTAATAGTGAGCCTACTAGGACTGTTTTGGTAAATAAAAAAAATATTTTTTAATTTGCGAAAAAAAGTTGATTTTTGCATTGATTCATCTGGGAAAAGAATGAACACGCTTATGTATTTTATTTATTATTTTTTCTAAACAAATTTTACATCATTTTGTCGACAATTCTTAAATTTTAAGAGAAAACATGTGTTGGCAGAAAGTTATAGTCATTTGAATTTTTTTTAAAAGTTATGTATTACATATGTAGTCGAGCATAGCAGTTCTGTTTTAAAAATAATATCCCGCAAATATCCAACTTGACTGTTTCTACAGATAACTATTATTTGCGTAAATTGTCAATAACATTTTGGCACAATTGCGGATTAATTTCACCTATAACTTAACGAATATTTTGCTTCTGGTCATTAATCGCCTGCGGATTGTTGGAATAGACTTTGACCTTCAAGAAGCCCCACAACAAAAAATCGAGTGGGGTTAAATGATCTTGCATTCTTGCAGGCCACTGGATATCACCATTTCGAGAAATGACGCTGCCAAAAAACGTGTCCGTAACAAATCCAAAGTTTTCCTCGCCGTGTGATACGTACGCGGCGCAATCTTGTTGAAGGAGCATTTTGTTAATGTGCCTATTATCTAATTGGGGTCATAAAAAGTTTCTTAACATATTGCGGTAGCGTTCGCCACTAACATTAACCGTTGCACCATCAACCATCATTATCCTGAAAAAATGGCCCTATAACACTTCCAGTTCACAATGCACACCACACGGGTTACTCGAAGAGGATGTAATGGTTTTCCTTCAATCACTCGAGGATTTTTAGTTCCCCAAATCCTACAATTTTGCTTGTTCACATAACTTCGGAGGTGGAAATGATATTCGTCGGAAAAGATAATTTTATTGCAAAATTCTGCATTATTTCTAACTCCCTCTAAAATAAAAATAGCTAACGCAAGTTTTTATTATTATTCGATAGGGTATCTCTTGAGGAAAGTTTAGGTGTATAGAACATCATTCTACAGAAAAGGGAAGACAAGCAGTGATAATAGAATTTTAGTGATTCAGATCCTTGCATTGACCTTGAGCAAGAGGAACGGAGCCGTTTATTCATTATATCTAGCGTGCATGTGTAGGACAAGAGAGAGGGGAGAGATCAATCATGTGAAAAGAGGTTTTGTTAAACTTTCTGTCCAGAAATTAATAAAAACTGAAATTAGGGCAAAAAAACCTAATCTCCAAAAGAAAATTTTACTTATGCCACTGTATATCCTAAACCAAGACGAATTACCGCCAATTTTACCTTATCTAACAGGAAATTTTCTGGAGATTCCACAAATATACAACTTATTAAGGTTGTGTTAACTTTTTCGTTCAGAAATTAATAAAAACTAAAGTGAGTCAAAAAAGATAATGTCTGATTTTATTTAATCAATTGCATATTCTCATCTATAAAGCGAATTCCCGCGAATATTGCTTTATCCGATGGCAAATTTTCTGGATACTCCAAAAATATGTAACTTTTCTACTATCCTACCAGAATAAAACACTTTAAAATTCCAGTTCAGAATTCGTAAAAACTAACAAAGAAATTCTTTTTTCCTACAACTCATCTAAACACGCCAAATCGAACCACAGTACCTACTAGTGTAAAAAACACCTGAAATGACTTAATGGTTTTTCAAGTCGCCAGGCGACGGAGGAGATAACAAAAGTAAAGTCTATTAGTAGCAAATTAACTAAAATTATGTTGGTCAAGGAAATTCAAATTACTAACAATATTATTTTCTAAAAAAATCGTGTTCGCGAGGTAATTATTGTAAATGTAAATTTGCTTTTATTAGTAGACTTGACGGAGACAAGACTAGTTTTAGATGAAAAATATCGATTTCACCACACACTTGGCCCGACGCACCTTTTCTAAATTTTATAGATAATGTCCTTTAAAGAAAAACCCATATTCACTTGCAATTGCACTACAACACGCATATTCCGACCTGCCAGAAACATTACACTATGCCTTGAAAACTATTTAAACCATGAATGAACCGGACGAGGGCACGAGCTCTGGCGAAAAAAAAAAATTTCGTCCCTAGGCAATGGAAATAAATTACTAAAAATTATTATTACGAAAAATAATGGTGTAATAGTATATTTTATTAATCCTTAGTCATAATATGCTTTAGCCTATGATATTTAGGATTGCAGATATTAATCTACAGTATTTGCGGGGTATTTTAGGTTTTAATATAGTTTATCAATCCTCAAATATGTCACATAGCTAAAAGCCTGGCATCAGCCGTTCCCAAAAAGTACGTAGGAGACCATATAGTTGGAAAGATTAAAAGTGTGTAAAGTAAGGATCGAGCAAAAAAAAATCCATAAGCGTCACATACATGAAGACATCACGCGTGCTCGGTCTCGTTTTAGAACATTCCTGCCTTAGTTGCTGGAAATCGATATACCAGTGGCAGTGGCGTAGTCCCTTTAAACAAGACTTTTTTAATTAAATAATTATTGGATTAAAAAATAATTGCAAAAATTAAAACGAATGATTCAATGATTGTGGGAATTTATTATTTATTACTTTATATGTAGGTACAGCGGCATCCATAAAGTTCGCATCATATAGAAAAAAAATCATTTCCCATTTTAAATAAAATTTTGGGTATTCTTAATAAAAGTTCTTGCACACATAAAAATCGGTTTTTACGATATCACAGTTGAAATAAACTATACAAAATGTCAAAAAATAAAAGGAATGTGATTCGTCTAGACCAAATATATTTAAAACGAATATTTTTGAAACAAAAACTTTCTTTGTAGGATGCATAGTTTGGATAAAATTAAAGTAGAACATTGAAAAAACCCGGGTTTGGTCGGTTTTTTCGAAATTTACACCTTATTTTGTCATAAACTATTAACATCATACTCATTTTCTATAGCTCTTGATTTGGATTGTTCCAGAAATTTTCATTTTGAATGTTGTTGCTATAATTAACTTTATATTTTGATAACGCCAGAAACTTATTTTATACATGCAGAAACTTTTATCAAAAATAGACTTTTCTAGGAAATCAGAAATAAAAAGGTTTAATATTATAGTGCCAACTTTATGTACTACTCTGTATAAACTAGACTATTTTATAGTATTACATTACATATTCTTATACTTTAACAGGCATGTTAAAAGTTTAATGCAAAGTTAAAAAATGTGTATATGCACAAATTTTGTTTAAATAATATTACCATAACTCTATAAATAAATATACGCATCTTATAATTCAAAATAAAAAAATTACTATTAGCTTAATCATAATTACTATATTAACCATCTGAATCAAGTTGCGAATATCCCAGTTCGTCCTCTGATGTACTGTCATCACACTACAATCTGACCATATTCTACCATCGGCAACATCCAAGAGGCACTCGCAATGCATCTAACATGTTGATGGGACGTATTTAAGTTCGATTCTGATTTGGTCAAAGCGAACATCGTGCAGCGTTGCCAGTTCATTCAGCACCACTATTTTTATCATAGGAATAAAGACTAATCCATAACACGCCTCTGATGCCCACTTTGTAAAAGATGAGAAAGAAGGAAATATTTGCGGTTTCTGATAGTTATGACGCTCGTGACTTTTTCTTGTTATAACTCTGGGATCTATAATCACTCTAAAATGTAAATAATGGTAGACCGAAATTCAATCGTGTAAAGTACAATGACGTTGGTGCCGGCGGAGGGAAAACTTTTAGTTAACCACTGGTTGTTAATGAAGTCACACGAGGCTCGAGAGAGACGGCGACGCAACAATCTTTCCGCCGGCACCAACGTCATTGTACTTTACACGATTGAATTTCGGTCTACCTCGTCCTTGTTTCTAAATCTATCGGTCGATGAAAATACGGCCTTGCTAGTTGGCTTACACTGCTGAACCGTTAAAGATACTATTTATGGAAGAACTATTAAGCGGTATAAGATACAGAAAAAAATTCCCTAGTAGAATATACATACATACCTATCTATAAATGGTAGGCCACAATAAGCATCTTAAGTGTACAGTTTCCATAGAAACAACCACATTATACTTGAGAAGCTTTTTTTTTTCGTAATCACTAAATTCTTATTATCAGGTTAAAAATAAATTTACAGTTGCTCCTGTGCTGGGGCGGGTAGCTAGTTGTGTTATCAAGTCCGCCTTATTGTAGACCATTTTTTAATTAATTATCAATTAATTTATAAATTGGTTTTATGAATTAACTCGTCCAACTGTTCTAACAGCTGTTGGTAACGTAACACACCCACGTCGATACCATGTCACTTGCTCTATAAATATTTTTTAGTTACCATTATAATTTACGCAATGACAAGTTTTTTAAGTTAAAATGCGATGTAAGGTGTGTCTGCCATATTTATGAGTTTTCTATTGTTATATATTTTTTAGCAGAGTAAGATAAGTGGTTTTTCTTATGTTTTTTCTTTCTTTTAACTTGGATTGTTTTTACTGTGATTTAGTGAATTATTTTTTTATATTTACAAAAACCGAGAAACCTAGACCAAATGAACGTATTGTCGAACAGTCATTCCTGATATATTTCAAATGGCTACTGTTTTTGCAAAAATAGCTTAACGCTATTTTTGTTTTTTAAGTTTTCAATGGAGGCGGCGAGGCGGCACCGACAAACCCGAATGTTTTGTCAAGTTGACGGGATGAAGGAAGGTGCTGTTTATTTTCCTATAAAATATCGCTTGCTGAATGCAATAGTGGCTCAAAACTCAAAATTTATCATTTTGCAGTTATCACTCTAAATTATTATTAAATGAGCCAAGAATTCAAGTTACAAAGTCATTTTTACTAAAAATGTCAACTTAAAAATGTTAAAATTGCTTTTATTCAGCAAAGCCATTGTGGCGCAACATAGAAGTATTTTTTATTTTCAGTTTCCAAATTTAAAATACTATTATACAGCAATCAAAACTTGACTAAAAAATATATAATTTCACATAGAAACTTTATAATTTACTGTTCGGTTATTTTAACAACAAAAACCTGTAGCTTCCTGGTTTTTCACTAATTTCTCCGTCTAACTATCTTTTGACTTGTGCCAGTATTGCTTTGAGCAATATTTCTGCGATACTTTAGGTGCGAAGGTAATAAAATGGAAAAGTCATTTAGTTTTTTTTTTTTAATTTATTGTATAAAAAATTATTTTTACTTTAGTGCATATCGTACGTCACCGTTATTCTAATAGTGTACAAATACTAACCTATTTTTATGTTATGGCACCTGATGCTCAGTGTGAAGTGAACAAAGTATCCTATTTTTAACTTTAACCAGGAAATGAAATGAAACTCTATAAGTTACAGCCCATTGCACAAATTCAGTATTAAATCATAATGCAATGTTTAAAAGAAAATAAAGTCAGTTTTACATAGCGTTTCGTATACAGAAACTGCCCAAAATGTTTGCTCTTCAATGATTAAACAGACAATGACAAACTATACAAAATCCTTGAAGATGTTTATTTTTTTATTTGTTTGTAACAAGAGGACTTAACTCTGAACTAAACTAATTCCACAATATGCTGAAATTATCTGAAATCTTTGGTAAACTCGTTGATAAAATGAATTTGGCAAAATTTTGCATTAAAATAGAAAAAATTAAAAAAAATAGTATATTTCACTCCGAGGTGAATAGTGTTTTATTACTGTAGAGAGATCAGATAGTTGACCAAGGCGCGAAGCGCCGAGGTCAACTAAATCTCGCGAAGGGAATGAAACTTTTCACGGAGGTTTGTATAATGTTTTATTTTTAACCATAATTTTTTAATTTAATTTTTTTTTGATTTTTCTGATGAAAAAATTGAGTCAGCCATGACATTTGCGAGTGACAGATGTCACAGAGATGTTTTGTCAAGAATATCAGTTAGAGAAATCGTCAAGTTGGCAAATTTTTGAAGCTATGCGATGGTTGCTAGGGAGTAAACAAAAGTTGTTAGAAATAAAAACGCCACCGAACCGTCACAGATTTTTAGTTTTTACAACGAAAAATATTAAAAAATATCTACCGAAAGTCAAAACGATCTAAACTGCACCCCTCCTGAACTTAATAAAAAAGCTGGGAAGGTAGAGGAAAATTTGCTGCACGGGCATTACGAAAAAACCTTTAAAATGTGCGAAAACTGGTGCACGGAGAAAAACGCAAGAAATATTGCCTCAGAGACCGTTTTACTGGCCTATTTTGACAATGTGAGCAAAGATAAGAAACCGTCTACACTTTGGTCAATGTACAGCATGATAAAAACCATGTTAGCTCTCAGGAAGAGACCTGATATTTAGAAATTTGGGAAACTCCTCGCCTTCCTAAAGAAACAAAATGAGGGCAAATGTGTGTCGCTTTTTTCCAGAAATAATATGGAATAGAAATATTAGTTAAGAGTAAACAACTTTGTAGACTTTAATTGAAGTAGGTATGTATATTTATTTCAATTAAATGTTCTTACTTTTCTAATATTTTTAGCAATACATTTTTTTATTTTGCAATTGCAGGATTTGCCATTGTGTTTCAGTTCCATAATAATTATTTGTGCAAAAACACACAATTACGCTTCAAAACAAATACAAGACAGCTTTTGTACCATTTTTCACGCTTGGTAGGTACACGGCAGCTTCCGACTGATGTTAAGCGAACACAGGCCTTGACCAGCTTTAGTTAAATCATTGGTAACTTGACAAACATTTAACACTGTATTAAAATTTAACAGGGTGTTAGCTAATCCGAATTAAATTTTCTTTCTGCAATCCGCTGTAAGTGATTTCCTGTTTTACAAAATGTCAACTTATCGAGACTGACAAAGATATGTAAATATATGTATAGTTAAAAAGTTGGTGATATACGGCATCCCTGTCTCACTCCTTAACCTATTTTCGACTCCTCCTTTTATTCGTTACCTATCCCGACTACTGCCATTTTTTCCTTGTACGATGGATAAATTACTCTATTACTATAATATTTGATTTGTTTTCCTTAACAACACATTTTCCATTCTAGATTGTCGAATGCCTTGTTAAAATCTACAAAAGCAATGCACGTTGGTGTTCCCATCCTCAGCCTGGCTTCTATTACGAAAATTTTTGCCTCGCAAGTTTTGTTATTCCTCCTAAGCCAAAATTGGTTAAAGAAATTTCTTAGGCGTTTATTTTATCGTTTTTTATTTCATCATTTGATTTGTGATTAGATTAGAAATGTTAAATAATGATACATGCTATACTCACACGCTACGAAGAATAAACAAGACACGCTATCGTGTATATGTCTCATTGTAGTGAAAGTTTAAAGATAGGTACATGTTATTAAAAATTTAATGCAACTTTTATTTTTCTGTACGGATTCCTGATATATCATCCTAGACATCACCAACAAGTGACGTTTTAAAAGATTTTTTTTTTAAAACAGACATCATCTCAATATTTAAAAAATTCTAATACATTTGATTAGTTAATAAAATATTTGAGATAATAATTTATAAAACAGTAGTGGAAAAGAAATTAGCTAGGACCCAACAATTATTCTGTCTTAAAGAGATCTATCGATTTCTTTAAAAATATATTGGATTAAAGCATTATAGTGCATGTGGCTTACACCACCCAGCTTCGGCAAGAAAAATATGTAGGTACTCTAACGAAAACCTTAAGAGTGTCCTAAAAAATGTATCGAACAGAGCCTTGCCTTAGAAGTTGGCAGAAATATTATTTTTAAGGTTTAGTAGGCGTTGCTAATGACATATCATAGCAACAATTAAAAATGTTTACACAGTGACAGTTTCTGATTAGTAACTCCACTACAGCACTGCACAAGGGAGGAGGAGTATTCGTTTTCTGCAGTGATGGGGTTAGACCTATCGATGTCTATCGTAGAATGAAGCTACATGGAAATTCATGTGTGTCACTCCAACAAGTGTATGAATGGAGCAACGAGTTTAAAAACGGGGTAATCTCCTTAGCTAATGCTCTCCGACTTGGTCAAGCAAACCGTGTTGTGACGCCTGAATCGATTGCGACAGTTGAAGCCGTGGTGAAAAATAATTGTCGGGTTATCCTTGATGAAATCGCTGAATTTTTGAATATGCGCCATGGTTCCATACAGTGTCAGAAAGTTGGGTGCCAAACCAATTGACCCCAGAATTGAAGCAATGACTCATATATGTTTGTGAGGAACTTTTGCGACGATGTTAAGCAGAAGGTGATTCCTTTATGGCAAGGATTGTGACTGGGGATGGGTCCTGGGTGCATCATCAACCCGAAACCAAGAGAGCAAGCAAAAAATGGCGTCACATCTCTTCGCCAAAACCAAAAAATTTCGAACACAGCTCTCGGCAGAAAAAGTTATGGCTAATGTTACTAGTGTCACATATTTATAGCTAAAGAACAGTCTCAAACCTGCCATCAGAACCAAAAGGCGCTGATTTCTGACTATTGGCGTTCTTTTGCAGGACGACAACATGCGGCCACATACATACTGCACGTTCAACGGTGGCAACCGTCCAAGATTTGAAATTTAAATATTTACCACATCTCCACATCCACCTTATTCAATTGACCTTGCCTCAAGCGAGCTAGCGGACGTGCACAGAGCGTAATGGAGACTACGTCGAAAAATTATATATGTACTTATTTTAACATTGCTTCAATAAATCTTGTTTAGCAACGTTTTTAAGGTTCCATTTGACTCTGCCTCATAATTCCAACCTCCACTTTGTTAAATCATGTAGAGCCAACAACAGATTACAAACTTTTTGGCACCCTGTGTATGTATAGTTTGTATAGGTATATGCCTAGACCCACGATACACTTACAACGGTATGCTACGCTATGACGTCACTTCGAGGGAAAATCCTAAATTGACTAGACGCTTGCACCCCTTGTACATAAGAACAGGTCAGTTTATTGTTGGGTAGTGTGTTGAATTGATTACTAAAATATTATTACAGGTCAATTTATTGTCCGATAGGTGTTGAGTTGACGTTTATTAAAATATCATTGTCATATTTCATTTGCTCAGGTAAGCGCCTAGTAAATTTAAGATTTTTTCTCGAAGTGACGTCACAACGTAGCATACCGTTGTAAGTGTATCGTGCCTAGACCTAAAACTGAAAATTGTAGAACATGACTCACTGTTAGGTTTCTGTGGATACCGAAAGAAAACCAACCTACTCTCACCTGGCACTTTTCACTACTACGATAAAGCGGGGTAGTTTTAATGGGACGCGTCTGTGGATTTTTAAATATTTTCGTACGCTCGTGGCTTTTCATGCTTTCTCTACTTTAATTACTCTATTTTAATTAGGTGAGTCATGATATACATATTCCTGATTAGACCGGACAAATTAACACGAAATGTCGAGTTAAAGGAAACAGAAACCCTTAGATTATGTATGAACAGAGACCTATTCATGTTTCTTTAATATAATGCACTAACTGCTGTACCTTGGTAATACGCGAGCATTTCTTTAATGAGTTATTTCATTTGCATTGCTTACTATGGTTCAGAGCCAACTTTTGCTATAGTGTAGTAAAGCATGTTTTCAATTAAGAAGCGTTAATTTAGTTGGATTTAGTTGGAACGTATTTACCATGGGCGTGCGGTGAAATTTCAAAGTTGTATATCTCTGTTCCGACTTACAGGAACCGCACCAAATTTAGGTAGAGGTTTTAATAGTGAGCCCACTGGGAATGTTTTGGTAAAGAAAAAAAACTTTTTTAATTTTTTAATTAATTTAAATTTAAAAATTAATTAACTTAATTTTTGCATTGCTTCCACTTGAAAAAAAATTAACACGTTTAGGTATGTTATTTATTATTTTTTCTAAACAAATTTTACATCATTCTGTCGACAATTTGTAAATTTTAAGAGAAAAAAATGTGTTAGTAGAAAGTTATAGTCATTTGAATTGTTTTTGAAATTATATTTTAGGTTTCAAGAAATTCAAATGACTATAACTTTCTACAAACACATTTTTTTCTCTTGAAATTTAAAAATTGTCGATAAAATGATGCAAAATTTGTTTAGAAAAAATAATAAATAACACACCAAAACATGTTCATTTTTTTCCAAGTGGAAGCAATGCAAAAATTCAACTTTTTTCGCAAATTACAAATTGTTTTTTTTTTCTTTACCAAAACATTCCCAGTGGGCTCACCAATAAAACCCCTAAATTTGGTGCGGTTCCTGTAAGTAGGAACAGAGATATATACAACTTTGAAATTTCACCGCACGCCCATGGTATTTACGCTTTCGGGTCATCTGTATTTTACCGTGAAAAGACAGTTTCGGATGAAAATAATCCATTTTGCCACAGTCCACACACTTGGTACTGATGCTCCATATCTTAAGGTTTATGGATACATTCCTTTTAGGAAAAACCAAAAGTTTTATTTGAATCATTATTTATTATGTTAAATGGTAAATTAGAGCTGTTAAAATATTTTTTGGTTTCTTGTTTTCATATACACAGTTTATGATGAAAGGAATTTTAGCACTATTTTTTCCAGACGATCGGATTTTCCTAATGCTTTTCTTTGGATAAAGCTGCAAAAAAGAAGTTAAAAAATTGTTTACTTTATATCATAAGATGTTTACTTGAAAATTTTTCCGGAAAAGTCTGCTGCAATAAATATCGACATTTCTCAGTATATTTATGTAAGTTATAAAAGCAGATATTAATAATTTATTAGTTAGGTATAGATTGCTTTGCCGTTGATTTTTCCTGGATCAAAATATTGAATAAAATGTGATTTTTTGTGTATGACTTCATAAATCAAGTGTTTCAGTAAATATTCCATGTTATAGAGAAACTATAAATTTTCGCCTCATGCTTTTACACAATAAAAGAGAATAACAAAAATCACTAAATATATTTCTGGCTTTTTTAAAATTGTTTAAATCTTTATGAATTTTTTTGGTGCCATTTAGAATATAAATTCTGGAAAACTCATCTCTATCTGGATGATTTTGACTAGTTGTGGTCGTATTTTGTTGTATTTTTTGCGATAATTTTTGCAAATAAATTTCTGTGCTGAACACGTTACCTCAATATATTTTTGGTTGTAGTAAAAGCGGTACATACTTAGATGACTTTAAATTTAGATATTCTATCTGGTTTATTTTGACTAGTTGCTGTCGTATTTTGTTGTATTTTTTCCGATTTATTAGTTTTCAAATAAATTTCTGTGCTGAACATGTTACCTAAATAGATTTTTGGTTGTAGTAAAAGCACTACATACTTAAGTAACTTTAAATTTAGATATTCTATCTGATTGATTTTGACTAGTTGTGGTCGTATTTTGTTGTATTTTTTGCGATTTATTAGTTTTCAAATAAATTTCTATGCTAAAAACGTTACCTCAATATATTTTTGGTTGTAGTAAAAGCGGTACATACTTAGATGACTTTAAATTTAGATATTCTATCTGGTATATTTTGACTAGTTGCCGTCGTATTTTGTTGTATTTTTCGCAATTTATTAGTTTTCAAATAAATTGCTTTACTAAACACGTGACCTAAATAGTTTTTTGGTTGTAGTAAAAGAAGAATGGTCAAAAATTGAAGTAAGTTTTGTTATAAAACTGGTAGAGTCAATGCCTAACAGGTTACAACGAATTATAAAATCGAAAGGGTACCCCACACATTATTAGTTTTGGCAGGTTTGGTCGAATTTCGAAAAAAAATGTTGGTGGACGAATAATTTCTCTCCCTTGGTTTTTAAGAAATTATGTTTTATTTTTGAAAGGTATTATTTAGGTTGGACTTTGCGTTACTGTTTTTAGTACATGAATAGTTATTCTTATTTTTGTAATGAAAATCAAATAAACTTAAGTAGTTTCAATTTTATTCCAATTTTTTAAAAAATTTATAAGTGTACGAATAATTAATCTCCCAACTGTAAATAGATTTTGGTTGTAGTCACGAGTACATACTTAAATCAGTTTAAATTTTGATAGGTATTGTATCTGGTTAATTTTGACTAGTCGTGGTCGTATTTTTTGCGATTTGTTGGTTTTACAATTAAATTTCTGTGCTGAACATGTTACCTAAATAGATTTTTGCTTGTAGTAAAATCAGTACATATTTAAGTAACTTTAAATTTAGATATTATATTTTGTTGATTTTGACTAGTTGCGGTTGTATTTTGTTGTAGTTTGCGATTTATTAGTTTCCCAATAAATTTCTGTACTGAACATGTCGCCGAAATAGATTTACTCATAGTAAAAGCAACACGTACTTAAATACGATTTCTTTATACATTTAAGGAAAACCCAAAATATTTAATTAGTATTTTAAAAGCTAGTTATCTTATTCTTACACTGGTCAATTAAAACCCTTTTCTGGCAGATCAGACCGGTTTTAACGATAATCTAAAGATAGAATCGGAATCTTCTTGATTTTAAAATTGGGAAAACCCCCAAAGATTTATTTACAACACAATATTTAGTTACCTAATAATATGGTTTTTGATTTTAAGCCCACAGTTGCCAAATTAGACTAGGTTTTAATTGACAACGCAGTCGTTAAGAATTTGTCGGGCATACTTTTTCTTTTTTCAGTTTGTTAGGTGGTTTTATTATAGAAAAATCTTATATTATTGTCTATTCCTTATCTAGACACTTAGTTCTTATGTGATAATAATTTTATGACATTCATTTTACCTTTTATCCATTTAATGCCATTCACATGTCCATTTGTCAATGTTTGTTTTTACCACTTGATAATAGAAGGGCTTTGTTAAATTCCTCATACCAATAAAATTGTTAGCGGGTGGATATAGGATATATGTACATTGAGAGTTATACTTTTTAAATTATTCTTAATAAATTAATTTTTAGGGTTTCTTATCATCTATACAGGGTGCTCCTAAAACCCTAGTGAATATTTAAGAGTGTAGTTCTTGGACTGATTTCAAATAGAAAAAATTATATTATATTGTACAAGTCTTAATTTTAGCACTTTTTATAAAAAAAGATTAGTTAAAAACTTCCCAAACAATGTACACAGTTATATTTTTTGCTGGGGTTAATATCTTTTTTAACCCCCCCCCCCCCTTCCGAACATTCTTTTACGACGCCAGTGACTATTTTTAATGCAAGAATTATTGGTGCCTCTATTTAATTCTAAATTTTTTGGTCTCTTGCATGTTCTAGATATCTTTTACAAATTGTTTGCATGTCCTATTTTAAAGATAAAGAGGCTTACTTTTTTGAGGAGATACGTTCAGCGATGTCCCAAGAAATAGTTTTGGCTGGTGAAAGGGTACATGACCCGTGAGTTTTATCTACATTTTGAAAACGATGGACGTATATTTAGTCAGGGAGAGATTTTAAAGTGTTACAAGGCGAATCTCGAAAATTTCTTAAAATATTTTCGTGAAATTTTGGTTGGAGTTATTAGAGAGTTCGGGAGACACTTTGAAATTTTAAATGGGATCTTGTACTTTTGTTTATAAAATTCAAATCTACGTAAAAAATTAGGTGATAAAATAAAAAAAAAGGTTATTTAGCATTTAATTTCAACTTAATCATCGTCTGTCATGCTTGAGAAGTTGTTCGAAATGTCCCCCTTCTGCTTCTAAACATATTCTCACTGTTCTAAATGTTGTTCATTCTCACTGTTCTAAATGGACTTCGTACCCATACATTTCAGGTGTCAGTAATAAGCAGGCAAAGCGAATTCGGTCTTTAATATCATCTAAAGTTGTGAGTGCAGTCGCCATCTGTTTCTCCTTTATAAAACCCCACAAGAAAAAGTCGAGGGTGTCAAATCCGCGGACCCAGCAGGCCAGCTTCTCTGTAGTTTTTTCTGCACTACTCCAAAATTATCAACTTGCACATTAAAATTCGTTTCCATGTTTAAATTGAGCAATAAACTGAGAAATAATCGTTAAAACGTCAAAATTCTCAACTGACTTAAAATAACGCATTTCCATGGAAACGACTAGTAATTCTGAAATAAGTGAACTTGATTTGTCGATATTTATTTATTTTTTAAATTCAATCAAAATTTGGTTAACCACAGTTCCGCAACCCAAAGAGCAAATCAAAAAAAAATTGTACACGTACGTAGTTTTTACGTAGATTTGAGTTTTATAAATAAAAGTACATCATCACATTTAAAATCCCAAAGTTCCCCCCACCCCTCAAAATAGAGAGAGGGGGTAAATGTCAAAAATATGTTTAAGTATGTCTCCCCATCTTCCTGTTAGCTAACTAAAATTTCATAAAAATATTTTAAACCCTTTTCGAGATATCGTCTTTTAACACAACTCACCCGGTATAAACTTTTTTTTTAATCGGGCCAGGAATTATAACATAAATATTTACTTGAGGTTTGAAAACATCCTGTATTAGCTGCATTGATGGTTTGAAACAATATGTATCTAAAGTGCTGATGCCGTGTAAACACCGTTGAAGCATAAAAGTTAAAGAAATTAATTTTATATTCAAAAATACTATTCTGTATCGTAAATAAATATCCAGTACTATATGCTACGATGTCCCATTTAACTTCACAACGTTTCGCCTACCAAAAGTTGATTGTATATAATACAGTATGTTGGGGGTTGGGTTTAGAAGAGGACAAATGGACCAAATTTTGCAAGATACGTCAAAATGTCACTCCTAATAAAAGCTTTTGCATGTAAAATAAATAAGATTCGCGTTATGAAAAATTAAATTTTTTATACAGGGAGCATAAAAAATACGAAAATGTTATTTTGCGTAATAGTAAACATACCTTGTTTATCAATTTCTGCCAAAAGAACAAATATCAAATATGTTTTAAATTAAACCCTAAGTCGAAGTACAAGATTTAATTAAAAAATTTTAATATTAAAAGTAACGAGTTTTATTACACTTCCCCAACTATTCTCTCGCACACCTTCAACCAGAGTACTAGTTTTTACATATTAAACAATAATGACACCTATGGACATGTTTGTCCATGTCTTTATTAAATAAATCGATTATTTAATTTAAAATACTTCTTATCAAAATTCTATCTACTGAACTAACTGATTTTTATAGTACATTATTATGGGGATGGCCACGTATCATACCGCTACATCATGGAATAATTTAACTATAAATTTGTAGGAATCCCAATAACTGAAATGACAGTCTACAACACAACAAAAAAGTTCCAAAAAACTGGGTCGGTTTTGAATCTAAGAAGAAGAAGACATTATGACCAAAACAATGCTGCCACAGTTTTAGATCTTTAGACTGTTACATAAACCCCTCTGAGAAATCGTGCTAAACATCTTCTATAAGTTGTGAAAAAACTGATATTCAGATGATCTTAAAGAAAAATAAATTATTTCCGTTCGAACCCCACTTTAACCAAACATTGGAAAAGGGAGATAAAACGAAAAGACTAGATTTTCGTTTATGGGTGGGAGACCAAGTTTCAAGTGGAAATATCCATTTTTATCTGATGAATGTACATTTCCTACTAATGGAACTGTAGCAACCCAGCATGTTAGGTACTGGTCTCGAGAAAACCCCGAATTTAGAGTAATGAGGCGAAGACAATATTTTACATAAGTGAACATGTGGTGCGCGATATCTGTCCATGGCATAATAGGCCCCTATATTTTTTAATAATACCTGCAATAGAATATCTTACTTAGAAATGCTGGATACATTTTTTAGCGATGAACTCGAAAATTTTACATTAACTGTTCGCCAAAAAATGTTTTTTCAACACAGTGGTTGTCCAGCACATTGCGCTCGCGAGGTAATAGAATGGCTTCACCGCAGATTTGATTCAAGGTGGATTGGTAGAAACGATCCAATTTTGTGGCCCCAAAGGAGCCCCGACTTAACGTTGGTCGTTATGTTTCCATGGAGCCGTTTAAAACAAATTATTGATGCCACACCCACAACGATACCAAAAATATTGACGTGCTAAAAGGCAGAATTACCCAGGCTGTTCGTTCAATATCCCAGAAAGAAATCAGAAATTCCTTTAGATATCTAAGGAAGCAATTAGATAAATGTGTTGAATAAGGGGGTAGAGTTTTTGAATTTTGATATCTTTATTGTATTGCTTAGTTTATATAATTTTATTTCGAGTTTAATTAAAGGTTCGTATTATTTAGAAATTGCACTTGAATAAGAAGTATTTTGAATTAAATAACTTCTTCATTTAATAAATACATTGACAAACATGTCCGTAGGTGTCATTATTGTTTAATATGTAGAGACTAGTACTCTGGTTAAAGGTGTTCGAGAGAATAGTGGGGACTATATATAGGAAAATAATGTGATAAAACTCGTTACTCTTAATATTTAAATTTTTTGATGAAATCTTGTACTTCGTTTTAGTCCTCGGCTACGATACAAGCGGCGAGCGGTGAGCGATTGGGCGGTAGAGCGGCAAAGTTTTGCAGCGATGAGCGGTACTGGCTAGGATGGCTGCGGCAAAAACTTAATTTTGAGCGGCGTTAGTAATGAGTTAAATCAGTCTTTATAATGGCGTCTTCGAATAATGTCGTGAAACTTTTACTTCTTTCTGAAAATTCATCATTTCGACTCCGTAGAATTTATGTTAGAAAGAGAAAATATGGAGTACATCCAATAAATAGAAACCGTCTGAAGTATGGTGAATATCATCACTTATTTTCTAAGTTGAAGCAGGACCCAGCTAGGTTCTTTTGGCCGACACCATCCTAAGCAAATCTTATTTTTTGTGTACTATTCCAAAATATGCGATGTTTCTATTTTATACCTATACAGTTTCTTGAATTTTTGCATACAAAAAGTGCAATGTGTGGAAAATAAAGAGATTCATTTAATAATCGCATGATTATATATTTACCCGATATATTAATTCGAGACCCAACTTCCCACCATAGGTTTCTTGTAATAGTTGTATTTTTAAAGTTTTTGTCACAATCATTCCATAAGGTTGGCCTTATCTGCACTTCTGAAATTAACATCTCAATATCTGCATCACTTAACTTCGTTGGTAGACATTGTTTGACCATTTTGGGAATTTATGTAGAAGTTCATGTACACAGCAGCCTGACAGCAAGACAACTGACGCTAGTGCGTCGGAAAAATATTTGTTCGGATTGGGCGACAAGCGGCACAACAGCTGCTTTCAGCATTACCGCTTTGACACTGACGTATATTGTAGCCGCCTGACTTAAAAATACAATTAATTTTATGTATATATAAAGATCAGCGGCACCGCTTTGATGCTTGCCGCCCAGTCGCTCGCCGCTCGCCGCTTGTATCGTAGCCGAGGCCTTAGGGTTTAATTTAAAACATATTTCATATTTGTCCTTTTCGTGAAAAATGATAAACAAGGTATGTTTACTCTCACGCAAACTAACGTTCTTGTATTTTTTATGCTCTCTCTATACAAAAATTAATTTTTCATTACGTGAATCTTATTTTTTTGCAAGCAAAGACTTTTATTACGACTGATATTTTTACGTGTCTTGCAAAATTTGGTCCATTTGTCCTCTTCTAAACAATCCCCATCCGCGGACATACTGTACCTATATACTCTTGATATTTTAAAGTAGCCCAATCAACACACACGTCAAAGCCAGGTAAAACCAAAATTAACATGGGTCGAATAGATGGTAATTCTCTTATAATCTTAAATAAAATCCTACTGGTTTTTAGATTTGCATTTAGATAAAATGCCTTTGTACAGTTTGATAATAAATGTGTTTCTGGCTGCAAAGGAATATTTTTTAAAGTAAATATCTCGTTAGAATGCAGGTTTTCTACTTCGTTTAGTAGCATAGTAAATGATTTGGTAGTTTCTACAAGATTTTTCTGACTTAATTAAACCACTGAATGGATGATCTCTTTTTATTTTTTTGTCTTGGGCAGCCCACATCAACGTCAAGCCTAGGTACTAACGTACCGTGGGCGTCTGAAGAGGAGGTAACTGTAATCTGTTGATACGATATTTAAAGGGTTGCAGGTTGCAATATGTCTCTTTGACTGGATTTCATTCCTAACAACTGCGGTGCTGTGAGTGCTAAACATGATGAGCGACTTCAAAAAGACAGTCCAACAGTGGACAACATATATCAGGGCTGGCAGAATGTTTCTATGCTTACTAGCTACTGTTGAACATTGAAAAGAGATGTCCCGAAAATGGATTATTATAAGCAGAAGGCGAAAAGACAGCGCTGTCGTGAATTGAATTTATATCCATTTATATTAAAATTTCTTTTGTTTTTCTTTTACTCTTTAAATGAATACAGCCATCGCTCGTGTTATGTCAATAGCGTATGTAGATATTTTTAAGAACATTAAAGTATTTGCGGCATAACGGACAAAAAAGACAGTGTGTTCTGCTCTTGTATTAAGGTACGGTACGTCCAAGAACTAATGGAAAACCCCAGGCCGGGTAACGTACCATCAGGCGGTTCCCTCAATAACAATGTCGCATATTCAATACCTTTTCTAAAACATAAACTGTACAGAATATAAGAACAATGCGACAGTCTTGCTTTCGTTCGTGTTTTTGTTTTATGTGCTGCCTGTATAACAGAGCAGCTTTATTTTAGTCAGACCTAGAGGGCAATCCAGAGTTAACGTGTACTCGTCAAGACGTGTACGTTTATTTCCGAAGCTTAACGCAGGGGAGCTACATACTTATATCAGTCGACAACTTTTGCTATAGCGATAAAATGTCAGTCAGTAAAATTTAAAGGCAAAAAGGTCGCCATCTTGCTTCAATCAATCACACGAGGGATGCAAAGCGCTTTCCAAAAACTCCCGAATATATCCGATCATCACTTCACGGAAATAAGCGTATACATCTAGACGAGTACTCGTTAACTCTGGATTGCCCTCCTGTTCTTTTATTACAGTAGTTCCTATAAATGGTGTTCACGCATATTGTGTACCATTCCTGTTTTAGAAAAAGTATTGATTATTCGAGATTGTTATTGAGGAAGCTGCATGATGGTTACGTCATCTGATGATCCCCAATAAGGCTAAAAGCTACTGTCTACCGGCCCGGGATTTTCGATTAGTAGTAGAGGTGGTTGACCGTTCTCGAGTCTCCGCATGCGCAGTAGGGTCGACCTTGAACGCCCAGCTGTGCTATTGTTATTTGGCCTTGATATGCGCAGGTGTTATTCCAAGGTCAAGGTCAAGAACTTTGCCTTGAACGCGAGCAGATGTTTCTTTGTTTGGTGATGACCAGGTGGACGACGCTTATTTCAAGGTTACATTTGCTTGGTCTTGAACTCGAGCAGATGTTTCTTTGTTTGGTGATGACCAGGTGTACGAGACTGATTTCAAGGTTACATTTGTGGTGCATATTTTCAATGAATGCGAGCAGATGTTTCTTTGTTTGGTGATGACCAGGTGGACGACGCTTATTTCAAGGTTACATTTGTTTTGTATTTTTCGAGGTCGTCGGATGTATTCCTCCCACCATAAATAAATACTTGACCTTGGATTACTTCCTAATAAATATGGCTCATTTCGAAAATATCTTTCATTGTCACTCATACATCGTATGCGTTAACTGTTGCTTTGGCATATAAAGTATTGTGTTTGTGGTGTGTTCTACAAGTGTTTATTCAAGGTACTTGACAGTAATTGTTTTTATTGTATTTTAAATCATGAGCATTTCAAAGCAGACCATAGCCGAAATTAACAATATGATAAACCAAGATATTCAATTTCTGGAACGTAGAAAATTCTCTACGTTAACGGTGGGCAAAATTTATATGATAAAAAAAAAATAATTCTTTGACTTCACGTTTTGGAAAAGCCATTGTCGTCACATTGTTTGATCCAACACATCAAGCAACATTTGAAACATTTTTACCATCACGCGTAGCTGAAATTCTGACAGAGGATACTATTGAAATGATGAATAACTCCGGTGATCAGTACACCTTAACTTATTTGGGGCAAAGCTCACATGTATTCTCTGGAGGTAATACTAGAGCGTTGTTAAATTTTGGTTGTTTGTAATATTTGTTGATTAGGCTATTTTAATGTTGATTTAAAATGTAATAAAATAGTTCTTGTTAAGTATATATCGAAAAACTCACAGTCACACACAATCACATGTCCATTATTTTCTATTTAAGATGTGTGACTGCCCCACTGTCATTGAAAATCGAGATATGTACGTTAATTGGTTATCATGTAAATTAAGAGAGCTGGCTGAAGAAATACTACACTTTGCAAATTATGGTAAATCCGATGTGGATTTTAGTGAAAGTCAGTATAGGAAGTATATGAAAGACGCTGTAAATTTCACGGCTGGAGCACATATGTGCGAGAAATACCTATATGGGACCATTGATCTGGACGAATTTTGCGCTGGAATGATAAATGAAGAATTGGGAAGCTACCTAATCGAAGTGCCTCATTTACCCGATGAATTAGCTAGAGAATATGGTTTGGCTCCCACAAATGATAACACCCTTGTTGATGGCCTTGGGAGTGAAGCAGTCAACACAGAGGAAGTTGATGGGGAAGCGTGTGCTATTGTTAGCGATGAGTGTGTTCAAAAAGATGAAGAAAATTTCTAAATTTCTATTCATTGTATAATGTAATATGCGATGTTAAATAAATCATTATGTACCTAATTTATTGTTTTATTTTTGCTTTAACTAGTCTTAATATTTCTTATTAATTGGTAAACTTGCAAAACTACTTCAGTTTAAGTTCAAAATGGGTCGTGTTAACAACACAATTGATAAATTTGGTCGTCATGGGACCAATGTACAAGTTCAGTTATTACGTGGTCCACCTGGAGTTGGTTTCAAACTAACCCGTGATGGACAATATGACATTGAAGGCAAATCTTTGTCCAATGTTGCAAATCCGATAAAAAGTCATGATGCGGCAACCAGTGAGTACGTCCTGAATGGACTTCATAAAATTCATACACAAATATTATCTAAAATTAATACGGAGGTATATTCACTTAATGAGAACATCACCAGCCTTGGAGATATAAGCCACAGCTTTCTATGGGGCCTTGAGAAACGAATTAGCAATTTGGAAGGTCAAAAAAAAAGCCAAGGCAAACCTAAAACGAAGTTAAGATAGGGGTGGGGATGCCAAGGTTATGTCGGTGTGTGAAGGTCGACTCTTGGGTATAAGAACTTCTCTCGAATTTTAAAATTCAGTTCAGTTGTATTATTTGGTCTTGAGTTTACTACAATATATTTTTTAAAATGCAGTCGAAGGAAGAACGTTCAACTGCAATGGTTTCGCCATTTTCCATTAATGGTCATCAGATGTGTCCCAATTGTGAACATTGGGAATTGCTAGTGGGACAAATGGGTTTCTGTGAATGGTGTCAAAATGAGCACAGAAAACAGCAAGAAGAACAATTATCATCATCGCATATCACCCAACCCACTCAAACCCCAATCACTTTAAGCGGGGGAGGAGATTTGTTAGAGCAGCAGCGACAGCAAAATTTCAACTCTTTTACAGAAGAAGAAGTCAACGGAGATGGTTCATCATCGCCATCGTCGTCGTCATTACCGTCAGAGTGGTCACCAGGTAGAACGTCGCTACCGGATGCCCCATTCGACTCTTCTGATGAAGAGTATATGCATGAAATAAGTGGCGATAATGAAGATGAATATGATGCAGAACAAGGTTTTCGAGCTATATGTTTAAGGAGAAGCGAACTTATACAATTTGGATATAGCCCATAAATTTAATTTTATATA
Source organism: Philopedon plagiatum (assembly GCA_963971165.1). Lineage (NCBI taxonomy): Eukaryota > Metazoa > Arthropoda > Insecta > Coleoptera > Curculionidae > Philopedon > Philopedon plagiatum. The sequence goes on along the minus strand of OZ020196.1, from coordinate 14,657,927 downwards.
TTTTTTAGTTTGTTTATGAAATAATAAAAATCTTCTTGTACTAAATATGTTTATTATTCACCATACATTTAAATTAACAAATCGCTCTTGATATATATTATTTCTGTGGTTCCGTTCTAAAAACCTTGCTAGCATTGCATCCCTTTTTCCACTTCCCCTTTGAAAACGATATCTATCAAGTATTAGTTGCTGAAAATTACTTTGTCGGGCTTGTCTATATGCGAAACACCAAACAGACATACGGTGGATAATATTTCTTTCTTCGCCAAATCTTACTTGCTTCATGGTGTATTGTAAAATGAATTTTTATTAGTTATGTTATTTATATATAGGCTGAATATAAAGAGAGTGAATTAGTTTTCCTTTAAAATGGGTCGTGTTAACACAATTGATAAATTTGGTCGACAGAAAACTCTTGTTTGTAACAACATATCGCGAGGGTTGCCCGGAATCGGATTTAAACTTACTTCAGATGGACATTTTGATATAGAGGGAAAGATATTAAGGAATGTTGCCCAACCGATAAATGGGAATGATGCTGCTACCAAAGAATATGTCCTTATGGAAGTTCATCAACTTGGTTCGCAGATAAATACCATACTTAGTAATGTGCTAGTACCAGTTTTTCAAAAAATGTTTGAAGATGATGAGGACAAAATTACGTACCTTAAGGAAAAAATATATCAATTCATCAAATTCACCCACATGCTGCACGGCACACCACAACGAAGATGAAGGATCCAAAAAAAACCAAAATGGAGACCAACCTAGATGAAGTTCTTTTGAAAACATAATTATACTGTTACATGTAATAAACTAACAATAAAACGCATAATTATCAAAAGCAATGTTTATTATTATTATTATTTATAATGCATACATACGTAACGTAAAACCTATTTGATAATATTTATACAATATCTGATTCGTCTATCCAAGAATTAAATTGATTTGGAAAACCTAACCATTTTACAAACAATTGATCGTTTTGATTTTTCTTGCGTTTTCTAAGAATTTTCTCAACTAAATAAACACCAGGGCTAGCTGTCTTTTGCAGTTCTGCTTCGTAAAAACATCCTTTAATAGGTTGACCTTCCAATGATTGCAGCAAGTAGGTAGGTGGATTTGTAATATTAACTTTTGCTATTTCAAACAGTTCCGTTGACCAAGAAGGCGTATATCCTTTGTCAAATACACCTTTGTACTTGCTAATGCGAACAATGTCACCCAAATGAGATTTTTTTATCTTCGGAACAATTTTCGGTGCGATGTTTAGTGTTATTATAGGTCTTCGTTATAGCTGGTAATATTTGTAACCATCTGTATGAACCTCTAGCCGAGAATTGTTTATATAACTTATTTTTCAAAGTTCTTATAACACGCTCAACAATTGCCGCTTTTTTCGTGCTATATGTGGAATAATGGTTTATATTATATTTTTTCATGAGTGCTTGAAAGGTGCTATTATAAAATTCCTTTCCTTGATCACTCTGTAAATTGTTTGGTGCATAGGATGCTGCTTCAATGATGCTTTTCATGGCATTCGTAACTTCAACACCAGTCTTATTCTTAACCGCTTTGGTGTACACGAATTTGGAGTAACAGCTTATACATACAACAATGTAACGGTAACCATCATTGTCAGTAGCATATTGCTGCATTTCCGCCAAATCAATTTGCCACAAATCTCGATATCCTTTTATGACTGTACGTCTTCTAACAAAATGTTTTCTTGCGGTCCTATGTAATTCATTTACGACTTAAATTTTTTCTCGGCTAGGATCCATATTATAAGGTTCCACGTCTTATCAGACACTGAGGATGGTAACTACGTGCAAAACTTAATATATTATTCCTTCTTCTCGAAGCTCTTCCATAATTGACATAATCTCATTATCATGTCCGGTATGTCCAGCTACTTTTGACCCCCACAATAATCGTAATCTATCCACTAACTCCTTAGGTTTATTCCAATAAACATATTGAGATGATTTCGACGATAGGCGCTTTTTTACTGGTAGTTGGACTTTGTTGTTGACTTTTTTTCTTCCTACACCACCACCACCCAGTTTGGTTCCCATAATTAGCGGTTTTATGATTCGTAAATATTTTCTCCATCGGGTTTCCCTTAAACCACGTTTCTTGTCATAACCGTCGTATGCCGCATCCGTCAATTTCAAAATGGTTTTGTATTTTTGAAGTACACCTAGACTAATTTCATCTTCTTTATCTAGGACTGGTGGATTTTTTAGAAAAATCAAATCGTAAAGCTCAGCCGTTCCATCGAATTCAGCAACGTTTGTTTTGTTCTTGTATAACACCATCTTTCCATTTGTTAGAAAACGAACCACCAAGTTGCCAATATATTTTGTTGATTTATTTTCTTTTTTACCAAAGCGTACACCATACACGGTATCATAATGGGACGGTTCCAATTTTAATCCATTTAAATAATCTTGAATAGTTTTTGCGGTTGAACTGCCACCACTTGATGTGTGTGGTGATGTGTAAGATGATGTTATCGTTGATGGGGAAGGGGTTTCGAACAGTGACTCACGATTTCCACGTTTTGGTGTAGGAATTTGTGTTTTTTGCGAAATCGGTGTAGATGTTTCAAAATCCGCTTCTGTTGGATGTTCTTCAAACATTTTCTCTATTCCCACCGAGCTGCTGCTGCTACTCCGACTTTGTGGTTTAGTCGTAGTACTTGATTTTTTAGTTGCGTACTGTTGCTGCTGCTGCTGCTTTACGGCTTTAGATATAGATTCTAGTGGTTTAGAAACTGGTTCATAAAACTTTTCCAAATCATGTTCATTCTGCACTTTAGCTGCTTTAATTTGTTTAAATTTTTTTCTAACCGCATTTGTAGTTTCCAGTAGCTTTCGTTTTAATTCGATTTCTTCATTCATGATGCTTTCAAAGCACCGTTCAACGATGAAATGATTATCTAAGTTATTATTATAGGAATATATAACTATCGAATCCCTTGCGGTATCTGCCCGAATTTACATCACTATCCTTGTCAATAACTAAAAAACCATATTTATTATCCCAACATTTAGCACACATCTCTTGAAATGTGTAAACGTCAGGTCGGGTGAAACGTGATCGGAAAATATATGTTTCATATTCATCTCATCTTGTTTAAACATAATAATGAAGTTGGCATTATCCCGGACGAGCTGCTTAGGAACACGAGAATACGTTTGCGCCAAGTAAAAGGCATCCACATTTTTGTGACGTCCCATGCTAAAATACGATCTTATAACGTCCTGTTTCTCACACATAACGTCATCAAAAATAAATATTGAATTAGGTTTAGCATCTGACGGTTCCACAATGTTATTTGCGTCGCTAAAAGCGTAGTAGCCAAGACCTTTGATTGGTGATAAAATTTTCTTTAAATATTCATATTTCGGTTGATAGAGCGACTTTGAGTAGATATAAACATTTTCGAAACGCAGTCCCGAGGAGTGAGTAAGCAGCGAAATCATAACATTTATTTTTCCACAGTTTGAAGGTCCTATTAATAATCCACGAATAGATGACGGTAGCAAAGGCCCATGTCTTTTAAATAATTTTTGTTCTAGTCCAGATCCGACCTTTACATCGAGATTATCGACGGGAAGTTTTTGTTTAAGATTGACGATACGCATCTTAACAAAATCTATATTTTATACTGAACTTTCACGTAAACTATCATTCAGATGTCGCTCGTCAGACGAAGTAGACGGTCTCGTTTATCAAGTAAGACTGGAAGCGGTATTGTTAATTCAGTAATTAATAGGCTACCGTTCGAGTTACACATTCCCGGCTATCAGTATTGTGGGCCCGGGAGGAAAGTAGTAAAACGTGTGGCAAGAGGAGATCAAGGAATTAATTCTTTGGATGTCGCATGCAAAAAACACGATTTAGCCTATTTGCGTAATAGTGAAAATTTAAGTGCTCGCCACCAAGCAGATCAGGAACTCGAGCAAAGCGCGTGGAAAAGAGTAAAATCTAAAGACTCTAGCGCTGGTGAAAAAGCTGCAGCTTGGTTGGTAACCAACATTATGAAAGCGAAATAACGTTTTGGTATGGGTGTATAATCATCATCAAAATCGAGAAAAGCATCCGCTAGAGGTAAACGTCGCTTCCAGCGCCGCCGCCACACTAAAGGTAATGGCGTCGGTAAACATAAGCGAGTACACAAAGTAGCTTTTGGATCATCTATTAGACGACCCGTTCGATCAGAATTGTTAAAAGCTGGTGGGAAAAAACTTGTCGGGAAAAATATCATGAAAGCATCGAAAATAGCTGCAGTAGCTGCACGTAAATCCCTAAGAATAGCCGGTGGCAAACGAAAAATTCGCACGCCTAGAATCATTCCAATTCCAAAGACTGGGGGGATATTACCGTTAATACCAATATTTGCAGGACTATCGGCCTTAGGTTCATTAGCAGGTGGTGCAGCAGGCATCGTGCGTGCCGTAAAAGCAGTAAAAAAGTCGACTGCAGAAAAAATAGGTACCGGCTTACATCTAAGTTCAAGAGGAAATGGATTATATTTGAAACCATATCGCACAGGTTTGGGATTATTTATAAACGGCAACGGTAAAAATAAGAAATCAAAAAACTAATAGAATCCCTACCTCAAAGACCACTATCCAATATTGATATAGAAAAGCACGCCTTAAAAATGAAAATACCACACTTTCGAGGCGTATATATGAGAAATTCATTACCTGTACGCGGTCCCAAACGTTATGAGGCCGCCATTATAAATTTGGATAGTATGTCGTGTGTAGGGACTCATTGGGTAGCATATAGAAAAAGCAATTCTGATGTAACATACTACGATAGTTTCGGTGATTTACCCCCACCTATGGAATTGGTACGATATCTGCAGATGGGTTCCGAAGCGACGAAGAAAATTTACTATACATACGACCGTCAACAAGAATTTGGAACAGTCTGGTGTGGACATTTGTGTTTGAAGTTTCTTTTACAATCGTAAAAAGTATGTCTTTGACACCCCAAATGGAACGTGACAACTACACCAAAATGTTGCTATCACTTAAAGCATATCGTGAAGTCGGAGGATTACAAAAAATGACAGCTGAACAGTTAGAAAATACGCCCAAAGAAGTGTTGATCGCATTAGCTCCAAATGAAATAGCACTAGTTTGGGATAGGTTACCTAATCACCTAAAAAGTGACGTCGATATATTGAAATATCAATACTGTTTCGAACATTATAATAGCAATAATTCAGATTCGGATGAGGGCGATGGACCGATACCAAAAAAATATTTTGTTGTTATTGCAAAATTAACGATGTGAATATAAAGGCAGAAAACAGTTTAAAAACGTCCAAAGGAATAAAGCAACGCTTCAGCTTAAATCCATTTAACTGTTGCAAACAGCAATAAAATAGCTACACAAATAGTTTCGTCGTCAGTGATGTCTTACACATTCACTCTAACAGGACATACAAGTGTCTTAAGTGCGGATTTTTACCCACCCATCGAGTTAAATACAACAGGCAAATATGGAGTTGCACTGCTGGGATTTTACACATATAATTCGATTTTTAATATCGACGAAAGCAATAATTCATTCAGCCATTTGAAAACAGCGATACCAACGTATGTAAGGATTCCACCAGGAGCTTACGAAATTAATGAAATAGCAAAAGCCATGTACACCGCTTTAAAAGAGTCATGCAATGAAGTTGGTACCGATTTATTTTCATTAACAGCCAATAATAATACGTTAAAATGTGAGCTAAAGTCAAAATATAGCATCGATTTTCGAGGTAGCTACGGTATCGGCAAAGTGCTCGGATTTGGCCCTGTGTTGCTGCGAGGTGGACAAAGACACGAGTCAAGTACCATCGTGGACATAATGAAAGTGCGCATCGTACGTGTGGATTGTAATATAATTTCCGGAGCATACCTGAATTCTTTGGAAAGTCATACGTTATTTGAATTTGATATTGACGTCGAACCCGGTTACAAAATCTCCAAAGAACCGCAAAATAATATTTATATGCCGATAATGCCGGATGGTCGTCAGTTTATCGACAACATTACTCTACGCATCTTGGACGATAGCGGTGATTTGATCGATTTTCGAGGTGAGAAAATTATAGTTAAACTAGAGTTGAAAAAATCTTATAATGGGTTTTTGCTTTAACCGTCAACTGCATAAGCTGTCAACAATTCGAGATTCAGTTAAACGACATAAAAGTAAGCAGACAACACAGTCAAGGTTCATTCGCAAGTCAGACGGACGATCGAAAACACATCCGCACAGCAATCGTCAGCTCTCCGTGAAAGATTGCAAATTTCTACAATCGATCGGTTTGAAAGTGAGAAAAATTAGAAAATGATGGCCACTAGCAGTGACAAAATCGAAGTTTTTACCGAACCAATTTTTGATAACTCCATTATTAGTTTTCAAGAACACACATATAAACCTTACGGTTCTCCAACATTCCGCAATTCCGATGAAATTCGCATACCTGTACACTTTTAAGATATTATTTTGGATATATCGGATAGTTACATTTACATCGAAGGAACATTTAAACCCAAAGATGTTACTAAAAAATGTTATCTATCAAATAATGCCATCGCCTTTCTATTCGACGAATGTCGATATGAAATGGGAGGGGAGCAAGTTGCCGTCGTTCGGAAACCCGGAATTACTACAACGATGAAAACTATGGTGTCATTGGGTGCCGCACAAAATAGAGCTCTCATGGCATGTGGATGGGGTCTAGATGAAGCAAATCAAGGTATACTAGATTCCACAAGTAACGTGTTCTCCGGCAAGCTTCCTCTAAAATATCTCATGGGTTTTGCAGAGGATTATTCAAAGGGTATTTTTAACGTCAAGCAAGAGTTGATTTTAATTATCGCCCGCACTTTCAACAATTGCTATATCGGTGAAGTAGATGCAGACATTTCAATTGAAAAAATTGAATGGAAAATTCGTCACATTATTCCAGACGATCGACAGAAGTTAAAGATATTATCACGCATGAATAAAGGTGGCAGTAACGCAAACGTTCCAATGGCTTACCGTAAATGGGGTCTTTACGAGCTACCTTCTTTGAGAGAAACATCGTCAGCCGTATGGGCCTTAAGAACTAGCACGAGTCTCGAAAAACCGAGATATTTGATTATCGGTTTTCAGACAACTAGCTTTACCGACAACAGAGCAAAAGATAGCACACAATTTACAACGGCCGATATAAGTGATATTAGGCTCTATCTGAACTCTGCCGTATTTCCCTACGAAAGATGGAATTTAGATTTTTCAAAGAAACTGTATGCCGCAGCCTATTATAATCATGAGAATTTTCAAGCTAGCTACTACCAGCGAGAACTGAGCGATCCTATGATGAGTTTTGCCGACTATCTTAAAAATCCGTTATTCGTAATCGATTGCAGTCACCAACCAGAAGCCGTTAGGACGTCCACAGTGGACGTGAAATTAGAGTTCGAAACACGCAAAAGTAAATTTCCTAAAGACATTAAAGTGTACGCGTTAGTTATTCACGATTCATTTTTTAGCTACAATATACTTAATGGTTCTGTTACTAACAAATCAATACATTAGTTTGAAGTTATGTAATTCTCCAAATTATGTATTTTACATATTGAAAATAAACTTATAAAGGACATATTTCAGTTTTATTTTTACTACATACGACATATTTGAGGCTTATTTTAATACTTCAAAGGTGGGGCTTTGGTAAATAAGGTCGAGAGATGAAGAATAGGCAGAAATTTAGGAGAGGGTGGGGAAAAGAATGTATATAAGACGTGATTTAGAAAATTAAATTCACTCGAAGCCAAGATGTCATCAAGTTCGGATGATGGATATTCCAGTGACGACGAGCAGACCGCGGCACCAAATGTGCAACATAGGCTTGTACTGAGACCGCGAAGGCTTAGACCTAGGTATTGCATCATGCAATCCTACGTCTCATGGGGGTCTAGAGATTTGTGTATGCACTGCTACACGAGAGGATTTGGAGCTGTGATGATGGATGTTCATTTCGTCACAACTCATTTTACAGTGGGTTCGCGAGGTGATCAAAGGCGAACCACTCGAGGTGTGCTTTGTGTAGGGAGAGACTGTTTACAGTCGTTCATCAGCAGTCTTGCCTTATTTGCAATAGAATGTAAATTCTATTGCAAATAAAGCTCCTCATACGACAACCCTGCCTGCCCCCTGACAAAATCAGTCCTTTTCAGGACTGCAAAATATTTGATCGTAGTTTGTAGTTAAACACAATGTTTCCTAAGGAAGATATTTCTCGATGGAAAAATTGTGTTACTTTGGGTGAGAGGAGCATTAAGTGTTTAAATCATACATAGATAGCGAGAGAAAGAGCATTTGCAATATTTAGCTAGTAGTTTTTATGTATGATAAGAACGCATATGCCTCTATTTATTCAAAGTGATATGACATTCTATCAAGCAACATATTTTTAAAAATAAGGTCACTCTACATTAGGATTCTTGTCGTTTCACATAGAACGTTGGCTAATATTAAACCAGCTCTAACGAATGACAAAAACAGACATATCCTTTCAGAGTAACAAAATATTTCGGGAAGAAATGTATTCTTGAGGAAATATTTTCGTTACTCTTAAAGGATATGTCAGAACCGCTTAGCCCCACCCTCACCCCCACTCTCACCCCCACCACCCAAAACGCTTTAAAAGCGGGAGCAGCCATCACATTTTTCATATCTCAGCCAGCCATGAAGTGGGATAGGCTCATGTTAAGGACGACAAGGGTCCAAAATTAGCGAGTCTTGTGAGACTTGGCGTTTAAAAAACGCGAATAAGCCAACGGCAATCATACAGCCGTTTCCAAGACCGCTGCCACCACCGGAGCCGGCTCCAACAGAGCCCGTGGAAGTGGTGGAAGGACCACAGATGCTTCTGGGTCCTGAAATGGCGGCTCTCTTACAAGAGCTCACGGAGCGCCGTCAGAGCCGTCGCAGCACGCGACTGGAGGCTCGGAGACGGCGAGCTGCACCACGATCGGTGCAGATCGCGATAGGGGAACAACCACTCTAGGTTCCCCTCTCCAACCCAACCCACCGCGAAAACGGCCCTTTTCAGGGCCGCAAAAGATTTTATCGTAGTTTAGATATTCTTAGTCACTTTGTGTTTGACACTGAATCAGTGAAAAAATGCAAAGATGACCAAGGATGATATTTTCTGGACGTTTACAAATTGACGTTGACATTTTCGCATAACTTTTTTCGATAATTTACCTAGAAGTGTCTAAAACTTACTTTAAGTTAAAGGTCCAAGATCCGTTAAAATTGTTATTTTTCTAATTTAAAAATTGTATCCATTTAGTTATTTCCGAGATGAATATGTTAGGTTCTAAAAAATCGATATTTGTCGACCCACCAAGATTTTAATTTTGGTAAATTTTTAACAAAAATTGTATTGAGAAGGCTATTTGCTAGGTAGATATTTGAAAAAATTGTGAAAGCTAGTGGGATGTAGAGTTGTCATAATGTTCAACATATGTAAAAAATATCGTTGTGGGCTGTCATCATGAAGTAAAAAGACATATAATTATTGGTGTGCGGTGTAGGTATATTGTATAAAATCCTAGTTTCTTCAAGAAAAAATTTACCCCCACCACGACTGCGAACGCATAAAAAGCCAGGATAGGTCGTAAGTCCTTCATTCACTTCGCAATCATGGAAGGACAACAACAGCAAGAACCCGACTCCTCATCAGACTGCCAGTATCCTGGGTTGGGATATAACGGCTTTCACGGATCGGCGGATTCCACAAGTTGGAATTATCACGTCGTCGGAGGTGAAAATTTGGACGTCCAAGTCGATGCCGATGAATCGGATCCTGTGGATTCAACGACGGTTGAAATAACGCTGTCAGATATCGACAGCGGGGATTCCGATTTATCGGAAAGCGACAGCGACAACGTAGAGAGGTTGTGGCTTAGGTGGGAGCACGCGATGCTCGGTATAGAGCTCGAGCGACAGATAGAGCGTCGCCTGCGAGAACAACAACAAGATCCCCAACAATAAGACGGTCGCCAACCCATCCATCCCCGACAAAATCAGCCCTTTTCAGGGCTATAAACTATTTGATCGTAGTTTAGATATTCCATGTCACTTTGCGCTTGGCACTGAATTAGTGAAAAATGCAAAGATGACCAAGGATGACAAATTCTGGACGTCCAAAAATGGACGTTCCGATCAACATTTTTCGATAACTTCCCTGGAAGTGTCTAAAACTTATTTTAGGTTAAAGATCCTTTTCTTAGCAACATTTCAGCACATTTAACATACAATTTTATATGACCAATATGGCGCCTGCACCTATGTGCAGTATCTTAAGGTCGTCCACCCCTCAGACGAGTTTTTCCAAGGTCGTCCAATCGCCAGAAGCGAATAAGAAGCTTGGAAGCTGCTTCTGTGGTTTGATGATTTCCGGGTTATACCGAAATCTCATTTCAGACATTTAGTAAAGTATTTCAAGCGATTTAACTTGGAAAGTACATATGACCGAAAATATTGGTCTAGTCGCATACTACTTTAACATTTCTTTTATTTTACAAAAAATTACAATATTGCGAGTTTTAGACAGAAGAGACGCGTACTTTTTCCTAAGGTCGAACGCCCCTATAGAGATTGGAATATCGGATAGTTATCGAAGGAACATTTAAACCCAAAGAAGGTACCCAAAATGGTCTCTATCAAATAATGCCATCGCCTTTCAATTCGATGAATGTCGTAATGAAATAGGAGGGGAGCAAGTTGCTGTCGTTCGAAAACCCGGACTTACTACAACACTGACAATTATGGTGTCATTGGGTGCTGCACAAAATAGATTTCTCATGGCATGCGGATGGGGTCTAGATAATGCAAAACAAAGTGGCAAGGCCGCCGCCGCCGAAGGCGGCGGCGGCCTTGCGGCGGCTTGCGGATGGGGTCTAGATGAAGCAAATTAAAGTAGCAAGCCCCCCGCCGCCGAAGGCGCCCCCCCCGGGTGGGGGGGGGTTAGTATAGGTCAGGTCGCGTAGCGACCAGACAGCCGCGGCGGCGAAGCCGCCGTTTAAGGTCGCGGAGCGACCTGACGGCCGCGGCGGCGAAGCCGCCGCTTAAGGTCGCGGAGCGACCTAAGGGCCGCCGTAGGCGGCCGGCCGAACAACATTTTCCAATAAAGTTTTTCGACAATTTCACTGGAAGTGTCTTAAATTAATAAAATTTGTTTTGACTCGCCCACCAAACTCACCAAAGGGCGGAGCTATTTCACTGGAAGTGTCTAAAAATTAACAAAATTGGTTTTAACTTTCCCACCAAACTCACCAAGGGGCGGAGCTAAGGTCTTTAAAAGCAGCTCGACTCGACTGCTTACTTCATTACATTCGCTCATCTCAACATGGCATCATCAGATGATGATGGATACTTAAGCGATGATACCCCTATGAAGTTGGATAATTGGGCTATAAGACAGAGGAAAGTTTTCCCCGTCCGATCCCGCTGGGTGTGCAAGACCTTAAACCTGGTGAAGGTGGGTGATGACGAGTGGTGTATTGGCTGCTATGCCGACTTGGAAAACAAGTCGGCTGGTGACCAATTCTTCAGTGGTCATGTAACCCAAGATTTCGGTAGTCGCGCGCACATACCGAACTGCAAAGGTTGTGGAGTAGCTCTTGGTACTCTACAACATAAGAGTGCGTGCCTTATTTGTAATCGAGTCTGATTACAAATAAGATATCCCGTGAAAAACGGTCCTTTTCAGGGCCACAGAATGTTTCATCGTAGTTTTAGTTACCTAATGCCATATTATATGTGGCGTTAGATAGAAAATTATATAAGTCCAGTTGGATCGAGTATAATTTTCTTTGCAAAATCCGTCCTTTTCAGGACCTCAGAATATTTTGATCGTACTTGTATTTATCTAATGTCACGACATCTGTGACATTAGATAGAAATTATGTAAGTCCAGACGGATCGAGTATATGTTTCTTTGTCGGTCACATTTCCAGAACACAATTACACCATTTTTGAGAACTAAAAGCAGTGTTCGACAGTGAAGTCCGCCAGTATCATTTTTGGATGGAGGGCATTTGTATAATAAACTCTAGTTTGTTAGAGGTGAAAAGGTGGGGATGGAGTGCCACCACTCCATCCCCACCTTTAGGTGGGGGTAGATTATCTCTATTTAAACGGTTGCGAGCGAGTCACAGAATCACTTCATTTTTAAATCTGATAGTTACCAGATCTAAATATGAATCTTGAACGTCCATTAAGTCGTGGTTCGTCGATTTGGAGCGACGAGACGGTCGACATGAACGAAGTCGACGAACAAGTCTTTGATGACTTTGACGACATAGAGCAGGGCATATTGGATGCTATCGAGTGGGACGAGGGTGATCTGCGACCACTCGAAGAACCTGAGTTCGATTGGGGAGTCGAACTGCCCAACGACGATGCAGAGTTGTCGGTTGACGAGGTGCAGCCGGACTCCAGCACTGATTGGGTGCCACCACCGCCGCCGGAAGAACATGACGTTCCGGCCGATTCATCCACTTGATGGATCAGGGACCATCAGGATGAAGATGGTCCAGCTGATTCCACCAACTGATCCCGGAACCATGCCCTCCCCGACCTACCCCGACAAAATCAGCCCTTTTCAGGGCTACAAAATATTTGATCGTAGTTTGTAGTTGATTCATGTCACATCCCAAGTAACATGATATTTCTCAAGAATTAATTTCTTTTGAAAAATATTGTGTTACTCTGTAAAGACATGTACGTTCTTACCATACGTTAGAACTAGCTAAATTTCTAGTATGTTCTCTACGAAAAGCTGAGAGTTTGGTCTATTATCTTACTTGTAGTAAAATTCACATTTTATTACAAATAAGATGCATGTTCTCAGGCATTATAACGGGTAGCCTCTCTTCACAGACATAACACTTTATCGCATACTTATATATATCGCATACACTACACAATGTCTGTGCATCTAACGATTACACGCCTAAAGTTACGGCCCTACATTTTCCGTCTATTCTTTTTTCGATTTTGCATTTTTACTTATTTTTGTGTAACTTCCGCATACTTATTTTAGAAATAAAAAATACTGTTTCATTTAACTTTTTTTATTATCATATATACAAAAACATTTTCTTTTACTTATATATACATTACTATTATAAAAATAACTTAACTCTATATTTACAATAAAATTCTAAAATTAATTATATGGGAAATTGTCCAATAACCTAAGTCTTTTTCTACACACTTCCCCTTTACTTTTACACTGTTCAATTCTCGCCTGCAGTTCCTGAATCTGTCTCTCATATTCCACCACATCACTATCATTCTTTTTCAGTTCGTCCACTAATTTTTGTCTCGCACTAAACGCCGCTGAGAAGGCACACTTCTGGCTTGGAGAAAACTCTTCCATCCAGTCCGGTATGGACACTTCTGCAGAAGAAGCAGCAGCAGGCTGATTGGGTTGACTAACCGCCTCGAATAGCCGCTTGCACCGCTTCTTTAATGGTTTGCGGCACATTCCACGCCCAACTGTTGGTGATATCGGCGCACCCGCGATCGACGATTTTTCGTCAGCGTCGGCCAGCGGAGGCATAGACTTCGGCGGCTCGGGCGTTGTCGTGTTTGGGCCATCATTAATTATGACGACCGGTGACAGAGGCTTCGGTGGTCGTGACGTCTCCAAAAAATCGGGGTATTGGACTGGCACTGTTGGTCGCTTGAATACAAATTTCTTCTTCTTCTTCTGTTCACCCTCCATAGTTGCATAAAATTGACTTTTAATGCTGACGGCTGGCTTTGGCAATTTCAACAGCTTTTCTAACTTCGTAGTAGTGGGTTGCCGCCTCGCCTTCTTTACCACCACATCACTTATGACATTGATTCGCCCGCCGTCCTTCTCAGTCCAATTGTTGACGTAATCAACCGCCGAAGATACTTTCTTTTCACCCACATTCACTTCTTCCACAAACGCCGTATTTAAAACATCGGCATCTTGCCACTCATCAAACACACCTGGGGTCAGCAGGTCAATGACTTCCTGCCCCATCAACTCTGCTTGGATACTTCCATCCAAGTTAAACGCATTTAACAACGACTCACTACCGGAATTCATTTTTATAACTAACTCACTGCACTAAACTGACAAATGTATTTACTTGACGAACTGTTCTAGCGAACTATGAAATGCTCTGCCTAGCAAACCAAATTTATACAATCACCCCAGCATAAACTCCCCCACTCTATCTGACGGTTGATGCTTTGGAGGCCAAACAAGTTAATTTAACTTACAAGGTTACGTTCTACGGCTAAACAGCGATTCAAGGACATATTTTCAAGGTAATCGTGTGCCCCTACTTCTATTATTGTTTGTGTTCTCAAGGTTATATGACCCAGGCAACCCATATTTATAGACACTCTCTTTCCTTCGATGACTATTATCAGAAACTACAATGTTGCCTGCAGATCAAGATAACAATCGTCCAGCTGAGACTTTTTCAGGAGCACAAATAATAATTTCTGCTGTTTGCTATAATTGTAAAAGAGAAGTATATATTTGGACTGACCACATGCAATCTTACAGTTACATTGAATTGTTGAGAGTAAGGATTGTTAAGTGTCATTACTGTGGAACACTGATGTGTCGACGAGGGCCGATTAACAGATCTGATATGTTGAGAAGACAATGGATGCTACGAGAAGTTTACAAGCAAGACATTAATTAATTTTTATTTTTGTAACTTTATTACTATATTGTAAAATAAAACAACATATTATTGAAACAATTATCTATGTATTTTACTATCCTGCGTTATAAAATTTCAACTATTGCTATTACTATAGTGGTTAAAAAAACTACGTGACATTCGAGTTAATATGTTTTTATTTTTCTAAAATATAGACTTTCCAACATTTTTCTAATTATAACTAATATTTTCGGGTAAAAAACTTTGCATAGCTTGTATTAACATATTTAGGTTATCTTCAGGGTTTGTTTCGTAAAACTTTATGTCTGGGTGCCCCCAAGGTAGAGTTTTTGTTGTTGATGGTATAATATAACGTTTATCGTCGTGGTGAGATAAAGCAACTTTATTAATTATTTCGGTATAAACGTCGTGTTTATAACTTCGAAAGGTTTTCATTTTTCGAAACATCTGACCACCACGTTCTACGATATTCCGATAATCTTCCAGGTGAAGCTGTTTTTCAATTACACGTTTTTTATACCTTTCGCTTCTTTAATTTCGCTACTGATTGAGTTTATGTAATAAGCTTTGGCTCGGGTACCATAAAAACTTATTATTGGATCACCTGGAAATTCATCCTTCATTCTACCTACTACTGACTGACTTTTTTTTATGTTAAAAATATTTCCTTCGGTATAATTGGATGTATCGAATTTATCCGGATTTTCTGCAATTATGCGATAAAAATTGTCGGTGTAAACTTTTAATATTAACGAATCTGTGTCGGTATACAGTAAAGAAGCATTTTTGCCAAATTTTGTTTTAATGAATGAGTAGAAAAAATCATAAATTACTGTTTTCGACATGTCCAGTATGGAAAATCCGATATAAATTGGTTTATTATAAGTTACCTTTAATTGATCCATATGAATAGCAACGAATTCTTTATTAAAAACCGTAGAACTTTTAAAATAAGGACGAGAAATTAATGCTCGTGCCCCAATTCTATTCCTGTCATTTTCTCATTGGGTAACTAGTTTTATATCATTACGATTCTCCACATTTTCCATGGTCTTGCCAAAAACAGCATTAATGATTAATTCAAAAGTGTCTTTACCAAACTTTGTTGTTGCCCTATTGCGCAAATCTGTATTTAAGTCGATATATGTCTTTAACCATGGGGATTGATTAAATTTTAAAATTCTGTGTGTTTGCATTACCATTAGGCCGTTATTGATTGCTTGTTTTAATGTTCGGTAATGAATGATGTATTTCTTTTTATCGTTTAAATTCGGAATTAACTTTGAAAATTTTGCCGATTCCGTGGGTGGTACAATATTTTCAACTAAAAAGGGTAAGTCGGAATGGTCATCATATAGCGTATCCGGATAATGAACGTCAACTTCCAAAACGTATCCTTCTGGACCATTATCGTCCACATCCATAATATTTAAATTTAAAATTTCATGCTCTGATAACCATCTAAAGCCGCCAAATGGTAATGCTTGCGACATACTATGACCGTACAGATTTGTTGCATCAAGATAAACAATGAAAGATGATGGTTCGTTAGGATCGTAGTTTGGTACATATATGTTGTTGGCGGCGTGCATCCTTTCTGAACACTGACTTATACCGCCTCGAATACCTTTTTGAAAAAATGAACCGTGTCGATATCGGTCAATAGCTCTAACTCTACCTTGGAAATACGCAACATACAATCAAACGAATAATTTGGAAGGGTATGGTACTGTGCGGGATCCAGTTTATACGTTTCTAAACAAGTATCGCGAAACTGTTCAAAAACATCGGTTAATAATAAAACATCGGATTTCAAATATAAATCCGAATAGTCCCCCAAATTCTTACAATTAAATGTGCCCCACACCTTTATAGCTCTATAATAATCTTCATCGCTAATGTGCTCCTCTGACAAACTATCATAAAACTGATTTTTTGTGGGTAAAGTTGGATGGTTCATTTTCTCCATTGAATCGACAAAACTATAGGGAAAAACACCCTTTTTGCGCATTAAATTAAACTGCTCATTATCAGAAAAATATTTTCCTGTTTCCCTGAAACTACCCACAGCTAATCCATTACCCAAATTTTCCAGGGAAGTTGATAGAAATTTAAAACTATCGATGAACCGCAATTTCAAATATTTTTTCTTTATTGTCCCACTTTTATTATCGACATAATCGTGAACGTAAATACTTTTCGTAAACGAAATATATTTTTCCTTGCTTTGAGCTAAAACATCGATCTTGTCTCCGTGACGACATAACTCTTTGATAAACATGTGGCAATCGTACCCGCTCAAGTTATGAAATATAATTGGAATAAAATTGGGTAACTTATAATTTAAATTGCAAATCGAATGAGCAGCCCCAGGTCTTTTTTTCCCAGTTATGTGACAGTGGTCCTTTACTTTACAATTATTATTATTTTCAAAAGGTCGTTCACGTAGGTATACCACATTTTGTGGCATTATTGAACTCCGCTATTTGGTCAGCCGTTAAAGTTTCCATTGCTTTTATATCTCTTAAGTATGTATTGTAAAGAGATCTTAAATCACTTTCAAGTCGAGAAACGAAAACCTGGGCTGCGTCGTTTCCCCGGTAGAGCTCAAATTTTGAAATCGAATCGTCAAAGGAGCACTTAATTAAATACGCAAAAGAATACGGTTCATGTTTGATGCTTTTGACTAAGTAAGAATTTGTGGGATTTGGTTCCACTGTATCCAGCGGTTTAAGCACCGATTCAAAATCCGCGTAAACGACAAACGGTACACGCATTTGCTTTTCTATGTTTTCAAATTTTAATATATTTTCACTTACACTGCTTCCAAATTTATCTATTTTTAAATTTAGTGATGGTGTTAATGAATATTTGTGGTTACAGTCATTTTTTTGGTGTGATATCAAAGATGATTGTGAACTAAAATATATCAAACAACCATCACAAAAATACATTTTATCTTCACGAGATGTAATTTGACTGGAACATAATTTCGATAAGTCTTTTATCCAACAATAATGACTTTTAGAACAACGCGTATCACAAATATGTTCATCATCTTTAATACTACAATCCTTTGTTATTAACAACAAGTTTACATGTCTGTTAAGTTTTCTACCCGAATACCGTAATGGACCGACAACTTCATACTTTAACATATTATTTTCGAAAATTTTCTGCAAACCATAAACGTTAACTGAAATATTATTCATTTCTTCAAATTTTGATATATCACGCAACTTTACTGGAAAGTCTATACCTGTAAAATTCAGCACTCTTGAATAGTGTGGATACGATTGAATCTGTGATGCCATTCTAGTGGTGGGGCACAAAGCAGACACGATTGACCACGCAAAACAACACTCATCTTGATTAAACACATTGATGATGGCTTTTTTCAGTTCGATGAAACGGGGTAACTTTATGTATGAAGATCCACCAAAAGGTTTATACTCGTTGACATTTACTTCCAGGTATAGAATTTTTTCCAGAGCCCAACCTACGAAAACAGAAAAGAATGACATAAGTATTTATTTTATTTTTGGTCGTTAATTTATAACATACCTGAATCTTTTTCCTGAAACTCAGTCGATTGAGTCTTCATGGCTTCCACTAGTAATTGATATATTTCTTCCAAATCGCTTCCTGAAGTAACAATTTCATTGCGTGTATTAAATGACTTGTCACTGTACATATTATCTTGTGTTGGTAAAAGATACCGACCAACAACCACCATATTAACTTTCAAAGCACAACGCACTCTTACTAGGTCACTTACTACCTCTAACACTTTTGCTTTAATTTCATCGAAAAATAATGAATAGTCAGTATGTTCATTATCACTTGATATACGGTATGTGGCAATCCTATTTCTAAAAGCACTGGACACGAGTTCAACACCAGCCGATATTGGTGAACATACATTACTTTTATGGTGTATTGTTCTTTGATGAGCTGCCATTCGATTTGCTGGTATGGTTATATTGCAGCAAGTGCAAGTACGTACCTCAGATGTTGATGCCCCGTCGTCAACTTTTCGCTGTTTTCCACCATGTATATTTTCAAATCGTGCTACGCACGATTCTTTTTTATGTCGTAACATATTATAACTCCGAGTAAATGATTTACCACAATTTTCACACACGTACGCCATGATTTTTCAAATTAACTTGCTTGAACCGTTTTACTCAACACAATGTTCTATACTAAAATTTAACCCCCCCCCTACCCTCATATATACCGAACCACATTTAGACCCAACCCACTCGACCTTCATACCAAAACATGTTACACCCCAATAATAACTGAAGGTAAACTACTAACATCACAAATATATCCTTGAAATAAGCGTCGTACACCTGGTCATCACCAAACAAAGAAACAGCTGCTCGCATTCATTGAAAATATACACCGCAAATGTAACTTTGAAATAAGCGTCGTCCACCTGATCATCACCAAACAAAGAAACATCTGCTCGCATTCATCGGAAATATGCACCGCAAATGTAACCTTGAAATCAGTCTCAGTCTTGAAATCACCAAACAAAGAAACATCTGCTCGCGTTCAAGACCAAGCAAATGTAACCTTGAAATAAGCGTCGTCCACCTGGTCATCACCAAACAAAAAAACATCTGCTCGCATTCAAGGCCAAGTTCTTGACCTTGACCTTGGAATAACACCTGCGCATATCAAGGCCAAATAACAATAGCACAGCTGGGCGTTCAAGGTCGACCCTACTGCGCATGCGGAGACTCGAGAACGGTCAACCACCTCTACTATTAGTTCTTGGATGCCCCGTACTTTAATACAAGAGCAAAATACTGTGTCTTTTTCGTCCGTTATGCCACAAACATTACGGACACTAAACCCTTCTTTTTATGTAGATATTATTATTGTATATAAAGGGTCCCAACAGGTTCTTCGGGATTTAGTTATGAAATAAAACCAAAATTTAAAAAAATAACATGCTTGTTTATTTTATCAAAAAGTAGAAATGTTTTAAAAATAATATTCTCCAAATGTCCCCCTCGGCTGTTTCTACAGCTGACCATTCTTTGAGTAAAATTGTCAGTAATATTTTGGCACAATTGCGGTTCAATTTCACCAATAACTTGACGAATGGTTTGCTTCAGTTCATTAATCGTCTGTGGATTGTTGGAATAGACTTTGCCCTTGGGGAAGCCCCACAAGAAAAAATCGAGGTAGGGTAGATCGCATAATCTTACAGCCTCCTGAATATCACCATTTCGAGAAATTACGCTGCCAGGAAAACGTCTCCGTAACAAATCAAAGGATAATCTCGCTGTGTGACACGTGGTGCCATCTTCTCAAAAGAACATATTATTATTGTTAAGGTGCATATTATCTAATTGGGGCCGTAGAAAGTTTCTTATCATATTGCGATAGCGTTCGCCATTAACATTAACCGTTTTACCATCGTCATTTTCATGAATAAATTATAGTTTAAAAAACTAATAAACACGCTTTTATGAGTAGCGCACTAAAAAGTTAAAAATTAATATTTTTCTTTTATAATTAACAGAAAACCGGGGTGTACAGTGCGCGCATCGTGCAAAAAGTAAAGCAACTTACAAACTGCACCTCCCTTTACTCCGCACACATGCATACCCCGGATTTCTATTAACTTGTACAGCTATAAAGCATTTGGTTTTTAAATGGGTAATTAAATTTAAAAGCGTGGGGCGCACTTACATATATGTATAGCGGTCTAGGCATACAGTACAGTAGGTATGTATATACCTACTCATTACATTTTATTTATTATGCGTAGACCGCTATATAAGTGCGCCTTACACTTTTAAATTTAATTACCTATTTAAAGACCAAATGTTCTATAGCTGTACAAGTTTACAAAAAACCGGGGTATGCATGTGTGCGGAGTAAAGGGAGGCGCAGTTTGTAAGTTGCTTTACTTTTCGCACGATGCGCGCTGCACACCCCGGTTTTCTGTTAACTATAAAAGAAAAATATTTTTTTAGCTTTTTAGTGCGCTACTCAAAAAAGCGTGTATTTTAATTTTTTAAACTATAATTTATTTTTAACTTTTTAGTGCGCTACTGATAAAAGCGTGTTTTTTAGATTTTTAAACTATAATTTATTTTTAACTTTTTAGTGCGATATTCATGAAAGCGTGTTTTTTTTAATTTTTTTAGTTTTTTAGAGAATTAGGTTTGAACGGTACGTACTGTTGTACTGTACTGATACACGATTTCCCAAAAGTATTTTTTTTTAAATACCGGCTTTAAAAAAAAGTACCTATATCGTCATAAAAAGTCCTATATTGTAAAAATAGCATGGTTATTCAAAAACTTGATGAAGGGCAATACACGGTGGCTCAAAAAGCTGAAAGTCACAATTTCAATTTAAATTTTTTAGTCACCCGGTATGCCCTAAATAAAATATTTCAATAACAATGCTCTTTTTTCACAATGTAGAATTGAATGAACTAGAACTGAAGATGTACTTTTTTGTAAAGGCGATATTAAAAATTTAGTTTTGTTTTTGGGACCTCCTGTATGTTCCAAACCTAATCCACTAACATAAAAAAAATAACTCTAGTAGGTACATTTGCAGTGGCAGTTTACCTTTAAATAGGTAACGATTTTGTCTTTTCAGATCCACTTGGATTAGGACTTTTTCGTTTTTGAGCCACCCTGTATATACTAGATCAAGTTTTTGAATGGAAATGCTATTTTCTTACGATGCAGAACTTTTTATAAAGAGACACTTTTTTTAGTAAAATCAATATTAAAAATGTTTCCATTTCGAAGACATGCTGTATATTTTTTAATGAAAAAAAGAACATTGTATTGTACATTTGCAGTGGCACTTTACCTTTAAATGTCGATTTTGTCTTTTAAGTTTCACGTGGAATAGGACTTTTTCATTTTTGAGTCACCCTGTATGTACTAGATCAAATTTTTGAACGGCAATGGTATTTTCTCACGACGAAGAACTTTTTATAAAGATACAATTTTATTCGTAAAATCAATAATAGAAGCTTTTCCATTTCGAAGACATGGTGTATATTTTTTTAATGAAAAAAACATATTATTGTATTGTCACCGGAATTGCATAAGCTTGCAAAGTTTCAAATCGATACGACAATTAGAAGTGGGTGAAAAGTGAGTTGTAAGATTCCAATACAATGTTACAAGTCAAGCTAATAAAAGGGTGTTAAAAAAGATGGCCACAATATTCTAGTCACTAGCACTTCAATATTCTTTTTACATATTGTTTTCCTAAAATAAATCATAAAAGTAGTGGTATATAGGGGTCTGTGCGCCAGCCCAAAATGACGTCACATCACCTTGACCTTGAACGCCCACGTGTGTGATTGTTATTTGACCTTGAGTGTTCTTTTAGGGCAATGACCTTGATCGTGAACGTGTGTGGTTGATTTTTGACCTTGGTCCTGAACGATAGTTTGGCCTTGAGCAAGAACTTGACCTTGAAAAATAAGTTTACCTTGAGCAAGAACTTGGCCTTGAACGCGAGCAGCTGTTTCTTTATTTGCTGATGACCAGGTGTACGACGCTTGTTTCAAAGATACATTTGTGATGCATGTTTTCAAGGTCGTCGGCACAAGAACTTGGCCTTGAACGCGAGCAGCTGTTTCTTTATTTGCTGATGATCAAGTGTACGACGCTTGCTTTAAAGATACATTTGTGATGCATGTTTTCAAGGTCGTCGGCACAAGAGCTTGGCCTTGAACGCGAGCAGCTGTTTCTTTGTTTGCTGATGACCAGGTGTACGATGCTTCTTTCGAGGTTACATTTGTGATGCATGTTTTCAAGGTCGTCGGCACAAGAACTTGGCCTTGAACGCGAGCAGCTGTTTCTTTGTTTGCTGATGACCAGGTGTGCGATGCTTCTTTCAAGGTTACATTTGTGATGCATGTTTTCAAAATCGTCGGATGCATTCCTCTCACTTTGAATAATTATTGGGAATGACCCTGAGCGTGCACGTGCGTGATTGCTGTTTTACCATGACTCTGACCTTGAACGAGAGCTAACCTTGACAATGCCTCGACATAGAGCGATAGGTTCACCCTGAACCATATTTGCCATTGACAAGAACACTGACCTTGAACCATACCAAAATAACGTAGGCGTGTCAAAACGACGTAGGTATGACGTAAGCACACTATGGCGAGCATGCACGCGTGATTGTTATTTGACCCTGACATAGACCTTGAAAGAGAGCTGACCTTGACAATGGCTTCACCTTGAGCGAGAGACAGGCCTTGACCTTGAGCCATATGCAGCTTTATGTATATAAACAAGTTTTAAGATTTGCTGTAATCATTTGGTGTTTAACCTCCAGTGTTGGTTGAAGTAGTCGTTTTACATTTTTGTTTTGTTTTGGTGAGTGTGTGTTGTTTATTCTTTGGTAAGTACATTAAAATTTTTATCTTTGATATATAAGTTTTCATTATTGGGGCATCCTTGTTAATTACTATTATTATTTGAATTATGCGACCGTTTTTTTCTAGTCAGCTTGTTTTTCAATTAAAGAATAAAATATTTTTGCACTTTACGCCTCATAAAAGTTTTAATTTATTAGAGGTCTTTAAATTAAGAGTAAAGTATACGGTGATTCTGTTTTTCCAGAGGTAAAAATTAGGAATTGGTTTTGTATAGGCTGTGCTGACACGGGAATTATGATTGTTTTAATAAAACAGTTCTTTTCGGAGTAGCCTTTTTCCTAAATTTAACTTAATAATATATATTTAAATTAATTTTTTATAGACCTTTACATATTTAAAAAAATATAGGCTTATTCTTTTTTTTTTCAAGTGATAATTAAATTTGGCACTATACATGCGTGTTTTGTTTCTAAAGAAAGCTTTTACTATGAATAGTTTGATTCTCTTGTAATGTGACTGGTCCAAGGAGTTTTTTAAAAATTCATATTTTTGGTGGGGGGGTCCAATATTAATTTTTATATTAATAAAAAATTATGTATAATATTCAATATTGCGCTAGTATGTAGAGACTAACACCTATAACTTTCTTCCTTCCCTGAATAGAGAATATAAACCATATCAATATACAATTTTATTTTAAATTTTATTTGTTTTGTTCAGAGAATGTGATAAGATTTTTTTACAGCGCTTCTCAAAAAAAAAAATTGTTTACTATCCCATATATTTTGTACTTTAAGAAGTATTTTCCTTGTTTATACAGGCAATACAAATAAATTAAAATATCTTTTTAAGGAAATGTTTGTCTGTGAGTACTGTTCCCGATTATTCGGCAGTAAGGACAACCTCAAACGTCATGGAGATTGTCGCATTAAGATAAAAATCTGCGATGTATGTGGAGCGATCTTTAAGTCCCAGAGGGCTTTCCAGCAACATCAAATGAAGAGCCATCCCACCTTGAAACGGAAGTGCGAGATACCACATACACCCAGGTTAAAGGAAAAACGACTTGACTTAGAAGGTGTGTGATATTTTTTCACTATTGCTTTTAGATACAACATATATAATTTTACTGAGAAGTTTTTTAGCTAAAACAAAAAAAAATTTAAACTTCATTTTTCCAGAACCATCAACGTCAGCCACGCAGTATTGTATCATCTGCGGGGTGGAGGTTTCCACTAATCGTTGGACCGGACATCTTAGAAGCCTTCAGCATAAGAAGAGGTGCTGTGTAAAGCAGCTTACAAACTGCACCTCCCTTTACTCCGCACACATGCATACCCCGGATTTCTATTAACTTGTACAGCTATAAAGCATTTGGTTTTTAAATGGGTAATTAAATTTAAAAGCGTGGGGCGCACTTACATATATGTATAGCGGTCTAGGCATACAGTACAGTAGGTATGTATATACCTACTCATTACATTTTATTTATTATGCGTAGACCGCTATATAAGTGCGCCTTACACTTTTAAATTTAATTACCTATTTAAAGACCAAATGTTCTATAGCTGTACAAGTTTACAAAAAACCGGGGTATGCATGTGTGCGGAGTAAAGGGAGGCGCAGTTTGTAAGTTGCTTTACTTTTCGCACGATGCGCGCTGCACACCCCGGTTTTCTGTTAACTATAAAAGAAAAATATTTTTTTAGCTTTTTAGTGCGCTACTCAAAAAAGCGTGTATTTTAATTTTTTAAACTATAATTTATTTTTAACTTTTTAGTGCGCTACTGATAAAAGCGTGTTTTTTAGATTTTTAAACTATAATTTATTTTTAACTTTTTAGTGCGATATTCATGAAAGCGTGTTTTTTTTAATTTTTTTAGTTTTTTAGAGAATTAGGTTTGAACGGTACGTACTGTTGTACTGTACTGATACACGATTTCCCAAAAGTATTTTTTTTTAAATACCGGCTTTAAAAAAAAGTACCTATATCGTCATAAAAAGTCCTATATTGTAAAAATAGCATGGTTATTCAAAAACTTGATGAAGGGCAATACACGGTGGCTCAAAAAGCTGAAAGTCACAATTTCAATTTAAATTTTTTAGTCACCCGGTATGCCCTAAATAAAATATTTCAATAACAATGCTCTTTTTTCACAATGTAGAATTGAATGAACTAGAACTGAAGATGTACTTTTTTGTAAAGGCGATATTAAAAATTTAGTTTTGTTTTTGGGACCTCCTGTATGTTCCAAACCTAATCCACTAACATAAAAAAAATAACTCTAGTAGGTACATTTGCAGTGGCAGTTTACCTTTAAATAGGTAACGATTTTGTCTTTTCAGATCCACTTGGATTAGGACTTTTTCGTTTTTGAGCCACCCTGTATATACTAGATCAAGTTTTTGAATGGAAATGCTATTTTCTTACGATGCAGAACTTTTTATAAAGAGACACTTTTTTTAGTAAAATCAATATTAAAAATGTTTCCATTTCGAAGACATGCTGTATATTTTTTAATGAAAAAAAGAACATTGTATTGTACATTTGCAGTGGCACTTTACCTTTAAATGTCGATTTTGTCTTTTAAGTTTCACGTGGAATAGGACTTTTTCATTTTTGAGTCACCCTGTATGTACTAGATCAAATTTTTGAACGGCAATGGTATTTTCTCACGACGAAGAACTTTTTATAAAGATACAATTTTATTCGTAAAATCAATAATAGAAGCTTTTCCATTTCGAAGACATGGTGTATATTTTTTTAATGAAAAAAACATATTATTGTATTGTCACCGGAATTGCATAAGCTTGCAAAGTTTCAAATCGATACGACAATTAGAAGTGGGTGAAAAGTGAGTTGTAAGATTCCAATACAATGTTACAAGTCAAGCTAATAAAAGGGTGTTAAAAAAGATGGCCACAATATTCTAGTCACTAGCACTTCAATATTCTTTTTACATATTGTTTTCCTAAAATAAATCATAAAAGTAGTGGTATATAGGGGTCTGTGCGCCAGCCCAAAATGACGTCACATCACCTTGACCTTGAACGCCCACGTGTGTGATTGTTATTTGACCTTGAGTGTTCTTTTAGGGCAATGACCTTGATCGTGAACGTGTGTGGTTGATTTTTGACCTTGGTCCTGAACGATAGTTTGGCCTTGAGCAAGAACTTGACCTTGAAAAATAAGTTTACCTTGAGCAAGAACTTGGCCTTGAACGCGAGCAGCTGTTTCTTTATTTGCTGATGACCAGGTGTACGACGCTTGTTTCAAAGATACATTTGTGATGCATGTTTTCAAGGTCGTCGGCACAAGAACTTGGCCTTGAACGCGAGCAGCTGTTTCTTTATTTGCTGATGATCAAGTGTACGACGCTTGCTTTAAAGATACATTTGTGATGCATGTTTTCAAGGTCGTCGGCACAAGAGCTTGGCCTTGAACGCGAGCAGCTGTTTCTTTGTTTGCTGATGACCAGGTGTACGATGCTTCTTTCGAGGTTACATTTGTGATGCATGTTTTCAAGGTCGTCGGCACAAGAACTTGGCCTTGAACGCGAGCAGCTGTTTCTTTGTTTGCTGATGACCAGGTGTGCGATGCTTCTTTCAAGGTTACATTTGTGATGCATGTTTTCAAAATCGTCGGATGCATTCCTCTCACTTTGAATAATTATTGGGAATGACCCTGAGCGTGCACGTGCGTGATTGCTGTTTTACCATGACTCTGACCTTGAACGAGAGCTAACCTTGACAATGCCTCGACATAGAGCGATAGGTTCACCCTGAACCATATTTGCCATTGACAAGAACACTGACCTTGAACCATACCAAAATAACGTAGGCGTGTCAAAACGACGTAGGTATGACGTAAGCACACTATGGCGAGCATGCACGCGTGATTGTTATTTGACCCTGACATAGACCTTGAAAGAGAGCTGACCTTGACAATGGCTTCACCTTGAGCGAGAGACAGGCCTTGACCTTGAGCCATATGCAGCTTTATGTATATAAACAAGTTTTAAGATTTGCTGTAATCATTTGGTGTTTAACCTCCAGTGTTGGTTGAAGTAGTCGTTTTACATTTTTGTTTTGTTTTGGTGAGTGTGTGTTGTTTATTCTTTGGTAAGTACATTAAAATTTTTATCTTTGATATATAAGTTTTCATTATTGGGGCATCCTTGTTAATTACTATTATTATTTGAATTATGCGACCGTTTTTTTCTAGTCAGCTTGTTTTTCAATTAAAGAATAAAATATTTTTGCACTTTACGCCTCATAAAAGTTTTAATTTATTAGAGGTCTTTAAATTAAGAGTAAAGTATACGGTGATTCTGTTTTTCCAGAGGTAAAAATTAGGAATTGGTTTTGTATAGGCTGTGCTGACACGGGAATTATGATTGTTTTAATAAAACAGTTCTTTTCGGAGTAGCCTTTTTCCTAAATTTAACTTAATAATATATATTTAAATTAATTTTTTATAGACCTTTACATATTTAAAAAAATATAGGCTTATTCTTTTTTTTTTCAAGTGATAATTAAATTTGGCACTATACATGCGTGTTTTGTTTCTAAAGAAAGCTTTTACTATGAATAGTTTGATTCTCTTGTAATGTGACTGGTCCAAGGAGTTTTTTAAAAATTCATATTTTTGGTGGGGGGGTCCAATATTAATTTTTATATTAATAAAAAATTATGTATAATATTCAATATTGCGCTAGTATGTAGAGACTAACACCTATAACTTTCTTCCTTCCCTGAATAGAGAATATAAACCATATCAATATACAATTTTATTTTAAATTTTATTTGTTTTGTTCAGAGAATGTGATAAGATTTTTTTACAGCGCTTCTCAAAAAAAAAATTGTTTACTATCCCATATATTTTGTACTTTAAGAAGTATTTTCCTTGTTTATACAGGCAATACAAATAAATTAGAATATCTTTTTAAGGAAATGTTTGTCTGTGAGTACTGTTCCCGATTATTCGGCAGTAAGGACAACCTCAAACGTCATGGAGATTGTCGCATTAAGATAAAAATCTGCGATGTATGTGGAGCGATCTTTAAGTCCCAGAGCGCTTTCCAGCAACATCAAATGAAGAGCCATCCCACCTTGAAACGGAAGTGCGAGATACCACATACACCCAGGTTAAAGGAAAAACGACTTGACTTAGAAGGTGTGTGATATTTTTTCACTATTGCTTTTAGATACAACATATATAATTTTACTGAGAAGTTTTTTAGCTAAAACAAAAAAAAATTTAAACTTCATTTTTCCAGAACCATCAACGTCAGCCACGCAGTATTGTATCATCTGCGGGGTGGAGGTTTTCACTAATCGTTGGACCGGACATCTTAGAAGCCTTCAGCATAAGAAGAGGTGCTGTGTAAAGCAGGAGGAAGGAGTTCAACTCGTGAAGACTTCGTTTCGCAACCGAATTGCTACATACCAACTTTCATCCAACCGAGACCCTAACAACGACGTGAAGAAATTCCTGATTACACTGAAGGAGCGGTTTACCCAGTTGGTAAAGGTTAGCGTAATAAGTTACGATCTCCTGAAAGTCGGCGTGGAACTCTTCGCACGCTTCCTCCTGCAGACCAAGGAAATGGAAGAAGTCAAGTCATTCAACACCAAATTCCAGCTGGTGAATACGGGGACCGATCTGGAGGAGTTATTCGAACAGTTCATAGCCATACTTGAAAGGAAGTTTTCAGAATTCAAGGAAAAAGACAGCGGTAAGTTATTATTTAAATATATTGTTATTTTGCTTAAGTAGTTTGTTATTTTGCCCAAATACAGTATACCATTTTTTATCTCTTGCTACAGGATGGGCCCTTCAACAACTCCTCCATCTAGATTTAAGTATTAATAAGCTCAAACCCCTGAAACCATCGTCCTACATACCGCTACCGAAAGAAATTGAATCAAAGAAAGCTGTTCTCAACATCCAGAATAATGATAACCAGTGCTTTAAGTGGTCAGTCTTAGCAGCCCTACATCCAGTACATCGGTGCCAACATGCAAATAGGATCGCAAACTATGTGCCTTTTGAGAACGAACTGAGCTTTACAGGTATGAAATTTCCGATTGAGCTTAAAGATATATCAAAGTTTGAGCGACTCAATAATATATCCATCAATGTATATGGGCTTGATAAAGTTTTTGAAAATGGTAAAAATATTATTGAAGTTGTTGGTCCCTTATACTTTACCACATCTCGAAAGGAGAGACATGTTAATTTATTAGTAATCAGCGATGACTATGGAAATAGTCATTATTGTTTAATAAGAAACATGTCTCGTCTGATCTCCAACCAATTGTCTAAACATAGAGAAACTAAATACCTATGCGATGGTTGCTTGTCGTATTTTTATTCGGAACAAAAATTAAAAGCTCATCAAGAGCATGGTTGCGGTCACGTTTCGGATAAAATACCAACAACAAATTTAAAGAAAAATAAATGCGGTGAAGAGGTTCCTGAGAATATCCTGAAATTTACCGATTTTGAAAAGAAATTAAAAGTACCTTTTGTTGTTTATGCCGACTTTGAGACAATCCTAGAACCCCTACACACAGATCAAAATGAGTTAAACCCCGAAATTTCCTATACTGTAAGAACACACAGACATATCCCATATTCCTTTGCCTACTACATTAAATGCGACTTTGACGATTCTCAGTCGATTTTCAAGAGTTATAGGGGTTATAATGCACATAAAGAATTTGTAGGTCAGTTGGAAGCTGATTGTAAATCACTTTATAACCGACTTATGAAGGATATAGTACCAATGACGCCTTTAACGGCTAAACAGCAAACTGAGTTTCGTGAAGCCACGGTATGTCATATTTGCGAGAGGCCATTTAAGGAAGGAGATGAAAGAGTACGCGATCACGATCACAAGACAGGAAGTTGGAGGGGGGCAAGTCACTCTGTGTGCAATCTAAATTACAAAGACCCAAATTTCATTCCTGTATTTTTCCACATGTCCGGTTTTGATTCCCACCTGTTTATCAAAGAATTGGCACTTCATAACGAAAAATTGGATGTTATTGCCCAAAATAAGGAAAAATACATTTCCTTTTCTAAGCACATTTTGGTAGATAAGATCCAAAATAAAGAAGGTAAAGAACAACAGGTATTTTTAAAATTACGCTTTCTCGACAGTTTTCGATTCATGGCCAGTAGTTTAGATAAATTAAGTCAAAATTTAAAACCGGAACAGTGTCGAGAAGTAAGGAAATTTTTCCCATATGAAAATAAATTTCAGCTTATTCGACAGAAGGGCGTTTTCCCATATGCGTACGTGGATTCATTCTCAAAATTAGACGATACCAAGCTTCCATCAATTGATGGCTTCTATAATGTATTACGTAAAGAGGCCATCAAGCAAGAAGATTATGAGCGTGCACAGACTGTGTGGAATTTATTCGAATGCCAAACTTTAGGTCAGTATTCCGATGTTTATTTAAAATCCTATGTTTTAATATTAGCAGATGTTTTTGAGAACTTTAGAGACGTGTGCCTAGCGACTTACAATCTAGATCCTGCGCAATTTTTTACAACGCCTGCGCTATCATTTTCAGCCGCACTTAAATTTAGTGCTGTAGAAATGGAGCTCTTGACCGATCTAGACATGGTACACTTCTTTAAACACGGTATTCGCGGTGGAGTCAGTCAGTGTAGTGTGAGAAAAGCATTTGCTAACAATAAATTTGTACCTCATTATGACTCTTCCAAACCTACCTCCTACATTATGTACTTGGATGCTACCAACTTGTATGGTGCAGCCATGTCACAATATTTACCAACGGGAAATTTCAAGTGGCTGGATGAGAACGAAATTCAAAATTTAAATTATATGAATATCGCGAAAGATTCAAAAATCGGATACGTTTTGGAAGTGGACTTGGATTACCCCGAAAATTTACATTATTTACACAATGAACTACCCTTGTGTCCGGAATCCATTATACCTCCAGGTTCAAAATTCAAAATTTCAAAGTTAATACCAAATTTTAAGAAAAAGACGAAATATGTTATTCATTATCAAAATTTGCAACAAGCCACTGAGAATGGCATCAAACTCACAAAAATTCATCGGGCTATCAGCTTTGATCAATCTCCTTGGCTTAAAAAATATATTGATCTAAACACAGCAATGCGAAACAAAGCAAAAAATAAGTTTGAAAGGGACTTTTTCAAACTTATGAACAATGCTGTGTTTGGAAAAACTATGGAAAACGTAGAGAAAAGGGTGAATGTCAAGCTTGTTTCCCATTGGGAAAATGTTGGTAGAAGATTAGGGGCGGAAGCGTTAATCGCAAAACCTCATTTTAAAGACCGTACAATTTTCAGCGAAAATCTAGTTGCAATTCATATGAGAAAACAGAAAGTCTTATATAATAAACCTATTTATGTAGGGTTTTCTATTTTGGATATTTCCAAAACCATTATGTACGACTTTCTGTATAGGTATATCAAACCAAAATACGGTAACAACGCGGTCTTGCTCTATACTGATACAGACTCCCTTGTTTTGCAAATTACAACGGAAAATTTCTATGACGATATAAGGCAAAATTTGGATACATTCGACACGTCTAATTTCACGCAGGATAATCCACATAATGTCCCCGTAAATTCATCCGTTTTGGGTCGAATGAAAGACGAATATGCGGGGAAAGTTATTTGGGACTTTTATGGAACTGGAGCAAAGGCATATTGTGTAAATGTGGCCGGAGAGTTGACCAAAAAGGCTAAAGGTGTCCCCGACTACGTCACTAAAAAAGAACTATCTTTAGATGATTATAGAGAAGCTGTTGACGTAAAGGGGGACCCTTATTCACCGTCAAATGAATACATTCTGCTCTCACTTGCACGATATGTATGTTGAACTGAAAAATAAGGTAGCCTTGTCACACGCGGACGACAAGCGTTTCTTTATTCCCGATTCTGAGTACACGCTCGCTTGGGGTCATCGAGATCTGGTTTTGTATAAGGAATCAGTGGGAATTCCATGAGTGGAGACTAACCACAATGGCTATTCTTTGTTTGAATTTACCGTTCGGTACCTGTTGATGGCTTAGAGGTTAGGTTTAGTTTTTTTAGTTTTCATTGTAGTGTTTATTTTTAAAAATATTTTCATGTATTTGTATTATTTATTGACTTTCTATAGCAATAAACTTGGTTTTCGATCGTTTTTTTATGCTATTAGGTAAGGCACTATTTTTTATTGTTTATTTCTGTATTTATTATTTATTTATTGTATTTGGTATTGTAGTGTTTATTTTTAAAAATATTTTCATGTATTTGTATTATTTATTGACTTTCTATAGCAATAAACTTGGTTTTCAATCGTTGTTTTATGCCATTAGGTAAGGCACTATTTTTTATTGTTCATTTCTGTATTTATTATTTATTTATTGTATTTGGTATTGATTTAGGATATTTCTTATTTATTATATATTTATTGTTGTATAAATGTATTATTGTTTATTACCGGCTACATTATTCCCGGTCAGCATTCAAATAAACAAGTGTGTTGTTTTTAAATAGTTGTTTTATTTCCTAAAGTGTAGCGGAATAAAAAAAACATAGTTAAAATAATATCATTTATTTAGTAACCTTATAATACTCAGTATTTAATTTATACAATTCATAAACGTGCTCTGAAAAATAATCGAATAACTTTATCAGTCCAACGAAATAGATAGTTTTCTGTAGTGGTGTCCTCAAACTTAATCCTTCTCTTATCATGTTGCGATGAAATACCAAAGTGTATTGGCCAATAATCATAAAAATATCGAGTCAATAAGTGCTGAAACAATCAAACGTACTTAAGAATTCTTCAAATTCCTCACTAGAGAAATAAATCTCTCCAGAACCAATAGTATCCAAAATTACTCGTTTGCGTTTCTCTTCTGTTATGCGGGGGACAACAGTTATAAAATCGCCACTATCTTACACTCGATTAGACTTACTAATCACTTGAGTTGGGTCTTCCTCTGTCGAATATTTTGAAGGAAATTCAAACACCCTATCCCATCTAGAGGAGGAGAAGGGGGAGAGGTAGCCATCGGTAAATTTAAATGGTAAGTTTTAATCATTTTCTCACCAAAGATTTATTATCTTCGTAAAACTGGATGTCTCTATCAGTTTACGTATTTTACGCAAATGATCTCTCAACTTAACCTTTAAATCAACTGTCTCAGTCATGAGCTTGGAATTAAATGCCCCCAAATTTCTTAGGGAATTCTTTAATATAAGGTAAAATTAAACAAGTAATACAATTTAACATCTTTATTTGGGTAAAAAATCATAAATATATTGATACGAGATTTTTGAATTATTAACACTACAAGTACAAAATTTTAAAACATGATAAAAACAAGTGGTTTCACTTAGAACTAATTTCGATACATTGACACTGTTCCCAGTAAATTCTAAATTAACAATATCTGGTGTGTCCTTAAGATACTTAATCTGGAAAAAAGTTTGAAATAAAAAGATCTTCCTTATATGGTGCTCCACAAAGATGACATCAACTTCTCGTAGTCGTCGTAGATAATGCGATAAAGTTAATTGTAAGCGGTTTGGCCAGAATTGTAGTAGAGTCCATGTCGGTACCCATACAGAAACATTGCTTGCTTTTTACAATCACAGAATAGTTCATAAAACGCCTTAACTGACTTAAAAAGATAGTTATTTATTTACTTTCCATCGTAAATAGCCAATTCTTCAGCTTCAAATTTAGGAAACCCAGAATCCTTGAACGTCTACCACAACAAACTTCATCGCGCCGAAGGGGGTTGAGGGGTGACTGACTACGAGGTCACGTACTTGGCTTGTTAAGCCCTGATACTCGAAGACTCGAACTTGAATAATTATATAAAAGGCACGTGACTCATAGGAAAAATTTTCTGAACTCTGAAATTCTGACTTGACATCGTTGGTGTTACTCTTGAGGGCCTTCATTTTGCTTGGAACAATCAATAACAAAGAGGTTTCCACAAGCAAAAAATCTGGAATCCAAATGCAGCTCAAAAACCCAAAAATAGGTTTTTCATTGTCGCTCTCCACAGGATTCACGGTGATATCTTGATAGAAAATATCAGTTTTTCCATATGATGTATTATCAGAACCCAAATCGAGATAATAATTGTCCGTTGTCGATGAAGCTGTTTTAAACACTTTAGGTTGTTCTACCCACTTTATTTTGAAACACTTAAAAATACGGCACATATAATCAGGACAGGGCCACCCATAAGAGCAGAGAGAGTGATCTAAAAATACCAGAAGTTCTAGAGACAGGCCGGATTGCTAAATATGCGAGGTAGACATAGATTTATGAACCGCTCACTTTTAAGGAGCCCCGCGACAATACACTGAAATAATAATATCGATTTGAAGAAAGATACAAAGAAGTTTTCGTAAATATTCTCACAAGATAGAAAAAAAAAGATTTAATTCAAATTAAAAATGAAAATTCCACATTAAAGGCTGTATAGAGAAAATGCATACTGTAATAACGTTATAGATATTATAACTATATTCTGTAATAGAATAACACAGGATCAGCAGACTTTCTATTCTTTTTTATAAAATTGGTTGTTATAATTGAAAGTTCTAGAATAATAGGGTTTTAGTGCATTTTTAGATTTGGGCTTGTAAAAATTTGGTAACTTACAGGTTAGATATATTTTGTGTAAAGGGTGGCCAAGCTGTGAACCGTTTAGACCTCCTTTACACCAAATATACATAACACTCTAAGCTAACGAACCTGTACTTAGAACCTATGGGGGTGATAATTTGCGTGGGCGCCCCTGAGATTTCAGCTTCCTAAATGCGTCTTTAGATTTAATCCGACATTGTCTAGAGTCTGGATGCTTCGCAAGGAGTATAGAGGGTGGTGGTAAGAGGCTTAGGGTACGAGGCATAATTAAAAATCTTATACAAAACAGCTTTACAGTTATAAGCCCAAGTGTAGTAATATATCTACGATAAGTCTGAGGATGCAGCACGTTGTTATTTTACCATGACGCTAACCTTGAACGGGAGGTTGCTCTTGACAATACATTGACCTTCAGTGAGAGGTTAATGTTCTTGTCAATGTCAAATATGGCTCAAGGGCAACCTCTCGTTCAAGGTTAGCGTCGTGGTAAAATAACAACGTGCTTCATCCTCAGACTTATCGTAGATATATTACTACCCTTGGGCTTATAATCTGTAAAGCTGTTTTGTATAAGATTTTTAATTATGCCTCGTACCCTCAGCCTCTTACCCCCACCCTCTATACGCCTTGCGAAGCATCTAGACTCTAGACAATGTCGGATTAAATCTCAAGACGCATTTAGGAAGCTGAAATCTCAGGGCGCCCACGCAAATTATCTCCCCCATAGGTTCTAAGTACAGGTTCGTTAGCTTAGAGTGTTATGTATATTTGGTGTAAAGGAGGTCTAAACGGTTCACAGCTTGGCCACCCTTTACACAAAATATATCTAACCTGTAAGTTACCAAATTTTTACAAGCCCAAATCTACAAATGCACTAAAACCCTATTATTCTAGAACTTTCAATTATAACAACCAATTTTATAAAAAAGAATAGAAAGTCTGCTGATCCTGTGTTATTCTATTACAGAATATAGTTATAATATCTATAACGTTATTACAGTATGCATTTTCTCTATACAGCCTTTAATGTGGAATTTTCATTTTTAATTTGAATTAAATCTTTTTTTTTCTATCTTGTGAGAATATTTACGAAAATTTCTTTGTATCTTTCTTCAAATCGATATTATTATTTCAGTGTATTGTCGCGGGGCTCCTTAAAAGTGAGCGGTTCATAAATCTATGTCTACCTCGCATATTTAGCAATCCGGCCTGTCTCTAGAACTTCTGGTATTTTTAGATCACTCTCTCTGCTCTTATGGGTGGCCCTGTCCTGATTATATGTGCCGTATTTTTAAGTGTTTCAAAATAAAGTGGGTAGAACAACCTAAAGTGTTTAAAACAGCTTCATCGACAACGGACAATTATTATCTCGATTTGGGTTCTGATAATACATCATATGGAAAAACTGATATTTTCTATCAAGATATCACCGTGAATCCTGTGGAGAGCGACAATGAAAAACCTATTTTTGGGTTTTTGAGCTGCATTTGGATTCCAGATTTTTTGCTTGTGGAAACCTCTTTGTTATTGATTGTTCCAAGCAAAATGAAGGCCCTCAAGAGTAACACCAACGATGTCAAGTCAGAATTTCAGAGTTCAGAAAATTTTTCCTATGAGTCACGTGCCTTTTATATAATTATTCAAGTTCGAGTGTTCGAGTATCAGGGCTTAACAAGCCAAGTACGTGACCTCGTAGTCAGTCACCCCTCAACCCCCTTCGGCGCGATGAAGTTTGTTGTGGTAGACGTTCAAGGATTCTGGGTTTCCTAAATTTGAAGCTGAAGAATTGGCTATTTACGATGGAAAGTAAATAAATAACTATCTTTTTAAGTCAGTTAAGGCGTTTTATGAACTATTCTGTGATTGTAAAAAGCAAGCAATGTTTCTGTATGGGTACCGACATGGACTCTACTACAATTCTGGCCAAACCGCTTACAATTAACTTTATCGCATTATCTACGACGACTACGAGAAGTTGATGTCATCTTTGTGGAGCACCATATAAGGAAGATCTTTTTATTTCAAACTTTTTTCCAGATTAAGTATGTTAAGGACACACCAGATATTGTTAATTTAGAATTTACTGGGAACAGTGTCAATGTATCGAAATTAGTTCTAAGTGAAACCACTTGTTCTTATCATGTTTTAAAATTTGGTACTTGTAGTGTTAATAATTCAAAAATCTCGTATCAATATATTTATGATTTTTTACCCAAATAAAGATGTTAAATTGTATTACTTGTTTAATTTTACCTTATATTAAAGAATTCCCTAAGAAATTTGGGGGCATTTAATCCCAAGCTCATGACTGAGACAGTTG
This sequence comes from Philopedon plagiatum, assembly GCA_963971165.1. NCBI lineage: Eukaryota > Metazoa > Arthropoda > Insecta > Coleoptera > Curculionidae > Philopedon > Philopedon plagiatum. The sequence goes on along the minus strand of OZ020196.1, from coordinate 14,620,781 downwards.
ATTTAAAGGTTAAGTTGAGAGATCATTTGCGTAAAATACGTAAACTGATAGAGACATCCAGTTTTACGAAGATAATAAATCTTTGGTGAGAAAATGATTAAAACTTACCATTTAAATTTACCGATGGCTACCTCTCCCCCTTCTCCTCCTCTAGATGGGATAGGGTGTTTGAATTTCCTTCAAAATATTCGACAGAGGAAGACCCAACTCAAGTGATTAGTAAGTCTAATCGAGTGTAAGATAGTGGCGATTTTATAACTGTTGTCCCCCGCATAACAGAAGAGAAACGCAAACGAGTAATTTTGGATACTATTGGTTCTGGAGAGATTTATTTCTCTAGTGAGGAATTTGAAGAATTCTTAAGTACGTTTGATTGTTTCAGCACTTATTGACTCGATATTTTTATGATTATTGGCCAATACACTTTGGTATTTCATCGCAACATGATAAGAGAAGGATTAAGTTTGAGGACACCACTACAGAAAACTATCTATTTCGTTGGACTGATAAAGTTATTCGATTATTTTTCAGAGCACGTTTATGAATTGTATAAATTAAATACTGAGTATTATAAGGTTACTAAATAAATGATATTATTTTAACTATGTTTTTTTTATTCCGCTACACTTTAGGAAATAAAACAACTATTTAAAAACAACACACTTGTTTATTTGAATGCTGACCGGGAATAATGTAGCCGGTAATAAACAATAATACATTTATACAACAATAAATATATAATAAATAAGAAATATCCTAAATCAATACCAAATACAATAAATAAATAATAAATACAGAAATGAACAATAAAAAATAGTGCCTTACCTAATGGCATAAAACAACGATTGAAAACCAAGTTTATTGCTATAGAAAGTCAATAAATAATACAAATACATGAAAATATTTTTAAAAATAAACACTACAATACCAAATACAATAAATAAATAATAAATACAGAAATAAACAATAAAAAATAGTGCCTTACCTAATAGCATAAAAAAACGATCGAAAACCAAGTTTATTGCTATAGAAAGTCAATAAATAATACAAATACATGAAAATATTTTTAAAAATAAACACTACAATGAAAACTAAAAAAACTAAACCTAACCTCTAAGCCATCAACAGGTACCGAACGGTAAATTCAAACAAAGAATAGCCATTGTGGTTAGTCTCCACTCATGGACTTCCCACTGATTCCTTATACAAAACCAGATCTCGATGACCCCAAGCGAGCGTGTACTCAGAATCGGGAATAAAGAAACGCTTGTCGTCCGCGTGTGACAAGGCTACCTTATTTTTCAGTTCAACATACATATCGTGCAAGTGAGAGCAGAATGTATTCATTTGACGGTGAATAAGGGTCCCCCTTTACGTCAACAGCTTCTCTATAATCATCTAAAGATAGTTCTTTTTTAGTGACGTAGTCGGGGACACCTTTAGCCTTTTTGGTCAACTCTCCGGCCACATTTACACAATATGCCTTTGCTCCAGTTCCATAAAAGTCCCAAATAACTTTCCCCGCATATTCGTCTTTCATTCGACCCAAAACGGATGAATTTACGGGGACATTATGTGGATTATCCTGCGTGAAATTAGACGTGTCGAATGTATCCAAATTTTGCCTTATATCGTCATAGAAATTTTCCGTTGTAATTTGCAAAACAAGGGAGTCTGTATCAGTATAGAGCAAGACCGCGTTGTTACCGTATTTTGGTTTGATATACCTATACAGAAAGTCGTACATAATGGTTTTGGAAATATCCAAAATAGAAAACCCTACATAAATAGGTTTATTATATAAGACTTTCTGTTTTCTCATATGAATTGCAACTAGATTTTCGCTGAAAATTGTACGGTCTTTAAAATGAGGTTTTGCGATTAACGCTTCCGCCCCTAATCTTCTACCAACATTTTCCCAATGGGAAACAAGCTTGACATTCACCCTTTTCTCTACGTTTTCCATAGTTTTTCCAAACACAGCATTGTTCATAAGTTTGAAAAAGTCCTTTTCAAACTTATTTTTTGCTTTGTTTCGCATTGCTGTGTTTAGATCAATATATTTTTTAAGCCAAGGAGATTGATCAAAGCTGATAGCCCGATGAATTTTTGTGAGTTTGATGCCATTCTCAGTGGCTTGTTGCAAATTTTGATAATGAATAACATATTTCGTCTTTTTCTTAAAATTTGGTATTAACTTTGAAATTTTGAATTTTGAACCTGGAGGTATAATGGATTCCGGACACAAGGGTAGTTCATTGTGTAAATAATGTAAATTTTCGGGGTAATCCAAGTCCACTTCCAAAACGTATCCGATTTTTGAATCTTTCGCGATATTCATATAATTTAAATTTTGAATTTCGTTCTCATCCAGCCACTTGAAATTTCCCGTTGGTAAATATTGTGACATGGCTGCACCATACAAGTTGGTAGCATCCAAGTACATAATGTAGGAGGTAGGTTTGGAAGAGTCATAATGAGGTACAAATTTATTGTTAGCAAATGCTTTTCTCACACTACACTGACTGACTCCACCGCGAATACCGTGTTTAAAGAAGTGTACCATGTCTAGATCGGTCAAGAGCTCCATTTCTACAGCACTAAATTTAAGTGCGGCTGAAAATGATAGCGCAGGCGTTGTAAAAAATTGCGCAGGATCTAGATTGTAAGTCGCTAGGCACACGTCTCTAAAGTTCTCAAAAACATCTGCTAATATTAAAACATAGGATTTTAAATAAACATCGGAATACTGACCTAAAGTTTGGCATTCGAATAAATTCCACACAGTCTGTGCACGCTCATAATCTTCTTGCTTGATGGCCTCTTTACGTAATACATTATAGAAGCCATCAATTGATGGAAGCTTGGTATCGTCTAATTTTGAGAATGAATCCACGTACGCATATGGGAAAACGCCCTTCTGTCGAATAAGCTGAAATTTATTTTCATATGGGAAAAATTTCCTTACTTCTCGACACTGTTCCGGTTTTAAATTTTGACTTAATTTATCTAAACTACTGGCCATGAATCGAAAACTGTCGAGAAAGCGTAATTTTAAAAATACCTGTTGTTCTTTACCTTCTTTATTTTGGATCTTATCTACCAAAATGTGCTTAGAAAAGGAAATGTATTTTTCCTTATTTTGGGCAATAACATCCAATTTTTCGTTATGAAGTGCCAATTCTTTGATAAACAGGTGGGAATCAAAACCGGACATGTGGAAAAATACAGGAATGAAATTTGGGTCTTTGTAATTTAGATTGCACACAGAGTGACTTGCCCCCCTCCAACTTCCTGTCTTGTGATCGTGATCGCGTACTCTTTCATCTCCTTCCTTAAATGGCCTCTCGCAAATATGACATACCGTGGCTTCACGAAACTCAGTTTGCTGTTTAGCCGTTAAAGGCGTCATTGGTACTATATCCTTCATAAGTCGGTTATAAAGTGATTTACAATCAGCTTCCAACTGACCTACAAATTCTTTATGTGCATTATAACCCCTATAACTCTTGAAAATCGACTGAGAATCGTCAAAGTCGCATTTAATGTAGTAGGCAAAGGAATATGGGATATGTCTGTGTGTTCTTACAGTATAGGAAATTTCGGGGTTTAACTCATTTTGATCTGTGTGTAGGGGTTCTAGGATTGTCTCAAAGTCGGCATAAACAACAAAAGGTACTTTTAATTTCTTTTCAAAATCGGTAAATTTCAGGATATTCTCAGAAACCTCTTCACCGCATTTATTTTTCTTTAAATTTGTTGTTGGTATTTTATCCGAAACGTGACCGCAACCATGCTCTTGATGAGCTTTTAATTTTTGTTCCGAATAAAAATACGACAAGCAACCATCGCATAGGTATTTAGTTTCTCTATGTTTAGACAATTGGTTGGAGATCAGACGAGACATGTTTCTTATTAAACAATAATGACTATTTCCATAGTCATCGCTGATTACTAATAAATTAACATGTCTCTCCTTTCGAGATGTGGTAAAGTATAAGGGACCAACAACTTCAATAATATTTTTACCATTTTCAAAAACTTTATCAAGCCCATATACATTGATGGATATATTATTGAGTCGCTCAAACTTTGATATATCTTTAAGCTCAATCGGAAATTTCATACCTGTAAAGCTCAGTTCGTTCTCAAAAGGCACATAGTTTGCGATCCTATTTGCATGTTGGCACCGATGTACTGGATGTAGGGCTGCTAAGACTGACCACTTAAAGCACTGGTTATCATTATTCTGGATGTTGAGAACAGCTTTCTTTGATTCAATTTCTTTCGGTAGCGGTATGTAGGACGATGGTTTCAGGGGTTTGAGCTTATTAATACTTAAATCTAGATGGAGGAGTTGTTGAAGGGCCCATCCTGTAGCAAGAGATAAAAAATGGTATACTGTATTTGGGCAAAATAACAAACTACTTAAGCAAAATAACAATATATTTAAATAATAACTTACCGCTGTCTTTTTCCTTGAATTCTGAAAACTTCCTTTCAAGTATGGCTATGAACTGTTCGAATAACTCCTCCAGATCGGTCCCCGTATTCACCAGCTGGAATTTGGTGTTGAATGACTTGACTTCTTCCATTTCCTTGGTCTGCAGGAGGAAGCGTGCGAAGAGTTCCACGCCGACTTTCAGGAGATCGTAACTTATTACGCTAACCTTTACCAACTGGGTAAACCGCTCCTTCAGTGTAATCAGGAATTTCTTCACGTCGTTGTTAGGGTCTCGGTTGGATGAAAGTTGGTATGTAGCAATTCGGTTGCGAAACGAAGTCTTCACGAGTTGAACTCCTTCCTCCTGCTTTACACAGCACCTCTTCTTATGCTGAAGGCTTCTAAGATGTCCGGTCCAACGATTAGTGGAAACCTCCACCCCGCAGATGATACAATACTGCGTGGCTGACGTTGATGGTTCTGGAAAAATGAAGTTTAAATTTTTTTTTGTTTTAGCTAAAAAACTTCTCAGTAAAATTATATATGTTGTATCTAAAAGCAATAGTGAAAAAATATCACACACCTTCTAAGTCAAGTCGTTTTTCCTTTAACCTGGGTGTATGTGGTATCTCGCACTTCCGTTTCAAGGTGGGATGGCTCTTCATTTGATGTTGCTGGAAAGCCCTCTGGGACTTAAAGATCGCTCCACATACATCGCAGATTTTTATCTTAATGCGACAATCTTCATGACGTTTGAGGTTGTCCTTACTGCCGAATAATCGGGAACAGTACTCACAGACAAACATTTCCTTAAAAAGATATTTTAATTTATTTGTATTGCCTGTATAAACAAGGAAAATACTTCTTAAAGTACAAAATATATGGGATAGTAAACAATTTTTTTTTTTGAGAAGCGCTGTAAAAAAATCTTATCACATTCTCTGAACAAAACAAATAAAATTTAAAATAAAATTGTATATTGATATGGTTTATATTCTCTATTCAGGGAAGGAAGAAAGTTATAGGTGTTAGTCTCTACATACTAGCGCAATATTGAATATTATACATAATTTTTTATTAATATAAAAATTAATATTGGACCCCCCCACCAAAAATATGAATTTTTAAAAAACTCCTTGGACCAGTCACATTACAAGAGAATCAAACTATTCATAGTAAAAGCTTTCTTTAGAAACAAAACACGCATGTATAGTGCCAAATTTAATTATCACTTGAAAAAAAAAAGAATAAGCCTATATTTTTTTAAATATGTAAAGGTCTATAAAAAATTAATTTAAATATATATTATTAAGTTAAATTTAGGAAAAAGGCTACTCCGAAAAGAACTGTTTTATTAAAACAATCATAATTCCCGTGTCAGCACAGCCTATACAAAACCAATTCCTAATTTTTACCTCTGGAAAAACAGAATCACCGTATACTTTACTCTTAATTTAAAGACCTCTAATAAATTAAAACTTTTATGAGGCGTAAAGTGCAAAAATATTTTATTCTTTAATTGAAAAACAAGCTGACTAGAAAAAAACGGTCGCATAATTCAAATAATAATAGTAATTAACAAGGATGCCCCAATAATGAAAACTTATATATCAAAGATAAAAATTTTAATGTACTTACCAAAGAATAAACAACACACACTCACCAAAACAAAACAAAAATGTAAAACGACTACTTCAACCAACACTGGAGGTTAAACACCAAATGATTACAGCAAATCTTAAAACTTGTTTATATACATAAAGCTGCATATGGCTCAAGGTCAAGGCCTGTCTCTCGCTCAAGGTGAAGCCATTGTCAAGGTCAGCTCTCTTTCAAGGTCTATGTCAGGGTCAAATAACAATCACGCGTGCATGCTCGCCATAGTGTGCTTACGTCATACCTACGTCGTTTTGACACGCCTACGTTATTTTGGTATGGTTCAAGGTCAGTGTTCTTGTCAATGGCAAATATGGTTCAGGGTGAACCTATCGCTCTATGTCGAGGCATTGTCAAGGTTAGCTCTCGTTCAAGGTCAGAGTCATGGTGAAACAGCAATCACGCACGTGCACGCTCAGGGTCATTCCCAATAATTATTCAAAGTGAGAGGAATGCATCCGACGATTTTGAAAACATGCATCACAAATGTAACCTTGAAAGAAGCATCGCACACCTGGTCATCAGCAAACAAAGAAACAGCTGCTCGCGTTCAAGGCCAAGTTCTTGTGCCGACGACCTTGAAAACATGCATCACAAATGTAACCTCGAAAGAAGCATCGTACACCTGGTCATCAGCAAACAAAGAAACAGCTGCTCGCGTTCAAGGCCAAGCTCTTGTGCCGACGACCTTGAAAACATGCATCACAAATGTATCTTTAAAGCAAGCGTCGTACACTTGATCATCAGCAAATAAAGAAACAGCTGCTCGCGTTCAAGGCCAAGTTCTTGTGCCGACGACCTTGAAAACATGCATCACAAATGTATCTTTGAAACAAGCGTCGTACACCTGGTCATCAGCAAATAAAGAAACAGCTGCTCGCGTTCAAGGCCAAGTTCTTGCTCAAGGTAAACTTATTTTTCAAGGTCAAGTTCTTGCTCAAGGCCAAACTATCGTTCAGGACCAAGGTCAAAAATCAACCACACACGTTCACGATCAAGGTCATTGCCCTAAAAGAACACTCAAGGTCAAATAACAATCACACACGTGGGCGTTCAAGGTCAAGGTGATGTGACGTCATTTTGGGCTGGCGCACAGACCCCTATATACCACTACTCATAAAATATCTTGAAGCTTTTAGTAATACGTTAAAAATTACCTATAGAATATAGCTATACTTAGTACTTATACTTATAATAATATTGTTAAAAATTTTAAAGCCGAAAAACCATATCAAAATGAAATTAAGTTGGCCAACATGGACGCCACGTGGAAAATGCCGCCTTAAGATCGACAACAAACTGCGGTTCTGGGATTTTCAGCAACATGTTTACGTACTCTATATTCATGGCCGTCCCTAACTATTGCGCCGCTGTGGTGCGAAATGAAATTTGCCGCCTATCCTATACTAAATAAAAAAATTCGGTCAAGTGCAAGGTGTACTTGTACAATTAGTGCTCCGTGCCATCAGTCCCCCAATTAACCTGAGCAAACCTCGGCCGCCTGATCTCCCCCCATCTGCCGCGCTACCCGCCGCTACGCCCAACGCCGTATCACATCGCGTATGCGCGGAGCTGAGTGGGGAGCGTTTCGGCTGAGCCAAATTAAGAATTTTTAAGAACGTTTAACGACAAAAGTTGTTCCTTACATCATGAGAAATATTTTTGTCAAAAAACTTTTTCTCTAAAACCAATGGTTCAGCAGTTCTCAGGAAATTAACAATTAAATTGTTTATAACATTTGATCGCGCTAGAATTTTTATTCTGATAATTTTGCTCACCTAATTATCAATGTTCATGATTTTTTAAAGATTTTCCTGAGCGATCCTTCTGGTGGTGAAGGTGGGGGACAGCAATTCTTAAGAGTTTTTCCGAAAAATATTTTAAAAAATGCATCATATATATTGTTGAATTCGTGCTTCAATAAGCTTTTATTTGACACCCTACACGATGCCCTTGAAATTTTTTTTCATTCCCCAATTTATCCCCTGAAATTAACCACCAGAATCAAAATTCAACTTTTTATACTTCCCGTCTATAATTGGGCCATCACACTCTACCTCTGTGCTAAATTTCAAATTTTTATGTCGAATAGTTTCGGGGAAAATCGCCTGTGACAGATAGACGGACGGACGGACGGACGGACACCACGTGTTCCGTTTTGCCAATTTTGGCACGAAACACTAAAAAATGATTTTTAACAATTTGATGGGAATTGAAAACAATAAACGCTATTTACAAATCCAACATTTTATATTATTTTTTAACCTTAAAAAATAATATCATAACAACGAAACATTCTCTTTAAGGTAGTAAAAATGTACCTTATCAAAACCTAAATAACAAAAGAAGAAGTCATCTTTTACTTGAGCGCTGGAGTCGACGCCGCGATAATAAATCACATAATAAAGGAATACGAGATAAATACATACTAGCAAAATAGCTACTAGTGATGTAAGGATACGTATTCAAAAATCCGTTGGATACGAATATTTAAAGAATCCGTATTAACCGTAACCGGCCGAGAACTTGAATACGGATCCGGAATCAAAATAAATACGCATTCGGGTGGTTACTAATGCAAAGTGCAAAGAGAAAACGGAATCGGGACGAGTGTAAGCGAACAACACGGTCTGTGATTTGGCATATTTGATCTTATGCTTTCTCTTGCTAATGACATTCCTTAAGAAAGATAGCATACTTATTGGGGTAACAGGTATCACATGGGATGAGACCCATTGGTTAAACTCGGCCCGCCTCCCCGAACCGAATTCAAACGAGAACGAACGACGGTGCCTTACTATTCCTAACCTTCGACTTCGAATCCTATGATACCGCCACAGTTTAAAAAACGGGCTTCTCAGCCGGAATCAGTTGGGTATCTTAGCAGGATCGTTGAGGCCAAAAATTTGGACCAATAGCAGCAGGCCTGCCTAGTTGACGCTTGCGTATTTTTCAATTTATTCCAGGCGGCAAACATTGTTGCCACGACGAACGTTTAAGACGTACATATGTGTAGGAAAACTTGTAAATGCTATATTGCTAAAACTAATTATGTAATTCTAATCAAAGGATTATAGTCAAAAATACAGAAGACATCCCTGACTGAACCAACTGGTTCCATTAATATATTGATGGGTTACGCTTCCACTTAGTTAATTTAGGCTGTAAAAAGGTAGTTTTATTGTAACAAGAATAGTAATACATTAGTTTATAGTCTAAAAAAACCTAAAAATATAATTTTTACTCTGATTGTGTTATTTCTCCAATATTTGTAGCGCTGCAAGAAATGCTTACGATACGGATACGACGTACGTGAAACATTTTTCTTGCTCTAACTGTAGTAATCCGGTTCTGCCTAATCGTAGCACATACGTCGTAAATTGAACCATTTGCCGATATTTCGGCTCTCACGTGGATCTTACTGCGCACACGCGAGATAGGCAGACAGCTATAAAAAACAATTTTGTGCTTCACGTTTATGAATGAAATTCGCAGGAGTTGGCAAACTGATTCGCGTTTACGCGTTTTCTCAACTGTGATACCGCATCCACCTACTAGCGTCTAGCCGGTACCGAGAATCTTTATCCAGAATTTTGCCCAACGATTGTTGATTTGATGAGTCGTTAGTGACTATTCATAAATTACGAAACAAATAATCAATCGCATTACCAAAACAATGCAATATAAAAAATGACTAAGTAAAAGTGGATAAAACCTGAACAAACCCCAGCAAACCTGAGAAAACAGTATACAGGTAATTCTAACGCATTTGAATGATTCAGCTTTTTACCTTCGGGATAGATATTCTCGGTACCGGCTAGACGCTAAACATCCACCTATCTACCCGTATCCGAAATAATTCCGTATATACATGTTTCGGAACCGCTTTCGTGCGGCTCAAGAAACGGATACGTATTCGGATGATGGATTGATGGATACGGATATTAGTTGATTCCGATTCCGTATTATCCGGATATATAAAGAATACGGATATTTACAACACTAATAGCTACTGAACAACGAAAAACGCTTTTTTATATGTAATTATTAATATATTTGCGGCTAATCTCATGCCGCCTATGCTACTTTGCCGCTGGTGTGCGAGGCACCCAGTTGCGGCTCGTGAGGTAGTGCCACAGAGCCATGGCACTACCTTATATTTCTGTAAAAATGTATTTTTTAACTTCATGTAATGTATCATTAAAATATATTTTTTATACTTTATGCATTTCTGCCATTTTTTTTTTGATAAATTGTAAGTCCGGCAACAGTGCACAATTCATCGTCGTCTATCCACGCCTGAAGCCCCACTCGCTAATAAAGCCCAAACCCCCTGATTGTTCTCTGACAACGCTGTGCCGCTGTGCCGTTTATTATTCGGAGCAAATGAGAAGACAGAGATCTTACCGGGATCGTGTGTGAGCGACAGAGATGAAACTTAAGTTTCAATTTTACTTATGCTAAGTGGTAAAATCTTAGGAAAATTTGTGCCAGGCTCTGTCTCTCGGGATCTCTTTGTTGGAGATTTCACGTTTTTTTTTATGATTGGTTACGATAGAACAGTCGAGACTTTTGGCTGTGTGTTTTTCTCGGCGAATTTTCAATAAATAATATAATATGTTAGTTGTTAGTGACTATGAATAAGATCTGCGATTTAAAAAGCTCTTATTGTGGTTTTTCGCTCGAAGAAAAACTTTAAATTCAAGAATTATGACGGTTAACACCCGAACTAAAAATTGAAAAAGAGTGGACAAAAATCTCGCTGTCGTAAATTTAATAAAACTATTTATGATAAAAATAATGGGTTGTGTGGTTGTAAAGAAACTAATAAACTGTTTTGTTTTGTATGTGTTTTGTTTGGTGGTGATGAAACTTGGTCAAAAAAGGCACTAACGATTGTCCATGTATGGGATAAAATAAAAACCAATCACAAATCAAAACAAGATTTAACTTCTCTGGGTATTTGTCGCTTCTAATTTATTTATCAGAGAAGTTTTCTGCTTATAAACATGAGTTCCCGAAGCATTTCGGAGTAAGACATGTTTACAATTTTCTTTTTTAAACAATATAATCAGCGCAAAAGTGAATTGCATGTACTACTATATCAGAGACATGGATTGAGTAGGTACTACTTTTAGAGCTGTCGCGTTGTCGATTTCGCTGAATGAGGAAGGTTGAAATTGTACGTTTTCAGAAATTCTTACACTTTTAAGTATTTTAATAGCCATCCATACCGATGGTCGCGTGTGTAAATAAATTTATTTTTTAACTTTTCTTGTGAATAGACATAAAGATTTATGAATTATGTTAGCAGCAAAGTACTGTAAGCAGCTAATTACTGAGGGTAAGTTATCTTCCATAATTTTATATTGATTTAATATTTTGGAAATACCTGCCTGATTTGGCACGAGGGACGGCCCTGGCGATATTTTAATTGGATCAAACACTACGTGGACGCAGTCACCTTTAAATAAACAACCGATCTTGACACCTCAATTTCCGAATGAGATTGCCAATTGCGTTGTCACTTGACTTATGATTCCGCCCAAAAATTTAACGAAGTTTACGAATTATTTTCACACAAGAACGGGAATTTTCGTAGTAAGTTTAAAACAATTCTAACACGTTCTTCTGTCGTGAAATGATCCACAAATAAATTGCTGGGTCTCTAGATGACACATACAAAATGTCAAAATTTCTAGGTTAAGTTGTTGAATTGAAAAATGCCGCTAAATTTAAATCTCGAAGTACCTATTTATTTTATTTTTCTGCAACTGTAGTGTATCTGGAATTACAAACTACCCAATCTAGAGCAGGTAAAAAAATCTGAGTCATACTATTCTTTTTCGACGTTATTTTCATTCGTTCTTAATTATTTTCAAGGAGGAAACAAATTTAAAGCATTTTTTATTGAGTAGTGAAAATCGCTTAAAATATCTGAGTAAACGAACGTTGAAACGAGAAAAGCGCGAACTTGTAATCTGATATTACAAATAATCACTGCAAACTATACAGACCATATACGTACGTATGTACCTATGTTATTTCACTGAATAAGCTTATTTATAGAAGCAATAACATTCAATCGGACGGCATTTATTTTTATCTTATATGACCAGATACGAGTATTTCCTTCAACAATAAACAGTGCAGCGCGTCATACACGAAGACAATGATCAAAAAATGCACCTGCATTATCATAAGCGTATCCACTCATAGGCGCAAACAGAATTTTAGATTGGAAAGGGGGCTAATTGAAAAGTTGTTTACAGGATTTTGGCTTGGGGTGGGAGACTGAACAGTTATTTTTTCAAAAATCAACTTTTGTTAAGTAGATTTAAAAAAAATCAAAAAAGTCGTTTTTCGAAACATACTTCCTCGAAACTACATTACAGTACGGAGTCTGCTAGCAAAATTTAAGGTGTTTAGAATATATTCTTTCAGGGTCGTAATGCCGACTATTTTTTTTAGATCGATGTCTGATTTTAATAGTGTAAGGTGTGTATACAATATGAATAAACAAGATAGAAAAAAAGCCTGACTAACCCCAAAAAAGCTTATTTGGGTTTGTTTAACATCTATTTCTGTCTTTATTTTAAACATTTTTTAAACTATTAGGGAGACCGATATAATTTGATAACCAAAAGGTTTAACTGACCGGTCTAAGAAGAAGACAACTAAGTTTTATACTATAAATAAGTTTCTAAGTTTGTTCGCAAATTCGCAAGAATAGAACTAAATTAATTCTAGCAACACGTTCCAAAATGAAAATGACAATTAATTAGTAACGACAGGACAAAAACCTGTCAACATCTAACTAATGTACTAGGAGACCTTAATTTAAAACCATACTTAATCTTAAACCTTTTTGGTAAATCTGAAAGTTACAGCCAGATTCTCCAACGCTAGATCGGCCTAATTTGACAGCTAAAAGTATTAGAATTAGACAACTAAGTTTTATACTATGAATTTGTTTCGGAGTTTTTTCGTAAATTTATAAAGAAAGGGAGGTATTATTACGTACTTTTTACAAAATAGAGCTAAATTAATTCTAGCAACGCGTTCCAAGGTGAAAATCATTCGGACATGAAGCAAATCGCTGAAATATTATAAGAACTATAAGTTTTTAATGACGAATTATTATCAGTGACAAGACAAAAACCTGTCATAACCTAAATGATGAACTAGGAGATATTAATTTAAAACAGAACTAAATCATAGACCTTTTTAACGAATATGAACGTTGAAGTTTAAAATTATTAAATTTTTTAAAATCTCTCTTTTCGAATACTTTTTCTGAAGTATTGTTTTTCAAAAATTAACCAATAGTTTAAGATATCTGGACTTAAGAAAATTATTTTTGGTTTCGTTGGAAACAGCAAAGGTTAAGACGAATATTATGATGGGCGTACCTAGTAAGGAAGAAAATGGGTGATAGCAAAAGGTATCTGGCATCTGGCCTACAATCAAGTTGTACGCTACTACTCCACGCTAATTCTTCCAGGACAGTTTTTTATTTACATAATATATCTATGTTTATTTTGCTTGATAGTAGAAGCGTCGATTTCTTCCTGAATAATTTATGAACGGGTTCGGGTTATCCACTGTCTACCATATTCTAAAGTACGCCACTGTTTTTATGTCACCCAGCGCAGTCATACAGTATCGCAGACTATAAACAATCATCAGCACCTTAACGAGGTGGAATAAATGTCATTTTAATATTTAATGGGCTTTAAAAATCCTTTAAATTTTTCAATAAATAAAAACAAAATTATTTTCTGTCAATATGTTACTACCAAATTTAAATGTACTGTTAGCTGCATATTATTTATTACTGGACGCTTAAGAACTGGTCTCAGGTCAGGCAACAAAAAAAAATTCCACTGCCGCGCCGGATAACTTTTTATTCAGTGAGCCAAAGCCAATAAAAATTACTTGAAAAATGGAAAAACCAGTTTCCATGTCGAAAAATAAGAACTGAATCGGAAATAAAATTCTGGACGGCTGGAAATCAGCCCTTCCACTAAACCAGAATTTCATAATTTTAATACCAACACCCTAACCCATTAACGCCCGAATTATTATTTTTTTGGAAATTTGTGAATTCATGATATTTTTGAGGTGATATAAGCCTCAGTTTCAAGCTTTTTATAGAACTCTCTAAGAAGTTTCAATATTTTTTCCAAAAAATGGTGTTACCATATGGTTACGCTCGGCGCTAATGAGAATACATTGGGCAAAATTCAAAAACAGATAAAATTACAAAATACATGTTTTATTTAGTATGAAAAATAGCAAAACATTCAATTCATCCGATTTCCGGTGAATTTGCCAGGCATTATAAACGAATATTATGTCTATAATCAACGTGATAAGACCACCACCATTTCTTACCCCGTATTCCAATATGGAATTGGGTAATATATTGATCCATGTGATCTGTTCTCCCCATATAGATATTGTATTTAGAGTCGAGGCTACTGTTAGTACACTGTTGTTCATCCATCTAACAATTATAACACCATTACTTTTATCTATATAGGTAATTGATTCATGGAAGCCCGTGTTTTCCTAGCCATAAAACCTTTTTCCTGGAAGCTCATTATAACCAGTAAAAATGAAAATGGCCAAAACACATTTTGTTTATTTAGTACTGATTTTTTTGATCTGGGCAATTCCTATACAGAGTGTTATGAAATTCACTGCATATATTGAAACTGGTAAATCCTGATATGAATTCAGATTGTAGAAAAATAGTCATAAATGGCGCTTCGCAATAATAAGCTGGTAATCGCCCCTAAAATTTTATCAAACCAGCGGTACCTGCCACTGGCAAGAAAGTTGCCAATTGTATCAATATTTTTTATGTAACAAGTTAGCATAAGAAATAATGCTATTATTACCTTTGTAGTAAAATCTCTTTAAAATACACTTCTTTTGAAAATACCAATATAGGTACCAAACAACATTGACAACACAGTACAGCCATTAATTTAGTGCAAGGTACTAACGCCCGACTACACTAAAAAAAGTTCCAATAATGCATCAGACACAAAACTTAAAAGATTCCACGGTATTTGTCACTACTATTAAAAATTGAAAACTTAGGTTTTTTTACTTTTAAAGTAAAATCTCTGTAAAATTCACTTCCCATATTATAAAAAGATGTTGACATTAAACTTGACACACTACACAATACTAACAAAACCGTGGGTATTGCCATTAATGAAATGAATTCAAGCCACAAGCTCTCGTTTTAAAAAGGCTTTAACCTTTACCGACAGAATGGGGAGTATGAAACAGCGCCTTCATCCTACGAGATATCCTATCTCATCCGGTCTTTAACCGGCGTGAATAGGATGATCTTGACGTCGAATTATTTTACACCCTTACGCTTTTCCATCTACCGCACGGTAGCGTGACACTTTGCATGAAGCAAAATGGGCCCAGAACTTTTTACGGTTCCGGGCCCAGGACTTTTGACGGTTCCGGGCCCAGAACTTTTTACGGTTCCGGTGGGATTTGAACCCACGACGATGCTCACTCGGTTTATAAGGCTAACGCCTTAACCAACCGAGCCGCCGCTGACCCCTGAATAAAAAGTAAACATAGTTTGCCATTGATCTTTAACAAGAGGACACAGCATAATTCATTTATAACTAGACTCTTGTTTGCTTCATACATTGTGCGTGTGTAAGACAAAGACCAAACGCTAAAATTCCGTCTCGGCGCGCCACCGTTATGGCTTTCCTCTATTCTGTATTTCACCAAGCAAACCTCCAGCAGTTCCGAATGAAAATAAACCATTTTTCCACACAGTTGATACTGACGCATCATTCCGCAAAGTTCCGTCAAGAGAAACTAACAATAACGTAAAATATCGTGACACCTTTATCAACCCCAACCTGACCTGCAACAACAAAACAAACAAAATTTCTCCATTCAAATTTCTCCATGAAGTAGACGACGTGAAGCGACGTTGCCACTCTCACTCTAAACGCAACCATGCAACGAAAATAAATTACTAACACGAAAAATAATGGTATATTGGTATATTTTAGTAATCTTTAGTCATATGCAGCTTGTGGTATTTATGATTGTAGGTAAGTATTAACCCACAGTAATTATTGGGTTATTTTGGTAGAGTCTATCGAGCTGCAAATATTCTACATATCTGAAAGTTTAGCAACAGCCATTCTCCAGAAGTAGATGGGGGACCATATCGTTTGACGGGTTTTAAATAACTCGGGACTCCCTTATTGCTCTAAAATGTAAATAATGGTATCTATTTGATTTAACATCAATGCCCCCTACCTACTTTTTAAGGAAAATAATGCAATTACTGTGTGTAAATACTTATCTACAATCTTAAATACCACAGGCTACAGCATTTATGACTAAGGTTTAGTAAAATATATCAATAATATATCATTATTTTTCGTGATAATAAATTTTTAGTAATTTATTTCCATTCCATGGTTACGACATTTAGAGCGATAGTGGCAACGTCGCTTCACGGAGCGTCGTCTGATTCACTGAGGAATCTGAAAGGAGTAATTTTGTGTTTTTAGTTTCCAGTCAGATCGGAATATACGTATGGAGTGATATTTTACGTGATTTTGGTTTTTTCCTGGCAGAACTTTATCCATAAACCTTGCGTCAGTGCCAACTGTGTAGAGAAATGGATTCTTTTCATCCAGAACTGTCTTTTGGGAGGTTTACTTAGTGGTATACATACGACCCGGAAAGCCATTAGGGTGGCGCACCGAGACGGAATTATAGCGCTTGGTCTTTGTCCTACACACGCACAATGTATGGAGCAAACAAAAGGCTAGTTATGAATAAACGACTGCGTCTCCTCTTGCTGAAGATCCATGGCTAGGATCAAGCTATGGTGGCGACATCTGTTTGAGTTGGCGCTTGTCTTCCTCATTTTTGACTAAAAAATGTCCAGTTGCACAAACAATTTAATCAAGAATTAATGTACTTGAACACTTGAAAACTTATGTTAATGTCACTGCCGAAGATGACTCTAAACGTCAATTAAATTTATTACTTGATTAAAAATTCTGAGCCACGGGCTGAAAGTGTGTTAAAAAGGACGGTACAATTTTAAAATTAAGGTAGTTTCCCTCCGGATTCTAGGATTTCTTCTTAAATTTCAAAATCTGACACGGAGTACGAATAATTAAGTTATTCTCGAAACTGAATGAAGAGACCAGAACTAAATAGAACAAATAGAATTATCTATCCAACTTTTTTTTTGGCCTTTTATGTAATTCCCTGAAACAGTGTGAAAGTCATAATCATAAGTCAAGGAAAAAAATCTTTACATCGTCTTGCTAGACCCTTTACGTGATGTTTTTTAAAATACTCTCAGTAACCTAACTAGACTTCGTGCCTAACTAAAAAGAGTCAAATTTATTTGGTATATACCTGCAATAAGATAATAAAAGGTATGGCCATTTAGCAATGAAAAACTAATATACCCTTTTGTAAAGGTTAACAGTTTACCTGTACCAGAAATTTCCATATTTCTATGGCAGCTTTATTTGAGATGGTCTTTAAAAATTGCAAGTTTGATGACCTTTTAGGAGTCTTTGAGTCTATTGATATAGTCTGTCCATGCTAAATAACATTGTAAAAATGTTTTTATTATATTTTATATTGGGTTTTTGTTAGAAAATGAAAATCTCTAGACCATTTTGCTTGTAAGAAGCTTCGTCGGAACTAAGTTATATAAAAATTCTTCCAAACTAATATACAGTGCGACTCTTGAATGTCTCCCCACCCCTCTCTTAATGTTTGAACCGTTACATCTAGAAAACTGAAAGTTGGCGTACGGTAATTGGTACAAAAATAATATGTTTTGGTGCACAAGTGACTCTCGGAAAAATCAAGATGGCTGCTTGGCGCTATTTTGGAAAAAAATTAAATTGAAAGAGGGGTCTTGCGATACATCATTTTAAAGGTCTTATTGAGTACTTTATGATCCTAGAATCTTACGTTATTATTCGCCCCGAGAACAAAATGGTTGCTTGTTGAAACAAATATTTTAAAAATACAATATAATTAATATTCCTGGAGTTTAAAAAAGATTAAGAGATTAAAAATATATTATTAAGCCCCCCCCCCCCCCCAACCACACTAATTTAAATAAAATTTGAATTTGAATTTTATTTCAATTAGTGGGAGTGGGAGGAGGCATAATAATATTTTTCTAACCTCTTGCTATTATCAGAAGTCTATTTTCAAACCGCCAATTAAAAAATTCCAGCATTATACTTTACATTTTATTTTTAAAAAATAATGACGTACTATTCTAGGATCATAAAGTACTCAATGAGACCTTTAAAACGATGTATCGCAAGATCCCTCTTCCCATTTAAATTTTTTTTTCCAATATGGCGTCCAGCAGCCATCTTGATCTTTTCGAAAGTCACTTTGGCACGAAAACATAGTATTCTTGTATGTACTAATTACCGTATGCCAACTTTCAATTTTATAAATGTAACGGTTCAAAAATTAAGAGCGGCGGACAAAAAAGAGCCGCACTGCATTGTAATGGAGATTTGTATACAGGGTGATTCACGGTCGATGGTAGGTTAGACGTTTATGGAGAACGGAACGCGGGATTTTTTTGAAAATTTGGCAACGTGGGTAATTAGCTATGCTCTGTCCATCTAAAATATTTTCAGCATTGCGACGTTGCCGCTTCTATCAAAAAGTCCTAGCAACTTTATTTTTTTAAATGGAACACCCCATATATTAATAAATTTTTAGAATCGCTCTTTTATTACAATACTTTTTTGTTAATATTACCCTATACCTATCTCTATCGGTTTTCGAGATAAAAATTAGTTTGTGTTAAATATGGTCCAAAACATGGCCCTAATTACACGTAAGTAAATTAGTGCTCTCAATTCATGGAAAGTTGATATTTTGGCGGTAGTTTAGACAGACCCGATGTATTTATTTTTCACCATGAAATCGACTCCATATCATACAGGGCGTGCTAAGATTACTATTATTTCCGTTGTTCATAAAAGGGGTCAAATGTTCGTTTTTTTAAATGAAACCCCCTGTATATTAATCAATAAATTGAAAGACGAAGAAAAACGCTTTAAGATGGTACATCATATTCCTATACCTAAATCATCAAGTTTTCTTAATAAAAGCGCTTTTTTGTGAAAAAAAAAATAAAGACTTTAATTTTAAGTAACCATGGATATCAAACATCAAAATATCAAACTTACGACATTTTGACGACTGTGTTTAAAAAAATCTCCCAAAATGAACGCAGATAATCATTATTCAAACGAAGTTCTTATGAAATTATTTATTTTACACGGACAATGTGATCAAATCATTGCCAGAACTTGCAGAAAATTTAACCAAATGTATCCTGAATTGACACAAATGAACGAAAGGAAGTTTGTAAGATTACAAAATAATTTCATTAACATGTGAAAATAAATTAAATAACAAAATTAGGAAGGTTCAAAAAACAAAACTGTAAACAAAATAAGAAATTTTTACAATAAATGCTGGAAATGTTGTCCATTACATTCTAAACATTTTAGTATGTGCTTTTGTACGCGACTCGTAGTTGCTTTTTCAATTTCATGGGGATCCAGATCTTCAATACACCGAACTATTCGCCGTCGCAGTTCTTCTTTGGTAGGCACTGGAGTACTGTACACTCTTTCTTTTAAAACACCCCATAAATAAAAGTCAAGCGGCGTGAGATCGGGGGATCTCGGTGGCCAATCCCACGGCCCTAAGCGCCTAAACCAACGATCGTCAAATATTTCATAAAGTACCCTGGAAACTTCCTGGGTGCAATGAGCTGGCGCTCCGTCCAGTTGAAACCACGAATTCCTATAATCCTCTAAAGATAAATTTTCGACGAAATCGGTAACAGTCGTCCTTAGTATTTCGAGATATCTCTCAGCATTTAAAGTGGCATCATAAATAAAAAAGCTAATTTTGTGCTTTTTTAAAATACAAAAAACATTTAGGTCAAATTTTTCTTGAAATCCCATTTCTTTTGTCACGTGAGGATTATGATCAGCCCAAAAATGCTTATTTCTTCTATTAAAAATCCCATCCCTTGTAAATTTTGCTTCGTCGCTCCAAATGATTTTTGACAAAAACTCCGGATCCTCTTGTATACGTATTAAAAGGGTTTCGCAAAAATGCACTCTACGTTCAAAGTCTTCTGCTTTGAGGGCTTGCACTTTAGTAAATTTAAACGGATGCATTTCGTGATTTCCCAAAATTCGTTGTATTGAAGCATATGATACACCCAAATCTTTTTCTGCACTACGAATGGAAGCCTCTGGATATGCATAAAAATATGCCAAAACGTTGACAATATTATCTTCATTTGAAGTAACAGGTTTTGGTAATGTTAGAGGCGCTTTTAAATTTGAGCCATAGTTAATGAAATTATTTTGTAATCTTACAAACTTCCTTTCGTTCATTTGTGTCAATTCAGGATACATTTGGTTAAATTTTCTGCAAGTTCTGGCAATGATTTGATCACATTGTCCGTGTAAAATAAATAATTTCATAAGAACTTCGTTTGAATAATGATTATCTGCGTTCATTTTGGGAGATTTTTTTAAACACAGTCGTCAAAATGTCGTAAGTTTGATATTTTGATGTTTGATATCCATGGTTACTTAAAATTAAAGTCTTTATTTTTTTTTTCACAAAAAAGCGCTTTTATTAAGAAAACTTGATGATTTAGGTATAGGAATATGATGTACCATCTTAAAGCGTTTTTCTTCGTCTTTCAATTTATTGATTAATATACAGGGGGTTTCATTTAAAAAAACGAACATTTGACCCCTTTTATGAACAACGGAAATAATAGTAATCTTAGCACGCCCTGTATGATATGGAGTCGATTTCATGGTGAAAAATAAATACATCGGGTCTGTCTAAACTACCGCCAAAATATCAACTTTCCATGAATTGAGAGCACTAATTTACTTACGTGTAATTAGGGCCATGTTTTGGACCATATTTAACACAAACTAATTTTTATCTCGAAAACCGATAGAGATAGGTATAGGGTAATATTAACAAAAAAGTATTGTAATAAAAGAGCGATTCTAAAAATTTATTAATATATGGGGTGTTCCATTTAAAAAAATAAAGTTGCTAGGACTTTTTGATAGAAGCGGCAACGTCGCAATGCTGAAAATATTTTAGATGGACAGAGCATAGCTAATTACCCACGTTGCCAAATTTTCAAAAAAATCCCGCGTTCCGTTCTCCATAAACGTCTAACCTACCATCGACCGTGAATCACCCTGTATGTATTTTTAGTAAGTAATGGGTAACTCTTTTATTTTATTTTTTGCTTATGGTCTAGAAAGCTGAATGAAAAATTGCATAGCTTCTTTTGCCCAATCATCCTCTTGCTTAACAAAACAGTCTGATCAGTAGCGCACCCAGGATTTTGTCTTGGGGGGGGGGGGGGGGGGGTGCTGAATAGTGCAATTCGGTGGGGTGGATTTTTTCAATTAGTAGTGCACTTTTTAAATTTTTGCGTGTCTAGGTTATTGGTCAGGGGGTGGGGGAGGCTGCAGCCCCCCTGGGTGCGCCACTGAGCTGATGTTACTTCTTGAAATTATTTACATACAATAATTATTTATAATACAAAACTTAGCTTTGTCACCTGTCAATTTAAACCCTGAGTTGTCAAATTAGACCGGTCCTAATGAATCTGACCGGATTTTTTAACAAGGATGTTTTATTTATTTATTTGTTACCATTTCTTACAATTTTTTTTAATCCTTAAGTTTAAATCCATCTCAATTTTGAGTCCTTTGGCTACAGTAAGCTTTAGTACCTAATGTAATAGAGTAATAACTAATCTGTTTTAAATTATAGGTAGCTATAATAGTTATTTATGATATAAGTGTTAAAAGTACAATTTTACGGCACGAATTTGAAAGTTTGCAGAATGAGCGAAGCGAATTCTGCAATTCAAATGAGTGCCTTAAAAGTACTTTTAACACAAATATCATACAAAATTTTTTCTACCAACGCCAATAAAAAACAAAAACACAATTACAATTTTTAGAAAGTTTAACATATTGGAAACACATAGTTTTAAGTAGCATCGTAGATATAATATAAAATTATTAAGTTGACATTTTTTGTCAAAAAAACCAACAACCATTGTTGGCGTCGTAGTTGCCATAGTATTACTTTTAACACTAGTGCCATAAAGTAACATTTTTAAGGCATCTGCGGCGTGTTTAAAAAATGCATTTTTAACACGTTTGTAGAAAAACTATTTTAATACACCTAGTATCTTTTCCCTAATATTTGAAATATGTGACAGGTCAATCAAATTTTGAACACATGCCAAAAGAAAACTGAAGTATATATTGTTTTTTAATCTGAGACAGCCCACGTAGACTTCAAGCCTAATATAAGTACTAGCGTACCGTGGGCGTCTGAAGGGAAGGGAAATGTAATCTATTGACACGGGATTTAAAGGATTTGAGGTTGGGAGGGAAAATATCTGAAGGTAATCCCGTTACATAATCTGGAGACGAACGAATGAGCGAGAGAAGTGGGATGTTTTAGGCTTTTGCAGCTGGACAGTAAAGGAAGTAGCATACGTAACGCGCCTCTTGTTGATCTGTTAGGAACAGTTAACGTAGAGCAGCTAGTTCCTTAGGGCAAAATCCGTGGAAGTATCGTTAGAAACCCCCAACAGCGCGGCAATGAGCGAGAGAAGGAGGTTTTCGTGTGAGAACTGGTTTCATTGATGAGTCGAATGGCTCTCTTTTGGATATAATCAAGGATGCTAAGTGTCGAAGGTGATGCCGCTCCCCAGATATGGGAACAATGAACAATACTCTAGGTTAGGTCTTATTTGGGAAACATAGACAGTGTGTAAGTTGGAAGGGAGAAGTAATTTCTGGCTCGAAAGAGAAAACCAAGCTTTTTAGCTGCTGATGTGGCTATTGAAGTAATGTGATGGAAATTGGCCTTTGTCCTTCACACGCATAATGTGGCAATGAAGCAAATAAAAGGCTAATTATGAGTGAATGCTGTTGTCTCCTCTTGCTGAAGGTCAATGGGTCAGAACCTAACTGATCAACTACAGGATCTAAATCTAACCCTGCATTAAGTCCTTAGCGTTTATAGTGAATCTCGGATTAATCTTGTAGACTGTATATAAGGATTTTAAGGAGTAACACCAGGCCGTTTGTCTAAGCAAAAAGAATGATATAGCAGAAGAAGTCATTTTCTAGATCGAGGTAGATAGGTTGGATATGCACATTGAAATGAGACTTCACAATTGTTCACATTACTAGCAATGTGGTGTTGCCGGCAATTTTAAGCAAAGACAATATTGCTGGCAACATTGTTGGCAATATTGCCCAAAAATCGGATTTTGGGGAATTTTTGTCCTGTCTAGGGATGGGCGATAATGGGTTTTACCTATCGATAACCATCGGCAAGGTACCTATCGATAAGTTTTAGTTATCGATATGCCGATACTTATCGATTTATCGATAACTATCGATATATCGATAACTATCGATATATCGATAACTATCGATATATCGATAACTATCGATATATCGATAACAATCGATATATCGATAACTATCGATATATCGATAACTATCGATATATCGATAACTATCGATATATCGATAACTATCGATATATCGATAACTATCGATATATCGATAACTATCAATATATCGATAACTATCGATATATCGATAACTATCGATATATCGATAACTATCGATATATCGATAACTATCGATATATCGATAACTATGGATATATCGATAACTATCGATATATCGATAACTATCGATATATCGATAACTATCGATATATCGATAACTATCGATATATCGATAACTATCGATATATCGATAACTATCGATATATCGATAACTATCGATATATCGATAACTATCGATATATCGATAACTATCGATATATCGATAACTATCGATGTATCGATAACTATCGATATATCGATAACTATCGATATATCGATAACTATCGATATATCGATAACTATCGATAACTATCGATATATCGATAACTATCGATTTATCGATAACTATAAATTATATATAATAATACTTATAGATACATTAATATACATTTAAAAGGTAGTTCGTAATCGTAAGTGTTCGCTCGAGCCGATATTTACCAAATTTCTGCTTTCTGGAGGTTTACGAGAAGTGCTTTAGCAGTATATTATAATAATTAAAAAATTAATTACTGATAATGCACTAGGTGTTCCGAAATTAACGTACAATAATTCTAAGGCAGTTAATTAAAAATATACTGTAAGTTCATTAAAAACATCCTTTGAAAAACTAATAATAAGGCATTAACTCAAAATCGGAAACACATTTAAAACTAGTAATAAGTAAGCGAACTTCTGTTTTTGAGTAAAGGAAGTTGTGGGTAAAAAAATTACCATTTTTTTTAATGTCCTGGTTTAGAATGCACAGTTTTGAGTAAAACTAATTCAACAGTGATGCAAAAGCTGGGCAATTCTTTCAGATAGGCAGCTCAAATTACTTCTGTATCTTGAAAACAAAGCTGAAGGCCCGGATTTATATATCTTTTTCCCACAGTTATGTAAGAAATCACATTCTAAAATTTAATACACCTAATGAACCCGCTTTGTCCTGATTTTTATCATCTGATGGTTTTTGTTGCTTTGAAGTTTTACTACCTACGTTAGAAGAATTCTTATCAAGAGAATAGTATCATGCAGAGCTTTGCGAAGATTTTTTTAATAGGCACAATTACCTGTTTCGTTTTACACTATGTGGAAAGCATTTTTCTTCATTACACATGGGAAAGCGATTTGTGTAACTTAAGCAAATTATTTAATACCATAATTTTATTTCACTTATAGGCTCTGACAAAAACTAAACTGCTGGCTGTTCGAACTGCATAAAGGTAATCGAATGCGACTTTTAACATTTTCTTGAAATTTTTTTCGCTATGCCTTCAAGGCCATGCTGATTTTCATGTGTTCTAAGACTTTTAAATACAGGGTGGTTAAACTTATCTATTTTCTGCGCCTTTGGGACATTCAGTGGGCAATTTGCGAAAAACAATTTTAAGGATTTTTTAATACCTTCCCTAAGTTTATAGATATATATTTTTTTATATAGAAAAAGGGATGTTCTTTTCACCCTGTATCTTACCTCTTTTTCCACTAGTAATTATCACTTCAGCTAATAATTTTAGAGAACAACTGATCTTTAAATAATTTTCAAGAAACACTGATCTTTTAATTATTTTCTAGAAAAACTTTGTGTGGGGTGGAGAAATATTGTGAAATTTATAGTAATTCTAAAAAAAATAAGAAAATAGATCATCCCAGAGTCAATATTAGTGACATGTTTTGTGAAACAATTGCTCTTTTAAAATTTTGAGTTAATTGTTTGCATGTTTTACGAAAAAAATCTCCGGAAGTTTTTTTTTAATTTTTTAAATAAGTCGTTGAACTACAAAGTCAGAGGCGTAGCCAGCCTTGCGAGGCGGGGTGGGCAAACATATAAGGGGGCGCTTCATAATTTTTTAGAACCTTAATAAAAATACGGTATTACGGTAATAACAGTTTATTGTGTGAATTCGCCCGAGCGGCAAGGGGCGCCAAGCCAGGGGGGCGGGGAGGGCATTCGCCCCCCTGGCCCCCACCTGGCTACGCCACTGTATAAAGTTACAGCGGCCCTAAGGCTGTTCCCCTGGATGTATGGATGTTTAATATTTAAATCCTCCAATCGAGAGAAAATTTATATTTCAATAAAAAATAGTGCCCACTAACGAAGTGCCCATACATCTAATATAAACAATTCAATTGTAAATTCAAGCTATTTTTGATTGTTTTTCAAAATGGTCGTTAGATTGTACCGTATTAGTCAGCGATAGATTGAAGTGGCTTTAAAAAAAATCCAAAAATCAATTTTACGATATTGTCTGGTAAGTAAAGATTCACATTTTAAATATATTAGAAATATACAGTACTCCAGAAAAGTAAGACGACACGGAAATATATTTTCCTTAAAGGAACATCCTGTATACTATCTTGTTATATAATATTAACGTCAATCCTTAATATACCTCAGATGCTCAATACTTAGCTCAAATAATTTCCTAGATATTTACTTCTGAAAAGTGGCATTTTTGGCTGTTTGACAGTCTGGAGCAGCCAAATGGTGTATTTTTGAGCAAGTAATTTGCTTGTTACTTAGTTTTTTATCATTTAATCAAGAATAGCTAACGACTGGATATCAAAACTTCCGGTTTTAAGTAATTTACGGTCAATTTTCAGGAACATGCAAGTCGTTTCACTGTAAGATGCACCATTTGGCTGCTAAAGGCAATCAAACAGTCGAAAATGCGACTTTCCAGATGTCAATATCTCGGACATTATTTCCGCTACGTATTGAGCATTTGAGATGTATTAAGAACTGACCTTAAAATCCTGTAACAAAAACGTATACAGGAAGTTCCATTAAGGAAAATATGTCTCCATGTCGCCTTACTTTTCTGAAGCACCCTGTATATTTCTAGTATTTTTAAAGTGTGGATGTTTACTTACCACACAATGCAGTAAAATTGATTTTTGAATAAATTTTCTCTGTGAATCACAAAACCTCTTCAATCTACCGCTGACTAATGCGCTACCATCTAACCATTTTGAAAAACAATCAACAATAGCTTGGATTTAAAACTGAGTTATTTATATTAGATGGGCATGGGCAGTGGGACTATTTTTTATTGAAATATAATTATTTTCTCAATTATATGATTTAAATTTCAAACATCTATACCTCCACTGGAACAGCATTAGGACTGCTGCAACTTTGTATTTCAACGACTTATTTAAAAAGTTAAAAAATCGTCTATAGCTTTTGCGTCAAGCATACAAACAATTAACTTAGGGCATATTTTCGCGCGTAAGACGCTGTAAGCGTCTTTAAGACCGGACCCCAATTCCGCCTAAATACGGAACAGAACTAAAGATTTCATTGGTTCATTTGAATCACGTGACGTGATTTGAGAATCCGGCATTAAAATGTGACATAAGCTGCTGTAATACTAAATCAAATAAAATACAGTATCTGTTATATTTAAACTAGTTTATTTTAAAGGGAACATTTGTTGAATTTTTATGTCATTTGAACAATAAAATTAAATAATTTTCTCTGCCAACAAATACAAACAAATTCTTTAATTCTAAAATAGTTAAAATATCACTATTCTGCGTTTACTTCGAAATTACTTATAAATCGATATATCGATAGTTATCGATATATCGATAGTTATCGATATATCGATAGTTATCGATATATCGATAGTTATCGATATATCGATAGTTATCGATATATCGATAGTTATCGATATATCGATAGTTATCGATATATCGATAGTTATCGATAGTTATCGATATATCGATAGTTATCGATATATCGATAGTTATCGATATATCGATAGTTATCGATATATCGATAGTTATCGATATATCGATAGTCATCGATATATCGATATATCGATATTTTTAAAAACATTTATCGATTGTCGATATATCGATAGTTATCGATAACTATCGATATATCGAAAAAAATTCCCAACCCTAGTCCTGTCCCGGCTTTTTTGAATTTAGTGCATATTTAAAGCACGCACTCTTTGAATAGAGTGTACTTATAAAATATCAACGCAGAAAAAAAACAGAATTAATTTAGGTAATGTACTATATTATAAAATATATGCCATAACGTAAAATAAAAATGCATTTAAATGAAAAAGAACAACAAAACTGTTTAAAAAAGACATTAACTGATTAATCGGGCTTATAGTCTTACCCTTGTGCTACTTCCTACTGAAACGACTCTGCAGATTTTGGAGCCAAATTTTTAATGTCTCAGTCCGACGTCGGCAATATGGCCGAGCATATTGCCATATTTTAAGCAAAATTCCAAATAAACCGGCAATATTCCCGTTTCAAATATTCCCAAAATTTAGAAACTTATTAGATTCTTTGCTCAATGGCAATATTGCCGACGGCACATTGCTACACATTACTACATCCCAGTGTGTTTTCATGCGCCTAGTGTTACAGGCACTAGTCACTAAACGATGTACACTAATTGGTTTTTCTGATCTGATTTGGCTTGGTGTGCCCTGTGGGTATATTAAGGTTCGTCTGCATTACCCGCGCTATAATTCTAACACTATTGCCCGCAGGTCAGCGTTAGGCTCACTTATATTAGTTATACTAAATAATGTTTTTGTTGTATAGAAAAAAATTAATACGTACATATAAAATAATATTATATTACTAATTTAAAAGAAATTAGTTCACTCTGAATAAAATTTTAACTTAAAAATGCAAATGGAACCATTTATGCGTAAGAGATATATAGAGGATTAGATAGAGGCATGAGTGCGAAGATTGCAAAAATAGTCCTGAAAAAAGTAAGGAAGTGAGCGGCGCGCTCGCCATGCGGCAAATGGAGGGTTAAAAACGCTTAAAATTGCTGTCTTTAAAATTGAGAATTAGGTGTAGATTGAGCCAAAATTATTGGTATTGAAAAATTCTAGCGCGACCAATTGTTATAGACAATTTAATCGTTTATTTCCTTATAACTGCTGAACCATTGATTGTAGAGAAAAAGTTTTTCGACGTATGTAAGGAACAACTTTTGTCCTTGCACGTGTTTCAAAATTTTTAATTAGGCTCACTCGAAACGCTCGCTACTCAGCTCCGCGCATACGCGGTATGATACGTCATTGGTGCCCTCGGCGGCGGGTAGCGCGGCAGATGGGCGAAGACCGGGTGGCCGAGGTTTGCTCAGGTTAAGTGGAGGGTTGATGGCACGGAACACTAATTGTGCAAGTATAGCTTGCACTTGATCGAATTGTTTTAACATTATTTTCGCTAAGTTATTGATCATAAGAAATTAATGACTTTCAGGTGTAGACACATTAAAAATCTTATTCTTATTTTGTACTCATTCGTTTCCAAAATTCGACAGACATATCGACGTATCCAATTTTTGCGGCGCGCGGATTAAAAGAAAAGTACGAAATAAGGTTTTTATGAATATGTCTTATTTATCTGTCTACCCACGAAAGCGGTTGGGTTTGTACAGCCAATCACGAACGGAGCAACAACAAAATTAAACAAACAATGGTAATAATGGACCCTGAAGACTCCTTTTAACCCCGAGTATGGATCTAATACCACGCAACAGCGATACCCCGCGAATCAACTATTATCTTGTTATTCTATTTATATTATCTAACAAAAGCACTCTCATCCTATATCCTATTTTACTACATCTCGTAGTAAGTACCGGCATCTAATGCACCGTGCAACGCGTGCATCACCTTCCTCCAAAATCCCGTCCCCAAAAGAAAAACAAAACAAAACTGCCGAGCGCCCGCGCAGCAGTAGCCGACCGACCGTCTGTTAGTAGATAGTTGTTTGTCGAGCTTTACGAAATAAGCTCACTTTACCTCGCGTGCTTCGCTCGTTCGTTATTCAACTGTTTCGATCGTCTCTCGTTTGACATTCACTTGTTCTCGACTTCTTCACGATACAGCGTACTTACGTAAGCGCGGGAATCTGTGAGGCGACAGTTTTGTTTGTTTTGTAATTATGGCACAGGTGGACGTCGTTAAAGGTGTTTTTTCCTCGTAAATTTGCTGGTTGTGGTGGACTGAGAGAAAAAATATACTGGAACGTTTTTCATCGCAAAAAAACTGCGAGTTTTTGGATAAATATACACACACACAACACTCCCGCAATCCAATGATTACCGAACAGTTGTAGTACTCTTGTTCATATATTTTTTTGTGTTGTTGCTGGTAACTGTTTTTAAGTGACTAATTCATTAAAGAGCTGTCGATAATTATAATTATTATATGGATAGTTTTTGTGACTCACAGTGTTTGGGCGCTAGATGATGAGCTTCAGTTATTTAATTGTGGTTTAATATTTGGTCGGAGACTTGGATATTTCGGGGATGATTCTGGAAAACATGTGCAAAATTCCCATCCAGGAGCGGTGGAGCTTTTTTAAACAGGTAAATAAACCGTTTGCATGTAAATACACTTTTAAATCATTGCAGCTTATTAAACAATTACCCCCCGTAATTGTAACTAAAATAATTGTATTTCTTATCATTTAGGTAATAAGAAATTCCCGAGGAATTCCTTTTTTTGTTTTTCCAAGTAACCCAGCAACCCAGCCGTAACTAATTCACAACTTAATATATTGAGGCTTTTAAAAAAAATAAGCTTGTATAATATATTTCGACTTATTTGCATTTTTGTATACTTACTCGCCTTATCGGGGCACGGTTTATAATTTTTACTAATATCTAAAATATGTAATTATTGCGTCGCTGATATTTTGGTTGTAATAGGGCATATTTCTTTTTTCAATAAAATTTAAGCACACGACATTTTTTGAAGTGAACTCGTCATGAAAAATTGGAAATTGAGGTTGGCCTTCCAAATTCAAAAATTATTGGAGTTTCTAGTTGCATATAAAAAGTCCTAGAGCTATTTTGACTTTTTATTAATAGTTGCGTTAATATAAAAGTAAAAACGATGATTTAAAAATGAGGGGCTAACTTCACACAGTCCCCCCTCATTTTCTCCAAAAGAAAAGTTTGGCTAAAGTGCTTAATAAGTATGTAGTTCTGAAAGGATTCTACAGATTTTCTAGACCAGAATTTTATTAAAAAACTTGTATTACATAAATTGTGCTTTTTGGGAAGCAAAAATGTGTCAACAAAATGGCATGATAATTCTATAGAACTGCAGAACTGTTGCGGCACTAGTTGGAACTCACTAGTTTGGAACCAGAACTCTTCTTAGATACTATTTCATGGGGGGCATCTTCACACTTTTTCAAAAAATAATTGATTTATTATCAGGCTTTGTCAAAAATAATTATATTTTGGATGTTTTCTCATATACAGACAAAATTGGCGTAATAATAAAATATTGAATATTCCTATTTAAATTAGAAGTACTTACTTCCGCAAATAGTGTATCTATAAGTCTTCTTATACCACTATAGATCGAAAAAAAAGTAAAAAAGGAATAGACAAAATCAAAACTGATGTTCTATGACTAAGAATACTAAGTAGGTATAAGAAAAATAAATATTCTTTTAATTTCTCATCACATTTTTAGATCGTACCCATTCGGTTAGAAAAAGCCAAGAGATGGCAGTAAAACACAACTTAACAATAATTTTATAGCTAATTCGTGATTAATTGCAAATAAAAAATAATATGATGCATAAGTAAAAATGTTATTTTGCTTTTTAACTTGAGTTTATCAATATCAAAGCAGAACCACAGAAAATTAAAAACTAGCCGATTCACATGTAAGCGAACGTATAAGAATGATAAGTTATTTATTTGGTGTTTGGTGCCACACATCTATAATACTCGGGAGTCACTAACACTACTATTAACAAAAAAAAAATTAAAAATGAACAGAAAAACATACAAAATTAGATTAGGTATTATTAGTTAAGATTTATAATATTTTTCTAAATACAAATGAAATATTGGGAAGGATTCGGAAAAAGGAATCAATTACTGTCCAGGCAATAAGACAGGGTTAAAATTATTGTAGGTATAGGTAATTTTTTTTAATTAAAAAGAAAAGTAAACACTGATCTTGGTTTATATACTTACATACACTTGTGGACAAAAAAATCGTACTAGTTCACAATCTAACAGTCATTTTCCTAAGAAATTCCATTGAAATATGTCGACTGCGAATTAGTACTATGATTTTTTTTGATTACGACTGTTATAAAAGCAGCGAATATCATTTTGTGAAATAAAATTTTTTTCACGACCGGTAGTAGAAATAAATTTGTCTGTCAAAAGCATGACACAAAAAGCAAATTATTCGCTTGGTGAATAATTTTTGAAAAAATTGAAGAAGAATTTAAGAAATTTAACATGTTTAAGTATTTATTACAAACATATATTTATATTTTCCTCAATAGATGCGACTATACAAAGGTCCTGGATATCTCATTTTTGGTATTTGGAAGTTTAACTATTAAAGAAGAACCCACGTCTTAAATATTTTCAATACTTAAGTTAATTAGTTCGTCAGCACGGCAGGCTACGGCTATCCCAAAAATTATTACAACCTAAAAAAATCGAAATGTGAAATTTCACATAGCTTTTGTTTTTATAAATTTAATTTTACTTCTCATCAGATGAAGATAATCGTCAGCTTGTGACAGATAAGTGTTTACTTGCTCTCTCGTAAAAATTTTAGATTTTTTTGCATTGTAACCATCGGAATTTCGTTTCAGAAGGATACTAATTTTGTATAGGTATTTTCTTATATCAGCATTGTAGTAAAGTACCATACAAAATTTAACCATCGAATCCTGCACCCATAGGGTAGAACATTTAAACTTTTTAGCTTTTTTGCTAAAGTACCAGCAGTAATTTCTTCAGGTTCTTCTACATAATCAAGTTTATAATCCATATTTTACCACAAACGAAACTTTGTTTATTTAAATTTTGACAGTTGTTTATTTAAATTTTCACAGCTGCCAAGGACTTTTTTTCAATTGATCAAAGACCACATAGCTTTAAAATCAATAAATCATAATAAAATTAGGTTTTTCATTTTAAACTTACATGCGTAATAGCGTAATATATATACAGGGTGGTGCAACCAAGACGGGGTGGACGATTGTGAGTAAACGGTGAGGAATTTCGAAATTTTTTTTATTGGATATTATCGATAGTCAAACACGCTATGTTTTAAAATTATAGCCATAATACAGGGTGGTCCGAAAAACTCGTGGTGAACCAAACTTGTATTTTTTTAAATGGGACACCCTGTATATAATTGTGCCAATTGATTCTCCTGTTCGTTACGATCATTTTGATATAGGGTTTATGGGGTTTAAAATTTATAGTAAGGGAATGGGACGCGGTTAAAGTTGAAAAAATGCTCACAGTTCGGCCATTTTTTAAACAAATTTGAAACAGGTATGGAAAAACCAAATATTCCATAAAACGTTACATATCCTTGAATACATTAATCGCTTGCAATTTGTTTAAAATTATTCACTGTTATACAGGGTTGTCAAGTTTTGCAAATACGCCCTGGAATCATTTGTTTTAAATGGAACACCCTATATATTTTATTTTCATGTTAAAGATAACATTACTAGCTTTCAAAAAATACCATACATGATGCCTTTCTGACCAACAGTTTTTTAGTAAACTAGCCGTGAAAGCAAAGTTTCTTCATTCTAATAGGATTATACTCAATTTACGTTGTTTATTATTAAATACCTAATATTAGGAGGCCTGACCCTATCATAAATGAAACAAAAGATTGGCGAACTTGTCAAAGCTACTGCCGCATAATCCATTATTTACAAGTTAAGCGTAGGTGAGGTAAGAAAACTGAGACCCGAAACCTTTACATGTTTATTAGAGATATTTCAAAAAACAGAAAATATTGTTTTTAGGAAATGTAAAGTAATTAATAAACCAGTTATAAACAAAGATAATCAGTTATCAGTATTATTAATAGTGTAAGAAAATTAATCAAGCAAAAACAGAACATCTTTTAAAATTATTTAGTTATGTGTTATGTACTTACTTGTCAACCTAATTTAATATAAACAATTAAAAAAGCTCATATAAAGTGTTCAACTAAGCCACCATTTTGCTGAAAGCACATTTCGAGTCTACCCATAAATGAAAGTTTCACTTTTCCCAAAGTCTGTTCTGAAATGTTGCGAAAACTGTTTCTTATTCTCGTCTTCATATCTTTCACTGTGGTTGGAACCTCTTTATAGACTTCTTCTTTAACATGCCCCCATAGAAAAAATCTGGTGGTGTTAAGTCGGGTGATCTGACTGGCCACTTAACAGGTCAACCTCGCCCAATCCAAAGATCTGTCTTCCGATTATCGACAAAATATCTTACATTCCTATGGTAATGCGGGGGCGCTCCATCATGTTGAAACCATAAGGATCCCCTTACCATTAAAGGTAAATCTTCAAGCAATACTGGCAACTCGTTTCTCAAAAAGTTGTTTATAACTGGTTTATTAATTACTTTACATTTCCTAAAAACAATATTTTCTGTTTTTTAAATATCCCTAATAAACATGTAAAGGTTTCGGGTCTCAGTTTTCTTACCTCACCTACGCTTAACTTGTAAATAATGGATTATGCGGCAGTAGCTTTGACAAGTTCGTCAATCTTTTGTTTCATTTATGATAGTGTCATGGCCTCCTAATATTAGATATTTAATAATAAACAATGTAAATTCAGTATAATCGTCTATATTAGAATGAAGAAACTTTGCTTTCACGGCTAGTTTACTAAAAAACTGTTGGTCAGAAAGGCATCATGTATGGTATTTTTTGAAAGCTAGTAATGTTATCTTTAACATGAAAACAAAATATATAGGGTGTTCCATTTAAAAAAAATGAGTCCAGAGCGTATTTGCAAAACTTGACCACCCTGTATAACAGTGAATAATTTTAAACAAATTGCAAGCAATTAGTGTATTCAAGGATATGTAGCGTTTTATGGAATATTTGGTGTTTCGATACCTGTTTCAAATTTGTTTAAAAATGGCCGAACTGTGAGCATTTTTTCAACTTTAACCGCGTCCCATTCCCTTACTATAAATTTTAGACCCAATAAACCCTATTTCAAAATGATCGTAACGAACAGGAGAATCAATTGGAACAATTATATACAGGGTATCCCATTTAAAAAAATAAAAGTTTGGTTCGCCACGAGTTTTTCGGACCACCCTGTATTATGGCTATAATTTTAAAACATAGCGTGTTTGACTATCGATAATATCCAATAAAAAAATTTTGGAAATTCCTCACCGTTTAGTCACAATCGTCCACCCCATCTTGGTTGCACCACCCTGTATACCTCTGGAGAGAATGCAATTTTTCCTGTAGTGCTTTGTAGCCATCGGGGTTCGCCCTCTGGCTACAAGCTGCCCCTCAGGAAAAATTAAGCTTTTCCCTCAATGTAATATTTTGTTATTGTTGTTATACTTAAGATTTTATATGTAAAGTAGATGTTTTAAATTACGTGCAGGCATTTCACAGAAACAATAGAAAATTATATTTTTCTCTTAGTTAGGTACTTACCTACTATATACGTCTCCTTTATAGGTTTTCTTGTAGGAAAATCCTTAGTTGAGTTTACGGTGTTCCGTATTCTACATTTTTGTAAAACACAAATATTTTATTTTTACTTAGTATTGACCCAACTGCTTGTTTTTATCTAAAAAATTGTTAAGAACTTCAAAATGTCTTCAAAGGTACCAAGCGCGTTGACAGTATTAACTTAAAATTGTTTATTTTTTTTCTAGAACTACAAACTAATTAATATATTTTTAATTAAGGTGTGCATGGGTCAAATTTCATTTTTATCAATATAAAATTACTATCGTAAAACACAGAAAATACTCCTAGAGGTCCCTCGGGCAAACTTTTAGTCCCCTGAGAGGGCCGCTTTCTGAAGTTCTCTACTATCCTCGTGTTGAGGAATTTACAAACACTTGTATTTGAAATAATTATTTGAGCCCCTTGTGAAAAATATTTCTTTTTCTTTAAAATATATATACCATCGACTGTCATTTAAATAGATAGGTACGCATTTATAGAAGCACATATTTTTACCCAGTCCTGTTTACACTATGTCCACGGATGGGGTTTAGAATAGGACTATATACAGGGACCATAAAAATACGAAAATGTTATTTTGCGTAATAGTAAACATACCTTGTTTATCATTTTCTACCAAAATAACAAATATAAAATATGTTTTAAATTGAACCCTAAGTCGAAGTACAAGATCTATTTAAAAAATATTTAAATATTAAAAGTAACGAGTTTTATTACATTCTTTCAGTCCCAACTATTCTCTCTCACACCTTTAACCAGAGTACTAGTTTCTACCTATTAAAGAATAATGATACCTATGGACATATTTGTCAATGTATTTATTAAATGAATCAATTACTTAATTCAAAATAGTTCTTATTCAAGTGCAATTTTTAAATAATACGAACATTTAATTAAAGTTCAAAGAATATGATATAAACGAAGCAATAAAATAAGGATATCAAAGTTTTAAAATTCCATACTCGACACATTTTTCTAACTGCTCCCTTAGATATCTGAAGGAATTTCTGATTTCTTCCTGGGATACGGAAGCCTGGGTAATTATTTTCACTTCATCTTCCTCTTCCAATGTTTGGTTAAAGTGGGGTTTGAACGGGAAGAATTTATTTTCTGTTAATATCGTCTGAATATGAGTTTTTTTCACAACTTCTAGAAGATGTTTAGTACGATTTCTAAGGGACATCACAGGAGTTTCTGTAACAGACTGAAGAACTAAAACTGTGGCAGCATCATTTTAGTCATATTTCTGCTTCTTCCTCTTCTTCTTCTTCTTCTCCTTCTTCTTCTTCTTCTTCTTCTTCTTCTTGAGATTGAAAACCGAACCAGTTCTTTGGAACTTTTTTTTATTGTATTGTAGATTGTCATTTCAGTTATTGGTATTCCAACAAATTTCTCGCTAAATTGCTCCATGATGTAGCGGTGTGATACTTGACCATAACACTGGACTATAAAAATCCTTTGTTCAGTAGATAGCATTTTAATGAAACTATTTTAAATTAAATAGGTAATTGCCTTATTTCATACCGACAGTGAGAAACATGTCCATAGGTGTCATTATTGTTTAATATGTAGAAACTAGTACTCTGGGTAAAGGTGTAAGAGAGAATAGTTGGGACTTTAAAGAAATAATGTGATAAAACTCGTTACTTTTAATATTTAAACTTTTTAATGAAATCTTGTACTTTGGCTTAGGGTTTAATTTAAAACATATATCATATTTGTTCTTTTGGTAGAAAATGATAAACAAGGTATGTTTATTCTTACGCAAAATAACGTTTTCGTATTTTTTATGTTCCCTGTATAAAAAAAATAAATTTTATGTAACGCGAATCTTATTTATTTTACAACCAAAAACTTTTCTTAGGAGCGACATTTTTACGTATCTTGCAAAATTTGGTCCATTTGTCCCCTTCTAAACTCCATTTGCGGATATACTGTATAATTTATTAAAGAAATCAAAACTTTATTTTACACTGTGCCTCACAAAAATTCGATGCATCTGTCGAATTTTCGGCAACAGCACAAAATTAAAATTGTTTATCATTATGTATTTTATTATGTGTCTATACTGGAAGTCATAGCAACTGAGCAACATCGATGTTGCAAAAATAGCTGATATTGATAAAAAACTTCAACTTTCTCAAACAGCTAAGAGCGTTCTAAAAGTCCAACAGTCCTAACCCTTCAAAAATAGAAAAGATTAGTAGTTCTGCTAGTTTGTTAGTCTGTGGCTACACCTTTGGAAATTTTATGACCAAATTTGACTTTTAAATTGAATCTTTCGATGACCAACACAGGTAGATATCCAGTAGAAATTTGCAAATTCCAAGTACCTAATGCCGCCACAACATGGTAGATCATCACGAACTTGTGATTCATTTTATTCACTGAAAATAATCATAATTGAAGTAATTTTTTTCCTGTGACATTTTTTAAATCGCACTAGGCTAAAGAATGAAAACACGTGCGATTGTGATTGATTAGCATTGTGCATAACATTTAAAATATCGTTAGAAACCTGTTCTGCTTTAATGTTGATTAGTCGGTACTCGATTTGGTGTCACAGTCATGAGTAATTTAACGTGCCTTTAGAGGAAAAACTTTGATATATCTTTAGTATAAATCAGTGTGTCAACATGTGTTTTAAATTTTAATTACCATTAACTTAATTGAGACAAATATCATTAAAATCATAAGAAAAATATACTGCTACTTGAATAGGTCTATAACCTTGATGTTGTATGGGCAATTCACTGCTCGTTACGGTCTTCTGTATAAGAAGTAATCAGCTGCGATTATTACTATTTGCATTTTTTTACATTGGTTGTCGCTTAGTTATTTGCTATAAAAATCCAAGACTTTCCAGTGTAGACTCATACAAAAAGACATATACAGGGTATTTGGCAACGAATGGTCATACCTTAGCAGGGGCGTCCCTGACTCAATTTTGATCGATTTAACCTAACATATCTTAGTAAAAAAGTTGATAGTATGGGAGATATAAGGTTATAAAATTAAAATTTTATTTTACCTATTCGATATGTGTTAAAAGATATTAAATAAATTTACAAAATTTGGTGGAGGGGGGGGGGGGGGGGGTGATGTGGGAAAAGCAAATCCGTTCTCAAATTTGCTGTATTTCCCCAATTTTTTGTGCTTCAGTGTACATAATTTCTGAATAGAAATTCGGATTCCCCTATTTTTTTTACTTCAAAAAGGTAGGTATACTTTATTAATGTCGCTAGAATCAGCTGTTTTTGAGGAAAGTGCAATTTCAATTCGGTGTTTCACTGAATAAATAAAAAAATAGGCACCTACAATTTTTAGTAATATCATCAAAAAATAAATCTTTTTAATAAGGAAATGCAAACATCAAGTAAAAATAATAAAAATCAAATAAATCACGAACGACAATGAAAAATATACTGCTAAAACGAACTCATGGAATTTTTGAAGACTTGCACAACACCAACAGCGGGTTGCACAAAACTTTTAATCAAGTAGTAAATTTAATTGACGTTTAGAGTCAGCTTTGGCAAAGACGTTAACATAAGTGCTGTCACATTACAAATGTCTAATTAATTTATTTCGTGATTAAATTGTTTGTGCAACCGAACGTTATTATTATTATTTTTATGTCTTATTAATTCTGTGCAACACCAACTTCAAATGCATTTTTCTCAAAAACTGTTGTAGAGGAATAAGAATTTGTATTCAGAAATTATGTTCACCGCAGAACAAAAAAGTTAAAACGTTTTAAAATGACATTTAATGCTTTATATATGGCCCATTCGTTACCAAATACCCTGTATAGTTCATTAATGAAATTACAATCTTATTTTGTACTTTTCCTTTGTTACTGCTCTCCACAAACATTCGATTAGCGCGGTTTTGAAGGAAAAGCACAAAACCAGAGACTATAAAGCTTTAGGAAGTTTCAAAAACCTTTGCAAGGCTAGAATACTATATTAAATCAATTTTCTTTTTAAATATGATTATTCAAAACATTTGGCTTTCTTGGCCATTATAAAACTAAGTAGGTACTTATCTTGATGGTGATGTAACCTTGGAACATCAAGTCCTAAACTGACACTTATTCTTTGTGGTGCGCACTCCTCCACTAATCTACCTTAAGAGGCTTTAACAGCGACACACGTCCTAAATCTCTCCAAACTATCAAAAATCCAAGCATGGCCAAAAATACATCATTGGTCTTCGAGGCACCGTAACTTGCTCTCAAAGGAACATCGTGCAACGATGCATTGAAATAATTAATCATATAAATAATTTATAATTAATTAGGTAATTAGGCTGGGTTTTCCCTAAAAATAATGTCAATCAAATTCTGATACGTAAAATTATAGGTAAGAATCTACGCCCATACAAAATATATAATAAAAATTAGAAAAATCAACACTACTCACCCTTTTAGAGTAAAGATTAATCTGTAAAAAACAGGAGAGACGAAACTAGATTTGAATTTCGTCTAGGAAAGGGGCCTTTCAGAATGACATCGGACAAATGACAACTGAAAAGTCATTAACGCGTCAACCAATACGGTATGACTGACACTTCTACGTTGAGGTCATGCTTTCGCGAATCCACGCGATTCGTTCGAAAATAGCCAAAACCCAATCAGCATTTGAACTACTTCAAAATATAGCAGTAACAAACGTTACAAAGAAAATACCATTATTTACATTTTAAAGCAATCAGAAATTTCAGGATTACTCTTAATCTGGCCAACTATATAGTCCCCCACCTATTTTTTGAGACCGGCTGTTACGAGGCTTCAGTTATGTGGCATATTTTCAGATTGATAAGCTATACTGAAATAACACAATGACTGTAAGTTAATATTTCCAATCGTAAAACCACAGGCTGAAGCATATGACTAAGGACTAATAAACTATACCAATATACCATTATTTTTCGTGATAATAAATTTTTAGTAATTTATTTTCAATGCATGGTGACGAAATTTAGAGTGAAAGTGGCAGCGTCGCTTTTTCTCCGTACCACGTACCATAGTCCCGTTCATTCGTCGCTTAACAGTTGTCAAGGTGTACTATTTTGTGTGTAACGTTTTTGACAGGTCGAAATATACGTGTTGTGAAATTTTAAATGGTTTTTGGTTTTTCTTAAAATGCCTTTCAATAAACTAGCGCGACCGTGTCAAGTGTATAAAATATAAATTATTTTTACCCGGAAATGCTTTTTCACAGATTTCCTCGGTGGAATACAGACGGCTCAGAAATCCATAGCGATTACGTACAAAGTCGGATTTTTGGCGTTCTCTCTCTCCTTTTTTTTTTAGGTTATTTGTAGGTATCTGTAATTGCTTTCTAACCCTGATAATTGTAAGCTAGCCTTCAAAACTATTGTTAAAGATAAAAAGTGATAGCAGCGTCCGAATTTTAAATAAAATTCTTCGTAGTTATTAAATTCTAAAAGTAGCAATGCTTGAAGTTTTCAGCTAATAGCTTACTAATGAGGACCTAAATGATTATATCTTACTTTTTTATATATTCAAGAGCGTTAATTTTTTAGCTGACAATTCAGCAATAAAGAAACCGCGAAATAGATATAGAACCTTTAGCAAGAGAAGGCGCACCTGTTCATTCATAAGTTCATAACTAGCCTTTTGTTTTGTTTCATACATTGTGAGTATGTAGGACAAAGAACGACCTCTATAATTCCGACTCCGCGCGCCACCGTAATGACTTTCCTGTATTCTGTATTCCAGCGAGCAAACCTCTCAAAAGACAGTTCCGGATGAAAATAATCCATTTTTCCACACACTTGGCACTGACATACCATTTCTCAAAGTTTATGGGTAAAGTCCTTTCAGTAAAAACCAAAAATTATTTAAAATTTTACTACACTCTCTGGAACGTTACACACAAAACATTACGCCTCGCGAAATCTTTAATTATCAATAAATATGGGGGAAAAACGTCTTCTGGTGAGCAGCGACGTTGTCTCTTTCACTCTAAATTTCGTCACGATGCAATGGGAATAAATTACTAAAAGTTTAAAATAACAAGGAATATGGTACATTGGTACCTTATTAATTCCTAGTCAGATCCTTTAGCCTGTGGTATTTGGTATTGCAGATATTAACTTACAGTACATTATTTTAGAATAGTTTATCAATCTGAAAATATGCTCTGTAACCGTAACTAAAAGCCTGGAAATAACCTTTTCTGGTTCCTAACCTTTTGTTCTATATCTATATTATCTATAAAATTTTGATTCTTTA
Organism: Philopedon plagiatum; assembly: GCA_963971165.1. NCBI lineage: Eukaryota > Metazoa > Arthropoda > Insecta > Coleoptera > Curculionidae > Philopedon > Philopedon plagiatum. The sequence goes on along the minus strand of OZ020196.1, from coordinate 14,579,151 downwards.
AGGGATTATACTGAAAAGTTTATATATATATATATATATATACATATATATATATAACAAATGCTAGAACAAATGCTAGAATTCTCCTCTCTTTTTTATATATATATATATACATATATATATATATATATATATATATATATATATATATATATATATATATATATATATATATATATATATATATATATATATAATTATACCTGCAAAAGTAGTAAAGTAGATACAGCGTTACGCCAAGTTCTAATCTATTAGATACACAAGCACATACGTTCTATATTTATATTGTAGAACAATGCAGCGGCAAGTGCGTGATGTTTTTGTCTTCCGCCATTGTATGATATACGACATACATATGTTTACCATTGGCGTACGATCAAACGAATAAAATTAGTTCCTGGAAAAGCGTGCCCCCGAAATTTGTATCCAAACTAAAATGAAGACTTCAAGAAACGAGGGCTTTTTTAAAGCTAATAAAAAACGACCTTTTTAAAGTCACAAATACCTAAATATAGTAATATTGAAATCATTATATTTTTTTAATATTCTACTATTTCGATGTAACATCTAATTTTATTTTGACTTGACAACGGCACTCGACTGGGTACCGAGATGTTAAGTTTTTAAATTTAAATTAAAAAATAATTTTAAGAAATCGTTTTATTTTTTTTTTGTTTTCACAATAATTGTGATAATATGTATATTATTGTATATATAATAATATTCCCTATTAATTATTAATAGGATATATGCATATAATCCAAATAACCATGAAATAGGTATTTTTTTGAATTCTCCACGTAAATTAAATAGTTTTGGTGGTTATTTTTATCCATTTATTTTGTTCTTTATAAAAAAAAGAATTTCTTCTACAAAATTTCGCACAAAATTCTAAACTTGCAAACCGTGATACTATTGGTTGTGACGTCACATATAATGATATAATGGCTAGTACATGGTGAATTCCAGTGTCATTTTATGTTTTAGGTACTCGTATGTATGTACTTTCTTCCAACATCGGCTGTTCTGGGCGTGAAAAATAAGATTTTCAGGGCCCTTGCAATGGTGTTTTTGCACATTGGCACAATACAATATTTATGGGGTAGTTTTTTAATAGATTTTATTGTTTAATAAAAATAACTATACACAAATTATGTTGTAATAATAAAAAAAACAACCGTAACACAAACAATTCTGGGCAAATAAGGCGGCTCTCCACATGCTACTCGTCTAATCGCATTCCTTTGTTTCCGAAGTTAAATTCCTGGTCTGATTGGTTAATGTCGTGTTGCGAAGAAGAAAAAATAAATCGTAGACTATGTGACGCAAGGAAATGTGGATGTTTTTTGTATTGTTTAACAAACCTGTTTAACTTTAGGTCTTGTAGACTGGCATTGTGCCACTCTTAAAAGCATACAATATTACAAATACTTATAACTATCACATAAGTTGTCCATTCATATGCGTTTGCATGCGGCACCGCTGGGTTAACATGTAGATTGACGTTACGTTACGTTAACATGTAGATTGACACTTAGTTTTGCTTATCTCCTGACTTGGCACTGAGGGGAAATGACTGCTTTTTTAATTGTAATAAGGTATACCGAGAAGTAAAAATAATTTTAGAGTTAAATTATCCTAGAAATTATCTTCAGAATAATATTTTTGGGTTTGTGATGACTTCCTTAAAGGATTTATGCAATAAAAATAATACATGTATATTCCTTATTTTAAAAATATAAAGGCCAAATATCCAAAAAAAAACTCACAATGAACCCCCCACAGCAAGCCTTGTCTTGTTACCCTTTATTTTTTTTTTCGATGAGGATACTTTTTGCTTCTTTGTTAACTTTTGAAATGATTTCCAGAACAATCCAAACCATCGCCTCTAGTAAGTTAATTTTTTTATTGCTGCTGTTCACTGCTTTGCTTCCACAGTGTTTTTGCCTTTAATGTATGCTACCTCTACATTAACTTTTAGTGTTACAATTTCCTTAAAATATTTTTTAGCATATTATTATTCTTCTTTTTAGCTTTTTTTCTTAGCTTAATTTCTAAGCTGTTCATATTTTATTTTGTCCCCGTTTCTTGGAACAATAAAAACCTAATTCTGAATGAAAAATTTTTTTGTATAGTATATTACAATGTTTGTATTTATTTTATAACCTGGAAATTGTATTCCCGATAACAAACCTGTGCATTTATGTGCAATAATTATAAAGATGTTCTCCGCGATTCACTAAATAGGTTTAATGCAGATCTGATGGCTTTAATTTGGAGCTTTTAGTCGAACATTCATTGTTAGCAAGTCGTCATTAGAAAATTATGAGTTTTTTTATTTTTTCTGCGATTTGCTTAATTTTTAAATGATTTGAGCAAACCCAAATATGTATAATAGAAATTACTACCTATTGTATAAATGAAATGGCCAACTTGAAAGTTCTTTCAAAGAAAGTAATAAGTTTTCTTTTACCAAATATCCATTTATCTTTTAAAATTAAAGTAAAAGTAAGTTATGTACAATAAAATCGTAAAATTCTTTCTTATAAACCGATATTATTACTAAGAGTTTTAATTTAGTTAAATAACCATGTAATTTTCAATAATACCTAACAATAATCATGAAAAAAAATATCACTCATTTCGATTAGCTCCTCACTTATGTGGCACAAATTATGAAATAAAAATACCACAACTAATCAAAACGATTAAGACTTTCAATGGCGTTCTACATTATGTGTAACGCGTGTAAAAAATAACGATTTTCCTATATAAAATAATGTACTTCATAACCAACATATAGGTACCATTGTTCCTTCTTTATTCTAGTCGTATGTAAGACCAGATTACGGTACTTGTAGTACACTTTTAAACGTTGAAGGTATTTGGCTGTAGGCGCGGTCGTAACAAAATTAATTAAGGCGTTTTATGGCGTTGTTTTTTATGTAAAATCTTTTTTAACAACCCATTAAAGGAATATCCGCATAATTATAAAAGTTAGAGGTAGGTACGGAGATCGATAGAAAAGTTTTGCAAAACAATGGGTTTTTCACTCTTCGAAATTACTTGTAAAGCCAGCTCTTTTTCTTTTGGTTGGTCTTGTCATCGCCTTCGAACGTGCTCTGAGCTAGTTTCATCTCACTTCAATAGCGATATCAGTTGTTATGCTTACATCTCTTTCGGGCTCGAAAATACTTCTTCTACCTAATCTGTATATTCTCTAAAGTGTCACAGAGAAAGCCTTACCTAGAATATTTAAATTGAAAATAATATACCTATATATTACGATATCATTATACAATCACAATGTAACGATTCGTTAAAACATTCTCCCCACTAGGCAGCAGAACCGCTTTAGACCCCTCTCCCCCCATTTCTTCGCAAAAAATACATTTTACTCATCAAAGATCCAGTTCTTACAAAGAAGCTTCTTTCGCTGCTCATCAACGTGCTGGAGTTGACCTGTCTCTCTTCTGTAGATATTTTGACGGCCTCTGCTTAGAAAAACAAATATATATTATTCCTCCATTGACTGCTCGTAACAAAACAACAATAACATCGCCACATGCATCCTTTTGCACACATAAGATGTGTTTTTCAAGATTTTTATTAAATTTTTAAATATTTGATTTAACGGTATTTTATCTTCCTTTTATCTCTCATGGGTTTACTGAACTCATGTTCAGTGACTCATGTACCTGGCGGGTAAAGCCTGCCTCACGAATGATAATGGCTCAGAAATTGCATTAACAGAAGAAGGAGGCCTAGATCAGAATAGTCCTCTATTTAGCGATATTTCTGCACTAACAAAGGAATTGAAAATTCCTTGCACATTGCTGCATGTGACTTACCTACAGTCCGAAGAATAGATCTAGAAAATGTATTTATTTTTTTTACTAGCCTGCGGAAAGTAAGTTAGTACTTTCTGCACTTATATGCGTGCTGAAAGTTGCACTTCTTCGCACTGTATTCGTACCTATATCGCTACTTAATTAGACCGTGCACTAATTAACGTCACTGGACCCGGACCGAAGAGGTCAATTTTACATATTTAGTAAAACATAGGTGAGAAATCCCGAAAAAATATCCATTCAAAAATTATGAATTGACCGAATACTTACAGGGCCTTTCTACTTATATCGTTGCTATGTCAAGTTTGTGTTAATTTGCCTATTTGTTGATTGTCAGAATAGACGTCAAAGTGAAAATACAAAGGTTGTTCGACTTTTATCCAACTTTTGAATTTAAAATGGAGATCGAGGAAGAAATTGAAGAGAATATGATCGATGGAGTACCGGAAGATATTCTCGAAAAAGCCAAGAATGTGAACTTCGAACTGTTACAAGTTACAATTATTTTTATATATAAATTACTATAGCACCGCAATGAAACTTACTGATTTTGATTTTAAATATAAGTATATGGTCAAATTGATATACAATATGATGCGTTTAAAAATAAAAATTATTTTTATTTTCCCATCGAACATAAAAACGGTTCCTTATACATAACTTGAGCTTAAATCAACAACCCTGGTATTGTTTTGATACTAGCAGTATTACGTGACCTCTTTTCTGCAGCGAAAGGACGAAAAGACCGAAATGCGTATCATTTGGCATATCTGGATTTGTTGATGGGTGGTGGATACAGGTTATCTTTCCGTTTCTGTTTGCGCAGAATGGGGTTCGGGTATATACATATTATGGAAGACTTATTAAGATTATGGAATTGTTCGGAAGAAGTAATTACATCTTTCTCGGGTAAGTACATGTATGTTTTACTTTAATAATTATCATATTAAATAAATAAACATGAGATTATATTTTATGATATATTATTATTGTTATTGTTATTATTATTATTATTAAGAAACAAAGTTTAAAACGATTAGGACGAGTAGATAGCAACTGTAGCAAGTAGTAATTTAGTTTTTCTACTACAAACATAACCTGCCTCATAATACGGAAACATAAAAATAAAATTGTTTTTAACTTTGAATTACTTAATTGTGAAGGGTAAATAAATACCAATGATGTGAAATGACGGTCATTTATCAGCCGTGACAAATGACCGTCATGTGACGGTCATATAGGTCATTTATGAAAAAAATACCCTTAATTTTAAATTAGTAATAAAACTAAAAGTTTAAAAAATACTTTGCAATTAAAAAAGAATATTTTTACAAAATTTAAAAAAGAAAAGCATGTTCTTAAGTTGCATCATGTCCTTCGGCGTCATGTGCAATTTCGTCACTTATTTCGTTTTTGTCTCGCTTCGTGATATTTAATGATTCACCTTCGTCACTTGTGGACGAGTTATCGCTATCGCTAGTTACAAGAATATTCTAAAACGCGACAGAGCACGCGTGATGTCTTCATTTCTATGACGCTCGTGACTTTTTCTTGCTTAATTTTTACTCTTGCGTCGAAACATGAAATTTAAGGTTAGGTTAAATGACCTGATGGTCATTTATTAATGTGACGTGGCGGTCATGACCGTACAAAATGACGGGGTCACATGACCGACTCACATCACTGGTAAATACAGCCAATAAGTAATACCATGTAGAAAGAGACAATACTAATTTAATTTCCATTGATATAGGGAAACTATGTGTCACATTTCCAATGATGATTTATAGAGTGCAAGATGAATTTTACGTAAGCATTAACTAATTATGTATACCTACGTTACTTTGTTGTTACCAGTTTCGATAAAAATAAAGAAAAAATTGGTGAAATTTGTATTATTTATTAAACCCCGCACATTGCTCGAATCAGCAGCTAGAGTCTGTAAATGTATAAAAATTTGCACATCTAAATTTAATTTCATTTTTAGCCAAATTCAGGTAAGATACGATATCACCACTGTCAAGAGTATTGGACACGTCAAAAAAGAATACAACTCATTTTTACATTCGCGTATGTTTTCATGTATTTTTTACGAATTTCAGGACCAGAACTCCACATAAAATCTCCAAATTTGTCACCTAACCTAAATAAAATTTAATCGGTTTGGTATAATCCTGAACTTCATATATAGATATGTACGAAAAAAATAGATCAATATAAAACCGGTATTAAACCTGACATGTCCAATAATCTTGATAGCAGTGATATTATCCTAGCTGACCTGAATATGGCCCTTGAAACCTACCTATATTTAAATTATCTATAATTCTTAATCAATCTGAAAAATACATAGTCTCAAGGTGATAATAAACTAATTTGCCCAGGATTGCTGTGAAGGTAGGTTAGTCCCAAAGAGATATAGTTCAATGTTTGCATTGACTATGCTTCTAGTCAACTTAAATAAAATATGTACTCAAACGCAACATCGCATACGCAACTTGATAATAGCTTATTCATAAAACGAAAACAAAGTTTATTCTTTTTTAAAATACATTTAATCAAACCAATTTTAATTTATATTAATTTCAAAACTACAATAGTAATTTGTTAATCATTCACTGGTATGATTCTAAAACTACACTAAAGTCAAACGAAAAATATCTAGTTTTACTGGAAGGATATATTTTGATACTTGAGATATTTTCCGTTTAATTATACCTTAAATTTGCTCCTATTCATGCCTATGATAGTTTTAGTTTAAAACTATTAGGTTCAATAGGATACTACTTTTTTTTGTGTGTAGTAACCCCATTAGGCATGTAGTCCTTTAAAATTACCCCTCTTGCATCCCAAAAGGGGCCAGCATCAGAAAGATTCTGCCGAGAGCGGTGTGAGAAATTTCTTGGGTTTTGGCGAAGACGTAAGTATGACCCCATTATTTGCTTGCTCTCTTGTTTTCGGATTGATGATAGTGCACCCAAGACTCATTCCTAATCGCAATTATTACCAGAAAAACATCTCCTTCTGCTTCATATCGTCGCAAGAGATCTTCACAAGCATCAGCACGTCATTGTTTCAGTTGCTTTGGCACCCACCTTGCTGACACTTTATGGAACTGGAGGATATCATACATAATATGATTTACAGAACCATAACTTATATTCAAAAAGTTAGCGATTTCATCATAAATAACCCGACGATTTTCTGTCACCGTGGCTTTAGCTGCATTAATCGATTCATGCGTCATAACAAAGTTTGCTTGGTCAGGTGAGAGAGCATCAGCTACGAAAAATACCGCGTTTTTGAACCGGTTGCTCCATTCATACACTTGTTGGAGGGACAAACGTGACTTTTCATATTGCAGCTTTATTCTACGATGAATTTCAATGAGTTTCATCCCTTCACTGTGCAAAAAACGAACGACAGAACGCTGCTCCTCCCTGTTGTAGTACTCTAATGAAGTTTCCATTCTTTAAACTGACATTGTGTGAACATTTTCAATTGTTGCTATGATATGTCATTAGCAAGGCCTACTAAATCTCAATAATAATATGTCTGTCGGATGGAAGCAGCTCTCTGATATATTAACATTGAAATTAATTTCTTACTACAATATATTTTTATCTGGAATATATTATATAGCTTGTATACAGAATTATAATATAAAATTAATCAACTAAAACAACAATAGGTTAAGATGTTAAAGCAGTACCTACATAGGACCTCCAAATTGGGAACCAGTTGTTACCTCATGAAATGATTAATATATAAGGTACTTCCTTATATTTAGAATATTCCATACAATGCATTTTGTGGAATAATAATACAGTCTGTTTTAAAAGAATTAAATTAGCACATTGCACAATAAAACTTTTAACAATATTAACCTGTTACCTGAACGAATTTTGAAACTCGCTAATAAGCAACCTTGACATACCATTTAAATATTATAAGATACAATCATTTTTAGTAAATTCTGTGAAAGGAAGGTTTTGAGTGTTTCGACGTTTATACTGCAGACGTAAGATGGACTTCGTGATTTTGTAACCTACTTTGTAGTATTGTAAGGCATTTGTCCTCGACTTACATCAATACTGTAACATATTCTGTACTCTCAAATGCCCTGTAAATGCATTTTACAACCTTTACGAACATAGATAGATCGAAAAATCTCAATCCGATGGAATCGAGCGGATGCAATAGTCAATCCTGTGTTCGTCGTGAAGTGTTAGAACCGATTCAGTCATCCCTGTGTCAGTTCCATAAGATTGAAGGGAGAAAGCATGAAAAAGATTTAAAAATACACCATACACTTAGAAAAATGTTGCGCTGCACGCTGCAATAAGTGTTACTAGAATAGAAAATTTGTGAAAATTTTTATTTCAATTATGTGTACATTTTGCTCAGGTCTGTAAGGTCTTACACATTTTCGAAAAAATGACTAGGAGTTCTACAGAAAATATGAACATTGTTACAAGAAAAAAAATTCTTGCAGTGTAACCTAATACAACAAAGAGTTGCCATAACCCCATTATTTACTGTTTCTCATCAGAATTCACAGTTGTTTCTAGTTAAGTTGTGCGAAGTGGTAAGGCATTCCTTCCAAAAGGAATTCTAAGTAAAGGTAAAGCAAATATAAATTTTCACCCTGAAAACAAACTTTTAATCACAAATCTTGAGATGCTAGGTTCTTATTCTAAGGCACAGGTCGAGGGGCGGTTAGGTAACTCCCAAAAAAGGTGTACACAGATTTAAATCAGTATTGATTTAATGTGATTTAACACGATTTAAATGCTGTAACGCGCCGCCCAGCACTGTCGATGATGTCAAATTATGATGATGATTTAACAAATGTTAGGTGATTTTTGTGATTTATTTATGATTTATGGTGATTAAAATCGATTTTACATTATATAAAGTGATTTAACTTCATTTCAAATGATTTAAAGGCATTTAAATTGATGTAAGTGATTTAAAAAATCAAAAAAATCCAATGATTTAAGAAAGATTTAAAATGATTTAATTTGATTTAATAATAGTATGTACACAGATTTAAGTGATTTAAGACGGGAATTTGATCGCTCAAAATCTGACTAAAATTAACCGTCAAAAATAAGTGAAAATTACTCCCTTATATATTTTGTAGATGGCACCTACAATGGTATTTTATAAAATTATTTGGAAATTGAATTTTACAGGTATTTTATGGCTACTTTGGTTACTGATTGACAGATGGCGCTCGGCTTGCACGTGCAAATTAAAATAAATCCATGCAAATTAATAAATTTGGGATCATATTATACCGTGTACCAAATGAAATACGAGTGTGATTCAAGGTTTTCATTTACTATAATAATATGATCAGAAATTAGTTTTAAGTGTACTTTTTATGCTTTTTCAATGAAGTCCAAATAATATTTTGGTAGGAATCGTCCATTTACTACTGATTATCTTTTTTTACGCATTATTTCAAAGATTATTTCATATTTCTGAGATTATTTCATTTCGTGCACGAAAAGAAATATCCATTATGTAGGTATAAGGGTTATTCCAAGCAAAACAATACATTTTGTGTTGTGGGGTCATATAATCGGTTAATTTTGGCCGCCGTTAAATATGTCGCCAAATAAATAATTTTTATATTTAGCAGAACTCATCAGTAAAGCTTTTGCAAACGAGGGGGATTCCATGGACGGCTCTAACCTAGCTATAAATAAATGTAGGATCCGATTTGAAAATAAAATACAAATATTTATTTACTCACATTGTGTAATTTGAAAATGCGAAATACGAAAATACTTTGGTTAAAGCAATACAACATACAGGGTGTCTAAAAAGTCTTAGTATGGGTAAATATCTTTGCTATTAATAAAGATAGAGACTCCAAATTTTAGTTGTATCTTATTGGTTAATAAATCTACTTTTCTACGTAATTTTACTTTTTCAACCCCCTTGGGAGGGCGGGCGGTGACGCTAGGGAGTTGAGGTCAAAAATTTCGAATGCAAACCTATGCCGTGTGGTCCCTTCTTTTAAAAGACTTCAAAAAAGAAATATTTTACAGCAAACCCCGTATTTTAATTCATTTTTAAATGGCAAGCCTATCAAAATTATACATCGTAAATCGTATAGTCGACCGTTAGTCGACCTCTTGTGCCATACAGTACCAGTCCGCGCGCACATTTATTTTTTGTTTTGTAGGGCACTCTTTCTAACTTTTTTCTGACTTTTTCTACTTCATTTGTCTTTTTTATATTTTTCGTGTTGTGCCATCTGCGCAGTAGACCAAAATGCGTACCACGCGCAAACCGAGCATGCTAGACCTGCGCACGGAATTTCAGGAGATGGACTTTGGTGTCTACATTTGAACCCATTCACTTTTAAGAATATATTATCTCCAATAGGCAAGGTACCACCATGTATTTAAATTTATTACTTTTTCTCAAGTTTTTTTCGACATTATTTTTCGTTTTTTTGCCATCTGCGCAGTAGACCAAAATGCGTACCACGCGCAAACCAAGAGGGCTAGACATGCGCACAAAATTTCAAGGGATGTACGTTGGTGTCGACATTCAAACCTACCCACTTTCAAGAATAAATTACCAATAGTAAAACCAGAGCCCAACCAAGACAGAGAGTATACTATCTCGTAATGATTTCATTGATAAATACGATTTGCTTTCTATGACCTCCAAACCGAAGTAGAAATAAGCTACCATGGGCCTGCGATGCAGATTTTGGGTTATAATAAAGAAATGCTGCAAAATAAAAAATACAATACAGTAGAATACAAATGTATTATTAAATATTTAATAACTAATCTAGGAACAAGTAAGTAGGTACCTTATTTATAGCAATTTTACGTCTACTAGAAAAACTATAAAACATGTAGAGGAAAATAAAGAAAAATATGAAAACTTCACTCGTGAATTAGCAAAAATGAAAAGCATTAATGCAAGCCCTTTATACTATTACGTAACAAAACATACCTACCTAAATGAAATATAGTTTTGACCAAGTGGAAGGTCTTGGACAAAATACCAATCATTCTCTATTTCGTATCTTTATTATATGTCCGTTGTTACGAATATTTCTGATGTACGGTGTTATCCTTTATATTCTGCATCGAATCTAAAGCTTTTATCAATTGGAATATACAAAACTTTTACGGCAAAAGTAAAATTATTTGTAAGGAACGGAAAAACAAAGCTAGAGAAGTCCAAAAAAAAGTTGGAAAAAAGTTGGGGAGAAAAGTTAAAAAGTTAAATACGTAGTTGTACCTTTCCTGCTGGCGATAATATATTCTTAAACGTGACTGGGTTCCAGTGTAGACTAGGGCTCGGAAGTTTTGGAATTGAAGTATTGGAATATTTACTTCATTTATTATTCAAATATTCGAATTATTCACTGTTGAAATAGTCTCCACGAATATTCGAAGAGTCGCTGCGACTTGTAGACGTTTCGACAAGTCGAATCGCCTATTCGAATCTACTATTCCACTAGTTTATGCGACTATTCGAACAGGTGGTTCGACTATTCGAATAGTTGAATCGACTATTCGAATATTGGTGGAGACTATTCGAATATGGAATTCGAAGAGGTGATCCGACTATTCGAATAGTCGGTTCCACTATTCGAATAATCGCTTCGCCTATTCGAATATTCGTGGAAACTATTGTAATATTTGTTTCGAATATTTGATTCGAATATTCGAATATGTGATGCGAATATTCGGTTCGAATATGTGAATCGATAATTCGAATCGCATATTCGAATCGCATATTCGAATATCTGCTTGGAATATTCGATTCGAATATTGGATTCCAATATTCGAATATTTGATTCGAATATTCTATTCCAATATTCGAATATTTGCTTCAAATATTCGATTCCAATATTCGAATATTTGATTCGAATATTCGATTCCAATATTCGAATATTTGATTCGAAGATTCGATTAGACTATTCGATTCGAATATTCGAATATTTGATTCGAATATTCGAATATGTGATTGGAATATTCGGATTGTTAATTCAACTATTCGAATAGTCGGTTCGACTATACGAATAGTCGATTCGATTATTCGAATATTGTAATATAATTTGAATTCGAAATCGGCCTTTATTCTAATACTTTAATTGACATTCATTACTGACTGTTACTTCTTTTTTGAACCTGAAAACTGTTTCTAAACTTACCGAGACACTTGAGTAAAGTGCATACGTATTTTTACCCGTTTCATATAGGTATTTGACTAATCAAATATCGGAATATTGACAAAATCGAAAAGTCAATTATTTGAATAGTCCAATACTGAAAGACTTCGAACATAATAATATAACTACTTTTGAAGGGAAATAATATTCGCTGGTCCAATATTCGAATATTGTCTAGCACGGTCGGTTTGCGCGTGTTTAGCATTTTGGTCTACTGCGCAGATGTCAACAACCGACAAATATACAAAACAATAAAATAAAAACAATGTCAAGAACGTTGCGAAAAAAGGTTTCCCACAAACATAACAAAAATCTGCACATGAATTTCGCAGGCAGGTACTGTATGGCACCATAGGTCGGCTATCGCTTGTTGACTTATGCATGCCTCGCCCGGACGGGTACATTGAGTTGGGTGCCATTTTGACCTTTTGTATATATGTTGCAACACTACTCCATACTCGAAATGAGCAATGTAAAACCTTAGTTATTTTAAAAGGACCATGCAGTATATTTCCGTTATTCAGGAGAGCTTCTGAGTATAAATTCACGGATATAGGTAAGATTTCGTGGGGGTAATTTAAAGTTCTCCAAAAAGGAAAGACTCTACAGCAACTGTGATGTCATGATTGAACCACATATGGAAAACAACACTCAAAAGTTTAAATTCAAAAAAATGTAGTCACGCGTTAAAAATAGAATAGCCCGTCCGTATAAAGGGTATAACGCACAGTGAAAGTGAGTATTGCGACGCGCCGCGTCGCAGAAACCTCTCTCTGCTTGCCGTGTTGCTACCGCACTGGTAATGTCGGGGTGTATTGTGAGAATCCTACGCGCCAATCTCGGGGTGTTGGGGTGTGAAGGCCATAGCGTGGTCGAGCAGACGGGAAGGAGAGATAATATTCCCTGTGTCTTGGTTTTTCTCTGGTAAAACTACAACTACGTATTTACCATATTTCTACGATTTAATGAAGTAAGTAGTACGATTAAAGAAGTAACATCTGCCATTCTCGAAAAGACCTTTAAAATGAGGTACCACACGGCATAGGGTTGCATTTAAAATTTTTGACCTCAACTCTCTAGCGTAACCCCCCAAGGGGGTCGAAAAAGTCAAATTACATAAAAAAGTAGATTTATTAATCAATAAGATACAACTAAAATGTGGTGTCTCTATCTTTATTAATAGTAAAGATATTTGCCCATGCTAAGGCTTTTCAGACACCCTGTATGGTATATCCCTGTAACCGAAGTAATTTCGTATTTCGCATTTTCAAATAACACAATGTGGGTAAATAAATATTTGTATTTTATTTTCAAATCGGATCCTGAATGTATTTACAGCTAGGTTAGAGCCGTCCCTGGAATAACCCCCGTTTTCAAAGCTTTACTCATCAGATTCATTTATAAAAAAGTAATGCACCGCATGCTAAAAGACCTTTAAAGACACCTTTCTCCCAAAGACCATCCAAAATCCACTCATATCTTTCCAATCCTTTGGCGACAACGCTGTTTACTTTCACCCCTGCCGTTGTGACACTACCCCACACCCCTCCCCCTACGACGTTTCCACCCTCACACTTTAATGCCCCTTCGGCACACCCTCATACACTCTACTTCTTTTTGGGAAGGAGACATTTCTATACATCCATCATCCACCATTCTGACACTCAAATCTTCACCCTTTGGCGAAAGCGCACTTACTGCCTTCCTGACATTCCACCCTCACACCCACATCATCACTGATAAGCGACTGTTTTACCGATATGACGTCATCACATAAGAGATGCATGTAAATTTGAATTTCGCGGGCTGATAAAGTTGTTTACTCTCGGTATGTCCGTTTTGTACGTCTGGCGTCTTTAACAATACATACAAATACAATACAAATACTCCTAACCTAAAGAAGCACACCATTTTGCCTGAACATATTTCTAACAATGTGTTTTCCATTTTTTTTTCAGTTACTTCTAACTTCAATATATACCTAACGTACTACTGCCAGAACGAATTATTTTTTCAGAAAATATATTATTCCCTTTAGATTCATAATTTATATCTGTTATCGAGTCTGTTATCAAAAAATTTACTCCAATTTTATAAACTTTACCATCAGAAATCAGAAACTATTTTATTTGGTACACTGTATATTACTCATATTAAATATAATAAACATAAATACATCTTACTCCAAAATCTTATAGAAAACTGTAAACAAACTATTGACCCGCCCTCTTTATAACAGGGGCTGAACTTTTGCCTGGTTCTTGTCTAAGTAACCACCAGTCCGTGAAATTAAATATGGCGGAAAAATATCGACCATATGATATAATATTTAGTTTTCAATGGACATTGGCCGAATAAAGGCATTTTTTCGGTTGAAACTTTCTAAAAACACTTGTCGTAATTTAATCTCGGATCTAACCCATTTTTGTTAGATTCTGTGCCAAAAGTTTTTAAATTGTTATTATTTTTGTTTGTTGATTACATGACAATGAGGCCAAAGTTTCTAATAAAAAATATGTTAGATCGGAGCTTAACATTTTAGCTTTCAATACATGTCTCTAAATTGTTCTAAAATTGCGTAGTTTTTAAAAAGGCCATTCTGAAACGAGGCTCTGCAAGGCAAATTTTTCCTGATTCCACTCTTAAGTGAACCGCCCCTCGTCACACGTATTTCCTTTCGCAAGTTTTTTTACTTAAAGCTTTTAAACTGAGCTCTGGCAAACAAGCATAAACACAAACATAAAATCAACTTACGGCTATAAAAATAAAACAAAACCGTCTGTTACGTATTGTTTTTCTATCTTAATAAAAATTTGTTATATAAAAAAAACGTGCGCGCCACTCTCTTTGTAACTATGACAATGAAGTCATGTTAGTCATGTCAGACAGCAGAACATTTTTGTCAGTTTACAAAAAATGTATTATTTAAAATAAATCACTAAATCAGTTTGAAAAATAGTATCTTCTATTTTAACGTCAGAAGTGGCGAACCAGCCACAAAATACAGTCCACTACAAAAACCCATACATGCTTGGTCCTTCGAGCCGGATAAAGCAGCTGTAAGACATACAAAACGAAGTAAAAAGTAACGAAGAAGACGTCGAAAGGTGGGTCCGTTCCATATTTCCTTTATTCCGCTTCCTAGTGCAGAGTGTAGGACTAGCCTCATTTAAACTAGCGAGTTTTTCTATCGTATTTTGCATAAATTTCACTCGATTCAAGCAATTTTGCAACGAAGTTTCGATAATTTAGTTATCATTTTACCTACATAAATTGTTTGAATAAAATCCTTCAAAATGGCAGATGATCGTGAAAAACTCATTAGAAAGAGAGGTACAGTCAAAGCAAAAATGACAATTTTTGAAAAGTTTATTACATATTTAGAGCAAACTCATCCAGAGTTTGAGATAGATGATCCAAACCTAGTTTTAGAGCTAGAGCAGCGCGCAGAACGATTTCAAAATGTGTTGGATCTTTTCGAAGACTTGCAAGGTCAAATCGAGGAAATCAGCACATGTCCAGAAAACGAATACCTTGAACGCGAGTCGTTTGAGACGGACTTTTACGGCGTCGTTGCCAGATCGAAACGATTTTTAGTAGCAAATTCGAGGCCATCGAATGGCAGTGACGGGGGTAGTCAGGGATCATCGAGAAATTCAATATCTTTTAACAATAGACGTAACGTACACGTACCAATAAACGAGGGCGCGAGCGGCGTAAAATTACCGGTCATTGAGATTATGACTTACGATGGTGAATAATATGATAAATGGTTAGAGTTCAGGGATACATACGAATCACTGAGTCACCAAAACGATAGACGTAGCGATATTCAAAAATATCATTACTTACGCGCGTACCTTGGGCCTAGTGTTCTTGAAATTGTAGCAAGCCTAGAGTTTACGGGCTCAAATTACGAAAATGCTTGGAAATTAATCTGCGATAGATTCAATAACAATCGCATTTTGATTCAAAATCACGTAAAGGCATTATTTAACATGGAAAAAATTCAAATCGAATCGTCAAATGCTTTAAGAAAGTTAGTTGACAGTGTTGCCAAACATCTCAGAGCTCTAAAAACCTTGAACGAACCGACTGAGTCATGGGATACTTTGGTTATTTTCTTGATTACTACAAAATTAGACGATATTACTCTTCGAAAGTGGGAACAAACGAAGGCTACTTATAAAACACCCACACTCGAAAATTTAAACACGTTTCTAAAAGAACGGGCTAATCTTCTCGAATCGATAGAGCAAACTAAAGACGACAAAGAACAAAATACCAACAGATTTAAACGAAGACCTAAGTCGTTTTTATCGGGATATTCTTCAACGAAACCAATTTGCTCCTTTTGCAAAAACGAACATTTCATTCAAAATTGTCCTGACTTTTTAAAATTAAACGTAAATCAGCGTGTAGAGCAGGCTAAGAAAAAACGGCTTTGCTTAAATTGCATAAGGTTCGGGCATCTGTATAATAAATGTTTTTCGAGTTGTTGCAAAACCTGTAAGGGAAAACATCATACGCTACTACACACAGAAAAACGCGAAAGCACTGGCAACAATGAAAACACATCGGAATCAGGTGAAAATAGAGCGATCTCGCAGCAAACCGTTAACTTGTCGTCGCGTAACGTATTAGTAAATCAGCAGGTACTTCTTGCCACTGTTTTAATAAGAGTCTTTGATAAAAACAACAAACCTATTATTGCGCGGGCTTTGCTGGACGTCGGATCGCAAAGCAGCTTTATTACCGAAAAATTCTTCAACAAACTTAAGGTTCCTCTTAAAAATATTAACTTGCAAGTTAGCGGAATCAACGAAACCGTTTCTGAAGTAAAGGGAAGCACTACTGTACGAGTACAATCCCGAATAAACAATTTTTCTTGCGAAGTTTCATGCTTAGTTGTACCGACTATAACTAGTGATCTACCTAATTTGAAAATCGATAGACAAAAACTTCAAATTCCGTCAAATATTGCGTTGGCCGATGAAGGGTTTAACGTACCGGGTAACGTGGATATGCTCTTAGGGGCAGAATGTTTTTGGAACATTATGTGTGTAGGTCAAATAAAACTAAGTGAGCATGGTCCATTCCTACAAAAAACTAAGTTCGGATGGATTGTCTCAGGACAAGTTAATATAGCTAGGGCTAGTTCACAAAAAATTCACTGTAACTTTATAAAAAACGCAGAAATCGATAATCAGTTAACGCGGTTTTGGGAACTAGAAGAAATTGCTGACAATAAATTACTTTCTCAAGAAGAAAAGGTTTGTGAAGATCACTTTGTTAACACCGTGAAACGCGACGAAGACGGACATTTTATAGTAACTATACCACTAAAAGATAAAATCGAAAAATTGGGCGATTCTCTGGAAACTGCTCATCAGCGATTTTTAGCTTTAGAACGCAAATTTGCTCGGACTAACGATTTCAAATTGCAGTATTGTAAGTTTATTGATGAATATCAAAGTTTGGGGCATATGACTAAAACCGATGAAACTTGTAGCGTAAAACACGTGTACTACATGCCTCATCATGGCGTACTTAAAGAGAGCAGTCTAACAACTAAACTACGCGTAGTCTTCGATGCGTCGTGTCCAAGTACCAGCGGACACTCTTTTAATGATTTACAAATGGTTGGACCAACAATTCAGTCAGATCTTTTCTCGATTTTGTTACGTCAGCGTAAATATAACTACGTCATCGCCGCAGACGTAGAGAAAATGTACCGAATGTGTCGAGTAAATCCTGATCAAACGTGTCTCCAGCGCATTCTTTGGCGTGATAATCCAGACAAGGCGATCGACACTTACGAATTGTTGACAGTGACGTACGGTACCAAATCAGCTTCATATTTAGCAATTAGATGTCTCTATCAACTCGGAATAGAATGCGAAACAGATTTTCCGATTGCTTCTCGAGTTATCAAAGAAGATTTTTACGTGGATGACATGTTAACAGGCGCGAATAGCATGGAAGAAGCGATTTCTTTAGCAAACGAAGTTTCGGAACTTCTTAATAAAGCGGGATTTCATCTGCGTAAATGGGTTTCTAACAGTAACGAAGTTTTAGAAAATATAAAGACAGTCGACAAAACAGACATAATTGACCTTGGCTCAAATGAAAACACGAAGACGCTTGGTCTAATGTGGAATGGTCGGAAAGATTGTTTTTAATATAAAATAGGTACTAACTTTAATACGCGTATTACAAAACGCACAGTCTTGTCTGAAATATCTCAGATTTTCGACCCTTTAGGTTTGCTAAGCGCAACAATAATACTGGCCAAAATCATTTTACGGGATATTTGGTTAGAAAGGTTAGGATGGGATAGTTCTTTATCACATTCACTACACACAAGATGGCTACAGTTTCGTGATGAACTAACGGCATTAAACGATATAAACATAGAACGGCAGGTAATCTGTAAAAACGCAGTTCGAATAGAGATTCATGGATTTTCTGACGCGTCTGCCTACGCGTACGGTGCTTGTGTGTACATGAAGTCACAAAATAGCGAAGGCGACGTTTCGATAAAATTGATTTGTGCCAAGTCAAAGGTGGCACCTCTGAAAATTCAAACTATTCCACGCTTAGAATTAACTGCAGCATTATTGCTTGCCCGATTAGTAAACAAGGTTAACACATCACTTAAGGCACAAATTGATGAAATTACCTATTGGTGCGATTCTACTATCGTGCTAGGATGGCTAAACATGACCTCAAATGTTTTACAAGTATTTGTCGCGAATCGAGTTTCAGCTATTCAAGAATTATCAAATATTAAAAATTGGCGACACGTACCGACGGCAGATAACCCGGCGGATTTTGTATCACGCGGTGTCAAACCAAACGCATTGCTGTCTCTTGAAACTTATTGGTTTGGCCCAAATTGGTTACAGCAAGACGAGAATTTTTGGCCAAAACCTCAGCACCCAGACAATAATTTACCCGAGTTACGAAAAAACGTTGTATCACTTGAACTTTCAATTGAAACTCCGGCAATAGACTTTGAGAAATATTCTAGCCTAACGAAAATAGAGCGCATAATCGCATATTGTTTCCGGTTCAAAGATAATTGCTCTAAATCGCAGGGACAGAGAAAATTTGATTCTTTAACCGTAGAAGAAATTAAACGTGCTTCTATTTGTTTAATAAAAATAGTTCAACGACAGAGTTTTCTGCGCGAAATATCAGCTCTTAAAAATCATAGCAAAATTGATAAGAGTAAATTATTAAAACTTACTCCATTTCTTGATGATAACGAAATTCTCCGCGTAGGCGGCAGACTAGCTAATTCAAATTTTGCATACGATAAAAAATACCCGATCTTGTTATGTTCTAAGCATATATTTACTAAATTACCATTCATACGAGAGCATATTCGTTTGTTTCATGCCGGACCGCAACTCTTATTAGCATCAATTCGGGAGTATTACTGGCCTGTAGCAGGACGCAATTTATCGCGAAAAACCTACCATGATTGTGTGCGTTGTTTTAGAGTAAATCCTAAGCAGATCAATCCCATCATGGGAAACTTACCTGTTAGGAGATTGAATCCAGCTCCTCCCTTTTTCACGACCGGCGTGCATGGACTACGCAGGACCTTTTTTCATAAAGGATAGGCAAGGTCGCGGCTGCAAGGTTACTAAAGCCTATATTAGTTTGTTTATTTGCTTGGTTACCAAAGTCATTCACCTCGAGCTCGTGTCTGATCTAAGTAAGGAGGCGTTCTTAGCAGCACTAAAACGCTTTATGTCGCGTCGCGGAAGGCCGTCTCAAATGTATTCGGATAACGGAACCAATTTCGTCGGCGCCAACCTAGAGCTACAACAGTTTGGAGCATTTTTGCAAGAAAATTCCAAAACTTTGACTGAATCAATCGAAAACGAGGGAATTTCATGGTCATTCATCCCTGCATATTCTCCGCATTTTGGCGGACTGTGGGAGGCAGGTGTCAAGGCCACAAAGCACCATCTAAAACGTGTAGCAGGCAATGCTTTATTAACCTTTGAACAGTTTTACACCCTGCTAGTTCAAATCGAGGCGGTTTTAAACTCGCGTCCCTTGTCTCCTCTCTCAAGCGATCCTTCACACCTAACCCCTCTTACACCCTCTCACTTCCTAATTGGGCGGCCCATTACTTCAACCATTGATCCAGATTACACTGAAATATCCGAGAATCGACTTAAACACTTTCAACGCATCCAACAGCTCCAACAGCACTTCTGGTCCAGGTGGTCTCTTGAATACGTCTCAGAATTACAACAGCGATGCAAATGGAAGACAGAAAAGGACTCACTCAAGATCAACGACATGGTCCTCATCAAAGAAGACAACCAACCCCCTCTTAAGTGGTTACTCGGTCGTGTTACAGAATTGCATCACGGAAGAGACGGTGTAGCAAGAGTTGCTACCATAAAAACTAGAACGGGATACATTAGACGCTCGTGTGCTAAAATGTGCCCATTGCCTTCAAATCCTTAGTGTATAATATAAGGTGTAAGGTGACTGTTCTAGACATTGACTAATAAGTTAATTCAACTATTGGTGAAATTAATGAACATATAACTTTGAAAGGATTCCCTTTCAAGGCTGGGGGCGATGTTACGTATTGTTTTTCTATCTTAATAAAAATTTGTTATATAAAAAAAACGTGCGCGCCACTCTCTTTGTAACTATGACAATGAAGTCATGTTAGTCATGTCAGACAGCAGAACATTTTTGTCAGTTTACAAAAAATGTATTATTTAAAATAAATCACTAAATCAGTTTGAAAAATAGTATCTTCTATTTTAACGTCAGAAGTGGCGAACCAGCCACAAAATACAGTCCACTACAAAAACCCATACACCGTCATAGAAAAATAAACGTAAAAGAGCGGAACTCTAAATAGCTAAATTTTGTCTTACAAAATATAAATTTTTACCCTTAAAACAAACTTTCAATCACATATAATAAGATGTTATAGGTTCTTATCCGGCATAAAATGTTCATTTTTGATGATATCATCACTCCATCGAATCCAATTCTTGGCAGTTTGGGCAGGCGTAGAAGGGATCTTTGCTTTCGTCGTTACAAAACCCACAAACCCAACGCAACGCCTGCATTCAACACAGGCAATCCATTCAGGTCTTGAATAATCAGAACAGTTTTTTAAGCAAATGGAACAACGTTCTTCTGTTTTTCCTTGCGATTCTACGTGGACGTTTTATGCCAGATGTTCCTGGTTGTGGTTCAGTTGTCTTTTTTTCTTGTGTTTGTCTCTCTTGGTCAGATTCATTCTCCTCCCATTCTCTGCTTTTCTGCTGTTCAGGTTCGAGTTTCTTCGCTCTCTTCTACTATTTGAGGTCCTGCTTCATCTGGTCCGAGAGCTTTGCCGGGATCTAAACGTATGCCGCGTTTACGATAACTTTTTCTTTGTTCGCGCCACGCATTTCTTGTAAATGGTTAACAACGCTATTATTTAGCAGTTCATGGTTTGCTTGGGTGAAGTTAAGTTAGACTTCACGATTAGAAATTTTTCTTACAACTTCCAGACCAGTTGCGCAGAAGCTTGAAACCAGATTTTTGATAACGTTAGGATTTATTCCAGCCCATAGCCTTGCGAAAAGCATAGCGAATTGTTCTTTTGAGATAGATCCACCAGCCTTGCTTTCTTTGCACCACTTGTCCAAAATTTCACGCCATTCTTTCTTCATTAGCGCAAAAACAGCCACATCCACTGCCTGATGTTAGGCGATAGTGGTGTAAGATAGATGATGTTAGCTTCACATTCTTGCCGAAGCCAAATTGTCTCCAATCATGGTTTTGTGGCCTGGACGGTTGACTTGCCTCAAATGTGGTGACAAGAGATCAAAAAAACACTTCTCAGAAAGTGTCATATCGAACCACCCGTTTTTGCTATGGGCATAAACAGTTCCTTGGGGTCCACCATTTGTCCATAGGGGGCAATAGAAAGTCATCAGCACTTCCACATACCATTATACTTACAGCAGCTTTGAAATGCTGCTGCACTCTATCGACTCTTCTGGTGCCTCTGGAGACAATAACTTTTCTTGCGCCGGGATCGTCCGGAGTGTTCGTCTCGTCATAATTAAACACTAATGCAGGATCTGCTCCTCTTATCCCATTTTCAATATTGGCGAAAAACTCATTAATCTGTTGTGCTCCCAAAGCTGCACGCGCACCTTTTATATTCGAAGCTAAGCGGGCAGTTCAATTATTTCGGAATATGAAATAGTTTACAAAATCAGGTCCACGTACATTGTTGGTAAGCTCCTTCACATTACGACCCTGTTTTTCTAAGTATTTTCCTTTATCTTCTGACAGCCCACGAAGACCGAAGTCTAAGTACTGTGTACCGTGGGTGTACTGGGGAATCGACTCACACATCCAGAGCTGGAAACATCCCTAGGGATTTCACCAGCCCTTTAAGGGGATGTGTGGGGTGGTACCACCTCGGTCGAGGAAGAATTCCTCTACCACCTTCCAACAACAATCACAAAATATCCATGGTCGAAGCGGGATTCGAACCTGCGCCCCACAGTTGCAAAGCTGGCGCCGTACCAACTCGGCCACCGGAGACCCGATTTGTGGACAACCTCGCGTAAATTCGCCTGCGTTAACGGAAAACCCCAATTGCTCACTGTTGTAAGAGTGTGTGTGAGTAAATCCTCTTCCTCTTTGGTAAATACTGTCGGACGACCAACTGTTTTGGTATGTCTACCGAATAGTTTATTCTGAAGGATCCCTTATAGCTGCAGCTACCGCCTCTTCTAATTGGGCAAGAGTATAGTTGCTGTATGTACGCCCTCCCAACTTTTTTTGATGATGGCGTGGCATTTTTTTAGTGCCGTTATTCATTTTCCCTTGTTGTTGTTTTTTTTTCGCTCACAGCACCGGCAGCTCTTCGTCTGGTGAGCGTCGTCGGTTAAACAGAATTAAGGATGGACAAACAAAAATTGGATAAGCACTGTTAGTATTTACATGATAAGTTTATTTTACATTATGTACATTTTTATGTTTAACACATTTTTGGTTTGTTTATTCAAGATCTTACTTAATTTTATTTAAGATGGAAGAAAATATTAAGTTTATCAGATATTAATTGTTATTTATGAAGTTAAGAAGAAAAAAATGTTAAATTTAAAACTACTGTTTGTTTATAACTCTGTCGCTTGATAACTAGGTAATAATATTTGTTTATAGTCGACTATAGTTCACAATACGTATCTTTGTCGTTAATTACCTTTTCTCTTTGAGATAATTAAATGAAAGAGATTAAATAAATTATGTCAGAGTTTATGTTAACTTAAAAAGCGGGCAGATTCTCTTTTAAACCCCTCTTCTTTAAATTAATTCAAACTAAAAAAAAAAGAAATTTTGCATAAGACTTTGGTTGAATTCATACATCATGACCTTCAAACCATATGACTACTAATATATGTCATTAAAAAATGAAAAAAAAAATAATATTTATTAATAAATCAAATTCTGGCCTTATTGTGTCCGTGATACATCCTTGAAGATATCCTAGACGAAATGGTGAAGACTATAGTTGAGCGGGATCCAACTGGGTATCAAATCAATTATAGACCCGTGGAATGTGAGTGGGAAACACCAATCCAAAATCATAAAAAAATACTATTGAAGTTCGTTACTGTCGTCTCGAGTTGGAGACCTCACCTTGGACCCTAAAATGTCCAAAAGAAATTCGACAGTTAGCAACAACTCCTCTCTAACTCTTCACAATAAGAGATTTAGCAAAGAAGAATTCACTCACCTTATAAAAAATACCCCAAAAAAAAATGAAGGAATGATTCCGGCGTGCCAGGATAATCTGGAAGTATCCCAGGGCTGCTTAAAACTTGTTACCAACCACCCATGGCAATCATAAACACCTGTTGCTTAGAAGAGATTCATCAAAAATCGCCCATTTGGACTTAGGGAAACTAAAATTCCATTTTCTTCAGCACATCCTAAGAAACTTCGTGCTAACTTGGTGTTCACACCGGAATGTCCGTTAGAAAAACCAACCCCACACTCCTACGCCGGAACAACTTTCCTCCAATTTGATTGGTCGATGATTCGCGGCAAAGTTGGACTGCCATAGTTTCAAGGAAAAATCAGCAAGAAATATGACAACATTGTATCTAGGAGTCAAACAAACGGATAAAATATATCGGGTTTCGGGTTAGTGATGAAATGGATACGTATCCAAAAATCCGTTGGATCCGAATATTAAAAGAATGCGGATTATCCGTAACCGGCCGAGAACTTGATTCGGAATCAAAATAAATTCGCATCGGCTGGTTAATAATGCAAAGTGCAAAGAGAAAACGGAATCGGAATCGACTGTAAGCGAACAACACGGTCTGCGATTTGGCATATTTGATCTTATGCTTTCTCTTTCTAATGACCTTTCCTAAAAAAAGATAGCATAGTTATCGGGGTAACGGGTATCATATGGGATGAGACCCATTGGTTAAACTAGGCCCGCCGCACCCGAACCGAATTCAAACGAGAACGAACGCGACGGTGCCTTCCTATCCCTAACCTTCGACTTCGAATGATATGATACCGCATCGACCTACCCAGTATCCGGATAGAAAATGTTTAAGTGTTGCATGCATACGTATACATGATCTGTAACCGCTTTCGCGCGGGTCAAGAAATGGATACGTATTCGGATAATGGATACGAATATTAGCTGATTCCAATTCCGTATGATTCGGATATCTAAAGAATACGGATATTTACAACACTATTTCGGGTTGCAGCATTAAGAGACCGGTAGCTATGGTCGCCGCCAGATTCACTACATGGAGACGGTTTGGGAAAGGTGTTGTTTTTGAGCGCCACGCGATTATATCGCGCACCATGCTCGGAATTGGGATATTCAATAGAACAAGATAAATAATCACGAATAAATCCTATTCTGGCTACAATCAGGATAATTACCACCATTCTTAATATAATTAAATTTATTAAACCTCTTGAAATTTCATAGGTATAAAAGTTAGGCGACCAAAAATATACATTCTAGTCAAGAGAGCGCAAGACGAGTCTATCTCTTGAGTCTGTAATAAACTACCCAACAAAATTAAATTTAACTCGCTTCAAGTAAATTTTAATGCTACCACCTGTAGCAAAGAGAATCCCCTAATAAAATAAAAAAACTAACAAACTTGGAAAAAAGTATCATAATGACACATGTGCCAAAGTTAGCCCGGGTGCCAAAGTAAACCCGTTTTACGGTATCTGATCGTAACTTTAATAGGAAATGACGATGCATATACAGTCCGTTGCACGAGTCTAGAGCTGCCGGAAAAATGCGGACACGCCTATGCCTCCACAGCTGAAACGCCACGTTTTACGTCTTTTACCTCCCTGCCACCTCAGGCGTTGTAGCTCTAGACTCGTGCAGCGGACAATACTCGACGGTCCTATTGGCGACTGAAATTAATAACGTGGCGTCCTCTTCAGACGATTTGCTAACTACCATAATGGCGAATGTTTCGTCTTTGTCTTCATTATTGTGTTATTTGGCATCCTTGTTAATTTTGTCGTCTAGTGAACCCTTCTTCCCCATTAAAAATCAGCTGTCTTTCTTAATTTGAGTCGTCAATTGCTGATATAATAGGCTTTTCTGGTTTCTTAATCTTGGCAAGGCAAAACAAGCTTGGCATACTGGGGTTGCTAACTGTTAATTCATAATTTAATGAATAAAAAATAGGATTTTTATATTTGTCCAGAATCCGTTCTTAAATATATTTGAAAATTATATACTTGACACTTATTTACATAAATTTTGTTATGCGTATGCCATACAGAAAAAACTTTCCACGCTTTGTCGTGCCACATCGGTGTGATCAAAAAATCCCCACAAAAGCAATTTGGTGTAGTAAGTAATAATAGTGTTACTTTATGGTAAGCAACATCCTGTTTACAAATACCCATAGAAAGCTAACAAACCATCATTTACATATCGAGAAATCATGCCGTTTTACAAATTACGCATTCCCTAAACGTCGCAATTCTACGCAGTGCCCAATAATAAATTAATAATAAAAATAAGAAACACGACACCAACAATGACTTAGACATTCTTCAGTACAGACTGTTGTAAAGAACCGCGATCAAGAAATTAACTATTCATGTAACAGGCTCATTGTGCATGTCAGTGCATTTGTAATACTCCCGATAGATTGTGACGTACATACGAAATTAAAATAAAATGGAAGCAAGTAGGGGTTCTATTTGAAACGGTCATCGTAGGTAGAATCCTGTTAGTCAACTTTAATTGATTTTTTAAAGTACGACACCTACAACCTTATTGGTGATCCTGTATACTCAACTTATCTTTATCATTTTTCTATAACACCAAAATTATGTTTGCCATCTTTTCCTTACATGTAGTCCAGGTTTCACATTCGCATAAAGCTGCACTCCACGAACGCATACATAATATGCCTGTAGAAAGCGCTTTCTTAGTGCTATATATGCGTTTCTATGTTCTTCCATCGCGCTTGATTTGATTGCCCTTTTTTAATAGTACCTTAGAAGAACTCGTCCTTTTCTTTCAGCTGTATTTGTTCTTCTTTTGGCTCTTTATTGTCCTCTTTTTCTACATCATCACTCCATATGATTTAGAATTTTCTTTTTATTTTCTGATAGGATGGCTATATCATCACCAAACCTATCAATTTCACCATCACCATTAAATGGGGTCGACGTACCTAGTTAATCGTTTTCACAACGCTAGATCCTAAATTGCTTCTGCTGTTGAACGTTTTCCCTTAAATAATTCTTGACTCCATCCGCCCATCTCTGTTCTGGTCTTCCTTTACATCTCCTTCCATTCACTTCCATTGTCATTACTTTTGTGCCGACATAATCGTTATCTCGATTTATTAGATGCGTGTACCACTCTAGTCTTTTTTTCTATATTTTCTTATTGTTAGATATTTACACAATCTTGGTTGTTGCCGTTATTTTTTTATTCCTAACCTGGCCTCTCCTTGTTAACCCATACAGCCCTCTGAAGATTCTCATTTCTGTCACATCTAACCTTTTTTACAACCCCTAAGTCAAGCCATCGTGTCCGTAAAAAATACCGAAATATCCTTCTCATATTTAAAATTTGTCTCTGCAAGTGGCAGGTTTGTCTTTCAGAGTGCGGATTTTAAAGTGTCTATTGGCTTTAATGCATGCTTATGTGCCCTATGTTTCTTAGTTCTTTTTTCATTATCCTTATTTTATAGAGTTTTCTAATGTACTTTCCTTAGCTTTTTTACCTCTTTACTGAATTTCTAAGATTGGCAAGACCTTCCTTAATTTGAGACGCCAACTAAAGCATTTTCTGAAGCCTATGATTGATGCAGATGTTTATAAAGCATTTTTTTTCACTACTAAAATGTATATTGAAGACTCAGCAAGTTGGTCCTTGGTCCTTATCATTGGAGAAGTCAAAGAACCAAATTAACATACACATTTTCACAGACATTAGCGTGACATGGACACCTTCTTATTTCATTCTCTTCGTTCCCATCTACGTCCCATCGTTAAGGGTATCCAATACATATTTCAGTACATTTCACTCTTATATCTGTTAAAACCATGTCATAGTGAAGATTTAGTGTATAATAAGTGGAAAATGGTCAGTTATTTATGCAACTAGTGCGTAAAACGCATCTTTAAAGAACAAGATCGCAGTTCAGTAAGCAATCCGGTTACCAACGATCGAGTTTTTTAAAGATGCTTCACGCACGAGTTTCATACAATATTTTTTCTACAACTATCAAATAAATTGTTAAAAATACAAAAAAAACGCTTCTTAAAAAATTTGTTTCTTGAAACATAGTAGTCGTTACTTTCATTGTTACTATGGAAACCACTCGTACGCGTTTATCATGATACAAATAAAAGAAGATATGATATCGCGCAGGTAGGCGTGGCCATGTACGTCACGCCGTTAGTAATTCCGCCATATTTTGTAAACGGGACACGTCTTTATTAAGATCGCCTTATGTTTTAAATTTATTTTTTGGTGTTTTTATATCACTTTTAAGAGTTTAAAAGTGAAAATGAGGGGGTTTGTGTATGGTTGTGATGTAAACAATCAATGCAAGGGCTAAATGCCCGATATTAAAGTTTTTAGCTTCCCAAAAAACAAAGAAACACAAAGGGTTTGGAAGCGTATGTGCAAACGAGAGAATAAGTTTAATTAAGTTTAAGACATTTTAACGAAAGTGATTAGGAAGGTAATTTAAAGCATAAATTGTGTCATGTCATGAATGTCAAATGTATTTAATGTTTTTACAAACTCGCTTCAATAAAAAAGTTTACTGTGACAAGCAATTGCTAAAAATCTCCACGGTAAGGAATCGCCTGACTTTAATCGAGAAAATACGACAAACAAAGAGATTGAAAAAAAGGCTATTTTCTTAAAAAATAATTTCTTGTTTTACCTAATTTCATAAATTTAAATTTGAAAAATTAAAGAATACAAAAATTCAATAATTTTTAATAATTTACTATTTAAAGCGTAAAAAAACCAAAAAAACTTTCCAAAAAACATGTTTCCGGCGCAAACATACAGATGTTATTCACCGCAAAAAATATTTGATAAATTATAGGAACAAACAAAATTTTTATTTATAACATATTTTCGGAAGACTCTATAGGTAAGTATATATATTTAATAAGAATACCTATGCCTCTAAATAAAAATTATTATCTTAATTATTAGGCATAGTTTTATTTTATAAAATTATTTACATTTTCTTTTCACGTAAATAAATACATAGAACGCAAATGGCAGGCAATTTACCAATATCTATTATTTTAAATTAATTTACCGCTTTATTGACATGATTATTTTAAGTCCTATACTTTAAAATTTGTATTATGAGCAGGAGACAAAATATATTGCCAATAGAATTTATATAAAATCGCATATAACTAACATAAACTCTATATTGCTCGTTATAAATTTCAAAAATTACTCACAGCGTGACGTCATGAGCGAACCCGGTCGAATTTGACACGGTTTGGTATCATACCTTCCTTTTATTGTATCATGCCCGTTTATTATTATTTTTTGTTTCTGTCCATTTAGCAAAGTATTTTCAAAGTTGTTAAAGAGACGTGCACAAATTAAAGTGGTTTTATTAAAAATTGTCTTGTATATTTATCTTGAAGTGAAATAATCAATTATTTTTAGGACTTTTCTCGTCTTGTTTTGACAGAAATCTTGTCTGAAGCTAAAATAATCGTTTTAAAGGTATTTAAGTTTTCAGTGCGTGAAATCATTTTACCCTGCGTGGAATAGTTATTTCACACACGGTGATAAAATAGCCTACTTCACACATCAAAATCACAGTCAAAAAGTCAATTTTTTTGGCCAGTTGTAGAAAAAATATATTATTTTTCTTAAATGACCACTCTCAAGACTGTTTCCTTTTAGTTTAAGGAGACACTATTACTAAGTGAGCTTCCCTCGTATATTAATAACATATCCACCTGTTACTAAGATTGTAAAGATTTTACGGGCGATCTGAAAATAAAATCGTGTCACGATCAAGGTGAGTTTATTCGATTTCTGTAAGTTAAATGCTCTGAACTGGTATTTAAATCTACATGGCATTGATCGTGGAGGTGTTAACCAATTAGAATAGTGAGTGACAAATTACTATTGTTAATGGCGCACCGTATCTCAATTGGCCTACATGGCTTATTTAGTACCTAGGTGGTGTTTTTTGTAACAACAAAACGTTCCTGTCAGATAATGTTATAAATAATTCAATGTCTACTTACAAAGTCGAAAACTAACTACTGAACTGGCATCTGTCAGTCTAATAAATAGTTGATAACACAGGCCGACAAAAAAAAGTTTGTGTTTTAGAGACGTGACCCTACCTATCTTTAGTAAAATTTTCCGCTGAATCCGAAAATGATAAAAAAATTCTGACGTGTGGTTTACCCTCCATACACCCTCAATTCCCCCCGAAAATTCAAAAAATCCAAACTGGCCATCCAACCCACCTATCTTTAGTAAAATTTTCCGCTGAATCAGAAAATGATAAAAAAATCTGACCTGTGGATTACCCCCCATACACCCTCAATTCGCCCAAAAAATTCGAAAAATCCAAACTGGCCATCCAACCCACCCCCCTTTAGTAAAATTTTCCGCTGAATCAGAAAATGATAAAAAAAAATTCTGACGTATGGATTACCCTCCATACACCCTCAATTCCCCCCGAAAATTCAAAAAATCCACACTGGCCATCTAACCCACCTATCTTTAGTAAAATTTTCCGCTGAATCAGAAAATGATAAAAAAATCTGACCTATGGATTACCCCCCATACACCCTCAATTCCCCCAAAAAATTCAAAAAATCCAAACTGGCCATCCAACCCACCTATCTTTAGTAAAATTTTCCGCTGACTCCGAAAATGATATATTTTTTTTTCTGACGTATGGAATACCACCCATGCACTATCAATTCCCCCCAAAAAATCAAAAAATCCAAACTGGCCATCTAACCCACCTATGTTTAGTAAAATTTTCCGCTGAATACGATAGTGATTTATTACCTAGGTGGTGTTTTTTGTAACAACAAAACGTTCCTGTCAGATAATGTTATAAATAATTCAATGTCTACCTACAAAGTCGAAAACTAACTACTGGCATCTGTCGGTCTAATAAATAGTTGATAACACAGGCCGACAAAAAAAGTTTGTGTTTTAGAGACGTGACCCTACCTATCTTTAGTAAAATTTTCTGCTGAATCCGAAAATGATAAAAAAATTCTGACGTGGTTTACCCCCCATACACCCTCAATTCCCCCAAAAAATTCGAAAAATCCAAACTCATTGACCAATGAACCTGAAGCTAGCGGCCAGCGGCCAGCGGCTGGCTGTCGAAAACTTTGATGCGGAGTGTACCTTCCCGGTATTGGAAATCAAATAATTAAATACATACCATGAGCCAATCATGCACTTTAATGGCAAATTTTTTATCTGCACTTGGTGAGGAGGTTTGAAATTTTCCAAATAACCAAAATTACTAGAAAAATCAAAAAAGTAGCGACTACAGGGCTCACCCAAAAAATTCTAAATTAAAACTTCTTAAAAATACAAGCATATTTTAGTTCACATTTATACTTGGTGGAGAGATTTACAATAATGCAAAAAATAACATACATAAAGGATTTGACAAAAATCAGAGGCTACGGGGTCGTTTCAAAAGTTTAAAATTTTCGTTATTTTATTAAATATAGCAGCATATTTTAGTTCACGTTTATACTTGGTGGAGAGATTTAGAATAACGCAAAAAATAACATACATAAAGGATTTGACAAAAATCAGAGGCTACCGGGTCGTTTCGAAAGTTTAAAGTTTTCGTTATTTTATTAAATATAGCAGCATATTTTAGTTCACGTTTATACTTGGTGGAGAGATTTAGAATAACGTAAAA
This sequence comes from Philopedon plagiatum, assembly GCA_963971165.1. NCBI lineage: Eukaryota > Metazoa > Arthropoda > Insecta > Coleoptera > Curculionidae > Philopedon > Philopedon plagiatum. The sequence continues at coordinate 14,547,595 of OZ020196.1, read as the reverse complement.
AATAACATACGTAAAGGATTTGACAAAAATCAGAGGCTACGGGGTCGTTTCAAAAGTTTAAAGTTTTCGTTATTTGATTAAATATAGCAGCATATTTTAGTTCACGTTTATACTTGGTGGAGAAATTTAGAATAACGCAAAAAATAACATACATAAAGGATTTGACAAAAATCGGAGGCTACGGGGTCGTTTCAAAAGTTTCAAATATTCGTCATTTTATGAAATATAGCAGCATATTTTAGTTGACATTTATACTTGGTGGGTAGATTTATAATAAGGCAAAAAATAACATACATAAAGGATTTGGCAAAAATCAGAGGCTACGGGGTCGTTTCAAAAGTTTAAAATTTTCGTCATTTTATTAAATATAGCAGCATATTTTAGTTCACATTTATACTTGGTGGGTAGATTTAGAATAAAGCAAAAAATAACATACATAAAGGATTTGACAAAAATCAGAGGCTACGGGGTTGTTTCAAAAGTTTAAAGTTTTCGTTATTTTATTAAATATAGCAGCATATTTTAGTTCACGTTTATACTTGGTGGAGAGATTTAGAATAACGCAAAAAATAACATACATAAAGGATTTGACAAAAATCGGAGGCTACGGGGTCGTTTCAAAAGTTTAAAGTTTTCGTTATTTTATTAAATATAGCAGCATATTTTAGTTCACGTTTATACTTGGTGGAGAGATTTAGAATAACGCAAGAAATAACATACATAAAGGATTTGACAAAAATCGGAGGCTACGGGGTCGTTTCAAAAGTTTAAAGTTTTCGTTATTTTATTAAATATAGCAGCATATTTTAGTTCACGTTTATACTTGGTGGAGAGATTTAGAATAACGCAAAAAATAACATACATAAAGGATTTGACAAAAATCAGAGGCTACGGGGTCGTTTCGAAAGTTTAAAGTTTTCGTTATTTTATTAAATATAGCAGCATATTTTAGTTCACGTTTATACTTGGTGGAGAGATTTAGAATAAAGTAAAAAATAACATACGTAAAGGATTTGACAAAAATCAGAGGCTACGGGGTCGTTTCAAAAGTTTAAAGTTTTCGTTATTTTATTAAATATAGCAGCATATTTGAGGTCACGTTTATACTTGGTGGAGAGATTTAGAATAACGCAAAAAATAACATACATAAAGGATTTGACAAAAATCAGAGGCTACGGGGTCGTTTCGAAAGTTTGAAGTTTTCGTTATTTTATTAAATATAGCAGCATATTTTAGTTCACGTTTATACTTGGTGGAGAGATTTAGAATAACGTAAAAAATAACATACGTAAAGGATTTGACAAAAATCAGAGGCTACGGGGTCGTTTCAAAAGTTTAAAGTTTTCGTTATTTTATTACATATAGCAGCATATTTTAGTTCACGTTTATACTTGGTGGAGAGATTTAGACTAACGCAAAAAATAACATACATAAAGGATTTGACAAGAATCAGAGGCTACGGGGTCGTTTCGAAAGTTTAAAGTTTTCGTTATTTTATTAAATATAGCAGCATATTTTAGTTCACGTTTATACTTGGTGGAGAGATTTAGAATAACGTAAAAAATAACATACGTAAAGGATTTGACAAAAATCAGAGGCTACGGGGTCGTTTCAAAAGTTTAAAGTTTTCGTTATTTTATTAAATATAGCAGCATATTTTAGTTCACGTTTATACTTGGTGGAGAGATTTAGACTAACGCAAAAAATAACATACATAAAGGATTTGACAAGAATCAGAGGCTACGGGGTCGTTTCGAAAGTTTAAAGTTTTCGTTATTTTATTAAATATAGCAGCATATTTTAGTTCACGTTTATACTTGGTGGAGAGATTTAGAATAACGTAAAAAATAACATACGTAAAGGATTTGACAAAAATCAGAGGCTACGGGGTCGTTTCAAAAGTTTAAAGTTTTCGTTATTTTATTAAATATAGCAGCATATTTTAGTTCACGTTTATACTTGGTGGAGAGATTTAGAATAAAGTAAAAAATAACATACGTAAAGGATTTGACAAAAATCAGAGGCTACGGGGTCGTTTCAAAAGTTTAAAGTTTTCGTTATTTTATTAAATATAGCAGCATATTTTAGTTCACGTTTATACTTGGTGGAGAGATTTAGAATAACGCAAAAAATAACATGCATAAAGGATTTGACATAAATCAGAGGCTACGGGGTCGTTTCGAAAGTTTAAAGTTTTCGTTATTTTATTAAATATAGCAGCATATTTTAGTTCACGTTTATACTTGGTGGAGAGATTTAGAATAACGTAAAAAATAACATACGTAAAGGATTTGACAAAAATCAGAGGCTACGGGGTCGTTTCAAAAGTTTCAAATTTTCGTCATTATATTAAATATAGCAGCATATTTTAGTTCACATTTATACTTGGTGGGTAGATTTACAATAAGGCAAGAAATAACATACATTAAGGATTTGGCTAAAATCAGAGGCTACGGGGTCGTTTCAACAGTTTCAAATTTTCCTCATTTTATTAAATATAGCAGCATATTTTAGTTCACATTTATACTTGGTGGAGAGATTTAGAATAAAGTAAAAAATAACATACGTAAAGGATTTGACAAAAATCAGAGGCTACGGGGTCGTTTCAAAAGTTTAAAGTTTTCGTTATTTTATTAAATATAGCAGCATATTTTAGTTCACGTTTATACTTGGTGGAGAGATTTAGAATAACGCAAAAAATAACATGCATAAAGGATTTGACAAAAATCAGAGGCTACGGGGTCGTTTCGAAAGTTTAAAGTTTTCGTTATTTTATTAAATATAGCAGCATATTTTAGTTCACGTTTATACTTGGTGGAGAGATTTAGAATAACGTAAAAAATAACATACGTAAAGGATTTGACAAAAATCAGAGGCTACGGGGGCGTTTCAAAAGTTTCAAATTTTCGTCATTATATTAAATATAGCAGCATATTTTAGTTCACATTTATACTTGGTGGGTAGATTTACAATAAGGCAAGAAATAACATACATTAAGGATTTGGCTAAAATCAGAGGCTACGGGGTCGTTTCAAAAGTTTCAAATTTTCGTCATTTTATTAAATATAGCAGCATATTTTAGTTCACATTTATACTTGGTGGGTAGATTTACAATAAGGCAAAAAATAACATACATAAAGGATTTGGCAAAAATCAGAGGCTACGGGGTCGTTTCAAAAGTTTCAAATTTTCGTCATTATATTAAATATAGCAGCATATTTTAGTTCACATTTATACTTGGTGGGTAGATTTACAATAAGGCAAGAAATAACATACATTAAGGATTTGGCTAAAATCAGAGGCTACGGGGTCGTTTGAAAAGTTTCAAATTTTCGTCATTTTATTAAATATAGCAGCATATTTTAGTTCACATTTATACTTGGTGGGTAGATTTACAATAAGGCAAAAAATAACATACATAAAGGATTTGGCAAAAATCAGAGGCTACGGGGTCGTTTCAAAAGTTTCAAATTTTCGTCATTATATTAAATATAGCAGCATATTTTAGTTCACATTTATACTTGGTGGGTAGAGTTAGAATTAGGCAAAAAATAACATACATAAAGGAATCGGCAAAAATCAGAGGCTACGCGGTCGTTTCAAAAGTTTAGAGTTTTCGTCAGTTTATTAAATATAGCAGCATATTTTACTTCACATTTATACTTGGTGGGTAGATTTAGAATAAATCAAAAAATAACGTACATAAAGGATTTGGCAAAAATCAGAGGCTACGGGGTCGTTTCAAAGTTTCAAATTTTCCCCATTTTAGTAAATATGGGTTTGTTTTTTATCTTCTGTGGTAAATATCTACTCTAGTTTAAGTAAATCGCCTTAACTTATCAGAAAATCAATAAATATTGTTAATTTATACATTATCCATTTGAGTTTCGGAAGAGCAATTGACTCATGTCCTACACCCATATCCAAGGAGGCAAAAAGTTAAAAGCACTAAAGAAAACTTCGTAACCTCATAGATTTGAGGTAAACAAACATGTTTTCCTGATTGAAAAAAGTTGTGAAACTTAAAACAAAAAAGTTACATATCTTACATGTTTCATCTCTACCTCAGTGCAACGACAAACGCCATAATTATGTACTAATTCTCCTGGTGTGGTATTAGTCTGAGTTCCGTTCACATATTGCACCTTTTGTCTTCCAAAGCAATTTATTCGCTTTTTATAGTTACCTACTAGTTGTTTTGTTTATCTTTAGTTTTACGTTAAAAATATATATATGCCGTTAGTTGCTTTTGCGTGTTCGTGTTTTGCAAAAGGTTTACGTTAGTAAATAGGCTTATGTTTTGCACATATATACTCTTAGATTAGAGTTTAAAAGAATCTTTTTTTTTTGATTCTATAAACTTTATTTTGTATCGGTTACCATGGCAACTCAGCGTGGAAGACCAAATAAGGTTAAAAGTTTTTGTCTTTATGACGCTTATAAGTTTATTTTATCCCAAGGATATACGATTGAATTAATTCACAACTGCTCTCCAAGAGAAACACACTCTGTTTTAAGTGAGCTTTGCAAATTCATTCACGTAAGGAGCACATTTCTAAATCGTCTTTACATTTATAGGCGTTTTAAAACCCTTACTAAATCCTTCAACCAAAGTAATCCTGAGTTTGATAATGCCGGTAATTTAGATCTGTCAAAAAGTTTGACAACCGATGACAATACACTTATTAACGACAAATTATGTAAGTTCACGCCTATCGATACCGACGAAAATAATATTTCTTTAGAAGAAACCACTTTTGCAAAGTCAGCATCCAATTTTGCATTAAATAGCCCAGACAATTCTCCTATTAATCCAAATGAACACAACTCTGAGAGTGTAACAGAAATATTTTTTAATGATAGTCTGTTACACGACAGTAATAAATTAGAAATAAATCCTAATGTTTTGCAATCTACTTCCTACAGCGATAGGACTTTACATAAAGGAAAACATATAAAAGTTCCAGCGGCATTTTGGAACAAATTTGTAATGGATACCAATATTCGTCTAGCAAGAGGCTGGTCAGATGAATTTAATAAAATTTTTAGTATGTACTACCCCTACTGTGTTTTAATTTTTAAGTGGCATAAATGCTATGTACAGATGGGAAAGTTTTATGCTGTTGCAAGCTGCAAACAGTCATCATGCGCTACATTTCGGTTTGAAACCTCTTTTTTAATCTACCCATACAGTGACTTAGAAATAAATGTAATACAAAATAAGGAAATAAATCACGGCAACGCAGAAGTACACCGCAGATTTATTAGAGGCAATGACAGAGCAGAATACAAAAAGTCTTTAATTGGACAAAGCCCAACCAACATTAAATATGCCAAACTTGGAGAGGTTCCTGAAAGTATTTTAAAGTCTGGTAATAGAAATAATGCGCCAAGTTCCATGTTGCTGCACAAAATGTCCAGCGAAAACAACACAGACGAGGATTTAGACAAGGATCCTACAGTTTTTATGATGAAACTGAAAGAAAAATTGAAAGAATCTTGGGACGGAAAGGTATATAAGGGATATATACAAGGGCATGGCTTAGATCCGTTCTACGTAATTCTTTTTACTGAACAGCAAATCTCATACCTATTATCTCTAAGACAACCGGTTTTTTGCAACTTGGATTCAACTGGTTCTTTAATCAGTCGTCCATCTTGGATATCAAAACAGATTTACTATTACGCTCTTATTCTTCCAGGTAATTCAGATTATCCTCCCCTTCCGATTGCTGAGTTTATATCCAGTTCCCACAATATCCCTTACATTTCTTTATTTCTGTCTGTTTTCAATTTTGCTCTAAAACAAATGAGTAGCCGAAATCTAATAATCAATAAAATTGAAACAGACTTTAGTTTAGCCTTAATAATATCCAGTATTAAGACATTGAATGACATGTCGTTAGGGGCATATTTAAATCTTGTTTTTCGATATATGAGCTTTTCTACAGAAGATCCGTTAAAATTTACAGTAATTCATGTTTGTTCCGCTCATTTGTTACGAACTGTGCTAAAAAATGCAGCAAAATATATGTCAGACAAAAACAATCAAAAAATTGCAGGTAATGCCATTACAAAACTAATTCACTGTGACAACTTAGTATCAGCCAGACGAACTTTCTCTGATATTGTTAAAATTTTTGGATTTAAGACGAAATGTAAACAGTTGGAAACCAGTTTAAGCAATATAAGTGACACAATTATTGACGACTTTGTTAGTAACGAATCCGCGAAGGATCATTCTGATTTTGAAGACTACATAAATGAAGATTTTAGTAATTTGCGCCATGGGTCACCTTTTCATGCATTTTTCAAGAAAATTTATGATCAAGAAACTAAGTCCATTGATACTGACGACGTCGAGGACAATAATTTATTTAACATGCCTTTCCTTCTGTATTTATTAGAGTATATTTTGCCATTTTTTCCACTGTGGTCTGCGGTTTTGTTGACGAAATATAACTTGCTAAGAGACACTAACAGTAGTGTGGAGAACTGGTTCAAAATAGTTAAAAAAGATGTATTTCGGGGTAAAATTCATTTTACAGCACCCAGATTTGTTCAACAAATGTCAAAATATTTATTGCCACGTTTACTGGAACGTAAGTATACTTTAAGAACAGAAAGGCAAAAAAGAAATAAAAGAGCAAATCCGGATTTAGCTGAAGAATTCTGGTTGAGGAAAAAGCGAAGGTTTTATTTTAATACTCCAAAGGAAAAAGAGCTAAAAAAAACAGTAATTGCTTCCGTTATCGATGAAGATGTCAATGGGTCTGTGGTTGAACATATTGACAATTTCGATGCCAGTAAGTCTGTTTTCAACACTGTGCATAAATATCCAGATGAATTCCCAAAAACACCACTTAGAAAATCTATCGGGGGAATACTTTTATCTGAGGAATCCTTGCAAACGTTGTTCCCTTGCCAGTGGCTGGATGACAATATAATCAATGCGTTTTTATTAATTTTACAAGATACGGCAGAAATAAGTAACTTAAAAGTACAAGTATTTGAATCGTTCTTTACTCAAAAAATTATGGAAGGTTGTATATCAACAGGGCAGAACAAATGGGTTGAAGTTGAAGACATCTGGTCCCAAGACATCTGGATAATGCCGGTTTACCTAAATAATCACTGGACATTGTTGGTTACTATATTTCCCCATAGGTTATTTTTATATTTAGATTCTTTGCAGGGGTTGCCACCAACTCAGTTAATTCCCAATTTATGTAGCTTCATAGAAAGCTACAGAACGGCTCGGGTCCAAAAAATAACTCGATGGCAAACATGGCAATTAGCAATTCCTTCGGATGTTCCCCTTCAGTCGTCCTCTGAAACTTCATCAGGTAATTGCGGTGTGCATGTATGCGCTTGGGCATATACAATCTGCACCAGCTCGTTTTATTTATTTTCAGAAGACGATATGAATAATTTCCGCAAAGGAATTGCCTTGTGGTTGTTAAATTCAAAAGAAATTGTTCACGGCACAAACCGAAACAATCTTAGACAAGTTATTTTTGAAACGAATATTATTCACAAGACAAAAACAGAGACAAGAAAAATTAGTACCATCTTTAATCCCCCCTTCGAATTTTTATCAACTTTAGAATATTGCGCGACACTAAAGGCATTGTTACAGGCCCAAGATTAATATTTGCTTTCAGCTTCGCTTTTGAAATTATATACTGTAATTGCCATCCCTGAGTGCAACTTTAAATGAACACGATTTTACCAACTCGTCTGCCTAGTATGCTATTTACCACTTTCTCTTTTGCACAAATTTTAAACCATTTAAGCCTCTGATTTTTGTCAAATCCTTTATGTATGTTATTTTTTACCTAATTCTAAATCTACCCACCAAGTATAAATGTGAACTAAAATATGCTGCTATATTTAATAAAATGACGAAAACTTTAAACTTTTGAAACGACCCCGTAGCCTCCGATTTTTGTCAAATCCTGTCTGTGTTATTTTTTGCCTTATTCTAAATCTACCCACCAAGCATAAATGTGAACTAAAATTTGCTGCTATATTTAATAAAATAACGAAAACTTTAAACTTTTGAAACGACCCCGTAGCCTCCGATTTTTGTCAAGTCTTTTATGTATGTTATTTTTTGCGTTATTCTAAATCTCTCCACCAAGTATAAATGTGAACTAAAATATGCTGCTATATTTAATAAAATGATGAAAATTGTAAACTTTTGAAACGACCCCGTAGCCTCTGATTTTTGTCAAATCCTTTAAGTATGTTATTTTTTGCATTATTCTAAATCTCTCCACCAAGTATAAATGTGAACTAAAATATGCTGCTATATTTAATAAAATGATGAAAATTTTAAACTTTTGAAACGACCCCGTAGCCTCTGATTTTTGTCAAATCCTTTATGTGTGATATTTTTTGCGTTATTTTAAATCTCTCCACCAAGTATAAACGTGAACTAAAATATGCTGCTATATTTAATAAAATATCGAAATATTTAAACTTTTGAAACGACCCCGTAGCCTCTGATTTTTGTCAAATCCCTTATGTGTGATATTTTTTGCGTTATTTTAAATCTCTCCACCAAGTATAAACGTGAACTAAAATATGCTGCTATATTTAATAAAATATCGAAATCTTTAAACTTTTGAAACGACCCCGTAGCCTCTGATTTTTGTCAAATCCTTTATGTATGTTATTTTTTACGTTATTCTAAATCTCTCCACCAAGTATAAACGTGAACTAAAATATGCTGCTATATTTAATAAAATGATGAAAATTTTAAACTTTTGAAACGACCCCGTAGCCTCTGATTTTTGTCAAATCCTTTAAGTATGTTATTTCTTGCATTATTCTAAATCTCTCCACCAAGTATAAACGTGAACTAAAATATGCTGCTATATTTACTAAAATATCGAAATCTTTAAACTTTTGAAACGACCCCGTAGCCTCTGATTTTTGTCAAATCCTTTATGTATGTTATTTTTTACGTTATTCTAAATTTCTCCACCAAGTATAAACGTGAACTAAAATAAGCTGCTATATTTAATAAAATGATGAAAATTTTAAACTTTTGAAACGACCCCGTAGCCTCCGATTTTTGTCAAATCCTTTAAGTATGTTATTTTTTGCATTATTCTAAATCTCTCCACCAAGTATAAATGTGAACTAAAATATGCTGCTATATTTAATAAAATGATGAAAATTGTAAACTTTTGAAACGACCCCGTAGCCTCTGATTTTTGTCAAATCCTTTATGTGTGATATTTTTTGCGTTATTTTAAATCTCTCCACCAAGTATAAACGTGAACTAAAATATGCTGCTATATTTACTAAAATATCGAAAACTTTAAACTTTTAAAACGACCCCGTAGCCTCTGATTTTGTCAAATCCTTTATGTATGTTATTTTTTACGTTATTCTAAATCTCTCCACCAAGTATAAACGTGAACTAAAATATGCTGCTATATTTAATAAAATGATGAAAATTTTAAACTTTTGAAACGACCCCGTAGCCTCTGATTTTTGTCAAATCCTTTAAGTATGTTATTTCTTGCATCATTCTAAATCTCTCCACCAAGTATAAACGTGAACTAAAATATGCTGCTGTATTTAATAAAATAACGAAAACTTTAAACTTTTGAAACGACCCCGTAGCTTCTGACTTTTGTCAAATCCTTTATGTATGTTATTTTTTACGTTATTCTACATCTCTCCACCAAGTATAAACGTGAACTAAAATATGCTGCTATATTTAATAAAATGATGAAAATTTTAAACTTTTGACACGACCCCGTAGCCTCTGATTTTTGTCAAATCCTTTAAGTATGTTATTTTTTGCATTATTCTAAATCTCTCCACCAAGTATAAATGTGAACTAAAATATGCTGCTATATTTAATAAACTGATGAAAATTGTAAACTTTTGAAACGACCCCGTAGCCTCTGATTTTTGTCAAATCCTTTATGTATGTTATTTCTTGCATTATTCTAAATCTCTCCACCAAGTATAAATGTGAACTAAAATATGCTTGTATTTTTAAGAAGTTTTAATTTAGAATTTTTTGGGTGGGCCCTGTAGTCGCTACTTTTTTGATTTTTCTAGTAATTTTGGGTATTTAGAAAACTTAAAACCTCCTCACCAAGTGCAGATAAAATTTTTGCCATTAAAGTGCATGATTGGCTTATGGTATGTATTTAATTATTTGATTTCCAATACCGGGAAGGTACACTCCGCATCAAAGTTTTCGGTAGCCAGCCGGTGGCCGCTGGCCGCTAGCTTCAGGTTCATAACTGACCATCCAACCCACCTATCTTTAGTAAAATTTTCCGCTGACTCCGAAAATGATATAATTTTTTTTTTCTGACGTATGGAATACCACTATCAATTCCCCCCAAAAATTCAAAAAATCCAAACTGGCCATCTAACCCACCTATGTTTAGTAAAATTTTCCGCTGAATACGATAGTGATAAAAAAAAATTAAGACAATAAATTCAACATAATATATTATATCTGTTTCAGTGATAACTTTGATACTACTTTTAATAGAATCCACCCACGCACACCCACTTATAAACAGCATTCGGCATTACCACGATGAAAAAACTATACTTATTTTTTTCGTTTTAGAACATCTAAATAATAAAAGCTTGTTTTTAAAGAGTGTTTACATAAAATTTTATTTTTAAGTTTTTAGTTAGGTACATGCATTTCTGATAATGCATCATTATTACAAAACATTTTACCTGTTATCGTATTCTACTCGTCAAACCCTTTCATTTGATACCCAAATCAAGGGGATTGTGAAGAGAAAGGCAATCTGCCATCTTGTGGCGTCCGCCATATTGGGTTTAGAATGACGTCACATAGCTTATAGTCAAACCCTTTCATTTGATACCCGTATCAAGGGAACTGTGAAGAGAAAGGCAATCTGCCATCTCGTGACGTCCGCCATATTGGGTTTATAATGACGTTACATAGCTTGTCGAATTCTACTCGTCAAACCTTTCCATTTTATACCCATATCAAGGAGATTCTGAAGAAATAGGTAATCCGCCATCTTGGGGCGTCCGCCATATTGGATTTAGAACAATATTAGATATAAACTATATTGCATTGTCATCGGACTTATACACGTGTGCAAAGGTCCAAAGCTTTAGCTTAATTAAAACTAGTCGAAATTTTAATTGCAATATGTGTCCTAAACATACTAACAAACATACATACATACAAGCAAACTAACAGGTGATGTTAAATAAGAGCTTGTAAAAATAAATTTTCGAAAGTGTCCTTTTTTGAAAATATAATTTTTCGAACACATTTTTCATAAATGCAATGTTTCTAAAATACATTTTATCTAAAATTGAATTTTAAACGCCAATGAACAGAGTCACTATTATTAAGACCAATAATTTGATAATCAAGGGTTTGAATAATTGACATTCACACAGTTTGCGACGCACTTTGTTCAAAAAAAGTGTTTGATTAAAAACCGTCAAAGATACTATGATGAGTATCATTGACCAAGTACTTACCGCTTAACTTGAAAACATTACAATCACTCTTAAAGGTACTCTAGAGAAAAACACAGGAACAACAGGGTGTTCTGAGGGAAGCAGGTGTAGTAGAGCGCGTTGCAAATTAGCCCTCAGCTCAGTTAGGCTGGGTAGGTTCTATTGGACGCCACCAGTTTTTTACACCGACGCAAACTGGAAGTCGCCTAGTTGGTCTAGGGACCTGCTTCTCACACAACAAACCTGCTATTCATACTTAAAAATTAAACAGAGGGCGCAGTGAGCTGGATAAAAACAACTTAATAAGTTTACCCTATATACATTTATTTGTACACTGATTAAAAAAAAAGGTTACAAGTGGTGACAAATAAGGTTGGGCGATTTTGCCCTCGCAAAAATAAATAAATTAAATTAAACCAAAACTTCGTGAGGAAGTTTGTCCTCACATACAAAAATTCATAGGGTGGCTTCTTAGCACCCGCCAAACAGAAATAGGGATGGTTCGTATCCTCTACCAAAACAACTAAGAGGGACGCTTTGTAGCCCCTATGGAAGAAGTAGGGAGGTTCGTGGCCCCTACCAAAGACCCTCCTAACAACGAGGGTTCGAATTCCAACTTCCACAGGCAGCAAAAGGGCACCACACAGCAAGGTTACCACAGGGTTTGGACCTCCAAACTGTTGCCGATGTTCGTGGCTTGATAGAAATAAAGAAAGGAATCCTTAGTAATTGAAAAATTTTACCATGCACGTGGCAGACTAGCAAAAAAAACCATCTATATAAAAAAAGGTAGCTCACCTATCATCGAAGTCGCCCAAAAATATCCTGCGTCTTGCAGAAACAAATTCTTCAAGAATTTAAACGCGGTCCCTGACTTTTTAATCCAAAAAAAAACTAGAATTTCCAAATTGAAATTTTCAGATAGGGACCATGGAACAATTGCTTCGAAGGATAGAGTGGAAGTGACCGGCCTATGCCTCGTGTCGGAAGAATCATATGACACTTCCTCCCACCACAGACACATATCCAAGATGGTTCCGAAGAATTTCCGCCCTGCACTGATTACTCCAACTGTCGCCACGCCACCAAACAAAGACACTACTATTGTACAGAGACCCCGGGCGTGAAACAATAAAGTCACGGAAATACAGAAAGTTATACCTACGCCGGTGGCCTGAACAAAATAGCAACGAAAGCCCGCCAAACCCACGCGAAAATGCTTAACGATACAGTACAAATTTTACCCCTCCGGTTTGGCAGCACTGCAAGACTCTGACAGTGTCAGCCTGTCAGTTCAACCAAAAATTCTAACCTTCTCATATAACTCAATTAAATGTTTACAAAATTCAAAACAAGATCTTGGAAAAGAAAAGAGAAGGAAATCTTGGGGTTTAATTAATAGAGAACGCTAGATTCAGAAATCCAGGACAGTGAAGGCAGTGGAAAACACCGGGATTAAATCTCATTCAAAATGTAGGTAGTCTTTCAAAATTTATTCTCTAAAAATATGTTATCATAAATAGACTAAAGGCGACTTGTCTATACACAGAGAGGACTCCAAGCAAGGCAAAAAAACAAAGTTCAGGGCTCAACAAAAGAGAGATGTTAAACCAACCCACCAGCTACGAAAGATGGACAAGCTGATGTCAAGCTGACTTGGACAAGAAAGAAGGCAAACAAGATGGGCAGGGAGTAACCTGGAACACAGGGCAAAGCGAGCCTACCCAGTGTAAGAGCGAAGTTCAGAATCAAGGTAAATTATTAAGTAAAACTAAACAGGTAATCGTGAATAAAATTAATTAGTATAATTAGTAAACACATACCCAGACAATGTGGCAAAAATGGCCTGTCACAACTCCCCCTCTCCTACGAAAGGAGGGGAATTTTCCAAGGAAAATTAACCGACGATAAGGATCAGAGGCTCTCTGTAGATACAAGAAAATCGAAAAAGAAAATGAATTACCTGCGCTATGCTGGCGCCAATAAAAAAAACATAAGTGAAGATACGTGGGAACCCAAGGTAGTACCATATAACTAATACTAACTAACAAGACTGATAACTCAATCTTAAAATAACTAAATACTCAAAGAAATCTTTGGTCCCTTTGCCACTAGTCACCCAGCGACCTCCTCCAGGAAGATTCGGTGTGGACCGTAAACCCTAAGTTGGTAAGGGAGCTAGCATTGCGTTACACCCAAAAATATTGTGGGGAACCTCGTTTACTAGCCTCACACCGTAGAATCGTCCCGAATTAAATCACCAATTGACATGTGTCAAACCAACCAAAGGGTGGACAACTAAAAAGGAAAAGATAAATATAATACAACATAAGTAAAATGATAAGAAAAGAGGGATAGCCCAGATGATCCACCATACAAAAGGGAGTGAATTGTAGCACCCACCAAGCTAAAAGATGCACCAAACGGGAAGCACATCGGTCCCTGTATACAACAAAAAAAAAAAAAATTAATGAGGGTGTTCTGAGCGGTGGCACTGCCACCGGCCTGTCGCAACCTAATAGGCCGACTTGAGCTCAGGCCGAACAAAGTAGCTTGGTCCTCCCCTGGCCCGCCGAACAAGTTCGATGGGCAAACTGTTACCCCAGGGGTCAGACTTCCGCCCCCCCTGAACAGCCCTTCCAGTCGGTCTGCTCTCCGAAGGATCCATGATCTAACAAAGAGCGTCGAAGCGACATCCGGTAGCACCCAACACCGTGCAGCCTGTAAAACGAGATAGGGACAAATGTCTAAATCGATATAAAGTCAAGATAAAGTAAAGTCGCAATCGGGATAGTTTTATTTCATCTAAAAGGTGAATAGACGAAATATATCAATAAGGACCTAGGCGCAAAACCAGTAAAACTGAGATGGCCGGAGACTAACATATAGTCCTACCAAAACCTAGACCTAAGACAAATCCAAATAAATAAAATACCAAAGGTATTAAAGTAAATTAAAGCCAATCAAAGGCCAATCACGATAAGGTAAGTAAATCAAGGAATGAAAAAAAAGGTAACGGAATGAACGCAAAGGTAATCGAAATCACGCAAAGGTAAGCAAATAAACGCAAAGATAAATAAATTAACGAAAGGTAAGCAAATTATCGCAAAGGTAAGTAAATTATCGCAAAGGTAATCAAAGTATCGCAAAGGAAAGCAAATTATCGCAAATGTAAGTAAATTATCGCAAATATATATAAAAAAGGTAATCAACCAAAAGTAAATGAAACAAGTAAATCAACTAAAGGTTCGCAAATCGAGATAAAGAAAATTGGGTTACTTGCCAACAACTAGCAGTGACTCCCACCATAAGTGGTATTCTCAACTTCACAAAATCAGCAAGAGAGAAAGAAAATTGTGTTTCTACTCTAAATCCCCAAAGGAAAGACAAAGTCGTACTCGAGCAAAAACACATACTAGTTCAAGTAACCGAAATTTCCAGACACAAGTAGGGAATAATAATAAATTCACGTCAAGGTAGAGAAAATTAAGCCAAATCAAAGTAAAAGGTCACATCAAGGTAAATACGTCAAATCAAGGTAAAAAAAAAGGTCCAATTAAGATAATAAATAAAGACTTTTGGCCCTAGTCTTTAGTAAAAAAAAAAAAAAAAAACCCTTAATAGTGAATGCAGATAAAAAAAAACGATAAAGAAAATTAGGTCCAAAATTAATTAATCACCGCCTTCTAACCAAGTAATCAAACTTAAATTACCATGTGACACACCGACCCCCATCTCGTCTCGCGCCGAGATGGGTATCTGCGTGAGACTGATAAACGCAAAAAGGTAAGCTACAGTAAATGACCATAAACGTTACTATACGTTACTATACTATAAACCAAGTGACGATAAGGTAAAGATAATCAGGTAATGACAGATAAAAGATAACGAGGCGTAAGGCGGTGTTGGCAAGTGAAAGTAGTAAGGCAGCTGAGGGCTTACCTACTACAAACAATAGAAGCAAGGCAGCTGAAGGCCTACCTTGCCACGGCTTTCAGGGGACTCCTACCCCACCTAGTAAACCCAGTGCAGCGCTATTCTAAGTGACAGTGTCCAAATCCATCAAGTCTCGCGCCCAGATGGATCCAAACACAATCACGCCCACACTGCAGAGCATAAATGGCACTCAGAGGACTCCTACCTCAACTAGTTAACCCAGTGCAGTACTATTCTAAGCGATAGTGTCCAAATCCATCAAGCTTCGAGCCAACATGGATTCAGACACCATCACGCCCATACTGCAGAGCATAAAATTGCTCACGACTGAGCAAGGAAAGTAAAAAAAAAACAAGAATTTAAACTGGGCCAAAAGTCAAAATTAACGCAACGATAAAAGAAAACTCACTAAAGCCATTATTACCGAAAGAAGAAGGGAAAAAAATTAAATGTAATTAACCAAATTGAAGCTATGGACTCGAAAGTTAATAAATTCAGAAATCAATAGATTGATAAATAAATTGAAGCAAAATGACACGTAAAACGTAATATTAAATTAATGACAGTAAAATCAACGGAATGTAATAAAGTAAATAATGACTTTGAGTTGCCTAACAATTTATTCACTCCTACGGACCACCAAATGCAGTTTCGGCATATACCGGTTTAAGGTCTTGTACATGCCAAATGCCCTTACTAACACCGTGTTCGTCTTCAAGCTCATACGTACACGTGCCGGTCTTTTCTACGATCTTAAACGGACCTACAAATTCCGGAGCCAACTTTGCGCTATAATATTTCGCTGCATCGGATATACTTTTATTCTTACGCCAGACTTCTTGACCGGGGACAAAGCTTACTGGGCGTCGGCGCAAATTATAGTTATGTCGATTTTTAACACGAGAAGCTTCGATTTTAGTGTGGACTTTTCTAAATAATTGTTTGAAAGCTTCTATTCGTTCTCGAATGTAATTTTGACGCTCAGTTTCTACTTGAGGAACACCCTCAGCATAGTCCGAACCGAATAGCTTGTGTTCCCTGCCAAAATTAACGCAGTATGGGGTGAAGCCCGTAGTTTCGTGTCGCGAAGTGCGAATGGCGCAACCGATAGCAGTTAAATTATCTTCCCAAGTTCGATGGTTATTTTGTTGAACGTAAGAGCGCAACATCGTTTTAATAACTCTATTAACACGTTCAGTATGATCTGCTCTAGGATAATAATTAGCAGTGTAAAATATTCTAACCTTATATTTATCGCAAAGGGCTTGAAATTCTTTGGATTTCATTTGAGTTCCGTTGTCGCACGTTAAGAATTGAGGGGCTCCGTAAACTAAGAAGATGCCGTCTTCGACACACTTTACCAACGATTTTGCTGTTGCCGATCGACACGGGAATAACACGACGTACTTGCTAAAATAATCGGTGACCACCAAAATATGAGTGTTACCTTGTTTAGAACGAGGCAAAGGACCTATGTAGTCTAGGCTGATGGCTTGCCAAGGCTCTTTTATGTCTGGGCGGTTACCCATTAGACCAGCTGGACGTTTCTGCTCTATTTTGTTCTGAGCACAAGTTCTACAAGCACGGACATAACTAGCAACGTCAGATCTCATTTTCGGCCAATAATATCTCTCGGCGACTTTCCAAAATGTCTTAAAAACACCCACGTGCCCTGCTGCTGGATTATCATGGCATCGAAGGAATATCTCTTTTCGTTTATCCTTTGGTACTACTATTTTCCAGTAGGTAGAATGATCTGGAAAACTAGGATTGTTGGTCTTAACATATTTAAAGAGATTGCCATTCTCGACTCGCCAGCAAGGATATTTATCGGGACGTTCTTCTAGTTTCTGCATCATGCCTTTGTACCATTTGTCTGAGGTGTCAGAAAATGATTGCGACGATGGTTCGTCAACAGCTGCGATAGAATCAGAAGTCACTGGCACTGACCTGGAAAGAAAATCTGGCACGACATGATCCCGGCCTTTACGATGGATCAGTTCAAGGTCGTAAGGTTGCAAACGAAGAGCCCATCGAGCGAGACGTCCTTGTGGATCTTTTAGATTATGAAGCCATAACAAAGAATGGTGATCGGTTATGACTTTAAAGTGTACACCCTCCAGATAGTGACGAAGCTTTTCTACACTCCAAATTACGGCAAGGCACTCTTTTTCTGTGACGGTTAATTTCATCTCTTGTTTGGTGAGAGAGCGTGAAAGATAGGAAATAACCTTTTCTCCGTCATCAAATTGCTGAGTCAGAACTGCTCCTAAGCCAAAACATGACGCATCAGTCTGCAAGATAAATGTGCGGTTGAAATCTGGACATGTGAGCACAGGAGCTGTGATAAGAGCTTCTTTAATCAAGTTGAAGGACTGATGGCATTCAGGAGTCCATTCCCATTTGATATTTTTCTTGGTAAGCCGAGTAATTGGGGCTATAATAGCTGAAAAGTTCGGCACAAAACGCCTGTACCAAGAAGCAGTGCCAATAAAACGACGAATTTCTACGATGTTTCGTGGGGGTGCTATATTTACAATTGCCTGTACTCTCTCTGGATCAGGTCTCAAACCTTTGGCATTTACGACGTAACCATGGTACTTCAACTCAGGCTTACAAAAGTGACATTTCTCCTCTGTAACTACGAATCCTGCATCCTTGAGGCGATCAAAAACAAGGCCTAGGATCTTAAGGTGTTCAGGAAAGGTTCTGGAGATGATAATTATATCATCCAGATACACCATTACATACTTTTCCAAGTCGACACCCAGTACACGGTCTACAATACGTTGCCAGGTGACCGGCGCATTGGTTAAGCCAAAGGGCATGCGCAGAAAATGATAGAGATTCCTACCTGGAACGGTGAAAGCAGTCAATTCACGTGAGGACTCACTAAGAGGTACTTGCCAGAAGGCTGATTTTATATCGATGGAGCTGATATAGCGGGCGTCTCTGAGGCGATCTAAAATGACTGAAAAATATGGAATGTTGTAAGACTTCTTAGTCTTACTATTAAGCTGTCTGAAATCTATGGAAAACTTATAGCTATCATCGCTCTTGCGTTCCAAACACACTGGACTGGACCAAGGACTTTTAGAAGGTTCAATCACGCCAAGTTTCAACATCTCGTCGATTTCCTCGTCCATAATCCTTTGCTTGTATGGAGAAACTGGGTAGTAACGCTGTTTAATTGGCCTAGTGCCGGGTTCAAGCTCAATGACGTGTTCGGCTACCTTGCAGCAGCCCAGACCAGTACCCATTTCCGATATTTTCTCCTTAACTAGTGCATTTAAACACGCTCGGTCGGTTTCAGATAAAGAGTTGCCATCTACAACGCTACAAATTTCCGTAGGTTGATCATCAGTGGAAAAATGCCAGACATCCTGCTTCAAGTCGGGGATCACTTCCATGGTTCTCCAAAAGTCGATTCCTAAAATCAGTAGGTGGGACAGTTCTGGAAGAACTAAAATATCGATAACCCGAGTTCTATTTAATAAAGTCACAGGAACCTGAAAATAGCCCAAACTAGAGCAAGTTTGGCCGTTCGCAACGGTACAATCAGTTTGTTGCTTAATAAGTTTTAATCCCAAACTTTCCAAAATTCGGAAACCCGGTTGACCTACAATAGTGCGTGATGCTCCAGAATCTAATAATCCTAAAATCTTATAACCTAAAATTGAAATTTCTAAATAGGGGCGCTGGTCGCCATGCGCATGAGCTATGATAAAATCTAATAGTTTTTGATTTGGAAAAGAGTTATTCGCATGTGAAGGATTTTTGCGGGAGGGAGAGTTATTTGTTGACGAAGGGTTTTCATCAGAAAGAGAGTTGTTGGTTGGCAAAAGATTTTTATTGGGGGCAGAATTGTTAGGGGGTGAATGGTTTTCGTTAGAAAGACAAGGGTTGGTTGGTGAAAGGTTTTCATCGGAAAGAATGTTGTTGGTCGGTAGAAGGGTTTTATTAGGAACGGAGCTGTTGTTCAGCAAAGCGTTTTCATTGGAAGGAAAGTTGTTGGTCGGTAAAGTGAGAGCAACGGGAGTAGTCTTACGACCTATCGGCTCTCCCGAGGATCGTTTCTCTGACAATAAACACTTAGGGCAGTTTTTACTGGTCACATTTGGTGCACCGCAGCGGTAACAATGGATTCTACGCTGTTCAGGGCACTGACTATTTCGATGACCTGGCTTATTACAGTTCCAGCACAAGATTGATCTAGATATTTTTGAAGATATTGGACGTGTCTCTCTTGGTAACTGTCTCAAGTCTCGATATGTTGATGGTGCTGGAGATGATGCGGTAACTACGTCAACGACTGGCAACTGTTCATCGTCTTTCAAACCTGGTGTTTCAGCAGCCATGAATGCAAAGTCTGGCTCTACAAAATTATGCCTTTTTCTAGGAGGTGGTACATAGTTCTCTGCACGATATTTCTTTAACTCCAACTTGAGACATTCTCCTTCTAATTCTTCTAACTTGCTGACTACCGGAAGTTGGGTAGTATAAAAAGGTGACAAGTTGCGTATAATGATGTCAAGTTGAACGTCCTCTGAGATGGAGCCATGTCGTCTAAATAACGCACTCATATTAGAAAGATAATCGACTATACTCTCAGTCGAATCCTGAGTCCTATCCAGAATTTCCTTAAATAACCGATGACGATAATCTGGCGGTTCGAAATGTTTACAGAGAAGGTCAGACAAACCAGACCAGTCCGAAAAGCGATGACGATTTGCACGAAACCAATTTAAGGCTTTACCCGCAAATAAGTCGATAGCGGATACAAATAGTTCGCGCTCAGAAAAACCTCGAGCTTCGCGTAGTTCCGAAACTCGCTCCAAGAAATTATGCACGGACTTCTGTCCAGCCTCGCCGGTAAATTTAATACCCCACTTTTCAACACGATGCGCTTTGCTACACGAATGATGGCAAACGGAAGCGACAGCAGCTGTTACATTGGGACTAACCACGGTTGGAGTGACTTTGGGCGACGAGCGTGTGTGACGCGGTCGACTGTGGGACGCATTGCTATTTCTCGACGCATCCGAATCCGACGCATCCGAATCCGAACCGTCCGAATGAACTCGAGCGAGCAAGGTGCTTAAATTCGGATCTTGTTTTAAGAGACTGTCCAAACAGTTTAATTTGCCTAAAATTTTGAGCAACAAGTCAGAACGGGTTTGCGATTCCGCGGCACTAAGGTTCGCAACCGGAATACGATGAACGCGGGTAAATAAGTGAACAAGTTGAGATTGTAAACGTTCAAATTTTTCTTTAGCGGATTCACCGGTGACATTTTTAATCGCGCTATCAATATTATGCAAGGTTCTAGTTATATAGTTACATTCATCGACAAAAACACAAGTATAGGCCAGACGAGCAAAAACTTTACCCTTCCTTTCCATTTCTAAAATTGGACGTAACGCTACTAGAAGTTCTTTTACCGTATTGGCATAACTAGCCGGTACTCCACGAATCGTAAGTTCATAAATTAGCATTTCTTTCCTAAGATGGTTAACCTGCATATTATAATCCATTTTGGAGTGAACAAAAACAACAGCAACTCAAAAGTCAACGTAAAAAGTCAACGTAAAAAGTCAAATCTAGGTACAATCGCGTAAATCGAATAAATTTAGCAAAACTACACCAATAGTATAGTCAAATATAGCAAATAAAGGTAATTAAATCAGCGAAAATAGCAAGAAATAATAAAAAGGTAAATCATGTAAACCAGCAATCATAATTCAGTACGCAAAGATAATCAAAGTCACGTAAATGAATAAAATAAAATCGATAAGAAATCGCAATATCAAAAAAATCAAAGTTACGTAATAGGTAAAATAAAATCGGTAATAACCCACAAATTCAAAGACAATCAAAGTTACGTAATACGCAAAATAAAATCGGTAATATACCACAAATTCAAAGACAATCAAAGTTACGCAAACAAGTAAATTAAAATCGGTAATAAATCGCCAAATCAAAGAAAATCAAAGTTACGTAATAAGCAAAATAAAATCGATAATAAATCGCCAAAATCAAATGCAGTAATACAGGGCTAGTACAGTTAGAGTTGAAATTGATGGAAATTTTCAAAGTTCCATCCAGCTCACTAGACGCACAAGAGTAAAATTAGAAAAAAAAGCGGTAATTTTTTTTAAATATGCCCCACGTTGGGCGCCAAAAATTTGCGACGCACTTTGTTCAAAAAAAGTGTTTGATTAAAAACCGTCAAAGATACTATGATGAGTATCATTGACCAAGTACTTACCGCTTAACTTGAAAACATTACAATCACTCTTAAAGGTACTCTAGAGAAAAACACAGGAACAACAGGGTGTTCTGAGGGAAGCAGGTGTAGTAGAGCGCGTTGCAAATTAGCCCTCAGCTCAGTTAG
The DNA here is from genome assembly GCA_963971165.1 of Philopedon plagiatum. NCBI lineage: Eukaryota > Metazoa > Arthropoda > Insecta > Coleoptera > Curculionidae > Philopedon > Philopedon plagiatum. Next base: position 14,525,769 of record OZ020196.1, on the reverse strand, counting down.
GCTGGGTAGGTTCTATTGGACGCCACCAGTTTTTTACACCGACGCAAACTGGAAGTCGCCTAGTTGGTCTAGGGACCTGCTTCTCACACAACAAACCTGCTATTCATACTTAAAAATTAAACAGAGGGCGCAGTGAGCTGGATAAAAACAACTTAATAAGTTTACCCTATATACATTTATTTGTACACTGATTAAAAAAAAAGGTTACAAGTGGTGACAAATAAGGTTGGGCGATTTTGCCCTCGCAAAAATAAATAAATTAAATTAAACCAAAACTTCGTGAGGAAGTTTGTCCTCACATACAAAAATTCATAGGGTGGCTTCTTAGCACCCGCCAAACAGAAATAGGGATGGTTCGTATCCTCTACCAAAACAACTAAGAGGGACGCTTTGTAGCCCCTATGGAAGAAGTAGGGAGGTTCGTGGCCCCTACCAAAGACCCTCCTAACAACGAGGGTTCGAATTCCAACTTCCACAGGCAGCAAAAGGGCACCACACAGCAAGGTTACCACAGGGTTTGGACCTCCAAACTGTTGCCGATGTTCGTGGCTTGATAGAAATAAAGAAAGGAATCCTTAGTAATTGAAAAATTTTACCATGCACGTGGCAGACTAGCAAAAAAAACCATCTATATAAAAAAAGGTAGCTCACCTATCATCGAAGTCGCCCAAAAATATCCTGCGTCTTGCAGAAACAAATTCTTCAAGAATTTAAACGCGGTCCCTGACTTTTTAATCCAAAAAAAAACTAGAATTTCCAAATTGAAATTTTCAGATAGGGACCATGGAACAATTGCTTCGAAGGATAGAGTGGAAGTGACCGGCCTATGCCTCGTGTCGGAAGAATCATATGACACTTCCTCCCACCACAGACACATATCCAAGATGGTTCCGAAGAATTTCCGCCCTGCACTGATTACTCCAACTGTCGCCACGCCACCAAACAAAGACACTACTATTGTACAGAGACCCCGGGCGTGAAACAATAAAGTCACGGAAATACAGAAAGTTATACCTACGCCGGTGGCCTGAACAAAATAGCAACGAAAGCCCGCCAAACCCACGCGAAAATGCTTAACGATACAGTACAAATTTTACCCCTCCGGTTTGGCAGCACTGCAAGACTCTGACAGTGTCAGCCTGTCAGTTCAACCAAAAATTCTAACCTTCTCATATAACTCAATTAAATGTTTACAAAATTCAAAACAAGATCTTGGAAAAGAAAAGAGAAGGAAATCTTGGAGTTTAATTAATAGAGAACGCTAGATTCAGAAATCCAGGACAGTGAAGGCAGTGGAAAACACCGGGATTAAATCTCATTCAAAATGTAGGTAGTCTTTCAAAATTTATTCTCTAAAAATATGTTATCATAAATAGACTAAAGGCGACTTGTCTATACACAGAGAGGACTCCAAGCAAGGCAAAAAAACAAAGTTCAGGGCTCAACAAAAGAGAGATGTTAAACCAACCCACCAGCTACGAAAGATGGACAAGCTGATGTCAAGCTGACTTGGACAAGAAAGAAGGCAAACAAGATGGGCAGGGAGTAACCTGGAACACAGGGCAAAGCGAGCCTACCCAGTGTAAGAGCGAAGTTCAGAATCAAGGTAAATTATTAAGTAAAACTAAACAGGTAATCGTGAATAAAATTAATTAGTATAATTAGTAAACACATACCCAGACAATGTGGCAAAAATGGCCTGTCACAACTTTCTCACAAATTTATAAAGGACATGGCAATTTAAGAATGTATTGTATGATACATTTTTATAAAAGTTACCAGTTTTCCGATTGTCGTTCGCTGTTCGTTTTTTTACTTAGCATACTAAAAATTTCCAGGATTTTTTTTATCTAAAATTTTCTTTTGTGTATCTTCAAATACAGTTTCTAAATAGGTGGCAAATTATACGGATTTGTCTATTACCGCCAATATAAATATGTATATTAAAAGAAGAATGTTAAGAAATGTACTGTTCACATAGATAGAACTAAGTCAGCCCTTGTAACAACGTGGTAGCACAAAGAAAACATTTTATTGAGTAATTTATTAAAAAGTTAATACAATATTTAATTTATGGTTTAGTAATTAATTTAATTAATTAACCAATTAATTAACGCGCCACAATAAATTTATCATAATTTTGGTAGCGATTTTTTTCTGATCCCTTAATCCGACTGTAAACACTTGTTTTTAGGTTGTAGGATTATTTAGGACTGTAAGTACACCAGTAGTGTTTGGAAAAAAAATCAATTTTGTACATTATACAGGGGTCTAACAATAATGTTTTTTTTAAGTTTGTAGCGCCCTGTATATTAGACCAGCCATAACTGTGATTCACATTCACAACTAGACTGTGGCCTCATCTATTCTTAACATTTATTTTTTTAATTCACTCTGATCTCTCAGTTACTGAAGGAGACACAAGGTTTCTTAAAGAGCGATGTTTTTTGCCTAATGCACTTTAAAAAATAGCAAAAAGGTAGGTGGCTAGGAACTATAAAAATTTTACTAAACAATTTGGAAAAGTAGGACAATTGAAATCTGGAATGGACTAGATCAAAATGAAATTAGTTGTGGCGTGCGTCGGTGTCAAGCATTATATATACGCAACGGTGATAATATTCGCTATGGACACTAACGTTGTTTTTTTAGTTTTTAAAATTCTTAACCGTTCAATTTTCTATTACTGTACCTATACTGTTGAATCTTTAAGGTTTATTATGTTAAGGTGATGTGTTATTTTAAACTTTATTGGTTTATAATAATTGCTGTATTTTCTTAATAAAATTAATTCGGTAATTTTTATTTGCTGTTGTTATTCGAAGTACATTAAGTAAAAAAATATCACTCTTTACCCTACCCTGTATCTCCTCCAATAATCCAATAGAGATCAGAGTGAATTAAAAAATGAAATATTAAGAATGGATGAGGCTACAGTCTAGTTGGGAATGTGACAGGGCGCTACAAACTTTACTGAAAAAACATTATTGTTAAACCCCTGAATACTGTACAAAATTGATTTTTTTCAAGCAATACTGGTATACTTACATTCCTAAAGAATGAACCTATAACCTAAAAAAAAATTTATCTTCGGATTAAGGGGTTGGAAGAAAAACGCTACCAAAATTATGATAAATTCATTGTGGTGCGTTAATTACATGGAGTAGTGTAGTTATTAAAATAAAAATTATATATATTACAATAAAAATGATAACTTATTATATTATATTAAAATAAAAATGATAACTTACAGAAATATATGGGAAATCAATGACCTAGATTTCATCCTTATTGGGACTATACGGGCTGAGGCATCCAATGAAAACAAACAAAAACAATAAAAAAAAATCTAAGAGGTAATTCAAAATTTTTAAATAAAATTTTTCGTTTAAATGACAAGACCGTCCATGTTTTACTTTAGTGCTAAAAATTTTAAGGTAACAAAATAAAAAATAACTAAAATTATTGGTAGAAAATCAAGCTCCATAAAGCTAGCAGTGGAAAGTCAGCGGAAATTAAAGAAAAAAACGAGAATTTGTCGCTAATCAGTTGTCAAAGGATCAATTATTTTGTTGCTCAAACCGATCTCTGAAAACCGTGTACACTGCTAGCTTTGCATAAAGGTAGCGGGAAAATGCGAAAATGAACAATAATCGTATAAACAAATACGGTAAAATTTGTTTCTAATTTGTTTCTGCCGGACGCTGCTAAAAAAGATATCGAAAAAAAAAAGATTTAGAGCTTTTTTTAAAAAATTAAGTTTGATAATGATCATGCTAGTTTGACACGCGATTATTATTAATAATACGCTGGATTACATTTTGTTGCTAGTCAAAATATCTACTTAAATTTCAAACAGAATCAGCAACAAAATAGAAACAAAAAAGATCAGCTGAGTCTATGGATCGGTATGAATATATACTGACCATGCTAGCTTAACACTCGATTTTTCTCGGCTAAACAAACAGATAGATTATTTTGCGACCCAGAACAATGGTTTTCCATTCGCATAGAGTCAGCAACAAAATAGAAACAACATATCGGCTGGGTTTAAGGATCGCTATAGATATATTCTGTTCATGCTAGCTTAATACTCGCTTTTTCTCGGCTAAACAGACAGATAGATTTTGTTGCGGCTCAGAATAATGGTTTTCCATGTGTGTAGAGTCAGCAACAAAATATAAAGAAAAGATCGGCTGTGTTTAAGGATCGGTATAGATATATTCCGTTCATGCTAGCTTGGCACTCGATTTTTCCCGGCTAATCACACAGATAGATTTTGTTGCGGCTCGGTACAACGGTTTTCCGTGTGTGTAGAGTCTGCAACAAAATAGAAACAAAAGATCGGCTGGGTTTAAGGATCGGTATAGATTTATTTCGTTGGCTATTACCGCAAACATTAACATGTACTGTTCACATTGATAAAACCAAAGTGCCCTTGTGACAATGCGGTAGCGCAAAGAAAACATTTTATTGAGTAATTATTAAAAATTAATAAAATATTTAATTTCTGGTTTAATCAAAAATAATTCTCCATCAAAGAAAAAAGATTTGAAAATTAATAGTTATTGATTAAAATTAAAATATGTAAAATTTAGTAATAGTCACATAAAACTCTTTTCAAACAAAAATCCGCAAAAATTATAAAATATAAAAATAAATAATGATTCTAAAGGAATTTAATAAAAATTAAGCTAATTAGGGCATTGGTATCAATGCAAAATTAATAATAGTAACACCTGATTATCATTCTACATCTAGTTTTGTCTTAAGCCGCACTATTGATGTTAAGAAAGTGGTAGTTTCTACGGTTTGCCTAATTAAGTCTATTCTCTAACCTCTAATTAACATTTTTTGCTTCAGTTTAGTTTTATTGATTGCTTTTATTTCTTCCAGCTAATGCCCATTCTTCAGATTTTTAAAAATTATGTTTGTATATCTGACGAAAAACCATTAATCATTTTTCTAATATTGTTAAAGTTTCGTTTTCGATAAAAGTGAAATATTTGATTAACACTTAACTAACTGTAATTTTAAATATAATTTTTACAACAAAAACATTTCTGGTGCTTGTCAAACAAAAATATATATTATACACAATAAGATTAACTCCATCATTTTTGTAATGATCGCAGGTAGAAAACATACAAAGGAACCTAAGATATACAAATTTCTTTTGTGTGGAGACTTATGTGGAGTTTATTCCTCAATCACCAGGATTATAGAACATAGCGTGTTATATTAAACAACAGCGTACTAAATTGTATCAAAAGTTCAGTTAAGAGGGTATTTCTTTAAAACAGTCATTGAAAAAACTATCGAAATTTTCGTTTTTTCATGAATTTATTTATTATAATTTTAACTAAAAATTGCAATTTACAAAAATCATTCAATATTGACTATTTCAAGTGATTCGCTTCATCCAGAATCGATAAAATTTCTATTGTGACGGTTGTTGTACTTCTGCCCTACATAAAATATGCAACAAGTTTCAATGAACGACAATTCTTTTGCTGGTTTTTTGTCTTCTGTTTGACTTCCCCGTGGTTATCAAAGACAATTTAGAATTTAAAGGTCAGCGTTTTACTCAGATTGATCCTTTTGCAACTTTATATGGTGTCCACGTTCCAGGTCAATGGTCTCCATAACGTCCAGTGTAGTATTCTAGACAGTAGATATTTCACAACTGCGGTTGTCCCCTTTACTCTTGTATTCCTTCTCTGACAACACATCCATTTCAACATTCTTATTTAATTCTACACTATTTCTACTCTGTATCATAGCTCCTGTATACATACCCTGATAATCCTTACGCACTATTCTGACACTCCTTTCTTCCTCATATTCCTCCATACTTCATGGGGAACTTTGTCGTAATCCTTACCAATAAAAGCCATAATCCTTTTTGCTTTCCGTGTTGCTTTTCCATAGCCAGTTTTAATACGATTATTTCACTCATGTGTTAAAAGTCCCGTAAGATGATAGCCCGGGAGGTGGTGTCAAATTTTATCGGACCATTTCACCAAAGTTCATTTTTTTACTGCAGATTGTTGTTTCATAGCTTATCGAAGAATCATGTGTCAGCTGGTCCAAAAGCGTGGCTTAAGATGATGAGGGGCTGCGAAACTCGCAAAAAAAAATTTTTTTTCGAGTCATTTCAGCAAAGCTAAAAAGCTGTAGATTGTTTATTTATAATGTTTCCATCATGAAAAAATGTGTTAGCTGCATGGGGCAGGTGGAAAAACTTGTTAGCTGCCCAAGTGAAAATGTATGAAAAGTACGGAAAATCAAGTGATTTCAGCAAAGCTAAAAAATTGCTTATATAACAGTTTACGATCTGACAATCGTATAAATGACTGTTAGCTGGTATTAAAATGTGGCAAAACCTGTTAGCTGGGCTTTCAAAGTGTACAGTAGAGTTCAGGCGCGCGCTTCGCGTGGTGCCTTTAGTGACGCAGCAAACATATTTGTCCACCTTTTCTTGTTAACTGATTACTGATTTTCTGTTTTTTGTTTATCATAAACTGATGAGGTACTTATTTTCATACCAGCTAATATCATGTTACTGAAAAAAATGTGATTAAAAGAGAATACGGGAGTAAAATGGTATCACATATCGTATAACAATATTATAAATAAATTAAAACAGTGTATTTTATAATTTGTACATTTATCGAATTGCAGAATATTATTTCAAAAAGCAGAGACTATGTTTTCTACTAGTATAGTATACGACATTGTCGTAGTTAGAAAGGTCTAAAAATCCGATTTCGACTGTGAAAATGATTCAGATGATGAATATAAATAATTTGAGAGCTTACTGAATATATGTTATTACATTTTCTAAATTATACTATTACAAAAATGTACACAATTTATATCGATTGTAGTAGAAGACATTTTTCTTGCTGTTCGAAATAATATTCTGACATTCGATAAATGTACAAATTATAAAATACACTAATTTATTTATAATATTAGTATACAATATATGATACCATTGTACTTCCGTATTCTCTTTCAATTGCATTTTTTTTCAGTAATGTTATATCAGCAGGTATGAAAATGAGTACCTCATCAGTTTATGATAAAAAAATCAGTAGTCAGCTGACAAGAAAAGGTGGAAAAATATGTTAGCTGCGTCATTAAAGGCACCGCGCCTCAATGCTACGCTACACTTTGAAAGCCCAGCTAACAGGTTTTGCCACATTTTAATACCAGCTAACAGTCATTTATACGATTTTCAGATCGTAAAACTGTTATATAAGCAATTTTTTAGCTTTGCTGAAATCACTTGATTTTCCGTACTTTTCATACATTTTCACTTCGGCAGCTAACAAGTTTTTCCACCTACCCCATGCAGCTAACACATTTTTTCATGATGGAAACATTATAAATAAACAATCTACAACTTTTTAGCTTTGCTGAAATGACTCGAAAAAAAAATTTTTTTTACGAGTTTGGCAGCCTCTTACACCCGCAGGTCACAGCGTCGCGGCAGCTAACACTTATTTTAGTTGCTTGTCAAGTACAAACTACCATACAGAATAGAGAGTAGTTATGCTGAAATCACCCATAAAAATTTGACACCACCTCCCGGGCTATGAGTAAAGTTTTTTAAAATTACAGCGATAATTTTTTTACATCAATTAAAAAAAATTACACCGATAATTTTTTCCTGTCATTTTCTTGGTTGTCATATTAATTTGTGTTTTCATTCGTGAAATAATCCCCTAAATACCACTCGAGCTTTAAAATTACTGATAATTTTTCACTCTTACGTGTTTTCTTTGCAAATTTCACTCGTCCTGCGGACTCGTGAAATTATAGAAAACACGCAATCGTGAAAAATTATCGGTAATTTTTAAGCTCTCGTGGTATTATCCCCGAAAATTCCATCCGTTGCACTTGTACTTGGCATGAGTTCCAACTGCTCTTCGCCTATTGACGTTTTCTGTCTAACTTTCTGTTCAATAATTTTGCCCAAATCTTTATCATCCGTGACATGAGCTTGATTTCTCTATTATTTCTACAATCTTGAATGCCCCTTTTCTCTATAAATAGACAAAATAATGTTAGCTCTCCACTGCGTTTAATTTAAAATGGCTTTACTTAAGATAAGGGAATAAACCCCCAGCATCTTCCCGTGTTAGGCATAAAGATGTCAATGTTCAGACCACCGAATTTTAAACTGAAGAAGGCTGACGTGCAAATGCAGCTGTCGCTCTTTATAATTTATAACGAATTTTCTTATCTCCCCATCTGATATTTTATAAATGAGTTTTATAAAATTCCTTATACACTGTATGCAGGTGCTTATGTGTGGACATATTCGGATGATGCAATGACATTTTCTTAATCGTCACAGAGTTTACATGGTAATGTTTAATTTACTCTTGGGTATTTATTTTATTCAGAGGTGAAATACACTAGAGCAGACGCTTGATATTACTTTTCCTAAAATATCAACAATAAAATTATCATAAATGATAAAACCTTAAATTATGTAAAAGCAGATACTTTATTTACAATACCTTACAGTCGCTGCAAGAAGTGGGGTTACACAGCTTGTTTTAATTTAATTAATGCTCATTATAAGGATCCCTTTTTTCTAGCATTGATATTTGGCAACGAGGCATGATAATTCTACAAGATGCAATTTACACGAACATGCAATTTATACGAACGATCATACTTTCATACCCACCACATCACTTTCTTTCTCCTATTCGCACAATTTTCTTAGATGTTAACAGGCGGTGAGGATTATTTACGAATGAATCTCTTATTTCCTTAAACTGAGGTTAACTATGAAATATCCATATACACTTTTAAGGTGCGTACTGTGAGTTCTCTTATAAACGGTGTCCCAATAGGTACTTCGGGATTTACTTTTTAAGTAAAACCAACAATTTTATAAACATAACTGGTTTATTTTATTAAAACGTAGACACGATGCCTTATCACTGGAGAAATCGAATAGAGTATGTTACGCTAGGAAATGTGGATATTTTTTATGTTTCTTCAGCTTTAGGTCTTGTTGACCACTCTTAGGCATACAATATAAGAAATAATAATATAATGGTACATTAATTGATATACATACATAGGTACATTCGTAAGAGAAAATGCTCACTCTCACAGAAGTTGTTGATTCATATACGTTTGTATGTAGCACCCCTAGATTAGTTTACGTTAACATGTAAATTGACACTTATTTTTGCTTATCTCCTGACGTCACTTGACGCTGAGGGCAAATGATTGCTTTTTAAATTGTAATAAATTATACCGAGAAGTAACAAAAACTTTGGTTAAATTATCCCAGTAATTTTCTTCAAAATAATATTTTTGGGTTTGTAATGACTTCCTTAAATGATTTATGCAATGCATATTCCTTATTGCATCCATTGAACTCCTACCCGGTATAAATGCAAACTCTTTCTCTCCTATTGACGTTTTCTCACTAAATCTCCATTTTATAATCTTCGATTTCTACATTACAAATTTTAATATCAAATTAGTATTCACCAAATTGGCCAAATTGGATATTTAGTTTTAATAACCTGTATATTTCAAATAATAGTAGTTTAATAATATTGGTAAACGTGTGACATTTGTAATATCAGTGCTTATTAAAACCGTATTAATAGCGCCTAATTAAATTTTACAGATGTTTCAGCAGATGTTAATTATTATCAACCTGCCTCACTATCCACAAAACTGTTACAGCTGTGAGGTCTGAGGAATGTGTTGGTAGTTAATTTGCAGTATTATTGCATATTTTCAATAATAGTATTTTGATCAAGTTTCTTAAAAACTTGAAAAAACCTAAGGATACATTTTTTTTAGTTTGGAATTAATAAGGTTTAATTAGTATTGGTTTAAAATTATTTTAATTGTTTCAGTTGGTTAGATATATTGTACTGATAGGCTTTTTTCCGCGACATAAACTGTGTGTATGTTATGTTCGTTTACCGCAACCAATGACCACTATTTTTGACATTTAACATAAATCATCATATTCATCATCACCTGTTCTGAAGTAGGTTATCCAGGTTATCCTGGGTCCGCTGTCGTAATATTTGTATTTTTTGTTGCTGTGTTGAAACTTTTTCTTCAACTTTCGTTTTTCCTTTAAATAGTTATAGTAAATGAGCATGCAGAAAATGGAGACGGATAGGTATAGGTATAGCAACGCATTTAGGGGAGACTGGGGTTATAAGAACATGGGGTAATAAGAACGGTCAAACGTTTCTGCTGCGAAAACTTCTATAAATGGATTAAAAATTATAACACGTAATTTAAACAACCAAAAGTCTAGTCAAAATAATTCATACTGCTCTATTGTAGTACTTTGTGTTTTATTTTTGGGAAAATCTATATTGGGCCAGCCTTTTCGGCTCTTCAAATTTCAGTAGTGGCTCATATAAAAATATATATTTTTAATTTATCTCTCTGTTATTAAGTGATATGTATCAGTTTGGCAAATAAATAATTTGTTTTAGAAAGGTATTTTTTCATACGATAGAGCTGATAAAAAACTACTGCATTGTATGAGCATGATTCTTTCTGGATTTCAAATAAACGATAAAGCTGATGAATCCTTTCTAACAAATCTAACTTACGAGCAATTTCTTTTCTATACAAAATATAATCCCAGTACATAAACTCCGATTCTGATAATTGGTAGAACTAGGGATTCACCAAATCTAAAAAATCTATATTTCGAATCGATCTTAGATCGTGATCATGGAAATCGATTCACTATTTAGATCGCCTTAAAAGATCGATCTTTTAAAAAATCGATCTTTGGAAAAATTTGGGTGTGGGAGAGGGGAGCCGGAAGAGTAGATAGAGTCCATTCCAAACCAATGCTATTTAAAACTTTTTAAGTATAAGTTGTAAAGTTGTTAAAAAAAGAAAAATATTTAAATTATTTATTTTTATTTTTTTATGTTTACTTTTAAGTTATAGAAGGGTATGGAGGGGTAAATAATTAATTTAAAATACTGTCATGAAAAACATACTAATTTATTGAAAACTAATAAAGTAGTAAACATTTGAACAAAAAAATAAGGTAATCATTAAAACTACGTAATAACATAATTTGAATCGATTCTGGGTAAAATCACAGATGTCCTTGCAGGATCGAAGGGTAAAAGATCGATTCTTAAAAATCGATTTTCATTTGGAAAAAATCGATCTTTTCAAAATATCGATTTAGATCGTGAATCCCTAGGTAGAACAAGTTATGAATGAAAACAATTTTTATCGTCAAGGTGTCCATTTAAGAAAAAGCTTGTGTTTTGGTCTATCAAAATAAATTGTCCTACAAATCAATTCTGCCAAAAAAGGAAACAGAACCATCACAGAGAAAGAATTAGTAAGAAAAACTAAAATACTCATAATAAAAGAAATACAGAATACTAGATTTGTTGACTTAACCGTAAATCACAATTTCCATCATCTGGTGCGTTTCTGCGACATAGTCCGGTGTAGCCAAAAGTTAGGTGGGGCCGATATGACGTCTACAAAATCCATCATAAACCGGTATAATATATTCGGTCACCATAAACTGTTCTCGCGGCAAAAAGGCTAATTTCTTGTCATGTCATTGTTCGTATAAGTCGTCTTTAAAACGTATAACCTATTCTGTCACTGCCGCGATTTTCTGTATTTTGTAGTTATTTTTATCTTGAACATGCTGCTAAAATGAATTTTGGTCTTATTATGAAATATGCGTATTTCTTGAGAATGGTTGTTGCCAGGCTGTCCATTATGTAGCATATTTTCAGATTCATACGCTATACTAAAATAACGCAATTACTGTAGGTTAATATCGGCAGTCCTAAATACCACTGGCTAAAGCATATGACTAAGGATTAATAAGATAATACCATTGTACCATTATTTCTCGTCATATTAAGTTTTAGTAATTTATTTCCATTGCATGGAGACGAAATTTAAAGTGAGAGTGGCAACGTCGCTTCACGTGGCGTCGTGTGGTTTATTGATGAATCTGATAAGGTCATAAGGGAGTAATTTTGTGTGTGTACGTTCCAGATAGGTCGGAATATACGTGTGTAGTGAATTTTTAAGTGATCTTAATCCTAAAAGGACTTTATCCATACACTTTGAGATGGCGATGGCGTATCAGTACCAAGTGTGTGTAAAAATGGATTCTTTTCATCCAGAGCTGTCTTTTAAGAGGTTTGCTGGTTGGAATGCAGAATACAGGAAAGCCATATCGGTGGCGCGCGGAGTCGGACTCCTAGCGGTCATTTTTTGTCCTACGCACGCACAATGTATGAAGCAAAACAAAAGGTTAGTAACTATGAATGAACGGTTGCGTCGGTCCTTATTCCCTAGTTCTTTATATAAAATTTAATTCTTTCTTAAAAATTGTAGAAAAATTATTATTTTTTTTCTAAATAAGATCATTTCTATGCAATTCTAAAGAAACTGAATTTCAGTATTGAGATTTACAGAAATTGTAATTAATATATTTTCTTTCTCTTGGCCCTGTCACTTATACTGTGACATAGATGTAAGATTTTTTTATCACAGCTTGGTATACAATTACTTGCCATTTAAAAAAATATTAAAACACGCCCATTACGAATCAATTTAACGCCGACCATATGCATAATATCCTGAAACTTTTTTTTTAAATTTTCAACCATGAATAACGTTATTATGTTTTTTAGTCTACCTACGGGTCTACTGTTATAATCTGATTTTTTTATGTCACCCATCAAACTACGACATGACTAATAGTTACAACCGATTGTTTAAAAAATTGCCCAATATGTCTAACAACAATAAAATATGTTTGAATGAAGTGACGTAAAAATGTTGCAAAACTTTTCTTCTTTTGTTGGACTAAATGTTATTATGGACAATTAAAAAGCAGTCTGTATGAAACGTCAGTTGAAAAAAGTACAATTTATCAGCAAAACACCTTAACACAGTTAAATTTGACATTAAAAGTTAAAGTACTACCTCCTTGGCTGAAAAAGATATGGAACAGATATTAAAATGTGTTTCTCTATAAACCGGTTTAAAAAAAGTAGATTTATTCTTGGAGTTTGGGAAAAAGGAAGGAATTCAGATGGTGTAAAGGGTCACTAAAAAATAATTGTCCCTTTTTTAGCATATCGCGGCCTTTATTTTCTGTAAAACATAAAACATCATGATAATTCCTACTGGCATAGACTTTTTGGAATGGTCTTGATACATAAAAGTATACCTGGGGTCTGTGATCTATCCAATTTGAATTGAGAATGATGAGTAGAGCTCCCCAAATACCAAAGTCGAAATCTTCTTTCGGGTACCTAAGTAGTTTACTAGATTAGAAATTTATTTATTTTTTATGATTTGTTTCTAGCAAATCTTTCAACATAGACAACCAGCAATACTTTCATAAGCAAAGGTAGCTGTGATAAAATATTTGAACATATTCTTTTTTAATGACATCGTTTTTTTCTGTCTTTTACTAATGCGCCTTTTACCAATTTTATCTGGAAAGAGAATAATTTAAGATGGCTACTCTTTCAAAGTAGATAACCAACTTTCGCAAGCGGGGAAGGTACGATAAAAAGTTGAACATTTCTTTTTCTATTTATCTTTTTCTAATGCATTTATTACCGCTCACCTAAAATGGTATACATTTTACCGAGATAAAGGGGAGAGAAGAAAAAATAAATAAATTCTAAGTAAAGAACTTTATATACAAAAACTTAATATTCTGGCAAAGGACATACCTTTGTAACAGAACGTTTAACAATGCCCTTCTGGGTTTTGACAGTAACTACCCGAGTAATACCGTCTGCGCCCGGATGCGACTCTACAACACGTCCGAGATGCCAAGTTAACGGAGGAGAACATTCATCCTTAAGTAATACTAACGCGTCTATCTTGAATGGAGGTATCCAATATCTTTGGCTAAGTAAATACTGGGTTGTCTGACATCCAGGGTGTAAGTATTTATTGTGGGTGTTCTCTGTTATAAGACGAGTCAATCGGTGATCGTTTAGCAGTAAGCAGGGATGCTTATGGTCATATGATAGGGCAGAATGGGTTAGACGTCCGCCCACCCTGAGAAGACCATCCTGATCAAGGAATGGACTTAATTTTTTTAAATATTTTAGAAGTAATTTTAAATTAGCTGTTTTAGTTTTAGTGAGTTCATTTATTTCTGTCGAGAAGGAGACAGCTTGAATCTGTTTAATTAAAACTAAGAGTGCTCTATCAAGTTCTCTAAGCGAGAGAGGACCTTTCTGAGCATATTTAGGGACTTTAATGCTTGCAATAAATCTCAATAAATAAGCGAAGATGCGATTTATTTTTGAGAGAGAGGAAAACCGTTCAATAAGGGCCTCCCAACAATTGGGGGCTGAGGTGAGAATAAGGGCCGTTTTCCGTTTTTCCAGGGTTAGATTTTCATTAATTTTAAAAGGCTTATTGCACCAAGGTTCACCATGGTCAGTTAAAAAGGAAGGCCCCGCCCACCATTTTTTCAACGGGACTAGTTCCGGCGGAAGAATGCCTCTAGTAGCGCAATCCGTCGGGTTTTCTTCGGAACATACATGAGACCCAACCAGACCACTGGTTTGGAGCCAGCTTCTCTTGTATATAGGTCACTCGATTGCTTACAAACGTAGCCCATTTATGAGGAGAGGAGCGTATCCAAGATAGAACCACAGTTGAATCTGTCCAGGCGAATATCGAAGTGATATTTATAACATTTTTATATGTACGATTAACTGCATAAATGAGGTCTGACAGTAGAACAGCTGCACATAGCTCAAGTCTGGGAATAGATGATATCTTCTTTAAAGGTGCAACCCGAGACTTAGCACAAAGAAAAAATGTGTCAGCTTTATGGCGATCTGAAATGGTCCTTAGATAGACAACTGCCGCATAAGCACCTTCCGAACTATCGCAGAAGCCATGTAGCTCGCAAAAGTGCATATCGGGAGGAATATCCTTTCGAGGCAAGGCGAGTGTTGAAAGCAAAGAAAGACCATCTTTAAATAATAGCCAACGGGCACTTACAGATTTTGGAGCGTGTTCATCCCAGTCGAGACCCAAAGACCACAATTCTTGTATAAGTAATTTAATCCAAACCGTGCTTGGAGTTAAGGATCCTAAGGGATCGAATGTTCGCGCTAGATCAGAAAGAACATTGCGTTTGGTGCACTCTATATGATGTGATTCTATTTTGTAGGTAAAAGCATCACCAGATGGATTCCACTGCAAGCCCAGAATTTTTATATTCGATTCAGTTTCTTTATCAAGAGAGAGCGGGTGAAGCTGCAATCTGGAATCATCTAAATGAGAGAGAAGAAGAGGATTGTTACTTGCCCACTTTCTGAGCTCAAAACCTCCAAGTGTAAGAAGGTCAATTAATTCCTTCTGTAGTGTGAGTGCAGAATCGACAGTATCTGCTCCCGACAGTGTATCATCTACATAAATTTTGTTTTCCAAGACTGTAGCAGCACGCGGAAATTGGGATTGATGATCGCGAGCCAATTGGATAAGCGTTCTAATAGCTTGAAATGGAGAGGAAGATACTCCATACGTAACTGTGTTTAATTTATAATCCTGTATAGGCTCAGACTTCGAGAATCTCCAGACAATACGCTGATAATCTCTATGGCGTTCAGACACGATGATCTGTCTAAACATCTGTTTTATACCAGCAGTGAAAACAATGGAATACGTGCGAAAACGTAGAAGCAGACTGAATATATCTTGCTGAAGTTTTGGACCTACTAACAAAGTATAATTTAAAGATATATTATTTGCTGCCTTGGCTGAAGCATCAAAGACAACGCGGAGTTTAGTAGTGGAACTTTCAGGTCGAATAATGCAATGATGAGGAATGTAATATTGATGTTGAGAATGGGGCATGGGCAAAGCAAGATCCATATGTCCAGACTCAAAATAGTCACGCATGAATTGCTTGTATTCATCGTAAAGTTCTGGATGGGCTATCAGACGACGCTCCAGGGAGTAGAACCTGCGTAAGGCAATATCTCGGGAATTTGCAAATACAGGTAAATGAGAGTCCTTGAAGGGAAGTTGAACAGTATAATGACCATTATTGTCTCGGGTGAGAGTATCGGCGAATAATTTTTCGGCAGCGATGTCTTCGGGAGCGAGAGCGACAACTTGAGGAATTTATTCGAGTTGCCAAAATCTCTTGACAGTGTCATCAAGAGATAGAGATAGTGTAGAACACAATGCATTCTTAGAGGAAACTAATGGCGTCACCGGAACGCGACCCATAATAATCCAACCTAAACAAGTATTAAGACCTACGGGTTCTTCAACAGAATTGGAAATATGACCCTCTTTGAAAAGAAAACCAAAAACATCGCCACCAAGGAGCATATCAACTGGACTCGAGATATTAAACTTATTATCAGCTAATGGTAAGTGAGAGAATTTACTAAAATTATTTGCGGGTAGATGCGCGGGAGGCATGTTCCCACAAATTTGAGGAATTACTGCAAATTCAAGGGTTATCTGGGGTTGCTCCGAAACTCTCGGAACGAAAGTACATGTTACTTCTTGAGAAATATTCGAAGTGGTATCTCCCAGGCCTTTTACTGAAAGGGAGAGGGGGCGTCTGTAAAGACCCAAACGATTGCAACATTTGGTCGTGATAAAGTTCACTTGACTTGCACTGTCAAGTAAGACGCGGGCTGATTGATAGGCACCTCGTGAGTCAAGAACACGAATTTGTGCAGTGGCCAATAGAACCATGTCCTCCTTTGGACTACCTTTTGGCTTTAAATTAGTTAAAGCGACGGGCTGAGTCTCCGCATCGCCGATTTTGGGAGTATAAGCACTATTAACAGGTAAACTATGATAAGAGGGAGAGGGTAACTGAGACTGATTATTATGATGTAAAAGAGTGTGATGCCATTTTGAGCACTTAGCGCAGCGCACTCGAGATGAACATTTAAAGGAAGTGTGTTTTGTACCAAGACAGTTTGTGCACCATTTATTAAATTTAATGAAATTGTATCTGTCATCAGGATTTTTTCCCAGAAATTGAGGACAGCCATAAATTAAATGGCCTTGTTTATTGCAAGCATGACATAACTTCTCGGAATTTATAAGGAAAGTTCTCCTTTGTCCTTTATTTGTTGATTTATCCTTTTCGTGTGACTTCGAAAACGAGGAATTGGAAACAGTGTCTAAAGCCACACATTGTCTCTTCAAACAATTCATTAAAATGTCAAAGTGTTTGTTTTTATTACTAACATCGTCCAGAGATTGTCCGCATTCAAGTTCAAATCGAGTGGCTGTGCTGGAGTCAAGGCGGTCAAACAACATATAAAAGACAATAAAGTCCCATTGGCGAACGGGGTGACCAGCATGCTCCAGAGCTGACAAATGCTCGGCAAATGTATCTAATAAAAATTGAAGAGAATTTACATCACTTTCATTTGCAAGTTTTTTAGTCTTTTCTATTGCGCGCCAGTGGCTAACAGAGATTAAGCTTTAATTTTCGTAACGACTGATTAAAGCGTTATAAGCAATTAAATAGTTACTGTCGGTTAAAGGGTTACATTGAACAATACTAAGTGGTGGACCTTCTAAGGAATTAAGTAGATAAGTAAATTTTTCAACATTTGATAAACTTGAGTTATTGTGAATCATCGAATTGGAAAGATCAATAAACGTTTTCCAATTGTTAATAGAACCGTTAAATTTTTTTAGTTCTAGTTTTGGCAACTTAACATGATTTGGAGTAGCAACTGAAGCAGTATTTTTATTGTCATCAAATAGGTCAGCATAAATGGCCTCTATTGCATAATATTCATTATCAAAAGCCTTTCACGTCTTTTGGTGCGACTCCATATCAGGATTTTCAAGTGTAACTAGAGTATTTAGTATTGCAGTATGTTGATTATTAAAGTCAACAACAATTGCAGGAAGATGCTTATAACGCATTTTAAAGTTAGTGTGAACTTTATTATTGGTCAATGCCTCATCAGCCACGACCTTAATTTCCCCTAATCGAGCAATGGCGGTCTCCCTTTGAGCTATATAGCCCTTAAGTTTTTTATCAGCCATTTTACAGTGAGATTATAAGTAAAACTTGCTTCTGGGGTAAGAAATAGATTTGCAGCAATTATGATTAGTGATTAACTATCACGAGATTAATTAATTATAAACAATCACATTCAAAATACTACAATGTGATGTGAGAAATAACTTTGCAGCAATTAAGATTAGTGATTAACTATCACGAGATTAATTAATTATAAACATTCACATTCAAAATATTACAATGTGATGTGAGAAATAACTTTGCAGCAATTAAGATTAGTGATTAACTATCACGAGATTAATTAATTATAAACAATCACATTCAAAATATTAAAATGTGATGTGAGAAATAAATTTGCAAAGTAAGATAAAAATGCTATGAGCAACCAAATTTTCTTTCAGTTGAGAAAATCAGAGAGTACACCAATTGGGGTAAATTATTAAAGAAATTAGTGCATTATTAAATCATTAAACCGAAAGAAATGAGAGAGATCAAAATGCTATGAGCAAGAAAATTTTCTTTCAGTTGAGAAAATCAGAGAGTACACCAATTGGGGTCAATTATTAAAGAAATTAGTGCATTATTAAATCATTAAACTGAAAGAAATGAGAGAGATCAAAATGCTATGAGCAAGCAAATTTTCTTTCAGTTGAGAAAATCAGAGAGTACACCAATTGGGGTAAATTATTGAAGAAATTAGTGCATTATTAAATCATTAAACTGAAAGAAATGAGAGAGATCAAAATGCTATGAGCAAGCAAATTTTCTTTCAGTTGAGAAAATCAGAGAGTACACCAATTGGGGTAAATTATTAAAGAAATTAGTGCATTATTAAATCATTAAACTTAAAGAAATGAGAGAGATCAAAATGCTATAAGCAAGCAAATTTTCTTTCAGTTGAGAAAATCAGAGAGTACACCAATTGGGGTAAATTATTAAAGAAATTAGTGCATTATTAAATCATTAAACTGAAAGAAATGAGAGAGATCAAAATGCCATGAGCAAGCAAATTTTCTTTCAGTTGAGAAAATCAGAGAGTACACCAATTGGGGTAAATTATTAAAGAAATTAGTGCATTATTAAATCATTAAACTGAAAGAAATGAGAGAGATCAAAATGCTATGAGCAAGCAAATTTTCTTTCAGTTGAGAAAATCAGAGAGTACACTAATTGGGGTAAATTATTAAAGAAATTAGTGCATTATTAAATCATTAAACTGAAAGAAATGAGAGAGAGCGATAGAGAGCGAGAGTATGGGTAGGTACCAAAGGTATTATTATCCAAGCTAAAGTAGGGCTTTACGAATATAAATTAAATCTTATTATCTTTAGCTTGTAGAGAAAGCAATAATATTAATTATTTAATATTGCTTGGCACCATGATTCATAATATGAAATGTAAATTAACTTTACGGGGATGTACTGTATATTATACCGGCGAAAAAATTATTAAAGGGTAATGCATAAGCTGAAAACAAATTTAAATTTGAGAATGCACTGATGCAATATTATTTGCCAAAACGAGATCAACAATGCACCAGCCGTGTCACGGTCGCCGCGTGAAGGAATCGCAAACCTGGTGCGCGTTCGGTACCCTAAATTTTGAACTTTGGTCCCTTCCTTTGGCAGGACGATAGGTCTGACCGAAAAATGGCGTATTGAATTGAAATAGATTACCAAAAATATTTTACTTTATGCAAACTGAAATCAAATTTTGTAATCAAAAATGAATGAAAATTCGCGATCGCTGAATAAATTCTAAACATTATATTTCGTTCAAGACGAAACACTTTCGCCACCATGGATGAAAAGAAATCTGATTGTTCCTTGATTATTAGGAAAGAAAAGAATATTGCGATTTCTAAAATATGGTCTGTTGTAAAGTGTCCACGGAACTGACCAAGAGGGTGAATTATTGTTTAATTGTTTTTTCTGTCAATATTCGCAGTTCAAATTGAATAGACCATAATAATAATTGGTCTTGTGTTGTATTTTTTTTTTCGTTACCGTCAACGTTGCTTTTTGTTTTTTTATTTTGTAAAATTTGAATTTTTAGGAAGATAGTGTTTGGTATAGCGAAAAAACTAATTATCTGATTAAATGTAGATATTTTTAGGTTGTAGTCCTTGATTTTTAATCGCTTTTTTTTGCCGGTTTTTGTAAGAAAATTTTAAAATCAACTAATGTTTAATGTATTGTCATTATAACTAATAAGGGAAAATTGATTTCTTAAATTTTGGTATAAACTCTTTTTGTTTGATTAGTTGCTTAATTAAAATAATAATGCCGTGACGTTGGCAAAATGACGTCAAAAGATCTGGGATATTCGATATCTAAATATATTAAAATTTACTTATTAAAATATGATGCAGTCTTTATTGACAACCCTATAAAGGGTATTGCAAAACTCTGCCGACAAAATATAACGGATGATTCAATGACCAAAATTAAGAAAAAAATTCCTCTTAGGAAAGGCCTGGGAACACTTCATTTCCCAAATACGATGTAAAAATATTTGTATCTGATTTTGGTTTTTCTCTTTTACACGTTTTTAATGAAGATTTATTCAAATTCCGTAGGGTCATTGTGGAAACAATGGATCATGTAATTTTCACTTTCTTCCTTAAGGGATATTCATTCTATAAAATAAATTTGCTATAAAGAATAATATTGTTCACCTAATACACTAACGACGCGACGTTTTAGGTATGACTCTTCTATCTAATTATAAAGAATTACAAGGTAGAAAAAAAAACTGTTTTAGCTACTGTGTACAGCATGGTAGACACAGTGAATCACATGCAAGTATACAGTGGCTGAATAGACGGAACAGTGGTTGATCCCCAAAAAGACCATTCGGTAAACTCAAATTAGGTAATAAACTATTTTCTTTATTTATTTTGGCATCAATGTCAATACAGTCTTTAAGTAAAAAACAGCAAGTACTTATACAACCTTAAAACTAATTATAGCAACAAACATATCAATAACTTTTCCCAAAATAGAAATAGCTTTTCTATTGTTTAAGCAGCAACTTAAACACAGCTATGTTCAGCTTTTTCTGTTGTTTTCAGAAACTATAATAATAGTAAATAATTAAGAAAAAAATAAAACCTGTTAGTTTTATTTAAATAGTAGAACGGTGTCTTAAAACAATAAACATTTTAGCGAATATTCAGTAAAAGTAAATCAAGAGAGACGGAAATATGACTTTTGCCTTAGTATGGTACCACAAGCAATTGGGTTTAGCAATATAAACTTACCAGCGCAGTTCTTAACTAAAGCAAGATCTGGAGTATCTGGCATACGGCATACGAAATTGGTTAGTAGTTCTTGCCTTTCTCAGAAAACGTATGTAGAAATCTAGAGATTTATTTCAATTCTCCAGAACTGTTTTTACGCGGCATTCTAAAAATAATATACCTAATACACGTAAAAAATGAACAGCCAGATTCTCCAACGTTGGTCCGGTCTAATTTGACAACCAAAAGTTTTAAACTGACAACTGTAAGAATAAGACAACTAAATTTTATACTATGAATTTATTTCGGAGCTTTTTCGCAAATTTATAAAGAAAAGGGCAATTTTAGTACGCACTTTCCACAATAATAGAACTAAATTCACTCTAGTATCCCGTTCCAAGATGAAAATCATTTGAAAACCAAGCAAATCGCTGAAATATCCGAATAATTTATAAATTTTCAATGACGTCTTATTAACAACGACAGGACAAAAACTTGTGAAAACATAACTGATCAACTAGAAGATCTTAATTTAAACCAGTACTAAATCTTAAACGTTCTTAGTGAATCTGGACGGAAGTGTTTAATATTTTTGATTATAAAAGCAAAAGTACACAGTAAACCAAGATTCACTTGTGTACCCACAAGAGGGAATATGCATATAACCCAAATAAATCTGAAATATATTTTTTATGCTCTTTACATAAATTAAATGTTTATGGCGGTTGCTGTTATCCATTTATTTTGGTCTTTATTAACAAAAAAAAAGATTTTCTACTGCAATTTTCGCGCGAATTTCGAAACTTGTAAAACGTGATCCCATTGGCTGTGTCGTCAAAAGTGAATTTATGACTCATCATGAGCACATGGCGAATTCTAGTGTTTTAGGGTCATCAAAAAATCAATAAAAATGACATTTAATGCGCAACTCATCCAATGAAGTATCCCTGCACTTCAGAAGGTTCCTAAATTCTTATTCATGTATATTTCAAGCCGAAATCGGTCCAGGAACCTTTCAATTTTGCAACAAAAACTGGCATTTTTGCGAAATTTTGACACATCATATCTTAATAATTTCGAGTCAATAAACTACAATTATTTGTTTTCATGGCAATCTTCGAAAATTGAAAAATTTTCAAATTTTGCATATTCCGATGCAAATAAACCTATTTATTTATAACTTTAACGCAAAAATAAGAGATTTAACCCTTTCGGTACTGGCGACGTGTTAACCCGTTTTGAGCTGAGGTCTCCGTTAGCCGGAAGCCGTGTTAAGAGCCTACATCAGTGGACCGCGTGCTCCAATTCGGGATTTCGCCACTGAAGAGCGTAAATCAATGTTAATGAGCAATCTGGCAACATGGCCATTCGGAGACGCGACGCGACCTCGCCGTCGTGAGTTGTATTAGGACAGGACTTGATTTCTTGAAGAATAATTGATTATTTTTGAGCAAGTTTATATTATGTATTTAGGATTTCAAATTATTTCACTTTTCACTGTAAATAATCGCAAACTATTAAATGTTGGACATAGGACATTCTTTGATAATAATTATTGATCTTGATTTCTTTTTATTCATTATATGTCTTATTTGTTTATTTAATCTTTTTGTCTATCATATGGGAATCGTTAAAAATTAAAGACAAATTTTCAAGAATTCGTTATTTATTTGGAAAAAATAAAAGTTGTAAAAAAATAGATATAGACAGAAATACATAAACAGATAGGTAGGTAGACTGGCAGCCATTTTTCTTTCTTTTTTGTACGTATCTATAAGAAAAAGTGCATTAATAAATGTGTAATATTATAAAATAATACTACCTAATGACATAACAGCAAACAAATTTATGGAATAATATAAGATACTTTTCCTTCACATATGTTATCTCCAATGGGTAGGGTTTTTGGCAAAAGCGGATCAACCAGTTCAGGAAACATAAAATTGTCATAAAAAATCTTAATTTCGGCAACATTTTATTTTGCCAAAAGGATTCATCACGTTTTATCTAAAAAAAAAATATTCTAGAAAAAGAATATTCTCCAGTTTTTAACAGAAACTGTAATAATTAATTTAGAAAAAGAATATGAAACTTTTGTTTTTGTATTTACAATAATTTTTAAAAATAATTCTTGTACGTGGATCTCAAAATTCTAGATAGGAAACATAAATAAATTTTTAAAATGCCATTATGCCACGATTTATTAAAATTAAAAAGCAAAAGCTGAAATGAGATGAAATTAATTTTTAAAATTGCACAGATATCATGCAAAAGCGTTAAAAAATAGATAAAAACTGCATTTATTTGTACTTATTTATTTCTTTCCGATTAAAAAATTTCTATTACCGATACTAAAATGCAGTCCCCCTTTTAGAGTATTTTGCACTTTTTATTCTTAGCGCTAAAAATGTTATTTTTTTGGCTTATTAACGACTTTTCAAGACCTTCCGGTAGTTCACACTAAAAAAAAACACTATTTTTACCTGTTCGCCTGCATAGCAATGTTGTTAGCACTGCTAGAACTATTCTGTTTAGACTTCTGAGTATTTGATCCTATTTTTTTCCTGAAAATTGTTGCTTTTATTTTACTTATAAAAACATGTTGGCAATGATGTTAGTTATAATTTTCATATTTCATAACTACAGTGAACTTCGGATATAACGAATCATCGAGGAATTTAAGGGGATCCTTAAATAATTCGTTATAGCCGGGAGGTCGTAATATCGGTGATACAGTATTTATTAGCATCAACAGTATACTTATCATGTGAAACCATATTACTATGTTAAAAATTTCAAATTTGAATGGAAAAATTTCGATTTTAATGTGAAATACCCACCAGGGATACTACTAGCTAAAATACCAAATAATCAAATTATATCTCCTACAGTGTGAAACTATACCTAGGTATCGCTATTGCAGAATTGTTTGCAACTTGTCAAAATAAAGAAATTTATTAGGTGTAATAAATATTTGGAGAATTATTATTTGTACTTTCCTGTAGAAATAAAAATTTCTTATATAATAGTAAATTTGTAGGTTACTTATAACGCTATTGTGTAAAGGCGGGTTCATACAGCGATTTAATTTAATTTAATATTTAATTTAGCGTAACTTAAAAAGTTGGTTAGATGGCAAGCCATAATAGCGTTCATACAGTTGATGTAATTTAAGACTTAATTTAAAAGTTGACCAACTTTTATCTTTTAAAATTAAATTAAATTAAATGAGGGTTAACGCGCAAACTCAATGAGATGACGCAGTTGGCATTGACACTATTGACAGTTTTGAAAGAAAAATATTCATAAAATGTAAACAAAAGCTTTTCATTTTTGTGTATTTCCCATTCCTTGTGTTAGCTTGTTTAATGTAAATTATTTAAAGCGAGTTTCTTTTTGCAAAACTAAAAATCACCCACACCCACACTTGAAAATCGCAATGGCGCAGGCGCAGCACGATGTATTTCATTGGCTGAAAATTAAATCTTAGGTGGCTTAAATTTCTGGATGAACACCATAAATTAAAATTAAATAAACTCTTAAATTACCTTAGGCTAAAATTAAATTAAATTGCTGTTTGAACCCGCCTTAACAAAAATACCCTGATTTAAAGGTTTTGGTGTTTAGAAATAATTTTTGAATTCAACCTAACCTACGTAATAAGCGGAGTTTGCTATATCCGAAGTTCACGGTCAATAGAGCGTCAACGTAACATATTACCCCATTTTGAACATCCCGTAAATCTAAAACAGCTTAATTGATTTTAAAACCGAGAAAAATTCTGAGAGAGCGATTCATTAGAAATCAATTCCTTTCACAAATTACGCACTTTTGATGCATGCTTCTTGTGCCAAAGAGAACAAATCTACCTCGTTTTTTAAAATCTATCAAGTCATTTCAGATGTATGGGGTGTCAAAAATGGATCAAAATGTTATATTTAACAGTTCAATTGGCGCTTGGTTTATATTATTTTATTTAATCATAGTACAGGATCCGAAGTAAGCTCGTCCTTTACCGATCTGCTTACCGGATAAAAAGTCTTTTTTATCAAACATAATATGTTAACAAATATATCGCGAATGGGTTGCCTAATGAAATATGGTCATGGCTATCCTTAATTAAAAATACTGTAATTCATTTTTTTTTTATATTTCACTCACTTGCTTACCAAACGAACTTAATAGGTACTAATCGAAAGTATAAAGCATAAGGAACATGCAAAAGTTAGGTTGCCTACTTTTTTTCGGTCCCTATACCGGGTTGCCATCAGGTATAAACAGGTGAGTCGATTTTAGTAATTTGTACTCATCTGCTTTCTCATTGAAACATATCGTCGTTGTCATTTTAATACCTCCTATGTGCACAATTGTTAGTTTGGAGTAAATTAGCAAAACAGTATCTGAACGCGCTTTTATAAAAAATCTGCAATATAAAAATTAAGGAAACTGTTGTGTACCATCCATAATAGTAATTTTTGGTATTTCTCATCAAAATTTAAATCATTTTCGTTATAATACATAAATTAAACATATTTTTCATAAACGATTGTCACATAGAAGCTATTAGATGTCAAAATATATTCACATAGAAGAAATTTTCACGGGAGCTTAAAAAAAAGTTTTCAAATTGAAGCTTTATTCAGAACTTATTTTTTTTACAGATCAAAAACTAAACAAAAAATCAAAAACTAAACAAAAATCAAAAACTCTTACATAACACAACTACTTCCTTTTGTCAGGCTTAAAATGAAGCGAATCATAAAAGGCCCGATGGGGTTCCTCAATTACTGCTTTCATCTCCTGGAGATGTTTATATTTCGATTCATTTATCGGGACAGGATTGTCATACAGGGCAGGAATATTCAATTTATTATCACCATGACATATCCTTCTTTGAGGGTGAATGCTGTATTCATCAGTATGGTGTATCTTAAATAGAATTGAGCCGTCTGGTTTGTATAGTAGTGCCCTTATGTCCACGACTTGTGGATCACCAGTTTTTCTGCCTGGTCTTATTGAAGGCAAATCTGTACATTTCTCGAAGTTTCGGAAAAATGTATAGTTCAATACTTTTACGTTGTAAGGATTTGAAGGTCTAGCCATTCGCATAAGTGCAATATAATCTGCAGGTGAATTGATAGGAGGTTTAAAATATTTTTCTAACGTAGCATGCACGCTGTCAGCCTCCATCATTGTATGGCCTTTCTCTAAATACAGTTGTTCAATAGTTATTGCCTTGCGTTTTGCTAGGTCACTCAGACTACTTGCTAGAACTTTATTTCTATTCTGGTAGTTACAACCATCAGAGATTAAAGTTACTTCTTTTACATTATCTGGGATATTGGAAATAAAGTCGACAATACAAGAAGAGAACTCATTACTTGTAACACCCCCGTTGCCTTCATGCCAGACATACAACGTTACATTTCCATTATTGAGCTCATACAATGTAAAATTGTGTACCTGTAGTTTTTGTTTGTAATACACTTGAGACGCCAACAGTAATGGACACAATAAGACGCTTTGGAGATCCATCGTCAAAACCAGTTTCTCCGGAGAGGCTGTTAACTTGGCAGCATTCTTCGCTTCCCTAGCTTCGTTTTTGTTCTTGATGTGCTTATCATACTCGTCTTGGCTTACAGTTCCTACTTTAAAACGACAGCACAAGCAGGTCCTATTTTTCCAAATAAAATAGCTTCTTCAACCACATCTGTTGGGCCCCTTTTACATATAACTTCATAAACTGACTTATCTACTTCAACTTCATTAGTGTGGCAGGTGGTCACTGGTGGTATTTCTATAAGTCCTACTTGATCAACAGACTGGTTAATAGCTAAATTATTATCACTGTTATCTAAATAGCTATTCAAAATATCAAAAAGTTCATTATCAGGACTAATTAAAATATCGCTCCTTTCAATACTAGCACCGCCATGTGGCTCTTTAACAATAGAAGTACCAGGATCATCACCAGAGTCTTTTACCATCATTACAATTTTCTTTCCCCGGGACATTGTATATTCCTGTAAAGAAAATACGTACCCTATAAACTTGCTTTTTTTTAATTATTTCAATAAATTATGTCGTATCTCAAATTTACTTATTATGTTATTTGTAAATATAGTTTTATAGATAGGTACATATTTTTTATTACAAACTATCCATGGCTTCTCCCACGCGCAATAAAACTTTTTTAATTAAAAATCCCAAAAACAGATGCTAAGTTCTGTAAAAATTATGCGCGGGCGAAGCTGTTGCTACTATCTATAAAAACACGTGCAAGTTCGAATGCAACGTTTTGCTAAAACTTCAAAGCAATAGGTGAAAAACTTTCGAAGATTTAAGATTTTGAACCAACGAATATTTACATTTTTGTTTATATAGAGAAAATCACATTCTGGCAATAAAACCTAATTTTCATTATTTTAACACGTAGATACATAATGTTAGGAGTCATTGTGTCAGATAAAAATATTTGATAAAACAGTGACATTACAGTCTTGACTTCTATATTCTAAAACAGAGCAAACGTTAGGTTATATTTACAAATATTAAATCCCTATCAAATTTCAATAGTAAACCACCAATCAAAGTTATTATAAATTGAAAGTATGACCTTACCTTAGTGTCACATAAATTAAAACTATATATACACAAGTTTTTCCAAATAAAATACGAAATAATATTTATTTAACAACACATTGCAATCCAGGATTGACTGTAGAGAACTATCTCCCATGTGACATAACTGTCTTGGCGGGAAACGACTGGTTGTAATTTAATTTCGCCTATGTGTCGCGGCGACACATAGGAGAAATTCAAAATCAGTTATTTGTGATCCTCACATAGGTGGTATTAAAGTTTTATTTCGTACAAGGATACGGGATGTTTTGCACATGGGAGGTATTTTTTATAGATGGAGATTGAAAAGGTCAACATAAGTGTGCTAAAATCCCAAATTTACCCATATTGTCACATAGGAGGTATTAAAATGACAACGACGATATATTAAAATAAAGATAATTTTATTGCGAACACCCTTGCGAAAAATCGGTCATGAATCACGGTTGCCAGGCTTTGAAATTTAAAAATTGGAGCAAGCGATGCGAGACAGGGAAGCATTGCGCGTACTATTCGGTGCGATAGAGGAGGACACAGCATAGCAGCTGTGTGTGACGCGACTTTCGGATGAAGGAGAGTGCGCATGCATGTATTTCTATTGTTTTATAATAAACTTTTTTTACATGACACTAATGTGTTAGTAGTAAAGGTTGATGCTCCCCGAGTCTCCGCATGCGCAGTAGGGTCGACCTTGAACGCCCAGGTGTGCTATTGTTATTTGGCCTTGATATGCGCAGGTGTTATTCCAAGGTCAAGGTCAAGAACTTGGCCTTGAACGCGAGCAGATGTTTCTTTGTTTGGTGGTGACCAGGTGGACGACGCTTATTTCAAGGTTACATTTGCTTGGTCTTGAACGCGAGCAGATGTTTCTTTGTTTGGTGATGACCAGGTGGACGACGCTTATTTCAAGGTTACATTTGTTTTGTATTTTTCGAGGTCGTCGGATGTATTCCCCCCACCCTAAATAAATACTTGACCTTGGATTATTTTCTTATAAATATGGCTCATTTCGAAAATAGCTTTCATTGTCACTCATACATCGTATGCGTTAACTGTTGCTTTGGCATATAAAGTATTGTGTTTGTGGTGTGTTCTACAAGTGTTTATTCAAGGTATTTGACAGTAATTGTTTTTATTGTATTTTAAATCATGAGCATTTCAAAGCAGACCATAGCCGAAATTAACAATATGATAAACCAAGATATTCAATTTCTGGGACGTAGAAAATTCTCTACATTAACGGTGGGCAAAATTTATATGATAAAAAAAATTAATTCTTTGACTTCACGTTTTGGAAAAGCCATTATCGTCACATTGTTTGATCCAACACATAAAGCAACATTTGAAACATTTTTACCATCACGCGTAGCTGAAATTCTGACAGAGGATACTATTGAAATGATGAATAACTCCGGTGATCAGTACACCTTAACTTATTTGGGGCAAAGCTCACATGTATTCTCTGGAGGTAATACTAGAGCGTTGTTAAATTTTGGTTGTTTGTAATATATTGTTGATTAGGCTATTTTAATGTTGATTTAAAATGTAATAAAATAGTTCTTGTTAAGTATATATCGAAAAACACACAGTCACACACAATCACATCTCCATTATTTTCTATTTAAGATGTGTGACTGCCCTACTGTCATTGAAAATCGAGATATGTACATTAATTGGTTATCATGTAAATTAAGAGAGCTGGCTGAAGAAATAGTACACTTTGCAAATTATGGTAAATCCGATGTGGGTTTTAGTGAAAGTCAGTATAGGAAGTATATGAAAGACGCCGTAAATTTCACGGCTGGAGCACATACTTGCGAGAAATACCTATATGGAACCATTGATCTGGACGAATTTTGCGCTGGAATGATAAATGAAGAATTGGGAAGCTACCTATTCGAAGTGCCTCATTTACCCGATGAATTAGCTACAAAATATGGTTTGGCTCCCGCAGATGATACCACTATTCTTGATGACCTTGGAAATAAAGCAGTCACCAATGAAGTTGATAGTAAAGCATTGGCTACTGTTAGCGATGACGAAATGGAGTGTGTTCAAGAAGATGAAGAAAATCTTTAATTCATTGTATAATATAATAACATGAGATGTTAAATAAATGATTATGTACCTAAATTATTGTTTAATTTTTTATAAATAGGCAACCTTCACAAAAATCACATCAGTTTAAGCTAAAAATGGGTCGTGTTAACAACACAATTGATAAATTTGGGCGCCAAAAATTTAATGACCAAAATCACATTGTTCTTGTTGGACAACCAGGAGTTGGATTTAGATTGACCGATGATGGTCAATATGATATACAAGGGAAATCTTTAACTAATGTAGCACCACCAAAGAATCCTGGGGATGCCGCTAATCAGGAATATGTTCTTGAACAAAGGCGTGAAATTATTAAAAAACTTAGTGAATTAGTGAATAATGATGTTTTGGAATATGTTAGAAAAGAACTTAATGAAATGAATAAAAAGCTTGCTGAAGAGGCGAATGAAGATTTTTTGCAATCTGTTACAAAAAGACTTAAGGATATCGATTCAAAATTGTTGAATCAAGAAAAAGCTATTCAGCGTATACGTATTACGCGCATGTAGATAAAGAAACAAGTCTATTCTGTGTATGGTGACCTCGATTTTACATGGGATATGAGAGTGGAGGGGTTTGAAGGTCACCTAACAGATACAAATAGAGGCACAAAACTTTCTTGTTTCAGTCTGCATTTCAGTACTTCCAGAATACTACATAGTAATTTATTTTCTCAAAATGCAGTCACCAAAAAGTGAACGTCAAATTGCAGTTGTTCGCCCATTCTCTGTAAACGGTCGTCAGATGTGTGCCAATTGCGAAAATTGGGAATTTATTAGTGGAATAATGGGTTTCTGTGAATGGTGTCAAAATGAGTACCATAAGAAACATGGGATGAAATCACCGCAACAAATATCTCGTGAAAATTCTAGTGAATCTCTGCAAAGTCTCGCTGTCTCAGTGGGAGGTTCATCAGAACATAATAATCACGATACGCCGGAATTCAGTCAAGAAGGGCAGCGCTGGACTTCTTCAAGCAATTTTGAAGATCTCGAAATAATTAACGAATCACCGCAAAGTCCTGTTTTCTTAGAAGGAGGAGGAGGAGGAGTAGGGGGAGGAGGTTCATCAGAACGTAATAATAGTGAGACCATGGAATTCGACCAAGAAGGGCAGCGCTGGTAATTCCGAAAAATAGAGACAATTTAGATATAGTGTAAAAGTTTCTTATGATAGTCATGTAATTTTAAATTTATGTGAAAAAGTGCGTTTTTCTAATGATAGTGTGTATGTATTATTTAAATCTTAATAAAAATCTTTTTGTACTAAATATGTTTATTATTCACCATACATTTGAATTAACAAATCGCTCTTGATATATATTATTTCTGTGGTTCCGTTCTAAAATCCTCGCTAGCATTACATCCATTTTTCCAATTCTCCTTTGAAAACGATATCTATCAAGTATTAGTTGCTGAAAATTACTTTGTCTGGCTTGTCTATATGCAAAACACCAAACAGACATACGGTGGATAATATTTCTTTCTTCGTCAAATCTTACTTGCTTCATGGTGTATTGTAAAATGAATTTTTATTAGTTATGTCATTTATATATAGGCTGAACATAAAGAGAGTGAATTAGTTTTACTTTAAAATGGGTCGTGTTAACAACACAATTGATAAATTTGGTCGACAGAAAACTCCTGTTTGTAACAACTTATCGCGAGGGTTGCCCGGAATCGGATTTAAACTTACTTCAGATGGACATTTTGATATAGAGGGAAAATTATTAAGGAATGTTGCCCAACCGATAAATGATAATGATGCTGCTACCAAAGAATATGTCCTTACGGAAGTTCATCAACTTGGTTCGCAGATAAATACCATACTTAGTAATGTGCTAGTACCGGTTTTTCAAAAAATGTTTGAAGATGATGAGACCAAAATTACGTACCTTAAGGAAAAAATGTATCAAATTCACTCACATGCTGCACGGTATACTACAACGAAGATAAAGGATCCAAAAAAACCAAAATGGAAACCAACCTAGATAAAGTTCTATTTAAAAACATAATTATACTGTTAAATTGAAAATAAAACGAATAATTATGAAAAGCAATATTTATTTTTATTACTTATAATGCATACATACGTAACGTAAAACCTATTTGATAATATTTATACAATATCTGATTTGTCTATCCAAGAATTAAATTGATTTGGAAAACCTAACCATTTTACAAACAATTGATCGTTTTGATTGTTCTTGCGTTTTCTAAGAATTTTCTCAACTAAATAAACACCAGGGCTAGCTGTCTTTTGCAGTTCTGCTTCGTAAAAACATCCTTTAATAGGTTGACCTTCCAATGATTGCAGCAAGTAGGTGGGTGGATTTGTAATATTAACTTTTGCTATTTCAAACAGTTCCGTGGACCAGGAAGGCGTATATCCTTTGTCAAATACACCTTTGTACTTGCTAATGCGAACAACGTCACCCAAATGAAATTTTTTTTTCTTCGGAGCAATTTTCAAATAGTCATATGCTTTAATAGGGGTATCCTCTTTTACACTGTTAGGCTTCATTCCAATGGTGCGGTGTTTAGTGTTATTATAGGTCTTCGTTATAGCTGGTAATATTTGTAACCATCTGTAAGAACCTCTAGCCGAGAATTCTTTATATAACTTATTTTTCAAAGTTCTTATAACTCGCTCAACAATTGCCGCTTTTTTCGTGCTATATGTGGAATAATGGTTTATATTATATTTTTTCATGAGGGCTTGAAAGGTGCTATTATAAAATTCCTTTCCTTGATCACTCTGTAAATTGTTTGGTGCATATGATGCTTCTTCAATGATGCTTTTCATGGCATTCGTAACTTCAACACCGGTCTTATTCTTAACTGCTTTGGTGTACACGAATTTGGAGTAACAATTTATACATACAACAATGTAACGGTATCCATCATTGTCAGTAGCATATTGCTGCATTTCCGCCAAATCAATTTGCCACAAATCTCGATATCCTTTTATGACTGTACGTCTTTTAACAAAATTTTTTCTTGCTGTCCTATGTAATTCATTTACGACTTTAATTTTTTCTCGGCTAGGATCCATATTATAAGGTTCCACGTCTTATCAGACACTGAGGATGGCAACTACGTGCAAAACTTAATATATTATTCCTTCTTCTCGAAGCTCTTCCATAATTGACATAATCTCATTATCATGTCCGGTATGTCCAGCTACTTTTGACCCCCACAATAATCGTAATCTATCCACTAACTCCTTAGGTTTATTCCAATAAACATATTGAGATGATTTCGACGATAGGCGCTTTTTTGCTGGTATTGGATTTTGTTGTCGCCTTTTTTTCTTCCTACACCACCACCACCACCCAGTTTAGTTCCCGTAATTAGCGGTTTTATGATTCGTAAATATTTTCTCCATCGGGTTTCTCTTAAACCACGTTTCTTGTCATAACCGTCGTATGCCGCATCGGTCAATTTCAAAATGGTTTGGTATTTTCGAAGTACATCTAGATTAATTTCGTCTTCATTACCTAGGAGTGGTGGATTTTTTAGAAAAATCAAATCGTAAAGATCAGCCGTTCCATCGAATTCAGCAATGTTTGTTTTGTTCTTGTATAACACCATCTTTCCGTTTGTTAGAAAACGAACCACTAAGTTGCCAATATATTTTGTTGATTTATTTTCTTTTTTACCAAAGCGTACACCATACACGGTATCATAATGAGATGACTCCAATTTTAATCCATTTAAATAATCTTGAATAGTTTTTGCGGCTGAACTGCTACCACTTGATGTGTGTGGTGATGTGTGAGATGATGTTATCGTTGAAGGGGAAGGGGTTTCGAACAGTGACCCACGATTTCCACGTTTCGGTGTAGGAATCGGTGTAGATGTTTCAAAATCCGCTTCTGTTGGATGTTCTTCAAACATTTTCGCCATTCCCACCGAGCTGCTGCTGCTGCTACTCCGACTTTGTGGTTTAGTCGTAGTACTTGATTTTTTAGTTACGTACTGCTGCTGCTGCTGCTGCTTTACGGCTTTAGATATAGATTCTAGTGGTTTAGAAACTGGTTCATAAAACTTTTCCAAATCATGTTCATTCTGCACTTTAGCTGCTTTAATTTGTTTAAATTTTTTTCTAACCGCATTTGTAGTTTCCAGTAGCTTTCGTTTTAATTCGATTTCTTTATTCATGATGCTTTCAAAGCACCGTTCAACGATGAAATGATTATCCAAGTTATTATTATAGGAATATATAACTATCGAATCCCTTGCGGTATCTGCCCGAATTTACATCACTATCCTTGTCAATAACTAAAAAACCATATTTATTATCCCAACATTTAGCACACATCTCTTGAAATTGTGTAAACGTCAGGTCGGGTGAAACGTGATCGGAAAATATATGTTTCATATTCATCTCATCTTGTTTAAACATAATAATGAAGTTGGCATTATCCCGGACGAGCTGCTTAGGAACACGAGAATACGTTTGCGCCAAGTAAAAGGCATCCACATTTTTGTGACGTCCCATGCTAAAATACGATCTTATAACGTCCTGTTTCTCACACATAACGTCATCAAAACTAAATATTGAATTAGGTTTAGCATCTGACGGTTCCACAATGTTATTTGCGTCGCTAAAAGCGTAGTAGCCAAGACCTTTGATTGGAGATAAAATTGTCTTTAAATATTCATATTTTGGTTGACAGAGCGACTTTGAGTAGATATAAACATTTTCGAAACGCAGTCCCGATGGGTGAGTAAGCAGCGAAATCATAACATTTGTTTTTCCACAGTTTGAAGGTCCTATTAATAATCCACGAATAGATGACGGTAGCAAAGGACCATGTCTTTTAAATAATTTTTGTTCTAGTCCAGAGCCGACCGTTACATCGAGATTATCGACGGGAAGTTTTTGTTTAAGATTGACGATACGCATCTTAACAAAATCTATATTTTATACTGAACTTTCACGTAAACTATCATTCAGATGTCGCTCGTCAGACGAAGTAGACGGTCTCGTTTATCAAGTAAGACTGGAAGCGGTATTGTTAATTCAGTAATTAATAGGCTACCGTTCGAGTTACACATTCCAGGCTATCAGTATTGCGGGCCCGGGACGAAAATAGTAAAACGTGTGGCAAGAGGAGATCAAGGAATTAATTCTTTGGATGTCGCATGCAAAAAACACGATTTAGCCTATTTGCGTAATAGTGAAAATTTAAGTGCTCGCCACCAAGCAGATCAGGAACTCGAGCAAAGCGCGTGGAAAAGAGTAAAATCTAAAGACTCTAGCGCTGGTGAAAAAGCTGCAGCTTGGTTGGTAACCAACATTATGAAAGCGAAACAACGTTTTGGTATGGGTGTATCATCATCAAAATCGAGAAAAGCATCCACTAGAGGTAAACGTCGCTTCCAGCGCCGCCGCCGCCACACTAAAGGAAATGGCGTCGGTAAACATAAGCGAGTACACAAAGTAGCTTTTGGATCATCTATTAGACGACCCGTTCGATCAGAATTGTTAAAAGCTGGTGGGAAAAAACTTATCGAGAAAAATATCATGAAAGCATCGAAAATAGCTGCAGTAGCTGCACGTAAATCCCTAAGAATAGCCGGTGGCAAACGAAAAATTCGCACGCCTAGAATCATTCCAATTCCGAAGACTGGGGGGATATTACCGTTAATACCAATATTTGCAGGACTATCCGCCTTAGGTTCATTAGCAGGTGGTGCAGCAGGCATCGTGCGTGCCGTAAAAGCAGTAAAAAAGTCGACTGCAGAAAAAATAGGTACCGGCTTACATCTAGGTTCAAGAGGAAATGGATTATATTTGAAACCATATCGCACAGGTTTGGGATTATTTATAAACAACAGCAAAAATAAGAAATCAAAAAACTAATAGAATCCCTACCTCAAAGACCACTATCCAATATTGATATAGAAAAGTACGCCTTAAAAATGAAAATACCACACTTTCGAGGCGTATATATGAGAGATTCATTACCTGTACGCGGTCCCAAACGTTATGAGGCCGCCATTATAAATTTGGATAGTATGTCGGGTGTAGGGACTCATTGGGTAGCATATAGAAAAAGCAATTCTGATGTAACATACTACGATAGTTTCGGTGATTTACCCCCACCTATGGAATTGGTACGATATCTGCAGATGGGTTCCGAAGCGACGAAGAAAATTTACTATACATACGACCGTCAACAAGAATTTGGAACAGTCTGGTGTGGACATTTGTGTTTGAAGTTTCTTTTACAATCATAAAAAAGTATGTCTTTGACACCCCAAATGGAACGTGACAACTACACCAAAATGTTGCTATCACTTAAAGCATATCGTGAAGTCGGAGGATTACAAAAAATGACAGCTGAACAGTTAGAAAATACGCCCAAAGAAGTGTTGATCGCATTAGCTCCAAATGAAATAGCACTAGTTTGGGATAGGTTACCTAATCACCTAAAAAGTGACGTCGATATATTGAAATATCAATACTGTTTCGAACATTATAATAGCAATAATTCAGATTCGGACGAGGGCGATGGACCGATACCAAAAAAAATATTTTGTTGTTATTGCAAAATTAACGATGTGAATATAAAGGCAGAAAACAGTTTAAAAACGTCCAAAGGAATAAAGCAACGCTTCAGCTTAAATCCATTTAACTGTTGCAAACAGCAATAAAATAGCTACACAAATAGTTTCGTGGTCAGTCATGTCTTACACATTCACTCTAACAGGACATTCAAGTGTCTTAAGTGCGGATTTTTACCCACCCATCGAGTTAAATACAACAAGCAAATATGGAGTTGCACTGCTGGGATTTTACACATATAATTCGATTTTTAATATCGACGAAAGCAATAATTCATTCAGCCATTTGAAAACAGCTATACCAAAGCATTTAAGGATTCCACCAGGAGCTTACGAAATTAATGAAATAGCAAAAGCCATGTACACCGCTTTAAAAGAGTCATGCAATGAAGTTGGTGCCGATTTATTTTCATTAACAGCCAATAATAATACGTTAAAATGTGAGCTAAAGTCAAAATATAGCATCGATTTCCGAGGTAGCAACAGTATCGGCAAAGTGCTCGGATTTGGCTCTGTGTTGCTGCAAGGTGGACAAAGACACGAATCAAGTACCATCGTGGACATAATGAAAGTGCGCATCGTACGTGTGGATTGTAATATAATTTCCGGAGCATACCTGAATTCTTTGGAAAGTCATACGTTATTTGAATTTGATATTGACGTCGAACCCGGTTACAAAATCTCTAAAGAACCGCAAAATAATATTTATATGCCGATAATGCCGGATGGTCGTCAGTTTATCGACAACATTACTCTACGCATCTTGGACGATAGCGGTGATTTGATCGATTTTCGAGGTGAGAAAATAATAGTTAAACTATAGTTGAAAAAAATCGTATAATGGGTTTTTGCTTTAACCGTCAACTGCATAAGCTGTCAACAATTCAAGATTCAGTTAAACGACATAAAAGTAAGCAGACAACACAGTCAAGGTTCATTCGCAAGTCAGACGGACGATCGAAAACACATCCGCACAGCAATCGCCAGCTCTCCGTGAAAGATTGCAAATTTCTACAATCGATCGGTTTGAAAGTGAGAAAAATTAGAAAATGATGGCCGCTAGCAGTGACAAAATCGAAGTTTTTACCGAACCCATTTTTGATAACTCCATTATTAGTTTTCAAGAACACACATATAAACCTCACGGTTCTCCAACATTCCGCAATTCCGATGAAATTCGTATACCTGTACACTTTCAAGATATCATTTTGGATATATCGGATAGTTACATTTACATCGAAGGAACATTTAAACCCAAAGATGTTAGTAAGAAATGTTATCTATCAAATAATGCCATCGCCTTTCTATTCGACGAATGTCGTTATGAAATGGGAGGGGAGCAAGTTGCCGTCGTTC
This sequence comes from Philopedon plagiatum, assembly GCA_963971165.1. Taxonomy (NCBI): domain Eukaryota; kingdom Metazoa; phylum Arthropoda; class Insecta; order Coleoptera; family Curculionidae; genus Philopedon; species Philopedon plagiatum. The sequence goes on along the minus strand of OZ020196.1, from coordinate 14,487,806 downwards.
GGAAACCCGGAATTACTACAACGATGAAAACTATGGTGTCATTGGGTGCCGCACAAAATAGAGCTCTCATGTCATGTGGATGGGGTCTAGACGAAGCAAATCAAGGTATACTAGATTCCACAAGTAACGTGTTCTCCGGCAAGCTTCCTCTAAAATATCTCATGGGTTTCGCAGAGGATTATTCAAAGGGTATTTTTAACGTCAAGCAAGAGTTGATTTTAATTATCGCCCGCACTTTCAACAATTGCTATATCGGCGAAGTAGATGCAGACATTTCAATTGAAAAAATTGAATGGAAAATTCGTCACATTATTCCAGACGATCGACAGAAGCTAAAGATATTATCACGCATGAATAAAGGTGGCAGTAACGCAAACGTTCCAATGGCTTACCGTAAATGGGATCTTTACGAGCTACCTTCTTTGAGAGAAACATCGTCAGACGTATGGGCCTTAAGAACTAGCACGAGTCTCGAAAAACCGAGATATTTGATTATCGGTTTTCAACCAACTAGCTCTTCCGACAACAGAGCAAAAGATAGCACACAATTTACAACGGCCGATATAAGTGATATTAGGCTCTATCTGAACTCTGCCGTATTTCCGTACGAAAGATGGAATTTAGATTTTTCAAAGAAACTGTATGCCGCAGCCTATTATAATTATGAGAATTTTCAAGCTAGCTACTACCAGCGAGAACTGAGCGATCCTATGATGAGTTTTGCCGACTATCTGCAAAATCCGTTATTCGTAATCGATTGCAGTCACCAACCAGAAGCCGTTAGGACGTCCACAGTGGACGTGAAATTGGAGTTCGAAACACGCAAAAGTAAATTTCCTAAAGACATTAAAGTGTACGCGTTAGTTATTCACGATGCATTTTTTAGCTACAATATACTTAATGGTTCTGTTACTAACAAATCAATACATTAGTTTGAAGTTGTGTAATTCTCCAAATTATGTACTTTACATATTTAAAATAAACTTATAAACGACACATTTGAGTTTTATTTTTACTACATACGACATATTTGAGGCTTATTTTAATACTTCAAAGGTGGGGCTTTGGTAAATAAGGTTATGAGGTGAAGAATAGAGAGAAATTTAGGAGAGGGGTGGGGAAAGAATGTATATAAGACGTGATTTAGAAAATGAGATTCACTCGAAGCCAAGATGTCATCAAGCTCGGATAATGGTTATTCCAGCGATGACGATCAGGCAATCGCACATAATGCGCAACATAGGGGTGTACGCAATACGCGTAGGTTTAGACCTAGGTATTGCATCTGGCACTGCTATGTAAAAGTTGGACCCCACCTCATCTATTGTATGCACTGCTACACAGGATTTAGGGGTCAGATAGGTGCTAGATTCATATCGTGCCATTTCACAGTGGGGGCACGATGTGAGCGTATGCAGAACTACTCGAGGTGTCGTCGGTGTCGGGAGAGACTGTTTACAGTCACTCACCGGAACTCATGCCTTATTTGCAATAGGACTTAAATTCCTATTACAAATAAGGACCCTCAAATAACAACCCTGCCTGCCCCCTGACAAAATCAGTCCTTTTCAGGACTACAGAATATTTGATCGTAGTTTGTAGTTAAACACTATGTTTCCTAAGGAAGATATTTCTCGAAGGAAAAATTGTGTTACTTTGGGTGAGAGATGCATTATGTGTTTAAATCATACATAGATAGCGAGAGAAAGAGCATTTGCAAGATTTAGCTTGTAGTTTTTATGTATGATAAGAACGCATATGCCTCTAGTTATTCAAAGTGACATAACTTTCTATCAAGAAACATATTTTAAAAAATAAATTCACTCTGGGTTGATACGCTCAAAAAGGTACATCAGAATTTTTGTCGTTTCACATAGAACGTTGGCAAACCTGCTCTTAAGTATGACAAAAACAGACGTATCCTTTCAGTGTAACAAAATATTTCGAACAAGAAATCTATTCTATAGGAAATATTTTGTTACTCTGAAAGGATATGTTAGAACCGTTTAGCCCCACTCTCACCCCCACTCTCACCCCCCACCATCCTAAATGCTTTTAAAAGCGGGAGCAGCCATCACAATTTTCATTTCTCAACCAGCCATGAAGTGGGACAGGCTGATGTTAAGGACGACAAGGGAGTCCAAAATAAGCGAGTTTTGGGAGGCTTGGCGTTTAAAAAACGCGAATAAGCCAACGGCGATCGTACAGCCGATTCCAAGACCGCCGCCACCACCGGAGCCGGCTCCAACAGAGCCGGTGGAAGTGGTGGAAGGACCCCAGATGCTGCTGGGTCCGGAAGAAAGGGAGGCTCTCTTACAAGAGCTCACGGAGCGCCGTCGGAGCCGTCGCAGCACGCGACTGGAGGCACGAAGACGGCGCGCCGCACCGCGATCGGTTCAGATCGCGAGAGGGGAACAACCACTCTAGGTTTCCCTCTCTAACCCAACCCACCGCGAAAACGGCCCTTTTCAGGGCCACAAAAGATTTGATCGTAGTTTAGATATTCTTAGTCACTTTGTGTTTGACACTGAATCGGTGAAAAATGCAAAGATGACCAAGGATGACAGTTTCAGGACGTTTAAAAATAGACGTTGACATTTTTGCATAACTCTTTTCGATAATTTACCTAGAAGTGTCTAAAACTTATTTTAAGTTAAAGGTCCAAAATCCGTTAAAATTGTTATTTTTCTAACTTAAAAATTGTATCCATTTAGTTATTTCCGAGACGTATATTTTTGGAACTAAAAATCGATATTTGTCGACCCACTAAGATTTTTATTTTTGTATATTTGTAACAAAAAAAGCAACCACATTAACCCTTATATAACAAAAATATTTTTATTTCGGATCAAAGCAATGACAACAAGCACATAACTTGTGGGTTTGCTCAGGTTTGCTTGGGTTTGGAACGTCACGACCTGGAGGTTTTTTTTTTAAGTCTCAAAGCCTGCGCAGTAGCTATTACCCCGCTAATTTTTTGGAATTTTTAAGAAATAACCTCAGAAATGGGTTAAGGGCAGTAAAAGAAACGTATTAGTCTTATTCAAGTTTTTCATAAAATGTCGGGAAATGCCTTAAAAAAAATTATGAAAATGCTAAAAAAATTGAAAATCTTTATTTCTTATTTTTTCGAAATTTAAAAAATGTCAAAAAACAGTTCAAATTAATCAAAATCTTTTGTGCTTTCCACTTTTGCCGTAGATGGTCGGGAAATGCCTTAAAAAAATTGATGAAAATGGTGAAAAATCAAAAATCTTTATTTTTCATTATTTTCAAATTTTAAAACTGCTAAAAATACTTTAAATCAATCCGCTATGCTACACTGGGGGTGGTAGGGGTGGGGGTGGGTTGTGGTGGGGGAAGCTGAGCTCTTTAAAAGCAGCTCGGCTCGACTGCTTACTTCATTACATTCGCTCATCTCAACATGGCATCATCAGATGATGATGGATACTTAAGCGATGATACTCCTAGGAATTTGGATAATTGGGCGAACTGCAAAGGTTGTGGAGTAGCTCTTGGTACTCTACAACATCAGAGTGCGTGCCTTATTTGTAATCGAGCCTGATTACAAATAAGATATCCCGTGAAAAACGGTCCTTTTCAGGGCCACAGAATGTTTCATCGTAGTTTTAGTTACCTAATGCCATAGTATATGTGGTGTTAGATAGAAAATTATATAAGTCCAGTTGGATCGAGTATAATTTTCCTTGCAAAATCCGTCCTTTTCAGGATGACAGGATATTTTGATCTTACTTGTATTTATCTAATGTCACGACATCTGTGACATTAGATAGAAATTATGTAAGTCCAGACGGATCGAGTATAAGTTTCTTTGTCGGTCACATTTCCAGAACACAATTACACCATTTTTGAGAACTAAAAGCAGTTTTCGACAGTGAAGTCCGACAGTATCATTTTTGGATGGAGGGCATTTGTATAATAAACTCTAGTTTGTTAGAGGTGAAAAGGTGGGGATGGAGTGGTGGAGGGGGTAGATTATCTCTATTTAAGCGGTTGCGAGCGAGTCACAGAATCACTTCATTTTTAAATCTGATAGTTACCAGATCTAAATATGAATCCTGAACGTCCATTAAGTCGTGGTTCGTCGATTTGGAGCGACGAGACGGTCGACATGAACGAAGTCGACGAACAAGTCTTTGATGACTTTGACGACATAGAGCAGGGCATATTGGATGCTATCGAGTGGGACGAGGATGATCTGCGACCACTCGAAGAACCTGAGTTCGATTGGGGAGTCGAACTGCCCAACGACGATGCAGAGTTGTCGGCTGACGAGATGGAGCCGGACTCCAGTACCGATTGGGTACCACCACCGCCGCCGGAAGATCATGACGGTCCGGCCGATTCATCCACTTGGTGGATCACGGACCATCAGGATGAAGATGGTCCAGCGGATTCCACCAACTGATCCCGGAACCATGCCCGCCCCGACCTACCCCGACAAAATCAGTCCTTTTCAGGACTACAAAATATTTGATCGTAGTTTGTAGTTGATTCATGTCACATCTCATGTAACATGATATTTCTCAAGAATTAATTTCTTTTGGAAAATATTGTGTTACTCTGTAAAGACATGTACGTTCTTACCGTACGTTAGAACTAGCTAAATTTCTAGTAAGTTCTCTACGAAAAGCTGAGAGTTTGGTCTATTATCTTACTTGTAGTAAAATTCACATTTTATTACAAATAAGATGCATGTTTTTAGGCATTGTAACGGGTAGCCTCTCTTCACAGACATAACACTTTATCGCATACTTAAGTTGTGTGCATCTAACGATTACACACCTAAAGTTACGGCCCTACATTTTCCGTCTATTCGTTTTTTCTATTTTGCATTTTTACACTATTTTTGTGTGTAACTTCCGTATACTTATTTTAGAAATAAAAAATATTGTTTCATTTAACTTTTTTTTATTATCATATATACAAAAACATTTTCTTTTACTTATATATATATATACATTACTATTACAAAAATAACTTAACTCTATATTTACAATAAAATTCTAAAACTACTTCTTATACGTTAAATTATTTATTGCTTCGAGTCTTTTAACGCACTTCTCTCTTGTCCTTTTATTTTCCTCCATTTTCACCCGCAGTTCATTCATTTGTCTTTCAAAGTCCACCTCATCACTATCACACTTTTTTAGTTCTCGTAGTAGTTTTTCCCTAGCACTATACGCCGCGGAGAAGACGCACTTTTGGCTCGCCGAAAACTCGTTCAACCAGTCCGGCTCTTCAGCAGTTGTTGTTGACTGCTGCGATTCCTCGTACGATCGCTTGCATCGCATCTTGACCGGTTTGCGGCCCTTCCCACGTCCTATTGTTGGTGATAGTGGTGCACCCGCGATCGGCGATTTTTCGTCAGCGTCGGCCACCAACACCATCGGAGGCATGGACTGCGGCGGCTCGGGCGTTGTCGAGTTTGGGCCTTCATTAATTATGACGACCGGTGACAGATCCTTCGGTGGTTGTGACGTCTCCAAAAAATCGGGGTATTGGACTGACACTGTTGGTCGCTTGAACACGAATTTCTTCTTCTTCTGTTCACCCTCCATAGCTGCATAAAATTGACTTTTATTGCTGCCGGCTGTCTTTGGCAATTTCAGCAGCTTTTCCAACTTCGTAGTAGGTTGCCGCCTCGCCTTCTTTACCACCACATCACTTATGATATTGATGCGCCCGCCGTCCTTCTCCGTCCAGTTGTTGACGTAATCAACCGCCGAAGCTACTTTTTTTTCACCCACATTCTCTTCACCCACATTCTCTTCTTCCACAAACGCAGTGTTTAGCACGTCGTCATTGTGCCACTCGTCAAACACACCCGGGGTCAGCAGGTCAATAACGTCCTGCCCCATCAACTCTGCTTGGATACTTCCATCCAAGTTAAACGCATTTAACAATGACTCACTACCGGAATTCATTTTTCTAACTAACTCACTGCACTAAACTGACAAATGTATTTACTTGGCGAACTGTTCTAGCGAACTATGAAATGCTCTGCCTAGCAAACCAAATTTATACTTATCACCCCACCATAAACTCCCCCACTCTATCTGACGGTTGATGCTTTGGAGGCCAAACAAGTTCATTCAACTTACCTTGCGTTCTACGGCTAAACAGCGATTCAAGGACATATTTTCAAGGTAATCGTGTGTCCTTACTTCTGTTATTGTTTGTGCTCTCAAGGTTATATGACCCAGACAACCCATATTTATAGACACTCTCTTTCCTTCGATGCCTATTATCAGAAACTATAATGTTGCCCGCAGATCAAGATAACAGTCGTCCAGCTGAGACTTTTTCAGGAGCACAAATAATAATTTCTGCTGTTTGCTATAATTGTAAAAGAGAAGTATATATTTGGACTGACTGCAATCTTACAGTTACATTGAATTGTTGAGAGTAAGGATTGTTAAGTGTCATTACTGTGGAACGCTGATGTGTCGACGAGGGCCGATTAGCAGATCTGATATGTTGAGAAGACAATGGATGCTACGAGAAGTTTATAAGCCAGACATTAATTAATTTTTATTTTTGTAACTTTATTACTATATTGTAAAATAAAACAACATATTATTGAAACAATTATCTATGTATTTTACTATCCTGCGTTATACAATTTCAACTATTGCTATTACTATAGTGGTTAATAAAACTACGTGACATTGGAGTTAATATTTTTTTATTTTTCTAAAACACAGGCTTTCCAACATTTTTCTAATTATAACTAATATTTTCGGGTAAAAAACTTTGCATAGCTTGTATTAACATATTTAGGTTATCTTCAGGGTTTGTTTCGTAAAACTTTATGTCTGGGTGCCCCCAAGGTAGAGTTTTTGTTGTTGATGGTATAATATAACGTTTATCGTCGTGGTGAGATAAAGCAACTTTATTAATTATTTCGGTATAAACGTCGTGTTTATAACTTCGAAAGGTTTTCATTTTTCGAAATATCTGACCACCACGTTCTACGATATTCCGATAATCTTCCAGGTGAAGCTGTTTTTCAATTACACGTTTTTTTATACCTTTCGCTTTTTTAATTTCGCTACTGATTGAGTTTATGTAATAAGCTTTGGCTCCGGTACCATAAAAACTTATTATTGGATCACCTGGAAATTCATCCTTCATTCTACCTACTACTGACTGACTTTTTTTTATGTTAAAAATATTTCCTTCGGTATAATTGGATGTATCGAATTTATCCGGATTTTCTGCAATTATACGATAAAAATTTTCGGTGTAAACTTTTAATATTAACGAATCTGTGTCGGTATACAGTAAAGAAGCATTTTTGCCAAATTTTGCTTTAATGAATGAGTAGAAAAAATCATAAATTACTGTTTTCGACATGTCCAGTATGGAAAATCCGATATAAATTGGTTTATTATAAGTTACCTTTAATCGATCCATATGAATGGCAACGAATTCTTTATTAAAAACCGTTGAACTTTTAAAATAAGGACGAGAAATTAATGCTCGTGCCCCAATTTTACTCCTGTCATTTTCCCATCGGGTAACTAGTTTTATATCATTACGATTCTCCACATTTTCCATGGTCTTGCCAAAAACAGCATTAATGATTAATTTAAAAGTGTCTTTACCAAACTTTGTTGTTGCCCTATTGCGCAAATCTGTATTTAAGTCGATATATGTCTTTAACCACGGGGATTGATTAAATTTTAAAATTCTGTGTGTTTGCATTACCATTAGGCCGTTATTGATTGCTTGTTTTAATGTTCGGTAATGAATGATATATTTCTTTTTATCGTTTAAATTCGGAATTAACTTTGAAAATTTTGCCGATTCCGTGGGTGGTACAATATTTTCAACTAAAAAGGGTAAGTCGGAATGGTCATCATATAGCGTATCCGGATAATGAACGTCAACTTCCAAAACGTATCCTTCTGGACCACTATCATCCACATCCATAATATTTAAATTTAAAATTTCATGCTCTGATAACCATCTAAAGCCGCCAAATGGTAATGCTTGCGACATACTATGACCGTACAGATTTGTTGCATCAAGATAAACAATGAAAGATGATGGTTCGTTAGGATCGTAGTTTGGTACATATATATTGTTGGCAGCGTGCATCCTTTCTGAACACTGACTTATACCGCCTCGAATACCTTTTTTGAAAAAATGAACCATGTCGATATCAGTCAATAGCTCTAACTCTACCTTAGAAATACGCAACATACAATCAAACGAATAACTTGGAAGGGTATGGTACTGTGCTGGATCCAGTTTATACGTTTCTAAACAAGTATCGCGAAACTGTTCAAAAACATCGGTTAATAATAAAACATCAGATTTCAAATATAAATCCGAATAGTCCCCCAAATTCTTACAATTAAATGTGTCCCACACCTTTTTAGCTCTGTCATAATCTTCATCGCTAATGTGCTCCTCTGACAAACTATCATAAAACTGATTTTTTGTGGGTAAAGTTGGATGGTTCATTTTCTCCATTGAATCGACAAAACTATAGGGAAAAACACCTTTTTTGCGCATTAAATTAAACTGCTCATTATCAGAAAAATATTTTCCTGTTTCCCTGAAACTACCCACAGCTAATCCATTACCCAAATTTTCCAGCGAAGTTGATAGAAATTTAAAACTATCGATGAACCGCAATTTCACATATTTTTTCTTTATTGCCCCACTTTTATTATCGACATAATCGTGAACGTAAATACTTTTCGTAAACGGAATATACTTTTCCTTGCTTTGAGCTAAAACATCGATCTTGTCTCCGTGACGACACAACTCTTTAATAAACATGTGGCAATCGTACCCGCTCAAGTTATGAAATATAATTGGAATAAAATTGGGTAACTTATAATTTAAATTGCAAATCGAATGAGCAGCACCAGGTCTGTTTTTCCCAGTTATGTGACAGTGGTCCTTTACTTTACAATTATTATTTTCAAAAGGTCGTTCACATATACCACATTTTGTGGCATTATTGAACTCCGCTATTTGGTCAGCCGTTAAAGTTTCCATTGCTCTTATATCTCTTAAGTATGTATTGTAAAGAGATCTTAAATCACTTTCAAGTCGCGAAACGAAAACCTGGGCTGCGTCGTTTCCCCGGTGGAGCTCAAATTTTGAAATCGAATCGTCAAAGGAGCACTTTATTAAATACGCAAAAGAATACGGTTCATGTTTGATGCTTTTGACTAAGTAAGAATTTGTGGGATTTGGTTCCACTGTATCCAGTGGTTTAAGCACCGATTCGAAATCCGCGTAAACAACAAACGGTACACGCATTTGCTTTTCTATGTTTTCAAATTTTAATATATTTTCACTTACACTCCTTCCAAATTTATCTATTTTTAAATTTAGTGATGGTGTTAATGAATATTTGTGGTTACAGTCATTTTTTTGGTGTAATATCAAAGATGATTGTGAACTAAAATATATCAAACAACCATCACAAAAATACATTTTATCTCTACGCGATGTAATTTGACTGGAACATAATTTCGATAAGTCTTTTATCCAACAATAATGACTTTTAGAACAACGCGGATCACAAATATGTTCATCATCATCTTTAATACTACAATCCTTTGTTATTAACAACAAGTTGACATGTCTGTTAAGTTTTCTACCCGAATACCTTAATGGACCGACAACTTCGTACTTTAACATATTATTTTCGAAAATTTTTTGCAAACCATAAACGTTAACTGAAATATTATTCATTTCTTCAAATTTTGATATATGACGCAACTTTACTGGAAAGTCTATACCTGTAAAATTCAGCACTCTTGAATAGTGTGGATAAGATCGAATCTGTGATGCCATTCTAGTGGTGGGGCACAAAGCAGACACGATTGACCACGCAAAACAACACTCATCTTGATTAATCACATTGATGATGGCTTTTTTCAATTCGATGAAACGGGGTAGCTTTATATATGAAGATCCACCAAAAGGTTTATATTCATTGACATTTACTTCCCGGTATAGAAGTTTTTCCAGAGCCCAACCTACGAAAACACAAAAAGATTGACATAAGTATTTATTTTATTTTTAGTCGTTAATTTATAACATACCTGAATCTTTTTCCTGAAACTCAGTCGATTGAGTCTTCATGGCTTCCACTAATGATTGATATATTTCTTCCAAATCGCTTCCTGAAGTAACAATTTCATTGCGTGTATTAAATGACTTGTCACTGTACATATTATCTTGTGTTGGTAACAGATACCGACCAACAACCATCATATTAACTTTCAAAGCACAACGCACTCTTACTAGGTCACTTACTACCTCTAACACTTTTGCTTTAATTTCATCAAAAAATAATGAATGTTCATTATCACTTGATATACGGTATGTGGCAATCCTATTTCTAAAAGCACTGGACACTAGCTCAACACCAGCTGATATTGGTGAACATGCATTACTTTTATGGTGTATTGTTCTTTGATGAGCTGCCATTCGATTTGCTGGTATGGTTATATTGCAGCAAGTGCAAGTACGCACCTCGGATGTTGATGCCCCATCGTCAACTTTTCGCTGTTTTCCACCATGCATATTTTCAAATCGTGCTACGCACGATTCTCGTTTATGTCGTAACATATTATAACTCCGAGTAAATGATTTACCACAATTTTCACACACGTACGCCATGACTTTCAAATTAACTTGCTTGAACCGTTTTACTCAACACAATGTTACTAAAATTTAACCCCCCCTACCCTCATTTATACCGATCCACATTTAGACCCCCCACTCGATCTTCATACCAAAACATGTTACACCCCAGTAATAACTCAAGGTAAACTAACATCACAAATGTAACCTTGAAATAAGCGTCATCCACCTGGTCATCACCAAACAAAGAAACATCTGCTCGCGTTCAAGGCCAAGCAAATGTAACCTTGAAATAAGCGTCGTACACCTGGTCATCACCAAACAAAGAAACATCTGCTCGCGTTCAAGGCCAAGCAAATGTAACCTTGAAATAAGCGTCGTACACCTGGTCATCACCAAACAAAGAAACAGCTGCTCGCATTCATTGAAAATATGCATCGCAAATGTAACCTTGAAATAAGCATCGTACACCTGGTCATCACCAAACAAAGAAACATCTGCTCGCGTTCAAGGCCAAGTTCTTGACCTTGACCTTGGAATAACACCTGCGCATATCAAGGTCAAATAACAATAGCACACCTGCGCGTTCAAGGTCGACCCTACTGCGCATGCGGAGACTCGGGGAGCATCAACCTTTACTACTTGTGTTCATCATTTGACATACATTTTACATACCCTAATTTTGTTCATATTAAAAATACAAATTTCATTTTTGGGTTGAAGCTTTAGTTGACAAAATCACATTTTTTGCCATAAAAAAACAATTGAATATTGATTGTGGTTTCTCCGGAGGTGAGTTTAAGTTTTTTATTTTAAATGGCAACCTACCAATTTTTTTATACCATTAGATACCTTTTTAAATTCCATTTTCGGTAATATATCATAAGTGGTAGTTTGCTCTCAAAATGGCGACACTGGAGTCATTTTTCCGTTTGAGTAGATCGCCATTTTTAAGTTCCTGGTTGTTATTTTCATGCTTTATACTTTCGATTAGTGTATTAAGTTCGTTTGGTAAGCAAGTGAGTGAAATATTAAACAAAAAATGAGTTACAGTATTTTTAATTAAGGATAGCCATGACCATATTTCATTAGGCAACTCATTCGCGATATATTTGTTAACATATTATGTTTGATGAAAAATACTTTTTATCCGGTAAGCAGATCGGTGAAGGGCGAGCTTACTTCGGATCTTAGACTATTACGTGTTTATATCGGTTAATTTCATATAAATCATATATACCTACCATAACCAGTAGAACTACTTACACACTACTTACCGTTTTTTCATAGAAAGTCGTCTATTTTTGCGACTTGTGGATGACCATAATCGTTTTCTGACACAAATTTTCGTTCTTTCTAGTCCGCCCCATGATAGCTATTTAAATACACCGAAAATCCAAATCACAATCACAGGCTAATCTTAATAATAAGACTGCTCCCGGTGTCGTACGATGCTTGCTGTGTTGCCAAAATGTGTTAACTGCCGAAAAACTACGCGATTTTCTCCAAAATTCATTAATTACGGAATTCCAAAGTTTTACAGAAAACTAAAGGTTTAATCAAAAATTCGATCTCCGCATAAATTATAGAGAAAATCGTGAACAATGAGGGAAAGTCTTTTAAAAAAATAAATATTACAAAATAACAAAAATTTTAAAAATAATTTTTTGATTTTTCTTTTTAAATGACTTTCCCTCATTTTGCTATAAAATTATAATATATTTCCAAAATTTCGTATCATTTCGTTGGTTAGTTTTGGTGCAATTCTTTGAAACAAATTAGTATGTTTCAGCTGGTGATGAATGCTCTTAAAACGCAGTCAATTCTAATGTATTTCGGACGGGGAACGTGCGTTCCCGGGCTGGTAAAATGATGCGTTTAGGTTTAAAATATTGGTTCCAACTCGTAGAAGGGGTGGGGGGATTTTAACCATGCTTATTTGATTTTGGCAATAAAGGTTTTTCTGCAAATATTTTGTTGTAATTTAATATTAGTAGATTAGTGTAATGAAAAAAAAAGAAAAAGTAGAAAACAAATAGAAGAAAACTCCAATAGGGTGTCAAAATTTTGTCTCTTTGGATAGTTACTGTGAAAAGAGTAAGTTTTTAAAAACAACTATGGTTTGATATCAGTTACTATCCAAAATGACACATATTTGACATCACTTTATTGAATTAAAATTCGGGTGTTTTTGGCTTTCCAGGCAGGAAACGGGACTTTTCGTCATGAACGTACTAGCCTAACATACGGGAACCATATTTCCCCGTCAACCATTAAGGACGGGAGACGGGTGATCACGCAAACCCTAAATATGCCCGTCTGTACAGCAAATCCGTGAAAATTATGCCCGTACTGAAAGGGTTTTAAATGAGTGAAAGGTATTCTTAGATAATTAGCGGATAAAATAAACTCGAAAACAATCACTAAATAAGAAAAATAGTGTGGAATAATGTCGGTTACATTATAATATTTGTCGGAAAAAATCAAGAAAAGTCGGTTTCTACCCCTTAAATACGCTCCTCGATGTGCCATTCGGTATTTATTTTAAAGTGTGATTATCCCTACAGAGTGACTCAAATGTACCGATGTCGAGAGCAAAAAAAGTTTTAAAAAAATCGAATTTTAATCGACGATTGCTCCTTCCTGTAAAGAATGAAAACCTAAAAAATATGGATAGCATGTATTTTGACGAGCTCTTTCCGATGACGTATATAGGACTTTAATTTAAATCATTTTGATCCCACAAAAAATTAAAAACTGGAAAATATTTGGATCAAAAATCGAAATTTCCAGTTTTTCCCAAATATAGCCTTTTTCCAGTGATTTTAGGTTTAGGTAAATGTATTGCAAAAAGAAAGTATTTGAGATTTTAAAGTTTCATTTATGAATCAGTTTTTCGATCCAACGTTTTGTTTTCGAGTTATTATGTAGCAAAGAGGGGTTTGCAAATGGCATTTTTCGACCTATAACAATTAAAAAGAATTACTTGCCATTTTTCGATCTTCGCCAGTTTCAATAGCTTTCTGAAGCTTCGAGTTTGACGTTTAATAACTCCAAAACGAAACATCCTGTATAACCGAAGCCAGTTGAACTATTCCTCTATTAACCAAGAAAATCCTTCTCTGACTGTTTCCGGGAAAAAGAAACCTGTTCGACATTAGGTTAAGCTTTACGTTAATATTTAGATTGACACTTATTTTTGCTAATCTCCTGAAGTCATTATTCATTAAGGACAAATGGCTGCTTTCTACCTAAATTGTAATAAATTATACCGAAAAGTAAACATTTTTTATAGCTAAATTATCCTAGTAATTTTCGTCAAAATAATTTTTTTTGGTTTGTAATGACTTCCTTAAACGATTTATCGAATAAAAAAAATATGTGCATATTCTTATCTCTTTATTGAATGATCCACAGTGTACCGACCTGCCATTTTGAATTTAACACTATTTGCACAAAATCCATCTAAATTTAAGGCACTAAGGCCGATTTCGAAGAAAGAGACCTTAATTTTAACTTGGAAACGCAGAAATACTTGTAACAATACACAAACCTCGACACAAACGAAATAAATAAAAAATATAACTTTAGAAAATAAAACTGCGGTCGTTGAAAACACTACAAACGTCTTACGCGTTTACCCTTAACGCTCGATGCTAAGTGATTAGAGTGGACGAATTGATGCCAAATATGGATTATTGAATTATTGAGTGATAGATACCAGTACAACAAATAGCTATCTTTCTTTCAACCGAAAACTAACTCGGTTCAGTGTACCCCCCTCTTGGTCCACTGATCCCACATTGACCATACAATGGTCAGTTGTTAGAGTACCTATGAAATATCGTTATTTCAAAATAATCTACAGAATGTAATTTTTTGGGGAATCCTTTTGATCCACTTAATGGGCTGGTTTAATCTTAGCGGATGTTTCCAGCCCTGGGTACGTGACTCGGTTTTTTCTTTTCCTTTCCTCTTCAGGCTGTCATTCTTTCTCTTCTCTTTTGTGTTCCTTCTCTCTTCTAACTATCCACCTCTTCAAACAAAAACAAATATGAAAATGGTGATGGCGCTCCCAGGGGTAAAAAATTCCGGAGGTAAACTACCCCTCCATTCGGATCTCCGGGCGAGGGGTGCTCATGGGGGCCCACCATCGAAGAATTCCAAGAGCATAGTAATCTTTGCCAACATCTGCGGGCTTAATTCCAATTTGGACTCTGTCCCCCACTATCTCCAATCATGCAAACCCCACATTCTTTTTCTGACCGAAACCCAAATCACCTCCTAATCCTCAACCAATCATCTCCTGTTTCCAGGCTATGAACTTCTGTCATCTTTTCGTCTTCATGGTGGGGTATGTGCCTACGTTCGCAGCAGTCTTTCTTGCACCAGACTCCCGAACCTGGAATCAGGCCAGTCCTATATTCTCTGGCTAAAACTCGCCCTTAAATCATCTACTAAATTTATCTGTTGCATCTATCGCTCCCCATCAGACAAATCCTACAATGAGTTATTTGACTTTCTCTCGGCAAAAATCGACCATCTCATCTCCGAATTTCCCTCCGCTGAAGTTATCGTCCTAGGCGACTTCAACGTCCATACCAAGGAATGGTTAGGATCCACAAAAACTGACCCAGAAGGCAGAGCAGCAGAAAACTTCGCAATCAGCAACTCGCTCACCAATTTGATCAGAGAACCAACATACTTTCCCCGCGTTTCTACCCATAATGCAAATCCACTAGATCTTTTTCTTACCCCCCATCCTGAGCCATACCTAACATCTGTATGTGCTTCCTGTGGCCGTTCAGATCATGGCCTCATTACCGTCTCTTGTCCCATACATCCCGAGTTTGCTGAAATCATGCCAGAACGCACGATCTGGCACTACAATTCTGCCGACTGGGATGGTCTTCGAAACTTCTTCTCTGCTTTCCCTTGGAACCCTGTTTGTTTTTCCACTCCCGATCCCTCCGAAATTTGCTCTCATATCACAGACATTATTCCAGCAGGTATTGAAGGTTTCATTCCACATACCCGCAAGAAACCTAAACGCCACCATCAAAAGCCATGGTTCTCCAAGGGCTGTGACAAAGCCAGGCTCAAAAAAGCCCAGGCCCACAAAAGGTATCTTCAAAACCTACACCCGAAAATCGTCAAATTTTCACCGGGGCCAGAAATCAATACAACCAAGCTATCTTAGAGTCCAAAAATGCTTTTGACAACCGCATAAAAGATAAAGCGCTTTCCTGTCCCAACGGCGGCAAATCTTTCTGGTCACTTGCCAAAAACATTAGTCAGAACTTCTGTAGAAGCACTTTTCCTCCCCGGACCTCTGACAACGAAGTTATCTCCACCTCTAAAGGGAAAGCAGAACTATTCGCCAAACAATTCGCTGCCAATTCCACCCTGATTCCTCCCCCCAATTTCGCTCTTCCAACCGCTAAGTCTGTACCCCACAAAATGCCCGATATAATACTTAAAGTCAAACAAGTTCAAAAAATTCTTCTATCCCTTGACACCAAAAAGTCCTCTGGTCTGGATGGCATACCAGCAATTGTTCTAAAAAAATGCGCTCCAGAACTTGCACCCATCTTAACTCGTCTTTTCCAGATCTCTTATGACAGTTGTGTCTTCCCAGATGGCTGGAAGACTGCTCGTGTGCAGCCTGTCCCGAAGAAAGGTTCCAAGTCCCTTCCATCCAATTATAGACCTTCTCTCTTCTCTCCATTGTCAGCAAAGTTATGGAGAAAGTAATCAACTTTCAAATTCTAAAATATCTAGAAAAGCACAAAATCATCCATGACAGTCAGTACGGATTTCGTCACCAAAGATCCACAGCTGATCTACTTAGCTTTGTCACACATAACTGGAACAAGTCTCTTGAATTTCATGGTGAATCTCAGATAGTTGCTCTCGATATTTCCAAGGCCTTTGACCAAGTATGGCATGCCGCACTCCTCAACAAAAAACTACCTTCTTACGGTCTTCCTACCAAACTATGTACCTGGATCGGCAGCTTCCTCTCTAATCGGCGCATATCTGTTGTGGTTGATGGTCACTCATCTAACTTCCATCCTATCAATGCTGGTGTCCCCCAGGGTTCAGTCCTGGCACGAACCATGTTTCTTCTTCACATTAATAACCTGCTCTCCTCAACTACTAATCCCATCCACAGTTATGCTGACGATAGTACTCTTCACTCTAATATTCATTTTTCCAGACAAGTTTCGAATCAGGAGTTGGATAATGGACGCAGATCTATGTACCTATCCCTTTCCCAAGAACTTCAATTAATCTTAGACTGGGGTGCCAAGAACCTTGTTCAGTTCAACGCCTCCAAAACCCAGTCTTGCTCCCTCTCACGCAAAAAATCAGGCAACGCTTACCCCATCCACATGAATGGCCAAGCCCTACAAAACAACGAAACATTCGATCTCGTTGGCGTCGCTTTCGAACATCATCTTAGCTGACACAAACACATTACTTCAGTAGCCACATCGACAGCTAAAAAGTTTGGTTTTCTCTTTAGAGCCAGAAAATACTTCTCCCCTTCCAACTTATACACTATCTATGTTTCCCAAATAAGACCTAACCTAGAGTACTGCTCCCACATCTGGGGAGCGGCATCACCTTCGACACTTAAGATCCTTAATTCTGTCCAAAAGAGTGCCATTCGACTTATCAATGATCCAGCCCTCACGAGAAAACTCCCTTCTCTCGCTCATCGCCGCGTTGTAGGGGATTTATCCCTTTTCTACCGCTACTTCCACGGATTTTGCTCTGAAGAACTAGCCGGTATTATTCCCCCCTTGAATGTCCCTAACAGAACAACAAGAGGCGCATTACGCATGCATCCCTTTACTGTCCGGCTACAAAAGCCTAGAACAGACCACTTCTCTTGCTCATTTATACCTAGGGTCTCCAGATTATGGAACAAATTGCCTGCAGATATTTCCCTTCCCGTCTCAACCTCCAATCCTTCAAATCCCGTGTCAATAGACTACATTTCCCTTCTCTTCAGACACCCACGGTACGTTAGTACCTAGGCTTGAAGTCTACGTGGGATGTCCCAGATAAAAAAAAATCCCTCGATTTTTGATGCGACAACACTTACTATTCTTTTGCAAGCAGACAAAATTCTCGTTTCATACCTACTTAAACTTTTTGGTATCTTGAAGTTTTTTGTCATCTTTGTTTGGATGATATTAGGCAACAAAATACTTAAAACCAGGTAGCGTGGCCTAAGTGGGTTAGGTTATTTTATTGATATTCAAAAAAGTGGCTTTGGAAACTTATAAAATAAATAAGAAAAACCGAAATGAGATTGAAATTTTATTTCCATGTATCGCGGAAACGAAGAGTTTCTGGACCTATGTTTTTCTTTCAGTCTTACGACTGTGGATCATATTATATTGCCTCATTGTTCCGTTTCCGTTTTCAAAATTACGCTATTTTTTGTAAATGAGTTTTGAACTCTGATAGTTTAAGAAAATAAAGCCAGAAAAATGATCTTAAGAAAACTTAAACCCGATCAAGCTTGCTCAAAGTCGCCTTTTTTGGGTTTGGTGGAGTTTGTTTAGGTTTGATCAGCTTTTTTCTGTCTTTGTCGACATTTTCTAATTTTTTCCAATTAATAACATAGTAAGTAAATCTTATCTCACAAGTTCTTACTTGCTAGCAGCAGAACATATTATTTACTAATACTATAGTGAATGAGCTTTATAAACGTATGCACTACAAGTTACAGCTACAACAGGGCTATAATTACTACTGATTGTTCATAAGTTCTAATATTCAGGAATCATGTCTCAGTTTTTCAAACTGCATTATAGATCACAAAAATAACAGTTATGTGTCTTGCAACGTAATATTAATTTAGTTAAACCTAACCTTTTATAAAAAATGGCTGCTCCTTATTACGATCCTAAATAGTCCAATATATTTTCTAATGAGTCATTATTCATAATGTATGTGTTGTTTCTTTTTAAACTAAGCGCTTTGTGTTGATTTAAAAAAATGTTGCAATAATTGTTTAAATTTATTGCAGTGACTGTAAAAACGGGACAACTGTGTTACAAATATCAACACACATAATATCAAAGTACAAAGATCTAAAAGTCATGGTTAAGCGGCTGGTGAAAAATATTTTGTTATAACAACGATTTAAATAATGTACTGTATCAGGGCCACGCATTGTCCACAATGCCGGTTCAAAAACAGTCTAAGCATATTACTAAAATCTGTTATAGAAGTTATTACTTTTTATACGAGCAAAACAATGGTTTTATCAAATTTTTGAACAATTGTTTCAAAAATCATTTTCTTACTCTTATTATGATCAATTGATCATCATCATCGTGATAGAAACTTGAAAACCTAGTATGTTCTTAGGGTTCTGGAAAACCGGAACCCATGATGAATAAGAAAAAGTTATAATTTGATTATTTTATGTTTTAACTCACACATTTTTTTTTTAATTTCAGGTAAGCTACATATAGACGACATCCTAATTTTACAACAACATTGGTAAGTGAGCTAGCGACATTGCTTTATATACGTATGTAGGTCAGAATATTAATGAAACTGATATTTAACAGTTTCTATGCGATATTGAAGAACCAACACAAAATAGCATATTGCGTAGGAAAAGCCTAACATTTCCGAACTACTGAGAATGGACTTTTCCTACGGTGCTTTGTCTCGTTTTAGAATATTCCTACACTGTAAAAAAAAATGATTAAATTTTAAATCAAATTCAACCCAATTTTGACTAAATCCAGGTCCACGCCAGATTGATTGAAAAAATTAACACTGCATATTGATTAAATCGAAGGATCTGTGATTAAATTTTCCTATTCAAAATTGATTAACCTAACAATTAATTCTGATTACATCTAAATCAATTTTTATTAAAATTTTCTTCCATAATGATTAAATTTCCATAATACTCTAGTCATTTTTTATTAAATCTTAAATCCAATGTGATTGATATGCAATCATCAGTAGCACCGCCCTTCCCCTCTCCGCCCTATAAAGTACCTGATTAAGGCGTCGATTTTATTTATTAAATGACAATACTATAATACATAAGAAAAGGGAACACATTAAAGAACAAACAGATGAAATTATATAAAAGATAGGTAATGCAAATTCCCAAAGCATGGGAATTGTTTGTCCCATATCATAAACAAAAATCCGGGGAGGTGAGGCGATGACCGGGATTTAGTCAAAATTGGGTTGAATTTGATTTAAAATTTAATAATTTTTTTTTACAGTGTAAAAGTTGAAAATAATTATATGAAGTAAAAACACGAAAATTATTATTTACTCATCTGTAAATAAATACATAAAACACTAATGAAGACCTGGCATGACAAATCTGTTCTTTGAAAATACATGGAAAATAACTTACATTGGTGCATGAGTTCCTCCAAGGGATTGGATTCAAGATCTGAGATTTTTGCGTATTTCTTTTGTTTTTGAAACATAATTTCACCAACATGACGTAACAACAAAGTTTTTAAAAGAATATTCGTAAAATTTTAGAACAGGTTGACCACTTCATTCGTTATAACCTCACATTGCACATTGCACTACCACAGAAGCCGTCATACCTACTGCCGATTAAATGGAATTTTTGCAGATTGCAGCGGGGTGGATGGATATCGGTACTCCCTTGTGATTAAAAGGTTGCGTACTGCGCATGTGTTGGCGGCTTGGTTTAGAAGTTTGAGTATTTTTTAGTCAGTAGGTGATTGATACTGATTATTGTGATTATTTTAACAAGGAAATATGATTTAAAATGTTTGTCTTTTTTATGCATTTGATCAGTATCGATTTAAAGTAATCGAGAATGAGTAATTTGTTTGAATCATAACGAAGATTATGAAACTGATTTAGAAAATAATTACAAATTAAATCAAAAAATTTAATCCGGCCAATAAAATCAGACATCTCTTGTGGTTAATCAACTGGATTTTTTACTGTGTAGTTTAGTTGCTGGAAATCGATATACCAGTGGCGTAGTCCCTTTAAACAAGCCTTTTTAATTAAATAATTATTGGATCAAAAAATAATTGGAAAAATTAAAACTATTTTTCATTCAATTCAATTCAATGATTGTGTGGATTTATTATTTATTACTTTATATGTACAGCGGCATTCATAAAGTTCACGTCATATTTTTAAGAAAATTTTGGGTATTTTTGATAAAAGTTCTTACACGCATAAAAGCGTTTTTAACGCTCTCATAGTTGAAATCAGATATACAAAATGTCAATAAAATAAAAATAATGTGATTCGTCTAAGCCAAATATATTTAAAACTAATGTTTTTGAAACAAAAACTTTCTTTGCAGGATGAATATTTTGGATAAAATTAAAGTAAAACATTGAAAAAACTCGGATTTGATCGGTTTTTGCGAAATTTACACCTAACTTTGTCATAAACTATTCACATCATGCCCATTTTCTAAAGCTTTTGATTTGGGTGGTTCCCGAAATTTTCATTTTGAATGTTGTTGTTATAATTAACTTTGACTATAAAGAATATAGACAAATTCTCGAATACACCGAAATGGGACCCAAAGCGGGTCTCCCTTGAAACAGTTGGATGGGTTTACTGGTTTATGGTTTAGGAATTTGTTTATTCACCATTATATATCTATATAGTTCATATATATATATTCATATCATCAAATGGTGGACAAACAAATTCTTAAGCCATAAACCCCCAAAATGTCTCAAGGGAGACCCGCTTTTTGGTCCATTTTTGTTAGACGCCATTGTTCGTCTGTGTATTATTTAGTCTATGCTATTAGTTATCTGAATCAAGTTGCGAACATCCCAGTTCGTCCTCTGATAGCACTACCATTACACTACAATCTAACAATATTCTACATTCGGCAACATCGGAGAGGCACTCGCAATGGTAAGAGATGCATGTTGATGAGACGGATTTTATTTCGATTCTGATTTGGTCAAAGCGAAAATCATGCAACGTTGCTAGGTCATTCTGCAGCACTGTTTTTATCATAAGAATGAATAATAATCCATAACACGCCTCTGATGCCCACTTTGCAAAAGATGATAGAGAAGGAAATATTTGCAGTCTCTGTCAGTTATGACTCTCGTGGATTTTTCTTGCTTCATTCTTACTTTATACATACTATTTTTCCGCCAATCGTTTAAATATCGAAAGGAAATTTTAAAACTGTTTAATTTCGACTATTTTACTCATATATTTTACACAGAAAAAATTACATATCAACGACCTGTTTGTTTTAATAAGTGAAAAAACATGTACCTTGCAGTTTTTTCGCCTCTACCTGAACCAATTATATTACAAATTCGAACAAACTACATAGTTTTTCAGCGGCACCAGGCGCGGCCCGTGAAATTTTAAAGTTGCCAAGTTCAGGTTTTTTAATAATGAGCCTACAAGAAATGTTTTGGTAAAGAAAAGAAATATTTTGTAGTTTGCAAAAAAAGTTGAATTTTTGAATTGACCCACCTGGGAAAAAAATTAACACGCTTAGGTATTTTATTTAATATTTTTTCTAAATAAATGTTACATCATTTTGTCGACAATTATTGTTAAATTTTAAGAGAAAACTATAACTACAACTTTCTACTAACACATTTTTTTCTCTTAAAATTTAAGAATTGTCGATAAAATGATGTAAAATTTGTTTAGAAAAAATAATAACTAAACTATCTAAGCGTGTTAATTTTTTCTCAGGTGAGTCAATTCAAAAATTCAACTTTTTTTCACAAATTTCAAAATATTTTTTTCTTTGGCGAAACCTTCCTAGTAGGCGCACTATTAAAAAACCTGAACTTGGCATGGGTCCCATAAGCAGCAACAGAGATATACAGCTTTAAAATTTCACTGGCCGCGCCTGAGCGGCACAGTGTTTTACCTTAAAATAAAATAATTACTGTTAGGTACCTACTTGTGAATTAAAAAAAGTCTTAATATGTAGAATGAGAATCAATAGTTCTCTAAATCACCTGAACATGCCTTATACAATAAGGACTAAACAAATAATGGTAAAACAAGC
This sequence comes from Philopedon plagiatum, assembly GCA_963971165.1. NCBI lineage: Eukaryota > Metazoa > Arthropoda > Insecta > Coleoptera > Curculionidae > Philopedon > Philopedon plagiatum. The sequence goes on along the minus strand of OZ020196.1, from coordinate 14,465,104 downwards.
TATTCTCCGGACTATATGCCCCTCCGAGCGCTGGATTACATACCAGAATTTTCCGTATTTTTGTTCCAACATAGTTAGATACTAATAAAATACTTGCAGCTTTAAAGATTTACTTTTTCGGAAGGAAGATATGTTCGTTTATATTGTACTGACGAGAACTAAAACGTTCGAAACCGGTCTGCAGGTATTGACATCCTAACTAAAGAAAAGTTTCCTTCTTCCTGGTAGTTTCTTGCATTCTGAACAAATATTTCATTATATAACTGTGTTGGAACAAAAATACGGCAAATTCTGGTATGTAATCCAGCGCTCAGAGGGGCATATAGTCCGGAGAATAGCTTGTTTTGCCATTATTTGTTTTTGTTTTACCATTATTTGTTTAGTCCTTATTATTAAAGCATTTTAATCATGGGTTATTCCAGGGACGTCTCTACCCTAGTTGGACATAAAATTAGGATCCAATTTAAAAATAAAATACAAATATTTATTTACTCACATTGTGTAATTTGAAAATGCGAAATACGAAAAGACTTCGGTTAAAGTAATATAACATGCAGGGGGTCTGAGAAGTCTTGGTATGGGCAAATATATTTTCTATTAATAAAGATAGCGACACCAACTTTTAATTGTATTTTATTGATTAATAAATCTAGTTTTTTTTATGTAATTTAACTTTTTCAACCCCGACGCTTGGGAGTTGAGGTCAAAAATTTTAAATGCCACCCTTTGCCGTGTGGTACCTCATTTTAAAGGTCTTTTCGAGAATGGCAGGTGTTACTTCTTGGCAAAGTTCCAAAATGGATTTTATTACTACCAAGAAGTTCATGGTGGTCATTTTGAACAACTTTTAACGTAATAAGTAAGGCAGGCACTGTTGATCTGTTACCAGAGGCGTCGATGTCGAAAATAAGTACGTACGTATAGGATATTTCACATTCAACCCTGATACCGTAAATAACTATTTCTCTAAATTCTTAAAATCTAAAATCTTTATATACTAAAGTTCATCCAATGGACTCCTATAGGTTTAGCTGTTATGTTATGACTCATGGTCATGGCACTAAGGACTCACACACTTGCGCACTGTACTCTGCTTTTTTTTTAAATCTATACAAGTTCAAAGGACTTGGTCGTCTTCAGCCTTCTAACTAGGTCCCTTTGACATTAATGTGTTGATGGAGTCAAGACTCGTGCTTGATGGCAAATTATTTAGTTTCACTTGCGACATACGGGATACCAAGATCGCGATGTGAGTCACTTTTACGTATGTACCACGGTGCATTAACCATGTTCCGTAGGACTTTATTTTCGAAGGTTTGGTTGCGTTTGATGTGCATGGATCTCCTTGGCACAGCCCCATAGCTAAGTGCCATAAACCCAGACTGGTTTTAAAATCTTATTATACTGCATGATTTTACAGTACACAGACAGCCGAGATTTTCGTCCCAAGAGCAAGTAGAACTCTGTATTTGATATGTTCCTTCCATCTTAGTTTCGCATCTTAGGTTATCCCCATTGACTTTTATATATAGACCCCTACAACTGACAGCGTGCGCAAACAAAAGTTAAGTTAGCAGGGTGAAATATTGTGTTTGTACGCACGGCCACCGGTCACATTTCTCAAGCCAGATCGGCGAAGGGCATGCGCACAACTCGCTTGTGGTCATCTGCTACACGTGTTGCATAACCAGCTGGAAAACACTCAGAGTCGGATCGACGCGTCCTGTCCATCAGAGATGACAAATTGGCAGTGCGCATGCCCATGACCGATCAGCTTTGTTTACATGCGCAAGCCCAGAAATTTGCCACTTTCGCGCTTATTGTTTGCGGATCCAGTAGTACAAATCAATGGTTGTCCCCCGGTATTTGGCAGAGTTTTCATAGGGAACCATTTATGTTGACTGGTTGATAATTGCCTATTCTTCTGTTGGTAAAGTTGACAAGAATAGATTTTTGCTCATTAAGCTTCTTTCAATCTGTGGTTCAATTGTAAATATGATTTCCATTGCATGATGACGAAATTTAGAGTGAGAGTGGCAACGTCATTTGGTTTTTCTTAAAAGGAGGAAAATGGTGCGTCAGATTCAAGTGTGTGGAAAAATAGATTCTATCCGTCCGGAACTGTCTTTATACAGGTTTGCTCGGAAGATCAAATCAGAGAATAAATGGACTCAAGAATAATTAAAGTAAAAAAGTTAAACAGGAAAAAAGGGGGAAAAGATCGACCGTGGCGAAAATAATAAACCAGGAACGTCCCAATATAAAGTTGAAAAAAACGGTGTCAAAAAAGAAGAAGAACAAATTCAATGTTAAAACTGTGGAACCAAACGCAATGTCGCAATTACTGACAGTTATATTTGCATTAATATTTTTTACTAATCACAGGGTTATCGTTACGCTCTATTTGCTTTTAGTATTAGGACTTACAAACCCTATTATGTTTTTATTTAACTTATTAATTCAAGATCATTTTCAATACTTTCACTGGCAACGAAACTGAACGTCGTCGATCAAGAAAAATAAATATAGGTGCAGTGCTAGGTCCGATTCTTGTAATATAAATATTTAAAAAGCCCTTAGGTAGAATTACTTAAATTGCAAGAACTTTCTCAGAACTATTACCATCTTCGTAAAATACGTAATAATTGGCTCGACGAGTGACCCGCATATAATTGTATATGTACCTAAGTAAGTTTCACTGAAAATGAATGGACCTCCCATTCGATCAGATAAAGAGCGAATATATCGTATTGCACGTGCACCCGCCGTTCCTCTCTTGCACTCACGCACACTCATACAGAAACACGAAAAGCACGGATTCTTTAGTACTTTAGCCGACAAGTTGGCCGTAGGAAAAATTGCGAAAGACTTTCACTTCTTCCGACAAGGTGTAATCAAACAAGGAGCGTAATCTGCTTAAAAAAGATCATCGTCATTATTTTTTAGTAATTGTGGAGTTTTTGCAGGAAACCAAAGTTAATTCGGTGAATGCTAGAACTATGTTGAAACTTAATATTCTCATATCCTTACGTACATATACTGTTTGTTACTCAATTACGCCTCAACGGGGCAACAGATTGCGACAAAACTTGGAATAAAGGAAGCTTTCGTCAGAGAAAAGAAAATACAGTAGGTTTTTTTAATGCGGGCCATAGGATTTTACATGGTAAAACTTCGGCAACATGTTAACCCCATATATGATATATTCATAATTTTTGTTGTTTTATTTGTGTGAAATATATGACAGCTATAAAATTAAAACTGGAAATAGATCAAATCTAAAGTCCTAAAAACAAGTCAAGTTGTTAATTGTACCAAAAAAATTCTGAAAACTACTTAAAAAATGCATTTTTGTTTTTGATAAAAAGCGCTTTTTAACCCCCCATATTTCCGTGTTTTTACCTGTGTTTACCAGATAAAGGTGACACTTAGACATTCCCTAACGTTTTTGACTTTATGGTCGCAACAAAAATATTTAAAAGATGTCCATTTACGCTGTTAACGAACGAATTCAAATGGTTTCAAACTGGTTTATAACTTTATAAAATGGTTTATAACTTTAAACAATCCCTTCTGTAAGTTGCCATTAAATTAGTATCTGTATGTACAGCTCATGGCATGTAACTCACCAACAATGATTGGTTGAAGTTTTAAGTACGCGTTAAAGGTTAGTTAAAAGCGATGAGATATCACGAAATTAAAAAAAAAGGATCGGCATTTTTAATTTACAACCTGTCAAACCTTTTGATAATGTCATTTACCAGTAAGTGTCAATAATACCTTAATACATGGATATATGCAGGAATCGACAAAACATTAAACTTTGTTGTATTATAAAATAAATCCAATATTTTAATACGAGTATTTTGCCTAGTTTTATCAACACAAACGATATCGTAGCTTGTATACAATGCCGTGAACTATCTTTGTTAAAGATTTCAGATATTTATTAAAACAAGGCCTAACACGGGGTTGAAGTTTTACCATGTAAAATCCTATTGCCCGCGTTAAAAAAAATACTGTAGGCTACTTTTTATCCCGAATGGATATGTTGGTCCTCCGGGATACACAATTAAATATTATTGTTCAGATTTACTAAGAAGGTTTAAGATTAAGTACTGGCGTAAATTAAGATCTAGTTGATCAGTTAGATTTTGACAGGTTTTTGTCCTGTCATTGTTAATAATTCGTCATGAAAAACTTATAATAATATAATTTAGCGATTTCCTTGGTTTCCAAAGTATTTTCATTCAGTTCTATTATTGTAGAAAGTACATACATACTAAAATTGCCCCTTTCTTTATAAATTTGCAAAACAATTCTGAAATAAATTCATAATATAAAACTTAACTGCCAGATTCTCCAACCCTAGTCCGCTCTAATTTGACAACCAAAAGTTTTAAACTGAAGTGAAAGAATAAGACAACTAAGCTTTATACTATAACTTTGTGTCTGAGCAAATTTATAAAGAAAAGGGCACTTTTAGCACGTACTTTCGGCAATAATAGAACTAAATTCATTCTAGCAACCCGATCCAATATGAGAATCATTTAGAAACCAAGCAAATCGCTGAAATATCAGAATAATTCATTAATAACGACTTATTAACAATGACAGGACAAAATCTTGTCAAAACATAGCTGATCAACTAGAAAATCTTAACTTAAACCAGTACTAAATCCTAAACCTTCTTGGCGAATCCGAACTTTTATGTCTTATTCTTACACTTGTCAGTTTCAAACTTTTACTTATTAAATTAGACCGATCTAGACACTTTGTTAGGGCACTTTTTTATGCTGGTCAAAAATAGAGATATTATCTTAAAATTCGATGTTTCACTTTTTACATTGGGTATATATTTTTTTAAATACGGCCCTTTATTTTTTTATTTTTTAGAAGCCTTTGCGGTCCTGAACAACTATATATATTTAATATAATATATTAATTAATATTTTATTCGTATTGTATTGTATTGTATTGTATTGTATATCGTATTCTACTCGTCAAACCCTTTCATTTGCTACCCATATCAAGGGGATTGTGAAGAAAACGGTAATCCGCCATCTTGTGGCGTCCGCCATATTGGGTTTAGAAGAACGTCACAAAGCTTATCGTATTCTACTCGTCAAACCCTTTCATTTGATACCCATGTCAAGGGGATTGTGAAGAAAAAGATAATCCGCCATCTTGTGGCGTCCGCCATATCGGGTTTAGAATGACGTCACATATCTTATCGTATTCTACTCGTCAAACCCTTTCATTTGATACCCATGTCAAGGTTGTTGTGAAAAGAAAACGTAATCCGCCATCTTGTGGCATCCGCCATATTGGGTTTAGAACGACGTTACATAGCTTATCGTATTCTACTCGTCAAACTCTTTTATTTGATACCCACATCACGGGGATTGTAAAGAAAAAGGTAATCCGCCATCTTGGGGCGTCCGCTATATTGGATTTAAAACAATATTAAATATTATTATACTATATTGCATTGTCGCTGTTCTAACTAAGCTCTAGCTTAATTAGAACTAGTCGAAATTTTGATTGCAATATTTGATCTAAACATACTAACAAACATACATACAAACTATCAGGTGAAGTTAAATAAAAGCTTGTAATTAGACCTGATGATGGTATGTAAAAATAAAATATCGAATTTTAAGACTAATAAAGTGATTGTCATGTTTTATTACTTTGAAAATTGGGCATAAAGAAATAATACCGAAAATCTGAATTTTCGGATATCACCGATATTAGTCGACATACATACATATGAAGGTACTTTTAATTTCTTAATGGCTTATAAATAATTCAACATGCAATTACGCAACTTTGTCCCAATTTAATCAGTTTTTCTATCATTTATGGCAACCGAGCCAATGCTAACTTATCGAATTGGCAATACCCTGTATAGTATATAATATATTTTTCGCCCGGTAGGTAACCCATTTCACAAAAATACATTCTACTGAATGAAAATGAAATGAAAATTTCAAAACCATATATGACGAAAGGACAACATATTAGTACCATATTCAATTATTACCATCTGTGACATACTGTATTTATTACTTCTTTGTTTTTGACACACCTTCATAATCAATTTCGAAAACGTTTCGTTGGAATTTAAATAACCCATAATTAAATAATTTCTCTTAGTTACTTATAATCAGAGTTCATTGTCTTTTATACAACTTAAGCCGACATGCCCACATATTAAGGAGCATACAAATATTTTTTTTTACAATTTTCTATTATCGTGTCAACTTTTGATTGTCATTTTTAATGTTGAAACAATTTTGTTTAGCGGTTTCAAAGCAGTAAGTCGGTCAAAATTTTTGCAAATATTGCGAAATGGGAGTGTTCTATGGACAGCTAGCTACTGATTTTTTGTGATTTTAAACTACAGCGGACATTTTGGATATTAAATGATTTACTTTACAAAATAAACAAATATACCGCTTTTGTTTTGAAAATAATTGTAAACTGCCATTCATTGGCCACAATTTGCTTCAAAAAACTTGTTTAGATCTGGTCGACAACTTCATAAATATGTTTTCCCCCGCACTGTTTTATTTTATATTGAAACCAGCTTCCGCCCGCGACTTTGTCCGCGGTATAAAAATTTTACTCCATTACACAATTTCGAACCCTCATTACACCCACTTAGGGGTTGATTTATTAAAGACTGTAAAACACATGTTTAAACATTTACGTTCAGGTTCACTAAGAAGATTTAAGATTTAGTACTGGTTTAAATTAAGATATTCTAGTTGATCAGTTATATTTTGACCGGTTTTCGTTCTGTCATTGTTACTAAGTCGTCATTAAAAACTTATCAATTATTCTGCTATTTCAGCGATTTGCTTGGCTTCTTAAAGATTTTCATCTTGGAACAGGTTGCAAGAACGAATTTAGTTCTATTATTGTTGAAAGTACGTACTAAAATTAATTGCCCTTTTGTTTTATAAATTTGCGAAATAACTCAGAAACAAATTCATAGTATAAAACTTAGTTGTCTTATTGTTACACTTGTCAGTTTAAAACTTTTAGACCGGACTAGCGTCGGAGAATCTGGCCGTTATTTTTTAGAGTACTTCTGTGAAGTTTCGAGTTAATAGGACCATCTAATACTTTTTCTCCATATAAAGTTTGCACCCCTGTTTCGCCCCCTTAGGGGTTAAAGACCCCTTCCTTATTAGGTGCCTACGTTATATAAGAAACCTTTGTGCAAAATATCAAGTTCCTCGACCCAGCGCAGCGGTGTGAGCTGTGCGTTGATATGTCAGTCAATCAGTCAGTCAGTTTCTTCTTATACATATAATATACAGTGCGAACGTAAAGGTTGGAATAAATTCTTTTAAAATGCAGGCATTTTTTTCTTAGAAAAACGCTCGGACACCTCAAGTTTTGGTTTTAGGTGCGCATTGTTTAAACTAAATTTGATGTATACAGGGTGGCCCAAAAAGGAGATATGTCACACTTATTTTTTTTTAATAGAAACCTCGTTTTTATTTCATTTTTAAAGTCTGCGTAAAATTTTAATCATATTTCATGTGTCATACCCTACATCTAAATTGGACCGTTTTTGAAAAAATGCAGTTTTTTTTTATACTCGCCCGGCGCGTGAATATCCAGGCGCGGCCCGTGAGTTTTTTTACAGGTGGGTCAAGACTTTGTGGGCAACTAGTGATATCAACGGAACAAGCAAAATACACTTGTTTAATCAAGAAAGGTTTTTTTAATAATGTGCCTAGTTTTGCAAGAAATTATTTACCTACAAATAAACATCGCAGAAAAAACATGAAATAGGTAGTTACTACTACGGAACATATAACACTATGTTCGGTGGTTACAACAGTACCTTTGAAACAGTCACATGAAACCTTAGATTACCAAAATTTACAAAGCATTTATTACATTCTCTACATGAATAATTACCAGAACCAGATGGATATCTAGTTATTGGTGCAATTATATTCAGTTTATCTTAAACATATATTATTATTTACGATAGAAACACTAGTTATTGCATAATAGAAACGCGAGCTCGCAAGTTAGGGGCTTTACAGAAATCCAATTTACATTTCCCATAATATGCCATTTTAGATTCTCATTTTCAACACTTCTTGTGGATGAACGACTCTCTAACAGAACAGTACTACCACATACACAAATGAAAGTATTTTACAAATAATACAAAACACCAAAGCAAAACTAAACAGTATTTTTGGTAACTCTATACTAAAGTTTTTGCACAATTTAAAATACAAATTTTGTGGTTATTTAATTTTGACACATCGACAAGAAAGGAAAACACAACCTAGAGCGTATGCCGTATGTCGTATGTCTTAATTACTGTAGGTTTTAATGTTTGATTGGCACAGTTACAATTATTATTATTATTAGTAATTGCTAATTGCCTAAATATCTTAAAATAAAATTAAGTAAGCTTATATTAAATGTATAAATGTATCGCGAATATTGTTCTAATAATAAATTGGTCAGATTTCAAATTAGCGAGCCAGAATTTGCGACAACCGGCGTAGCGGCGTTGACGGCCACGCGCTCCCCGAAACGATATTATTGGTGGGCCGTCGACAAATTGTGTCTCTTTTAACTTCCTAAAGCGCGTATGGTTGTTTCTCTCTTAGCTTTAATGCATTTTATATAGTCCATATACACCTATGAGGTCAATTTAAAATACGGCGAGTCCGGAGCAAGCCTGGCTTGATTCTTTCTTGGGGAGTTTTCGCATGGAACTTGCACTTTTTCGAAAGGAAAGATAAGATTGTTTTGGTTTTAAAAAATAAATTATTAAGTAGTCATTGGAAATAAATTTAGGTGGGTCATTGGCCAAATGACCTTATGAACGAGCCGCGCCTGTGAATATGTAAATACTGTTTTTCCTGGGCGATGCGAAGGATTGGTCTACGGGGTCTAATACAATGGCCGGCCAAATCCCCCGATTTAACCCCGCTAGATTATTTTCTGTGGGGCTACCTCAAATCCAAAGTGTACGTCAATAGACTAAATAATATTGACGACCTGAAAAACCGAATAAGGCAAGAAATTAGAATAATAGGACCTCAGCTAGTTCAGGATGTTCTGCAAGAATTCGAAGATCGTCTCGGGTAATGCCAGGACGTTGGTGGAGGTCAATTCCAACATTTGTTGAAATAATTTTTGCCGCAAGTTTGCCATGTATTATTTTTCAAGGTAAACTCTTTTTTTCAAAAACTGTTCAATTTAGATATAGGGTATGATACACAAAATATGATTGAAATTTTACGTAGATTTCAAAAATGAAATACAAAAGATTTTTCTATTTAAAAAATTAAATGTGCCATGATATCTTCTTTTTGGGTCACCCTGTATAAATCAAGTTTAGTTTAAACAATGTGCACCTAAAATCAAAACTTGATGTGTCCGAGCGTTTTTCGAAGAGAAAATTTCTGAATTTTAAACGAATTTATTCCAACCTTTACGTTCTCACTGTATATAGATAACAATTGTTACCTTAGGGCTGTAATACAGATATAACAAAAAATACAGCTTTTAGGCTAACTTACAAGAGGATTGCGGACACTAAGAGGATTTATTCGGGATGTAAGCTAGTAAGTACTAAAGGGCCGGGTTTACATAACTTTTTTATTTTTAATTGTGAATTCTTATTTCTTAAACTGTATTTTTTATTTATTTTTTTCTTATGTAAAGTTTAATAATTCAATTAATAATTCCAGCCAATTGTTGCCAAATGGAGATGTAATTTGGCGAAATTCGAATAAAGATGTTTAGCGTAGTTTGTTTTCTTTTCCTTTGGAATTCTGATGTCATTCTTTCAAATCGATAAAATTGAAACCCGTAACTGGAAAAACGGGATCTTATTCCTTACTCCTGCTTTCGATACAGAACTCCTAACCCTCATAACCTAAGAGCCAAAACGTAGACCCAAATTGCGCAACACCTGATTAAACTATATCGAATTACGATACGATATTACCACACTGATTTGTAAAGCTTTCCCCAATTACCGCTTAACTGTAAGAAAATACGATGCAGTAATTCTGGGGTCCATTGTATGTAAGATTAAAGAAAATTGGTAGTACTTTATAATTTGGTTTCGATTTCATCTCGCTTTGTTATTTTGCGGTATTGTGTTGAAATACATACCCATCCCAGTCAGTGCCCACACCCACTGCAATAAGTGTACCGGACATTGATCTTCGTAGGGGAATCTCGTTGAGAATGGCGTGATGTAATTCTATTAATAAACATTAATAACCGCTTTTTTTAACATTTGGCAGATTGACAAGTGACATCGATCAGCTACATTGAGATGAAATTATCTCTATTAGTTTTTAGTGTATATTTATTTTTTGTACATATTAGACAATACACTACCCAACGTTTAAAATGGGTATTTTAAAGTTTTTGTGTAGTACTAAACCTAAGCTTTCTATTGTGTTTTTATTTTTGTTTCTGTCTTACATCGTAAGAAAGCTACGATGATTTTTGTGATTCTGATTGCTAAACACAAATTGCACACGTACCAAAATTAAAAATTATGAAAGAAATTAAAATCATCATGGTGACAATAATGATCTTAGCCTCAGTTTTACAATTTAGAAAAATGTCATATTATGAAAAAGTTCAAACTCCGGCAAAGGGTTTATGAGTCTATAATAGTTAGTTATCTTTTGGCGTGTCAAAATGACATCAATATAGACATCATTTTCAGTGTCAGAATGACTTATTTTTCGAACTATGCACAATAATGATTTTACTATATTCCTAGGATTCATTAAAAAAAAATGAATCTTTATAAATAAACAGTTTCTTAGTAACTTGGACGGATCATAGAAACGGCAGCCTCCTTGAATTTCAATTGGAAGTAATTACTACCCAGGGGTTCTAAATACAATCCATAAATAATCTAATAAAATTTTGTGTGATACTCGAATCATAAACAATCATTATGGCACGTGCCGTGTTATCACGTTACATTCACGGCTGATACCATAATGATCATTATGCTCCTTATAACATAATACTATATTATTATGCAACGATTAGGTATTAATGGCCATTACATGAGAATTGCATACACTATTTTTTCTACAACCATTTATTAATAAATATTAAACTGAACGCATTTATTTAATTTAGCATGAGTTAAAATAATTAAATTTTCACTATCACTAATACCCACGCTAATACCATAATCAGACATAATATCTAACTTAAGTCTTAAAAGTTTTAATGAAAATGACAAATTTAGTAAAAGAACTGCCACAATCAAATCATTCGTATTAAAAAGAGGCCAATTTATTAAAAATGATGGGTTTCAAATTGGCTAATAACGCGGGTTCATAATGGAAATTTGTATCATAATGAACATTATAATGAAACACATCGAAGACAGTTAATTATACATATTAGAGTACGGGACTAGAAAAATGACAATAATGATATACAGTTCCGCCATAAAGTTGGTTACATATGGGAAAAAATGTATTATTGATATGTTTAAAAAGAACTCTATTGGGGGTTCGTTTCTACTTGTCCGACAACTAAAAAAAGCTATTTTAACACATATCATGTTATCACCGATTTGGCGGTAATTTAAAAGAAAGTTGACGGTGGTACCGAAAAATGGATCAAATTGACAAGATAGCGAAAAATTGTATTAAGAAAAATTGTTCAGAATGCAGCGAGGATCCAATACGCGAATTGAACCATATCTGAGAAAAAAATTAAAAATGCAAATTTTTACCCGTACCATCGCGCATCGCTATGAAAAATCATAAATAATTGTTTTACTTGAAAATAACTTTATTTAACTAAATTACATAGGTTTGTGTCGGAACTAATCAAATATTTATGAAACAGACACTTGCAGACACACTGCAGGAAATAAATTTAAAAAAATACAGTCTGGTCGTATCGCCATCTGTGGTCATGACCTGTATATTGATGCACATGAGCTTATCCAACATTTTCGGTCCGCTAATAAAATTTAGATGAACTAATAATTACCATTCAAACCTAATAATACAGTAGTTTCCATAATTAAAGTTAATATTTGTTGGTAAAAATGATTTATGATTTTCATAGCGATGGTACGGTTAAAAATTTGTTTTTTTCTCAAAATATGGTATCGAGGATCCTCGGTGTATTCTGAACAATTTTTCTTAATAAAATTGTTGGATATCTTCTCAATTTGACCCATTTTTCGGTACCACCGTCAACTTTGTTTTAAATTCCCGCCAAACCGGTGATCTGACATGTGTTAAAATAGATTTTTTAGTTGTCGGACATGCACAAACAACCTCCAATAGAGTTTTTTGAAATATCGATAATAAAAAAATTTCCCATATGTAGCCAACTTTATGGCGGTCACTGTATATTAATTATCCATCACCTTGCTAGATGACTAAAATTGCTTAAGGAATTTGGGTGAAACTAAGAAAAATGCCTCATGTAGCTTGAAAACTAAAGAGTTGCTTAGACTGTGATCAGTGATAAGGTGCCAAGTTCCTAAAAAAGCTGTTACATTACACCTGAGTTTCCACTACATGGAAAGATACATACATATCAGTAGGTAAAATTATAGATTTGAGTTTAAATGTTTTGTTTTTGTTGTTGATTTACATAATTCGACGTGTCTTTAGTTGGGTAGTAACTGATTATTATGTAAAAATAGTTCCTTATTTTAAACAGGTACCAGCAAGTATACCTAATCATAAGGGAAAAGGCCTATCCGTATGGGAAATTAAAAATATTTTTTTAAACCCCTAATTTACAATACTAGGACAAATTTTTCTAATTTTAGTGTACTGTATTCCAGTGGCAATTGTATTACAGTAGTTTATGACTTGTTGAAAAATCAAGGATACAAACCATCGACATGCAAGGGGAGACAACAGCTAGCTCTTTGTTTGTTTCATATATTGTGCGTGTGTAGGTCAAAGACCAACCTCTATAATTCCATCTCGACGCGCTGCCGTAATAGCTTTCCTGTATTCTGTATTCCACCAAGCAAACCTCTGAAAAGACAATTCCCGATAAAAAGATTCCATATTTCCACACAGGCACTGACGCATCATTCCGCAAAAGTTTATGGATAAAGTTCTGTCAGGAAAAAAACAAAAATCACCTAAATCACTACACACATATATTCGGACCTGCCTGGAAAGTACAAACAAAATTACGCCTTTGAGATTTCTCAATCGACGTCCCGTGAAGTGACGTTGCCAGAATCACCCTATATTTCGGCACCATGCGATGAAAATAAGTAACTAAAAATTTATTATCACGAAAAATAATGGAATATTTTATTAATCCTTAGTCATCTCTGTGGTATTTATGATTACAGATAAGTATTAACATTATATAAGCATAGACCTTACATTCATCGGCTCGCATAGGATAGGTAAGATATTTTGAATCTGGTAAAAATGTTGTCTGAAGGGTAAGGGCTCCGAAATCGCAATAGCAGGCGCCCAGGTCAGAATCAAAAATAGTCATTTTTATTTTATTTTATTTTTCATTTTAGTCTGCTTGTACAATGGTGCACTTATGGTGTATGGCATTGTACTCGTATACTATTAACATAAAATTATGCAACATAATACATAATATTATTGCAGTGTTGGGACCTTTAAATACGAGCTTTGGAAAATTTCGAAGATTTCACAATAATCCAGAAATACCCACATCTACACATTATGTTGTTTAAATTATATCGTTTAAATCTAATATATAGGTAGATCTAGTCGTAGACCTATCAACTTATCTTAAGTCTTCGCGTAAGTCCATCTAAAGAGCTTAAAACGCTGAAATTTTGTAATATATTGTTAATTTAAAAATATAAATTGGTGTCAAACAGGTGACACCTAAACCGTGAAAAATGTCGTCGAAACATAAATATAGGTCCGTTACTTTTTGTGTAGTCGGATCTGTGATGTTCCGTTAAAATAGATAGACATCTGTATACTGATAGCCCACCATAAAACATAGTTATAATTGCTTATTTTATAAGTATTATTATAACATAGAATACATGGATATGTACACGAAAAAATGGGACGAATCGAGGTTTTCACCAAAATATCAAAATTTTTAGAATAGGGAATATGCATATAACCCAAATAAATCTGAAATATCTTTTTTTATATTCCCTACATAAATTAAATATTTGTGGTGATGGTTTTTATCAATTTATTTTGGCCTTTATTAACAAAGAAAAGGATTTTCTACTGCAAATTTTCGCGCGAATTTCGAAACTTGTAAAACGTGATCCCATTGGCTGTGACGTCACAAGTGTTATAATAAGTACACGGCGAACTCCAGTATTGTAGGGTCATCGAAAAATCAATAAAAATGGCATTTAATGCGTAACTTATTAAATGAAATATCCCTGCGCTTAAAGTAGAAGGTTCCTAAAGTCGTATTCATATTGTATGTTTCAAGCCGAAATCGATCCAGGAACCTTCCAATCTTGCAACAAAAACTGGCATTTTTGCGAAATTTTGACACATCATATTTTAATCATTTCCACGTAAAGAAACTGCAATTGTTTGTTTTCGGCAAAGGTCGAAAATTCGAAAATTTAAAAGTTTCAAATTTTGCATGTCCCCGATACAAATAAACCTATTTATTTTATGACTTAAGCGAAAAAATAAGCGAATTAAATTAGTGGGAGGTATTCTTAGATATTTAACGGATAAAGTAAACCTAAAAGGAATCACGAAAAAGGAAAAATAGTGTAGAATTGTGTCGGTTAAAAATAGGATTTGTTGGAAAAAATCAAGAAAATTCAGTTTTTACCCCTTAAATACGCTCCTGGATGACCCATTCTGTATTTATTTTAAAGTGTGATTATCCCTCTATAAGATAGCGTTGCAAAATTGAAAAAAAATTAGACAGGAAAAAATAAGGAGTGATTTAAAAGTACCGTTGTCGAGTGCAAAAAAAGTCAAAAACCAGAAATTTAATCGGCGATTGCTCCCTTCCTATAAAGTATAAAGAATGAAGAAACTAAAAAAATATGGATATCATGTACTTCAACGTGATCTTTCCGATGACGTAATGAGATTTTAATTTGAATCATATCGACCCCACAAAAAATTAAAAACCGTGAAATATTTGGGTGAAACATCGAAGTTTCCAGATTTTCCCAAATATATCCATTATCCAGTAATTTTAGGTTTAGGTAAATGTATTGTAAAAAGAAAGTATTTGCGATTTTAAAGTTTTGCTTATCAATCCGTTTTTCGATCCGACGTTTCGTTTTCGAGTTATTAGGTGGTTCCAAAGAGGAGTCTGCAAATGGCATTTTTCTACCTAAAAAAATTTAAAAAATTACTTGCCATTTTCCGGTCCTCACCAGTTTCAGTAGTGTTCTGAAGCTCTGGGTCCTCTACAACCTCCAAAAATGTAAATCGATTTAATTCACTTTGCGACCTGTACCCGATTTCAACGGAAATCGCGGAAATTTCGACTTTGACGTTTAATAACTCGAAACGATACATCCTATATTACTGAATTTTTTACCGAAGCTAGTTGCAGTATTTCTCTATTAACCCAGAAAATTCAATTATTCCCTCTCTGACTGTTTCCGAGAAAAACAAACCGCTTCGACTTTAGGTTAAGCTTTACGTTATTTTTGCTGATCTCCTGGCGTCACTGTTCACTTCCTGACGTCACTTTTCACTAAGGGCAAATGGCTGCTTTTTAAATTGTAATAAATTTTACCGAAAAGTAAAAAAAAATTCTAGCTAAGTTATCCTAGTAATTTTCTTTAAAATAATTTCTTTGGGTTTGTAATGACTTCCTTAAACGATTTATGCAATAAAAAAATTACGTGCATATTCCTTAATGGTAGTATTTTTTCAGTACCTATTTTTGAGGTATTTCAAATTAATAAATCCAAAATTAGTTGTTCCCATTTAAAATAATGACATACACCGAAAAAGGGGCTGTTTTTTTACGTACCTACACCGCAAATCGGGTCCATAGCCAAAAAATCAGGTAGCCGTTAGCGATCAAGTCGCATGTTATTACTATATGTATTTACTAATATTACATACACTGACTTTGTAATAGTGGTACTGCACGTTTATCCCATTCTTAAGGCCCCAAGGGCGTTCTCGGCTGTCGCTATCATGATTAAATTCTTTTTTTGTAGTTTTATGTATCAATTTGGAATAATGGAATTCCTTACAATTTGTGATTTTAGTAAAAAAATTTTAATAATGAGGAAACAATGTAAATATCTAAAAACGTAGATTCCCCCAGCAGAGTTGTCGGACAAGAGCAGGCTGAGGGTATTATTGAATAAAATTTAACAAATACAATTACTTTTAATATAAAGTTTCGTTGATTCTAAAGGCTAAAGAGAATAATATAATCACAAATATTTACTAATAAATTGTTAAGATACTACTCATACAAGACCTAAATGCGGTGGACATAATTTAATAGCTTTGGTAGCTAGATTTAGGCGATGTATATTGTATATCTTAAGAATTGGTATATTTTCGGGGTTATATTGTCTTATATTATTTTTTATATGTTAAGCATTAGAATCAGCAAAAGAACTTGCATTTTAAATTTTGTCTGTCTCTTTTTACAGGATCGCGACTGTAAGAAAATAATATTCGCCTATACGCCACGAAATCATAAAGTCTCGCAATGCGGACATAAATCTAAGAACTATTTTTAAGCAAAAAAGATGAGAATGGCGTTGAATAAAATGCTCGTACATTACTGCACTAGGAAGTACGAGTGTCGGGCTAAAAATAAAATTAGAATTTCAACTTGGAAGTAAATAACATTATATATGACACATATTATGGAAGCTGTTTCTGCAAATATAGAATGCCTAATTATATAAAATAACAATTCTACAACTTTTATTGCAGAACTATAATGATCAGTAAGAGTATTCGGTGGCAGTTTAAAGGTTTTTGAAAAATATATTTTCAAAGAACAATTATTTTTAAAAAAATTGCGAAACTTATTACACAAAACATTTTTTCGGGGCTCGTCTTTCTTGGAAGTATATTTTTTTTGAAAAACAAATTTTTCCATTATACACTATGTCCGCGGATGGGGTTTAGAAGAGGACAAATAGACCAAATTTTGAAAAATGCGTAAAAATGCCACTCCTAATAAAAGTTTTTGCTTGTAAAGTAAATAAAATTGACGTTATGAAAAATTAATTTTTACAGGGAGCATAAAACATACGAAAACGTTTTTGCGTAAGAGTAAACATACCTTGTTTATCATTTTATAACAAAAGAACAAATATGAAATATGTTTTAAATTAAGCCCTAAGCCGAAGTACAAAATTTCATTGAAAAATTTAAATATTAAAAGTAAGTTTTATCACACATAAGTCCCAACTATTCTCTCTCACACCTTTAACAGAGTCAGGGTACTAGTTTCTACATATTAAACAATAATGACACCTACATATGTACCTACGTGTTTGTCAATGTCTTTTTTAACTGAAGCAATTATTTAATTTAAAATACTTCTCATTAAAATGCTATCTACTGAACAAGGATTTTTATAGTCCAGTGATATGGGGATGGTCAAGTATCATTCCTCTACATCATGGAACAATTTGTCGAAAAATTTGTAGGAATCCTAGTAACTGAAATGACAATCAACAACACAATAAAAAGTTCGAAAGAACTGGTTCGGATTTAAATCTCGAGAAGAAAAATAAATATGACCAAAACGATACTACCACAGTTTTAGTTCTTCAGTCTGTTAAAGAAACTCATGTGATGATATAGAAATCGTGCTGAACATGTTCTAGAAGTTGTGAAGAAAACTCATATTCGGATGATCTTAAAAGAAAATAAATTATTTCCGTTCAAACCCCACTTTAACCAAACATTGGAGGAGGGAGATGAAGCGAAAAGACCAGATTTTTGTTGATGTGTGGGAGACCAAATTTTAAGTAGAAATATCCATTTTTATAAATTTATTGCTTTCTGATGAATGTACACTTTCTACTTATGGAACTGTAGCATCCCTGCATGTCAGGTACTGGTCTCAAGAAAACCGCAAATTTGGAGTAATGAGGCGAAGACAATATTTTACAAAAGTGAACGTGAGGTGCGCGATATCTGTCTATTTCTTTGTACTATATACATACTTAGAAAGGCGGGATACATTTTTTTAGCGATGAACTCGAAAATTTGCCATTAAATTTTCGCCAAAAAATGTATTTTCAACAAGATAGTTCTGCACATTGCGCTCGCGAGGTAATAGAATGGCTTCACTGCAGATTCGGTCCAAGTGGATTGATACAAACGGCCTAATTTTGAGGCCTCCAAGGAGCCCCGACTTAACGGTGGCCGATATGTTTCTGTGGGGCCACTCCAATACCAAATAATATTGACGTGCTAAAAAGCAAAATTACCCAGGCTGTTCGTTCAATATCCCAGGAAGAAATCGGAAATATGGGGGTGGAGTAATTGTTGTATTTCTTAGTTTATATCGTAACCTTTTGAGTTTAATTAAATGGTCGTATTATTTACAAATTGCACTTGAATAAGAAGTATTTTGAAATAAAGGTGTGAGAGAGAAAAGTTGGGAAAAAATAATGTGATGAAACTCGTTACTTTTAATATTTAAATTTTTTAATGAAACTTGTACTTCGGCTTGGGGTTTAATTTAAAACATATTTCATATTTGTTCTTTTGGTAGAAAATGATTAACAAGGTATGTTTACTCTTACGCAAAATAACGTTTTCGGATTTTTTATGCTCCCTACATAAAAAATTAAATTTTTCATAACGTGAACGTATAACGTATTTATTTTACAAGCAAGAATTTATTAGGAGTGACATTTTTACTTATCTTAAAAAATTTGCTCCATTTGTCCTCTTCTAAACCCCATCTGCGGACTTACAGTGCATCTTTTCAAAGGGTTTTACATGTTAATCCCCATGTTAGGTCCTGTTCTATTAGAAGTATCGAAATAAAATTGACATAGGTAAATTTCGGTCTTAAAATTATGTGAATTTGCCAATTATGCCAAAAAAAAATCCAAAAACAACTCAAAAATCTGTTTCTTTTTTGAAAAACATTAATTTTTCACACCTCTTGTGATATTGTTTTTTACTTTTTCATAGCAATTTGACACATATTTTCTGACATTTAAAACTTTATAGTTACAAATTTAAATACATATTTTGAGGCTTTTCTCATATTTTGCAAATTAACTTAATCTTAAGGCTATGAAAACGAAAGCTATGCCAAAAAGGTATAAATCACCTCATTAAAAGGTAGTCATAAAGAGCAATACTGTCCTTAAACTTTTTCGTATTTTAAGTCTTTTGAGACCACAAAAAACGTAAAAATAAATATAATAAACTTTAAAAGACTGCCCATTTTTTAAAGCCTTAATTAAGTTATTAGCTTTGACATTTCAAAGGTTGTTCACACGCGTACCTGCACACACCTCTCTTGTTAAATGTTACGTCTTGAGGTATTAAAGTCTTACGCTATTCTGTGCCATTAGTAAAAAAACAATCATAAACTCTCACCTTCATTTGTAGTGTGTAGAAAAGCTTACGAGCGCATATCAACGAACATGTAATAATAATCTTAGACATCTTAACGCTTAAGAAGAAAAGAACAAATTTCTCTTTCTTTTATGGCACACCTTAGGCAATTTGGTAAAGGCTTATTATTTTAAGATAAATCTGTGTACGTGTACACTGTACAGTGAATAGTTTATAAAAATTAGAGACCCAACCATTGATGTCGAATCAAATAGATACCATTACTTACTTTTTAGAGCAATCGGAGATTCCCGAGTTATTTAAAACCCTCCAATCGATATGGTGGTATACAGTACCTATGTCCACGGATGAAGTAGGAAAGAGGACAAATGGACCAGAAAGTGAAAAATACGAAAAAAGGTCATTTTTATAAAACGTTTTGCTTGCTTTAAAAATAAGATGCACGATGCCAAAAATTTGTTTTTTGTACAGCAAAAAATACAAAAACGTAAAATTTGGTTGAGCAAAGTCGCCTTTGTTTAAAGTTTTAATGCAAAAGGTTGAATAAAAAAGTTTTGTAATTTTTTCAAAATTTCTTATTCCAGATTTTCAAGTAAAAATTTGAAATTTTTAAATTATGCTTTAAAAATCAAAATTTTGTGTGACATTGTCATCTTTTTTATTTGATTACACCTTTGATAATTGTGACGTATTTGTCAAAAGAGAAAAATAATATTTATAATCCAAAATTACAGACTCATACAGGTTAAAGAAAATTACTAATAGAATATTAAACAATAATTGTAATATTCGAGAAATATTTCTTATTTTATGAAACTTTAAAAAATTAAGGGTACATCATACTTATCTGTCAAAAACTTCTCCTCTATATTCTATGAATTTTTCCAACTGACTTAGAAAATGGGTAAAGCTTCTTCTTATTTCTTGTAGTAAAATCGATTCTACCGCTCTAAAAATTCTCTGCTTTGGACCTTTTTGGTCATTTTCAAAGGATCTTTCATATGTTAGTTGTTTAATGCGCCCCCAGAGAAATATATCACAAATTGTGGAATCGGGACTCCTAAGGGGCCACAAAATTGGATCATTTTGCCCCATCCATCGATTTTCAAATTTGCGTTTGAGAATCTCTTACTTCTGCAGCATAACGTGCAGGTCACCCATCGCATCGGCTGAAAATACCTACATATTTCGGCGATATTGAAGAGGCAATTCTTCTAACTTGTCTGACAAAAATTACTCCAGCAAATTATTATTATGTAAAGAAGAATGTCTGTCCCATGTATTATCAAAAAATATTTTATAATCCCATAATAGGAAACGGCGCACCGAACCTTTCCTTTTTTTTTAAATGCTGACGGTGGTTCGTACTGACGTACCTACTGATTGCTCTAAAATGTAAATAATCTTCTCGTTGTTTCTAAATATATGGTTTTGACCAACTGAAATCACATTCAAAAGCGATGCCAACAAGATCGAAGAGTTCTTTATTTTTTAGGGATATTACTATATTATAGATTGTAAATCGAATACGTGTTTGAGAAATATGTAGGATTTTTATTAGAGGAATAGTAAGTACAGTTCTTAAGCGAGAACACATAAATAGATCAAATTTCACTAAATTTTCTAACCAGAAACAAATTAAATCGTTTTAAGTCAGGTTTGTTAGAACGAATATTTTTTCTGACATACTTTTAAATCTCCGTGCCAACAGACGGACGGACAGACAAATCGTCAGAAATGCAAGTTAATATGATATACCTAAAGGGACTCAAGGATATAAATAGGTATCTGAAGAACCTCCACAAGGTAATCTTTTTTAGTATTGACAGACTTGAGTTTTGTATTAATAATGTTATCAGAAATGTATCATTTTTTAAATTATAGAGGAAATAGCGATCTTAGTTTCACCAATTATAAAAACGTAACATTAATTCGTTCCACTATTTTGTCAATAAACCAGCCAGTATTAGACGCGAGACGTAGTGCACCCATAAAACTAACCAAACCTATACTTAAATACGGACAAAAATCTCTCTGATATAATTGACTCTTTCGTCTACAGCCTTTTATTGCGAGATATAATGACCAATGTCTGTCTTTAATTTTTTATTTTACGGGGCTATTTGGGAAAAATATAATGATGGTGAAAGTTTCTGTCGATTAAGATTTAAAATTCTTTTGGTAATGTGTGGACCATCATATTATAATATGGACTCTTATTAATAGTGCGTGCCCATCTGAGAGTAAAATTCTCTCGAATAGCTCGTAAAGAACCCTCGACACCGGCAGTGATTTTCGTAAATGGACATATTCTTGAGGGTAACTTGAAAATAATATGTCCATATTGTGTCACATTGTTTTCAAGCTTATTAAATTTTTCGTAAAACAGTGCTTTACTTTTTAAATTTGAGCCACTGGTTGCTAAGTAAATGCATTTTAGAGGGAATCAAAGCAATTGATTAGCACGTACTTGTTAATTTATTCCATCCCATTCATCTCCATCCATACAGCAGTAAAAAATGTTATTAGACTTTGCAATAACTGTCTCAAATAATTTGACAGCATTACAGAGATTCGAGCAAGGTTGTGTAAATTTTGGTCTTTAAATATCCCCATGGAAACAATTCAGTGGAGGTAAGTCAGGTGATGTTGCGGGCCATTTGATAAATCTCCTTCTGTCAATCCATCTTCCAGAAAACGTTTCGTTCAAAAGCTGCCTCGCTGTAATGCTTGATGAGGAGCAACCTCGGCTCAAATATCACATTTTCTTCGTGGTAACGCTGGCCATTTTTGGGGATCGTAAAGTTGGACCCTTTTTATTACTTGGAATTTAAATTGCGAGATGTATGTATTTAAGCTTGTTGCAAAACATTGATAGAAATTATAGAAAACAACAAGGAGAAAATGTGATATTTCGACAAGACAGCGGCGCGGCGCTCCTCATCGCGCATTACATGTACGACAGTTTTTGGATGAAACGTTTTCTGGAAAATGAATTGGAAGGAGGGGATTTATCAAATGGCCTGCAAGAACACCTGACTTACCTCCATTTGTTTTTCATGGGGATATTCAAAGATTAAATTTTACAAACCCTAGCCCGAATCTATAGAAGATTTGCGGAACTGAATCATTCATGAATGCTGTCAAATTATTCCATACATTTTCCGCAACGTCCGATAATGTTTTATACTATTGTATATAGGTGAATGGCAGAGATTTTAAACATTAAATTAATTAACACGTAATTACTAACTGATTTCTTTGATTCCGTTAAAAATACGTTTGCTCAACAATCAGTGGTTCAAATTTAAAAAGTAAAGCGAACATTTTTTGAATTTTTTATGTAAAAAGTCACAAACCTGGATGAAGTGTTTTCGGTGACCCGTATATATACCGCTTTGACTTTCCTTAAAAATTCTACCAATAAAGTTGTGTGTACCAAAAAAGTGAGGCACTCACTAGGGATATCCACGTGCTAAAATTGGGGATATTCCAGCTGGGCATGAAAGATTTACCGCCAAAATTTAACAGTGGTTCATTCATTTTAACTTTACCTGTATATAGGAAATTACATACTTACAATGCTGTGATTTAATTATCGAAGGAAAGCAATTAGAAAGACACAAGAAAGGGAATCAAAACGGACAATACTCTCGGTAATATCCGGAAATCTAATTTGATGGCAAATTCTAGTAACAGGATATTTAATATGTGTAAAATAAGGAAGAGGAGATGTAAAAGCAATAAACAATAATTATTATAATATGTATTAGAGATTTTGTAACATGCACTTTGGAAAATACGAATAATAGTAATATTTAAAAAGAAACGGTTATGAAGGGGAGACAAATTAAAAAGGTAGAAAAGTAGCTTCATTATAAAACGAAATTGTGGCGGATCTTTTACTATGTACCATCAGTAGAAAGAAGAAGGGCTATACATATTTAGAGGCCAATAATCTCTAGAAATACAATTGTAAGGAAAAATAATACCTATTGGGACACCAATAGGTACTTCGGGATTTACTATTTAAATAAAACCAACAATTTTAGAAAAAAACATGCTTGTTTATTTTATCAACAAGTAAAGACATGGCAGTATTGGCATTGTATCTTTTAAAAATAATATTCTTCAAGTGTACCACACGGATGTTTTTACAGATGACCATTCTTTTCTTAAAATTGTCAATAACATTTTGGCACAATTGGGTTTCAATTTCATCAATAACTTGACGAATGTTTTGCTTCAGGTTATTAATCGTCTGTGGATTGTTTGAATATACTTTTTCCTTAGGGAAACCCCACCAGAAAACATCTAGGGGGTTAGATCGCATGATCTTGCAGGCCATTGAATATCACCATTTCGAGAAACGACGCGCAGCCAGGAAAATGTGTCCGTAACAAATCCATAGTTTCCCTCGCCGTGTGACACGTGGCGCCGTCTTGTTGAAAGAACACATTGTTAAGATGCATATTATCTAATTGGGGACACAAAATGTTTCTTAACACATTGCGATAGCGTTCGCCATTAACACTAACCTTTTCACTATCGTCATTTTTATGAAAAAATTGCCCTACAACAGGGATTGCATTCCGGTGTCTCATATCGTCTCGCTTATTTGGAGCGAACGCTCCAGGCGCGTTTATACGAAAAAATAACGACACTCCAGGTATGCGCGTCAAATCTGTCTGGGTGCAGACGCCAAATGCGTAGTTATAAATGCAAAAACCAAGAGCTTTGGACTGGAGTGTAAAACTTCTATGCACTAGGTTGGACACAGTACCACGCGTCAAGCTGAATGGAGAGCATGTTCAGAAAAAAGTTATGAACTGAGGCAATTGCCGTGCGGTAGCATACGTTTTCTTAAATACAAACGATAAAAAAATAAAAGGAACAACGGTGTCAGGATAGAAATCGTTACTGGCATATGCCACTTTTGAGAGAGCTCCGAGAGAATGACCAAGAAGACCCAGATTATTTACGTATGGATAGTCCAACCTTTGACTACATTTGAAATTTAAAATATAATGATATTTAATTTTACTACATTTCTGGTGACGCCGCGCCGCAAGTCACATAATCGCGTTCCATACGCCACTCCACCAAGTAACACACTCACACGGACGTATTTCAACTGCACGTTTGGAGTTTACGCGACAAAACTGCCAGAAAAACCGTGCGTGTAAACGGCGCTAAATGGCACTATAACACCTTCAGCCCAGTGTTGCCATTGGTAGGGAAATTTCCCTAAATCTGGGGGAAAAGCCAAGCAGTAGAGAAGAAAGGAAATTTACAATAATTTCGGGAATTTTTATCATAATTTGTACACTCACTAAGAAATACACCACCTTGAAAAAAAAACACTATTTATCATATAACTCTTTTTAAATCAGGCGTGCATTCCCAAGCGGTTATTTGGATGTTTTTAATGAATTTCTCTACCTCGACATCCACATCTTCTTTTTTAAGGGGTACATCTAGTTTTCTTTTCTTATCACATACTTGCTTGAAGCTAGGCGAATCCGATATTTATTAACTAGTGCAGCATTATTTTCTTTTTGGATTACGTTTTCACCCGGCGTTAAGCTTATAGCGGAATGATCAGAACATAACTCGTGGCATTCGTCAATCTGAATATAATTGGGTGATATTTGATTTTCAATGAAAAAGTCAATAAGATCAGGTACCTTATTAGGGTCGGACGGCCAATATG
This sequence comes from Philopedon plagiatum, assembly GCA_963971165.1. Lineage (NCBI taxonomy): Eukaryota > Metazoa > Arthropoda > Insecta > Coleoptera > Curculionidae > Philopedon > Philopedon plagiatum. Next base: position 14,439,841 of record OZ020196.1, on the reverse strand, counting down.
ACATTATAGTTATGAACCGGAATGCTAACAGTATTGAGAACTCAAATTAAGGAAGCAATCAGCTGATTTTTAACTGGGAAGAAGTGCTCACTAGACAACAAAATTGACGATGTTGCCAAATAACACTATAATAAAGATAAATGACGAAACGAAAACATTTCCCGTTATAATAGTTAGCAAATCGGCTGAAGAGGATGCCACATTCTTAATTTGAGTCGCCAATACTGTCAGTATTTCGGTTTCTCGGATAATCAGGGCCGCTTTACATCTTTCTAGTTCTAGTGCCTCCTAGGTTAAACTTTTAAAATTGTTTATCCTCGTTTGAACTTCAAACAAATTTATAGCACCCTGTATTATAATTTGTACCCACCTTAAAAAAGATAGCCTTCCATACCATCGCGCATTTACTGCTCTAATCTCTATTTAGTACCATATAAAACATCTCTAATATCGTCATCGTATCTAAACATAATATATGTCAAGGTTAAAATCACATTATTTTCCTTTTCCCCGGTAGATTTATCTCTTTTAGAATTCTATAATCTTATTTATCTTGTCAGGCTTAAATTCAGTTTTTATTTTTTCTATTCGTTAGTGCCTACGTGAGCGACACTTCGTAGCCTATATAATGGCTAAACACAGGGAACAGACCGACAGAAGGACGACGTGAATCAATTATCATTTTCGTTTCAACTGTTTCAATTTGGAATAAAAATAAACATTTTTGGAATGAGTGAGTGGTGGGAAAAACAGTGCACTTTTTAATAACTCTTTATTTTATTAAGCGATTTACACATATTCTAAAGCTCTACGAAAATTTTTCGAAAACATTGGGTTTCTGTGGAAGCGTCGACAATCCTTAGTTAAGCAACAGGAGTGGGACTCGGTAACTTTTTAAAATAGCGAAAGAGATAAAGAAGCGAAGAGAAAGCGATCGCTTTGATACTAAATACTCTATATATAACCATTTCTTTATAGGTAAAATAGAGATAAACATGTTAAAGAATACTGTATAGTCCATTCTAAAAACATACATTTAAGGGGTTATATACAGTTACGAGGCCTATTTCAGCGATTTTTCAAGAATTTTTCCTGAGAATTTTAAATTTATTAATGTAAAAATTTGTACACATATTATGGTAACTCGTAGCTGTATTTTAAGATTTTTGTATTTATAAAAATAATAATTTTGAAAGCTGCTATAGCTGATCTCCAGAAGTTCCTCTCAAAAAAAGGCATCTTGCGGTGACAACGATATCTCTGGACTGGATCATCTAATATGATAAAACCAAACGGATTTCGTTAAAGTAATATATAATCTTCTAATTAATCGAAGGAATAAGCAAAATAAAATTTTTTGACAAAATTGCGGCTTCTCAAAAAAACAAAAACAATTTTTTACCAAAATTTTGGCCTTAAATTGTTTATAAAAAAAATATTTATCGGTGAGAAATAACCCTCGATTAATTACTAAAAAATATACTTAAGAAGCTTGTGTTAAAATTTGAGACTGATCAGTTGAGCCGCTTCCGAGATATCTTCGTCACCGACTTTAAAAACACAGTTTTGAGAAAAAAGCTTTTAAAGTTTCAAAAGCACTTTACATGGCGTACAATCGCTCTGACACGTCTTTACAAACATGCGTGTAACTTCTAAAATAATCGCCGGATTGCGTTGAAATTTTCTGTGTGTGTACTTGAATATATGTACATTACGAAAATGAAATTAAAAAATCGATTTTTTGAAAATTCTAACTGTATATAACCCCTTAAAAAAAAGAAGAGATTTCAGGTCTTAGCCTCAATTGTTTATTGTTTCTGGTGTCAAAAAAAATTATTTTTATTAATATTTGATTTCGATTATTGTAATAATGTTCCCTGCTTAAAGTTTTTTTATTAATAATTTTGAAAACGATGGAAGAATTTACGAAAATCGGGTTCAAAAGCGTGCAATGAGAGACGAAAGTGATCCCTTTTCACTATACGACAGAAGATTTGTCAAATTATTCCATCCTAACAAGGACCTAGTGGTACTAATATCTTTTTTATAATTTAGTGGACCATTTACAGGCAGAAATAGAGTCAACTAGAATATCCACGTTGTCTAATTGGGAAGATATTTCATCCCACAATCTCATGTAATTTTTTCGTCCACTAATTCCTGTGAAATTGTGCGTTACCATTTTGGGATGAGCAATTAAAAAATCAACTAAAACAGCCCACTGAGTTGTTGTTTTTTCGTCCCCTAATCCTAAAAATATTAGCACGTTTTTCCATAGTAAATATAATTTTTATATCACTAATAACAATAACAATAAACTTCAAATAGTTTTAGGTTATGTTTGTATTAATTGCACAAGAGAGACAACAACTTTTCAGCTAGTAAAAAGAGACATAATACGTCGCTTTCAAGGCGACACCTCTCGTCCTATCGCTTTCGCTACGTAAGTTCGTGCTACACCGGCCCACTTCGAAACATACCGAAAAGTGATACAGAGTTCCACTCCAGTTTCTCTAAGACAGGGGTTATATTATCAATATTTACTGACAATATCTACTGAGATACTAACTAACGATATTCTTATTCAGATGATTCACAATTCACTATCAATAAATATTCACATCAGCACACATTCCGTCCACTCGAGTTGGTTTCGCGTATATTATGAACCCGAAAAAGAAAGCTTGTATTGTTATAATTTTAGCAATGAGCCTTCAAAAACAAATAAACAGAGGCGTTGGGTGGAAAACTGTATTAATATTAAAGTGTGATATTTAATGAATGAAATACGACTTAGTGATTCAGAAGGTTACCGTAATTACTACGGAATGAACGACATATTGTTTGAAAAATTATTGGAAATGGTGTATATTACAAAGCAGGGCACACAGCACACACATGAGGAAAGCTATATCAGCATCATCAATTTTCGAGATTTCCAAAAGCTTATCCAATGGTTCATTACGTCGCACATACAGTATTCGAGCAAGAAAACCGGACAAAAGTCCAATTAACAAAGTCCCTTGTAGCCTCTATTGCTAAGTGGTTTTGAATAGCTGACGAGCTGGAAGGTGGTAGCGGAGTTGGAAGGTGGTAGAGCAATTCTTCCTCGACCGAAGTGGTACCACCCCACACATCCCCGCGGATGTTTCCAGCTCTAGATGTGTGAATCGGACTTCCCCAGTACACCCACGGTACATGGTACTTACACTTCGGTCTTCGTGGACTGTCAGAAGATAAGAAAAATCGGAAAAGCCGTCGAACTTTCGAAAAAATAACAGTAAAAGCCATGCATTGGTTCACAACCGGAGTATCAAGGTGCGCAGTACGAGGTGCCATAAGGCGATGGAGAACAGACAAGGATTAAATCATAGTAAATCTTCCATAGGGAATCCAGACCCGAAACTCACCACGCAGAAGGATCACCACAGGTATTCTGACAGGACATATGGCTGTCAAAAACCACCTATATAAAATAAGACTGTGTAACGGAAACCTAACCTGCAGACTTGGTGGCCAAGAAAGGGAAACGGTCCAGTACATAATTTGTCACTGCGAGTTGCTAGATCGGAAAAGACAACAAATTTTAAGGCAACCAAAACTAGAACCGGAAGAGATCCTTACTCACTCCCTAACTGACTTGCACAAATTGGTGCAAGGGTCTGGGATAAGGACAATGGACCAACACTGGCCGAAGTGTATCCGGCCTTAGACGGACCCTCGAAAAGAAAACGGGGACTGAAAATTAGATACTCTTATGAGAATGATAAGTCAAATTTAAAGCTAAGGTTGCCAAATAAAAAATATGTTAATTGTTTCTATTGATTTATAAAATATTAATAGATCTCTAGACCAACCGATCACGGCCCATATATCAAAATCCATAAATCGTATCTGAGTAGTACCATCAGACATTCGGTCCTCGATATAATCGTTGTTATGTGCAGCCTTGCGTAACAGCGGACCATCACCAGCAGATTAAAAAATTAAAGGTACCACTGGCACTAGGACCAGTAAAATTGGATTTAAATGAGTTATGCGATAGGTGGCCCACATAAACAGGTATTATTGTAATACGCGGTCAGATTTATTTTCGGGCTTAGTTTTTTATTATTTAATAACCTAGAGCTTAGTTTTTTTCCTGTAATCTGTCCGAACAATAAAAATTCCGAGGGAATTAGGTCAGGTGCATCAAGAGGTATTTGGATTGACTGTCCCATTGCATCGGGTCACGTTTATTATGTTATTGTATATTTTATGGCCTGTGTAAAACACGGTGAACCGTTTTAGTGTTGTTTATGTCGCGGTAAAAACATATACATACAAATCTAGTAGTGGAAATAGTTTCGTGTTTCACTGTGAGTATAAAAAATAATTCGAGAGATGTACAAAGTTCAAAAATAATGATTGGAACCGTTGAAAATTGATGTTTTAGAATTGTTTTTTTTAGAAAACTATTTATGTACTAGTTTTGATGTATTTACTTTACTCGAACGTTGTTTTCGATTATATTCCTTCGAAGCGGTTAATCTCTTCCATGCATTTCTGTCCTCAGCCAAGTGTTTCTAACGGATGAAATAATTGAAAAGATCCTCCTTTTAACCTAAAATGATTCGATTTTGTCCGAAATTATCCCATCTCTTTAAATTTGTTGTCTGTACGGTGTACAGTCCATATTATTTATTGTGTGGTGTTAAATTTAGAACAGTACTAGGTATTTTATGATAATAAATAAAATATATTTGTACCGTTTTCAACTGAGAATACTGATTTAATTTTACCTAATCAGTCGGATTTAAATTATCCGATTTTCGACAGAGTGAGAAAATTATCCGCCACCGTCTCAAATTATCCGCAAATCGGATAATTATCCGCTAATCGGCAACACTGCCTCAGATACTCTTATCACTTCCCCCACTGACAGATTTGCCAGAGTTTTGGCTTTGTCAAGGAATCGGACAGGTGATCTTCCTCTTCTTTTCTTACCATTAAGATCCCGGTATTTGATATTGAACACTGACGATATTTTTCAACATTTTTTCAATAAAAATAAAAATAGTGGCTAAAACTATATTGCTACTTGGAGGAGCAGATATTGTTTAATCGCAAAGTTCTCTTTATTTTTAAATTGCAGGCAATATTTCTGTTGGCCAAGGTATTTAGAAAATACATACGTGATTAAGTAAAAAATCGCTTGTTTTTATTCTTTTTCTACTTTCAGAATAGTATGCAGATGGCCATTCAGAAATAAAGGGTACTTTTCGATTAATCTGTATACATATAAACATTTGTGTCGGAAATACTAGTGACTGAATTGGCCTTTTCTCTGTATCTTGTCTTTTATATTTTTATTAGATTTGTTACAGCTAATTGGGCTATTCCAATCTTACATTTTATTTCTTCTTCGCTAATTTATTGGAAATATATGCTCCCAAGTAATTTATTTTCTCTTTCCGTTCGATATCTGTTATCTTCGGAAATCTATGTGTCTTTGTATGTATCGTTCTGTCCTGCTCTGTCAACTAGTATAAAAGACAGCATTTAATTCTATTGAGCTTCTACGCCATAACGCTAGTTTTTTGGAGGAGCAGTATCATGTAATCTTTTGTGTTTGCCAGTATAGTTGTATGGTCAACTGTAAATTGGGAATTTTTCTAACTGCGATACTCCACCTTCCCAATCCTGAGTTGCTTTTCTGATTATTCTCTTTCCGTATATATTAAAAAGCAAGGGACACAACACACATCCTTGTCTTTACACCCTTCCTACATAAAAGCCCTTGGTCAACTGGATATCCACCCGTACTTCTCTTGCTAGAATCTAAAGTAAGTAATAAAATTGTCTGATCAACCTCAATTAATTGTCGTAGGAAAATTCAGAGAGAAATAGGGACAGAGGGGAAGGGAAAAACCAAAATAATATTGATGATGCTATCAACTTAAAACTTGCCAAAATATAGATGATAAATGATAAATAAAGAAAGATCCCATTAAAGATTTTAAAGCTTAGGGTAATTATTTTCTTGGTTTTACGACGATTTTAGAACAACACATTTTTTAAGAAGGAAAAAAGAAATAAAATATCCGTCAAATAACTGAAAACCAATAAAACTGGGTTAAAATTTAGCTCTGTGTCCCTATAAGATATACGCATAATATATGTTTGTTTAATCTAGGATTTATATCAAAAATAAATTAATATAGTGTTTTATTTTTCAGGTAAGAAGATACGTCTTTATGATTTCTTCCAAAATGTTTTGCAGCGGGTAAGTTTGAGAAATAGTCTTAAATGCTTAGAACAAATACGTAACAGTATCTTCCAAAAAGCTAGGTACAAACGGATTTTTCTTGCTTTTATACTTAACAGTATAGTCAGCCGAAAATCTTTGTACAAAATTTCTGAACGAACAAAGCTGTTTGGAATTGCATATGTAAGGTGGTGTGATAGGAGCCACAAATGGCCTAAAGTTCATCTGGCCTAATCCCGAAGCTCACTTCGTATCGAATCGGATTCTGCAATTGGCCTAACACTCGAGAAGTTGACAAACAAGGATGGAATACGCATACTTTCTTTATTGTACTCGTGTAAGTGTTGTATGGAAACAATTATTCGGTTTAGTATGTAGTGACGCAGTGGCAAGACTGGCAAGTGATATTGATTATTTTATTCTCGGATATTGGCGCCAAATTTTATTTCGGATTAGTTGCTGGTTAGATTTGTCTCAAGCAGCTTCCCTAGCATCAGCGTCTTTTTAAAGATCTGAAGTGACCTATTATTTGTTTGAGATCTCATTTGTGTGTTGTGATTACAACAGTCTTACAATTACAAAGCATACAAAGAAAATTACACTAACTTCAATAGTTTTCAATTCAATTTTCAAATCAAATATTTTTTCTCTTAAAATTTAAGAATTGTCGACAAAATGATGTACCTACAATTTGTTTAGAAAAAATAAGAAATAAAATAGCTAAGCGTGTTAATTAATAAGGTGGGTTAATTCAAAAATTCAACTTTTATCGTAAATTACAAAAAAAAATCTTTACCAAAATATTCCTAGTAGGACTGTTAACAAACCTGACCTTACCATGGGTCTCATAAGTAGAACAGAGATATACAACTTTAAAGTTTTACGGGTCACGCCTGAAAAGCAGTGCTAAATGCAAATAATAAATAATACACATTGTTTTATTTGAAATTTTTTATTTTAAATGTTTAGTGTTATTTTAGTACTACGCACAGACAACCGTTGTTACATGTCTTTATGTAGGTGGCTGCCTATGGGTAGTAGGACACCTTTGAAGGCATGGATTCTTAATAAATCCATGTTTGAAGGCCTACTAAAAAGTTGCTAGGAGCAAGGAGAGGATTATAAGTTATATAAAAAAGAACAGTAGTAAAAACTGTTTAGTAAAAGAAGTCAATGATTCAGTGTTGCCGATTTGCGGGTAGTTAGGTACCCGAAAATCGTTTTTTAACTGTTATGCGGGTAAAATTGTCATGCGGATAAAACCGGGTATTTCAAAATTGATATAAAGTTATACAAAGGTAAAATGGATGTCTAGCAACCGCTAAAGCAGCAAAATAACTGCTGTAGCAGTTAAAAATTACGAGCATTTTTCAAAATGGTAATGTAACCATTTTAAATCTCCCGCCTATTTTAAAATTTTGTTAGGTTAGGATTTCTTGACAAACATGATTTTTACATGATGTATGCAAACCCTTTTTATTTTCTTTGGATGTATGAAAGAGCAGGAAAGCAAAAAGAAGTGTCTTGTATTTTTTAGATTATCACACAAATTATAATTACAATTCTAGATCATTTCACACTTAAAAAGCAAAGAACTACCCATTATAAAACCGTACGATATGAGGTACGCTGACAGTAAAAGTTCTTCGCTTCGGAGTTAGTACTGTGGCAACAATTTTCCAAAGTATCCAGTTGCATAAGATGCTAGAAAATATTAGAATTGTTCGGCGATTTTCTCCTGGAAATAAGTGAAATAACTAATAATAGCAGTTTCTTTTAGTTCTTCCACAGATGTGTCCTGTAGGACATAAGTATTAACTGCTAAAGTTTAGTTTTTGATTACCTATTTAATAAGTTCAACCTCTAAAAACACTTATAGTCAAGTACTTAAATGCAATTTTAAAGTAACAAAATATTAGGTACCTACTCGGAAACTGATGAAAATGAAGTAAAAACGCACTACAAATAGACCTGACCTCTTCGTTTTATCCCAAAAAAATCAATAAAATAGTTAATAGTATTCACCATTAATTAAACCACTAAAAACTATTCTTAAAACGTAAGCTAATTAAACAAAATAAGAAAAACAACTTATTATCCATAAAATACTGAGAAAGGTGCAAATAAATTAGTACACACTCTTTTATGGGACGACGATAATTTGAAATTTCGTCTACGATCAGCTGTTCAGCCATTCTAACCAAAATCCAAAATAGCCTGTATTAATTTAATTAGTATTCGTTGCAAAATAGTTTGCTGTACGTCAAGATTTAGGCCAAATGGGTGTAAAACGGATTATGCCATACGAGCTGAACCGAACGCCCGCCGCATACACTCGGGTTTAGGCCAGTTGAACTTTAGAGATGGCTCCATCGGGCCTAAAACCCATCGGGCCTAAAGTTCAACTGGCCTAAACCCGAGTGTATCCGGCGGGCGTTCGGTTCAGCTCGTATGGCATAATCCGTTTTACACCCATTTGGCCTAAATCTTGACGTGCAGCAAACTATTTTGCAACGAATACTAATTAAATTAATACGCTAGGTTGGATTTTGGTTAGAATGGCTGAACAGCTGATCGTAGACGAAATTTCAAATTATCGTCGTCCCATAAAAGAGTGTGTACTAATTTATTTGCACCTTTCTCAGTATTTTATGGATAATAAGTTGTTTTTCTTATTTTGTTTAATTAGCTTACGTTTTAAGAATAGTTTTTAGTGGTTTAATTAATGGTGAATACTATTAACTGTTTTATTGATTTTTTTGGGATAAAACGAAGAGGTCAGGTATATTTGTAGTGCGTTTTTACTTCATTTTCATCAGTTTCCGAGTACCTAATATTTTGTTACTTTAAAATTGCATTTAAGTAGGTACTTGACTATAAGTGTTTTTAGAGGTTGAACTTATTAAATAGGTAATCAAAAACTAAACTTTAGCAGTTAATACTTATGTCATACAGGACACATCTGTGGAAGAACTAAAAGAAACTGCTATTATTAGTTATTTCACTTATTTCCAGGAGAAAATCGCCGAACAATTCTAATATTTTCTAGCATCTTATGCAACTGGATACTTTGGAAAATTGTTGCCACAGTACTAACTCCGAAGCGAAGAACTTTTACTGTCAGCGTACCTCATATCGTACGGTTTTATAATGGGTAGTTCTTTGCTTTTTAAGTGTGAAATGATCTAGAATTGTAATTATAATTTGTGTGATAATCTCAAAAATACAAGACACTTCTTTTTGCTTTCCTGCTCTTTCATACATCCAAAGAAAATAAAAAGGGTTTGCATACATCATGTAAAAATCATGTTTGTCAAGAAATCCTAACCTAACAAAATTTTAAAATAGGCGGGAGATTTAAAATGGTTACATTACCATTTTGAAAAATGCTCGTAATTTTTAACTGCTACAGCAGTTATTTTGCTGCTTTAGCGGTTGCTAGACATCCATTTTACCTTTGTATAACTTTATATCAATTTTGAAATACCCGGTTTTATCCGCATGACAATTTTACCCGCATAACAGTTAAAAAAACGATTTTCGGGTACCTAACTACCCGCAAATCGGCAACACTGAATCATTGACTTCTTTTACTAAACAGTTTTTACTACTGTTCTTTTTTATATAACTTATAGTCCTCTCCTTGCTCCTAGCAACTTTTTAGTAGGCCTTCAAACATGGATTTATTAAGAATCCATGCCTTCAAAGGTGTCCTACTACCCATGGGCAGCCACCTACATAAAGACATGTAACAACGGTTGTCTGTGCGTAGTACTAAAATAAAACTAAACATTTAAAATAAAAAATTTCAAATAAAACAATGTGTATTATTTATTATTTGCATTTAGCACTGCTTTTCAGGCGTGACCCGTAAAACTTTAAAGTTGTATATCTCTGTTCTACTTATGAGACTCATGGTAAGGTCAGGTTTGTTAACAGTCCTACTAGGAATATTTTGGTAAAGATTTTTTTTTTGTAATTTACGATAAAAGTTGAATTTTTGAATTAACCCACCTTATTAATTAACACGCTTAGCTATTTTATTTCTTATTTTTTCTAAACAAATTGTAGGTACATCATTTTGTCGACAATTCTTAAATTTTAAGAGAAAAAATATTTGATTTGAAAATTGAATTGAAAATTATTGAAGTTAGTGTAATTTTCTTTGTATGCTTTGTAATTGTAATACTGTTGTAATCAGAACACACAAATGAGATCTCAAACAAATAATAGGTCACTTCAGATCTTTAAAAAGACGCTGATGCTAGGGAAGCTGCTTGAGACAAATCTAACCAGCAACTAATCCGAAATAAAATTTGGCGCCAATATCCGAGAATAAAATAATCAATATCACTTGCCAGTCTTGCCACTGCGACACTACATACTAAACCGAATAATTGTTTCCATACAACACTTACACGAGTACAATAAAGAAAGTATGCGTATTCCATCCTTGTTTGTCAACTTCTCGAGTGTTAGGCCAATTGCAGAATCCGATTCGATACGAAGTGAGCTTCGGGATTAGGCCAGATGAACTTTAGGCCATTTGTGGCTATCCGGAACTTTAGGCCCGATGGGTTTTAGGCCCGATGGAGCCATCTCAAATCTCTCGATAGGTGCCTAGTAGCAGAGACTATAAAGAATATAGACAGACACTCAAATACACCGAAAAGCCGGTCTCCCTTAAGACATTTGGTGGGTTTACTGGTTTATGGTTTAAAAGTTTGTTTGTCCACCATTATAAACATGTAGATTATTGTAGATACATAGTGTACATATTTATATAATGGTAGATAAACAAACTTTTAAACCATAAACCAGGAAACCCACCACATGCCTCAAGGGAGACCAGCTTTTCGTTGCACGGCAGTGTTCGTCTAGGTATTATTTAGGCTATGCTAGTAGTAGGTAAAGTCTTTTCAGTATGAGTCTCCCAAAATCATATAAACATTTGTATATTGAAGAAACTGAAAGGGGAAATAAATAGACTCTCAGTAATTCTGTTACAAGCAGGATGGATATGCTTTTTAGAACATCTTGGAGATTTTCTTGTGATTATTTCTAAAAGGAAAAGTTACAATACGTTACCAGCTAACGCAAAGAATATTAGGGATATCGATAGAAAATCGTAATTATACCTAAGCAGGTGGTACTTTTTCGTACCTCGTATTGTAGATGCTACAAATGTACAAAACAGTTTGTGTGGCGCCACCGAGGACTTCAGCTATGAATTTACTAAAGTTGTCCCGCGGATTTACATTAACGTATCCAACTTTTATTTAAATTGTCTAGGGCTTCTTATCATATACTAGAAGTAACCTATGTTTCTTGGTACTGTCTGGTGATTGAAATTGCCTGATTATCTTTATTAGAAAAAACTGCAAAATTGGTTGGTAGCCGTTACAGTCTGCTCTATATTTAATCTTTATATTTTTACCTGTTTGTATTACTTGTTCACGGTCAGTTATACTATAATGAATATTAAATATTATTAATTAAAAGTACTTTTTCTATTTTCTTGAATAGGTTCACATATAGCTTTTAATCAGTTTGAGTTTATTAAATTGAAAACACAATAGCAGCGGCTTTTGAGCAGAAAAAACCTGTAATTTTTTAAACAAAACTGTTAAGTTATTTCGGGTTGTGAGAAACGGTTCAGATTATAGTATGCAAAACGGTAAATGGCTTTTTAATAATCGGAAGTTATGTTACCCAACTATTGTTGCAATGTTGAAATAACGTGGTTGTTATGTCAATTCGAGGACAAAGAAATACGATGTTTGAAAATTTTGTTAACAAAAGGCGTGATCAATTATTATTCATCCGCTGGCGACGTTGATTACTGATGAATGGTGACTAAAGCTGTGCAAAATGCGGGTGATGTCAGTGGCGTTACTGCTTTATTTATTGTTTGGTACTGTAGTGATATAAATAAAGTAAACATGTAATACATATTAGCATTATCGTATTCATTAATTAATTGCAGTAGTGTCTCTTAGCATTCTTTAGTTTTATTAGTTTTCTATTGCATTTATTTAGAAAATGGGGGTTCTACAGCTTATGACATAATATTCGCATACACAAAATTTTCTTAGTACAGTTGCCCGTAGACACTCACTGATGAAATGCATTTTCATAAGTATAATTCCAATTTTTCCGCAAATCGGTCATTCAGATGAGCAATTTTGTTTTTTTGCGTGATAACTTAAAAACCATTAATATGAGTAAAGTAAGAATCAAGCAAAAAAGAGCCACGAGCGTCATAGGCGTGAATACATCACGTGTGCGCTGTCTCATTTTAGAATATTCCTGGCTTAGTTGCTGGAGATCAATATAATAGTGACATAGTCCCTTTAAATACGGCTTTTTAAATTAAACAGTTATTGGATCAAAAAATAATTGGAAAAATTAAAACTAATGATTCAATGATTGTGTGGATTTATTATTTATTACATTATATCTACAGCGGCATCCATAAAGTTCACGTCATATGGAAAAAAAATTCATTTCCTATTTATGAGAAAATTTTGGGTATTCTTGATAAAAGTTCTTGCACGCATAAAAATGTTTTTAACGTTATCACAGTTGAAATTAAATATACAAAATGTCAAAAAATAAAAAGAATGTGATTCGTGTAAATCAAATAGGATAAGACATATTTAAAACGAATATTTTTGAAACAAAAACGTTCTTTGTAGGATGCGTAGTTTGGATAAAATGAAAGTAGAACATTGAAAAAACCCGGATTTGATCAGTTGTTGGGAAATTTACATCTAATTTTATCATAAACAACAACATGCTCATTTTCTATTGCTTTTGGGTTGTTCCAGAAATTTTCATTTTGAATATTGTTGCTATAATTAACTTTAAATTTTGGTAACGCCAGAAACGTATTTTATACATGCAGAAACTTTTATCAAAAATACAATTTTCTGAGAAATCAGAAATAAAATGGTTTACTATTATAGTGCCAACTTTATGTATGGCACTGTATAAACTAGACTATTTTATCAGATTTCATTACATCTATTTCGTATACTTCAACAGGCATGTTAAAAGTTTAGTGCAAAGTTGAAAAATACATATATGTGCAAATTTTGTTTAAATATCACCATAACTTTATAAATTTTATAATTCTAAATAAAAAAATACTACTAGCTAAATAAAAAAAATACTATTAGGTATCTGAATCAAGTTGCGAACATCCCTGTTCGTCCTCTGATGCACTGTCGTCACACTACAATCTGACCATATTCTACATTCGGCAACATCGGAGAGGCACTCGCAATGCATCTCTTAGCATGTTAATGGGACGGGTTTTATTTCGATTCTGATTTGGCCGAAGTGAAAATCGTCCAGCGTTGGCAGCTCATGCAGCACCACTATTTTTATCATAAGAATAAAGGATAATCCATAACACGCCTCTGATGCCCACTTTGCAAAAGAGGGAAGGAAATACTTGCGGTCTCTGTCAGTTATGACGCTCGTAGCTTCTTGCTCGATTCTTACTTTAGGCATAAAACTTTTTTGGAATTTGTGTATAACATTTTTAAAACTGGGTATCTGTAATATAACAGTTTCGTTCAAAATCCAAAATGGTGGGCGGATAAGAAGTATTACATGACACGGGAGTTTCCGGAGTCGCGGATGGTGGCTCGACAGTGGCAGAGTAAGATTAGTTTTTTGCATTTTTTAATGAACACGTAAACGTCTAAAAAGTATGAAATGGTGCCAATAATATGATTTTTCTTTTAATGTGCCAAATAGAAAACAGAAAATCATTAAAATAAGCAAGTAAAAAATTATATGACATGTCAATAAATCTCAAGTTGGTAATGATTGTATTTAGAATATGACCCCAAATCCAATAAACCGACAATATACAAGGGGTCCCAGATAAAAATCACATATTAAGATCCCTTCTAGTAGCAAACCGGAAATAAATCTTCAATTACGCCAAAAAATGTAGATGTAGCGTGACTGACGAATTTCACTGGCTCAAAACTAAAAACGGTATAAGGGCGAGCCACTTTTGTAATTCACCCGGTATATACAGGATCTTCAGAAAGTAAGGTAAATTATTTTATGAGATGATCCTTTACGCAATTTAAGCTAGGCAGTTCCCAATCCACTTAAACGACTTCATTTTTAAGAGACAGGGTGTTAAAGTTTTCGGGTGATGTACCCTTTGACCAACCAAAACTATTTTTCGAGACAAGTCTGTCTTTATTTAAAAACTTTTTTTGCATTTATTGACATTGTTTGATCAACATATCCATGCATAAGAGACTATTTAGAAAAATAGAGAAGAAATTATTTTGCTCACGGTGACGTCGCGTTGTAGAAAAAAAGTTTGATTGGATAATAGGGACCATGAACCCGGAAAAAGCCTGTAGGTATATTGGCAGTTTTTAAATATTGTTTGATAAATAAAGTAGAAATTTAGTTTTGTACAAAATTTGAAACGGCTATCTTAAAAGGTTTTTAAATTAAACTGAAAAAAAAACAAAAAAACGAGGCCGTTTAGAATACATGTATTTATATAAACTTTTTAGCTTAAAATTGATTAGGGACTCGTCCCTTAAAACCTCTTACCTCACTTTCTGGTCACCCTATATTATTTGCCGTTATTTTATGGATAGCATAGTGATAAATAATTACATGAATATATTGTTTGCATGACCTAAATAGCCAATTCCGGGCAAATTATTATCAAAAACTTTATTCATATCTGTATTCAAACAAAAGACATTCTTATCAAAAAATAGCTTATGGCCTCCGGCACGAGCCACAGTCTAGACAGGTGGAAGTGTCACATTACCCCAATTGGAGACATTTTAAGATAAAGTCAAGAACCTTTCTATTGTTTGCCCACAAATAACAAAATATTGGTACCATTGAGTAGATATGGTCATTTTACAACTTGTAGAGAACTTTCGTCGAACGGCTTCCATTTGTTTTGTTAGATAAAAGATTTCGACGTAATTGGTTCGATTTTTTTGTCATTTCCAGCCAATAGCGTGTTTGAAAGTATTGGTTATTTTTAAGATTGACCTATTGAAGAATTTGTATTGTATCACGTTTTTTAGTTTTATCGAGTGGAAGCATGTTTTATTTTTACTGAATAGCTCAGACATAAGATTGCGGTAAAAATATCTGCAAATTTTATTACGATCACCCCAAGAAACGCAATACGGGTTTTCAATCTACTGTATCATGAATTTTATCCTAAATAAATTTTTACCCCCAGGAAAAAGGACGTTATTCGCGAAATGATGTAATCGGCTGAAGCTCCCCAACACCGCCGCTTTGTTAGTTTAATTTAAAGAATTTTTTTTGTCAGTTTACAGGAAAAAACAAAATATAAATCGAAAATTGAAACGACACCTTTGAATAAAATTGTTTTAAAAGGCTATCCTCAAAATTTGAGAAGAACTCGTTAAACAATGCCAGCCAAAAATTTACTAACAGTAATGGAATTGTGCATTCAAGTATACTGCTAAATAAGCCTTAATTTGTTGTGTTACTAGTTATAAAGAACAGGAATTTTACAGACTGATATATTGGAAGCTGTAATAAGGTAGGTACAAAGATAGTTTTTGGATTTTGATTTGTTACACCAAGATTTTTCAGAATCAAAAAATAGGTTTTTTAAACATATGTCAACAATAATATGTAAAATTATTAACGAGTTGTAAAAAAGTCAGTCCCTTTTTTATGTTACTTTATTTTCATTGCAAATGCGGCTCTTTAAACCTACCTCTAGCTGTCTAGACTGTGGCTCGTGCTCAAGGGTACCGTATTTTTTCTTTCTTAGAATTCTTTGTAGAACTATTTGCATGCCATTTTTCTAACTTTCTTGGGAAAATGGATTTGTCATGAAATACCTTCGCTATTTAGTTGGCGCCACTTTTGTTTACTTTTGACGAGAAAAAATAACATCTATCGACAAAATGACCGACACAGGTATTTTACCGAACATATAGGCTCGTTCTGCTTTATATAGATACAATATCATATCGTGAAAGATCCATGTACTAAATGACGTAATAGGACAGATTATAATGTAGTATCAAATTAAATGTTCAATTACTGTATACCTGTGTCCAAGAAAATCTTGCATCTAATTCCCAGTTGAAGAAACTTTCGGGATTTATGATTTTACTTTTAGCGTTTGTACCAAAGGTGACTCCATCTTGTAAGATATTTTTGGGATTAAATGAAAAGTAAACATGTTATTTTGACCTATATCGAACTTCTGTGACTTTTTATAAGAAGGCTTATTTTTTTTAAGTAAAAACGTTGAGAATCGTACCAAATCTTAGCAAAATAACCCAGCAGGACAGGGGATAAATTTATCTTAATTCCACAATGCTAGTTTACTGTAGCAACTACACACAGAAAAGAGAATTCTATTGTAAGATTAAAATTCTTCACTTAAGTATATCGCGTACTTATATATCCGCAAGACATCTTAAACTCATGGCAAGAATTAAATTTTCTTGTGATGCTTTGTAGAGCCAAGAATAGGCGTCTCTTGGGATAAAAAGGGTAATTTCTTGACAGAAGTATTAACTTTACTTTTACTAAATGCGAATAAGATAATACGATACAAGCCAAGCCCCCCCCCCCCCCCGTGGTCCCATTTTTATCCAGTTCGCAGCCCAGTTTCTGAATTCGATTACCATTCATTTTAGTTTAATCACCACACTAAGCACTGGACACTTAAGTATCTACACTACTCTACTTACCTTACTTAGTAGCAATTATTTTTTGTTTAATTGCAAAGTTGGATCTAATATTTAAAGGTATCTAGCGTCGGAAAAATGTGGTAGGATAAAGCTAATGTAATAATAATAATAATAATAATAATAATAATAATAATAATAATAATAATAATAATAATAATAATAATAATAATAATAATAATAATAATAATAATAATAATAATAATAATAATAATAATAATAATAATAATAATAATAATAATAATAATAATAATAATAATAATAATAATAATAATAATAATAATAATAATAATAATAATAATAATAATAATAATAATAATAATAATAATAATAATAATAATAATAATAATAATAATAATAATAATAATAATAATAATAATAATAATAATAATAATAATAATAATAATAATAATAATAATAATAATAATAATAATTTTTATTGATGTTTAGCTACGCACAAGGAGATAGAGGAGTCATATACCTATTAATTGTGTATAAATTTGTACATAAATGTATCTTTTTTGGAAGCGATTCCGGCGCCGGTAGGCATCATGAATGCCGGCGCCGGCAGACTTAAGGCCGTTTTTACACACACCGGTAAAACCGGAGCCGGCGACGACACCGGCGCTGCTTGCAATGTAATCAAGCTAACTATTTTACACATAGCACATAGCCCGGCAATTTAGCCTGTAAATGATGCAACTGATCGGTACGATGCCAGTACCTACACCGGCTTTACCGGTTTGTGTAAGAACATCCCAACGGTAAACGTGCTAGGTGCCGGCACCGGCATCCGATCTGAATTCCGGCACCGGCAGCCGGGCTGGATGCCGGAACCGGCAGCCGAGCTGGGTGGCGGAAACATTAGAAAATTAATGTCAAGATAAGATCAGAATCAAAATACCTTAATTCTCCGGTGGCCGACTGATGTCTCCTGTGGCCGAGTTGGTACGGCGCCAGCTTTGCGACCGAGAGGCGCGGGGTCGTATCCCGCTTCGACCATGGATATTTTGTGATTGTCATTGGAAGGTGGTAGAGGATTCCTTCCTCAACCGAGGTGGTACCACCCTTCACATCCGCTTAAAGGGCTGGTGCAGTCCCTACGGATGTTTCCAGCCCTGGATGTGTAGGTCGGATTTCCCCAGTACACCCACGGTACATAGTACTTAGACTTCGGTCTTCGTGGGTTATCAGAACATAAAAATAAATTCAATCAGAAAATAATAACTTATTATAGTGTAAACTTTATCGGAACTTAAATCTTGCTACAAAAATATAACAATTATTATTATTCTGCGAATTTATAAGTAAAAATAGGAAAAATAAACACCAAACTTTTCTTAAAATTAAGCCTTCGGTTTCTTAGCTCTTTTGCGATTCAACCCTAATACTTATTTCCAAGTCCATTCGGACGTCCTCGTTTTTTGAATTTGGCATTTGTATGTCCCGTAATTCAAACTTAGTCTGTTCTTTATAACTTTTTTTCCCACTGCTGAACTTGGATGTTCCACTGAAAAAAATGTTTAAGTTGCAATCTATTTCAAATTGAAACCCCTGATCGTGATTCGCACACATATATTGTAATCAAACTTTTCATACCTTCAATAAGACTGTTCAATTGTCTGACATCAATTTGATTGGAATTCTTGTCTTCTATGGACATATAGTTTGTTTTTAGTGTTCCGTGAAACGCAATACTGATGGAATCAGTTTGTGTCCGTCCGTCCGTCTGTCACAGGCGACTTTCGCTGAAACTAGTTGACGTAAAAATTTGAAATTTAGCACAGCGACAGAGTGCAGTGGCCCAATTATAGACGTGAAGTATAAAAAGTTTAATTTTGATTCTGGGGGTTAATTTCAGGGGTAAAGTGGGACATCGAAAAAAGATTCAAGGGCATCGTGTAGGGTATCAAATGAAAGCCTATTGAGGCATGAATTCAACAATATATATGATGTATTTTGTATGCATTTTTTGGGAAAATCCCCACCCTTATCACCAGAAGGATCGCTCAGAAAGATCTGAAAAAAATCATGATCATTAAAAATTAGGTATAGATTGAACGAAAATTATCAGCATTGAAAAATTTTGGCACGATCAATTGTTATAAACAATTTAATTGTTTATTTCCTTATAACTGCTGCATTGGTTATAGAGAAAAAGTTCTTTCGTAAAAAGTATTTCTCACGATATAAGGAACAACTTTTGTCCTTACACGTTTTTCAAAATTTTTAATTTAGCTCTGTCGAGACGCTCCCCACTCAGTTCCGCGCATACGCGATGCATGCCGAAGCTAAGACTTTCGTCTACAACTACTCCCAGAAATAAGTTTGATTTTTGTGTGTTTATTAAAAGATTGTTAATTTGAAATCTTCAATAAATTACTTCTTGGTCGATAAATATTATGACTCTATGAAGGCTGTTTTGACGTAATTTATTATTATTATTTTTTATCTTCTGACAGCCCACGAGGACCGAAGTCTAAGTACTATATACCGTTGGTTTACTGGAGAAATCCGACTCGCACATCCAGAGCTGGAAACATTCGTAGGTATTTCACCAGCCCTTTCAGAGGATGTGTGGGGCAGTACCACCTCGGTCGAGGAAGAATTTCTCTACCACCTTATAAGCCTATTTGAGAAACACCACTCGGCGAAAAAGCACAAGACTGCCTGTACTTTCAATTCCACATCAGAGAGCGATTTACCCGAAAGGACGATGTATACAAAGAGCAAATTTAATATAATGACGGAGGCTCATGTTTTAACTGTTACATAATATAAGAATAATTTTTGCTGTTATTGATATAAGATGATGCCCTGGATGGATAAATATAAGGCTTGGTGATAGCTTACTGAATGGTTATTATTGTAAATTGAGTGACACGAACTTCTAATCAAAGACGTGTTGGTTTAGTCTTACTCAGTAGTATTCTAACGTCGTTGCACAAACAATTTAATCACGAATTAAACTAATTAGACAATTGTAATGTGACAGCACTTATGTTAACGTCATTGCTACAGCTGATTCCAAACGTCAATTAAATTTACTACTTGATTAAAAGTTTTGTGAAACCCGTGTAAGATAAACGTAAGTAACAATTTGCTCACTACGTATTGTATCTTACTTGGTTCATGGTTAAAAATTATGGTACTAAAGGCTTGTAAAGTGTCTTGGTCTAATTTAATATTAAATTATATTAACCAGGTCTGGTGCTAAATAAAGGAATTATTAATAATAAAAGGCAATTTACCACAATATTTACATATACCCAGTCTTGAACTAAATCGTTAATTTTAAGAAAAAAGCAGATTCAACACAAGTTTATTACCGGGTTTAAATAAAGTATTTTTGCTTACACGAAGTAAGTGCATAGTTACGCCGAATCAATATACATATATATATATATATATATATATATATATATATATATATATATATATATATATATATATATATATATACAGGGTGTTATGGAAATCATTTAATATATTGGAATGGGTAACTCCTGATATGAATTCAGATTGAATAAAAATATTCATAAATGGTGTTTCACTATTAAAAAAGGTAAATATCGGCCCTCGAAAAAAAATTTTTTAGTACCTGCGCGCCACTGTCATAAATACATGGCCATATAAAAAACAGCAAGAAATGTCAGTTACAGAAAAAAATTTTTTTGTTTCGAAGTCAGGCGTTGCCAAATTTTTTTACCATATTTCTATGAATCAAGTTTGAAAACCTAATATTTTTGTTACCTTTAAAGAAAGAACTCCTAGTAACACTAATTTCAAAGAGCTAAAATATTACAACACAAAACAATACAGAGAACTGCTCTTTAAGTGAAGTGTAAAATAATAATCTTCAACTAAACGTACTTATTAGCACTGGAAGTGGAAACTTTCTTCTTCATTAAATAATAGCCACAAATGTCCAGTGTTATCCTTATAGCACTGGAAACATTCTTTTTCACTAAATAATAAAGTTAATATACTTAATATACTTATAATAATAAGTTACAAAACTGGATTAATGTGTAAGGAATGTAAACAAAGTGATGACATTCCCAAACCAGAGAAGTATATCGAAATTATGTATTTAAAGACTTTAGTGGACGAACTAAAGAGTAAAAATGAAATTCTTCAAGAAAACAATAAACTTCTTAAAGAAAAAAATGCTTACTTGGAAAAGAATTAGGGATGCGCGATACGATCCGATATTTTTGAGTATCGATACTTTACCTTTCGATACCCGATATTTTGTATCGATATTTTTGATTCGATATATAATGAGTATCGATATATTTTACTGAATATCGATCAAATAGTATCGGTACATCACGAACCGGACTACTTGGAAAAAATCCCATAATTTTATTTATTTTATGCGGTTTGCAAAACTGGATCGGAATGCCCGGCCCGACCTTGGAGACAGTTAAAGGCGATTTTAAATCAGTGACATACTCATGACTACGTCACCTTATTTGGCAACGTTGCTCCATATCCTCAATGTTTAACCTATAAAATCAAAGTATTAAGATTAAATGAGACAGTGTTGCCCAATGGTCTGACTTGGTCACTGATTTAAAAATGGCTTTATTAAGTAATATAAAATATATTAGCGTTTTCGATTGGTAAAATTAGTTAAGCACAAATTTATCTCTATTGTCTTCCTTTTCTCATGTTAAAAAAGAATGCAAATACACTCGTAGTTCGTGATGCACTCACTGCAAAATGTATTTAAATAGTCTCACGATACCCCTTAACTCAGACCCTTTTTAAACTGGAGCAGCCACAGTTGCCCACCTATGTTAAGAGAGGGACACCCGAATTAAGAATTTTTTCATATGTCATCGAAAAATAGGTATTTCAAATAATTGTATTTTTTTGAAAAAAAAATTTTCGGAATATTCAGTATTCTTCTTAAAAAAATATTGAAATTTGAGAAATTGCATAATAAAATGTCAGTTGTATGCAGTGTTGCCAAAGTTGACTGAGTTTCCTATAGATATTCTCTGCTCGATATTGCGGCATTGCGGCTTGAAACAAGTTAACAGGAAATCTAAAGGATTATTAAGAATTTCAACGTATGTATATAAATATATACCGATATCGATGAAAACTGAGCAAACCTGAGCAATCGATCCGCAAGCAACGCAATAGAAAATAACAATATTGCAATATTATTATTTATTTCCATTTTTAAACGACGACAGTAATCACAACTTACAACTAATAGTATATTTTTGCTTTAATGCCAAAATTTTACAAAAAAGAATAAAAACACCAAAAAAACAATAATAAATGTGGCAACACGGTGTTTCCATAATCGTCAATCAAAATTGATTTTCACCGTAACCCCAAATATGTTGGAAAACCATAAAATAGTTGATAAAAATAATGTTTTTTACTAATAAAGTAATTTCTGAGTAAAAATATTGCATTTTCCACATCAAAGGTCATTTATAAAAGTAATTATATCAATATTAACAAAAAAATGAGTTAACATTCCAAATTTAAAGGTATCCGGATAGTGTTATGAAACCCAGAAAAGATTACTCAAAGTCGAAATAGATTAGGTTGGGATTGGTTATCAAAATTATTATTTTTACATTCGTTAGGCTTGGTTACTAGCTCTGTTTACTGCCCCAATATTTGGGTCAAAAATTAAACGATAACTTTTTTAATTTCAGATTTTATTTAAAATTTTTACTAGTACCAGTACCTACCTAAAGAAAAATAAAATTACCACAAACCCTTTTTTTTAGAAAGCAAAGTTAAAAATCTTATAAAAAATAACATAATTCGAATCGTAAAAGTATCGATATTATTCGATATTTGGAGTATCGATATTTTTCGAACCGATATTTTATTGTATCGATACTTTATGATACGATCCGGATCGATACAGAGTATCGATACTTTCGGCGTATCGGAACATCCCTAAAAAGAATATAGAAAATTTCGAAAATTCTAACCTAATAAAAAAAGCCGTAAAACCAAAAATTCCGTGAAATTAGCTGCGAAAGAAACAAAAGAAGCAGAAATTGGCATCGAACAAAACGACATGCCATAAGGACCACAACAACAGTCTAGCGTGACTGCAAGCCATCCCAAGAAAAAAGAAGAAAATGACAGTGGCATTAACCCTACTTTCAACCCCTTCAATCAAACCCTTTTATTTTCTTTGATTTTTCTATGCTTTCAACGAAGTTGAACAAAAACAAACAGAAGCTTACAGTAAAAAATAAAAGAAACAAGTGGACCCAAAACTGAGACCAAACTCAATCGAAGGCCAACAGAGGATGCAACCACCTTGAAAGCCGCTTCATCAGGTAGCTATTCTTGGTAATTTGTATCACGATTGTCTAATGACACAAAACCTGAGGATATTGGAAAATACCTAAAATTAAATTATAACATCGACTGTGAATGCGAACGGATAAAAACAAAGTGGAAGCAGAAATATAGTTCTTTTAAAATTGGTGTGCCCACGGATAAAAAATCTGTCATTCTTGAGAAAAATGTTTAGCCAGTTGGTATTCAAGTAAACAGTTTTTTAAACCTAACAAGGTTAGAACCTCAACAGGGGCGAAGCCTGGTGGTAGCAAATCGTCATGTATAAAACTGCTACATTACAATGTCCGCTCTGTGAAAAACAAGCTTCACGAGCTCGAGGCTGCCATTGCTGATTGTGACCTGGGAGTCTTATGTTTAACAGAACATTGGCTGGAACAGGAAGAAATAGATCTGCTGAGCCTGCTGGATTATGTTGTCAGCACATCTACATCACGAAGTCAGTCACGTGGTCGTGGAACAGCTGCATCTGTCAAGTTTCTAGGGCTATACCTAGATAGGAAGCTGAAATGGGATGTTCATGTAGCTAATGTTTGTAAAAGACTTGGAAGTAGTGTATTTGTTTTACAAAATTTGAGTGAATGTGTTTCAATAAATACCCTGAGAACAGCATATCATGGAATTTTCCATAGTGTTATGACTATGACATTATCGCATGGGGACGGTCACCTCATGCACAAGAGTCTTTGGTCTCCAGCAAAAAGGCAGTCAGAATCATGGCAGGCTTAGGGTACAGGGAGGATTGTGGGAATGCCTTTGTTCAGTTGGGAGTTCTTACCCTTCCTTCGGCTTACATCCTGCAAAGTTTCCTCTACATCAAAGAAAAGGATGACCTACTGTCTTACCAAGACATACATGACCATGACACTAGGAATAAGACCAACTACGTTCCACAACACTGCAGGTTGGGTAAATGTCAGGCTCGACCAGAATATTATGCAATAAAACTGTTTACTAAGTTACCCCAAAATGTTAAAGAGCTCTCTACTCAGCAGTTTAAAATGAAGGTGAAACAGTTCCTAATAAAACATGCTTTTTACATCACAAAACAGTACTTAGATTATAGTTGTAATATATTTTAATATTTTTATTTAGATTTTTTAATGTGTTTGTATTGTGTTCATTTCGATTTATAAATTTTAATGCATTGTATTGTCAGGAATGTTTTTATTATTGTCTAAATATGAAAATTATTTTATCTGTAATTGACGTGTGTAAACAATTTATTTGTAATAGCATGAATAAATGAATTTGAATAGAAAATTAAACTGTTTTAAACCACGATTGTATAGGGATATCCAAATAAAAGTGAACAGGCATATAACTTTTTTATTTTTAAAGATGGAAAAAAATGTTAAATATGAAAGCTTTGGGGATTTTTATAGATCATGCATATATCTTATCAGCAAAATAATCGAGCATCGGATAAAAAAAATCGCAAAAATATGATAAAAATCATACCATCCAATTTAAAATAAGTGAGAAAATCAATGTTTTATACTATATTTCTTTTATTCGATACTCAATTGTTTTGCTGATAAGATATATGAATGATTCATAAAAATCCTCAAAGCTTTCATATTTAACATTTTTTCTCATTTTTAAAAATAAAAAAGTTATAAGGCCTGTTCACTTTTATTTGGATATCCCTGTACATATTACCACGTACACAGTATATTATCCAATTTGAATTTGTTGTAAAAATGCTAAAAATATATAAAATAATGCAAACAAGGGGCGCCATCAAGGAGGGGGGGGGGCAAAATGAAAATTGGAGAGCTTCCAACTATACGATGGTGGTTAAAACTTAAAATGGGCACCCCGTATATAAATATGTTTAAAGGCACAACTATAGAGATGGTAGTGACCAGTGGCATATGGTGAAATTTCTAAGTTGTATATATCTCTGTTCCTACGTACAGGACCGGTCCCAATTTTAATTGGTTTTAATTCCCACTGGGAATGTTTTTGTAAAGAAAAAAAAAACGTTTTGAATTTGCGAAAAAAGTTGAATTTTTGCTTGAGTTTACCAGAACATTCCCAGTGGGCACACTATTAAAACCTCTAAATTTGGTCGGGTCCTGTAAATAGGAACAGAGATATACAACTTTGAAATTTCACCATACGCCACTGGTACTGACCTACGTTACTAGCCATTATATCTAGTTCACGATACACTTACAATGGTATGCTACGTTATGATGTCACTTCGAGGGAAAATTTTAAATTGACTAGGCGCTTACCTGAGCAAATGAAATATGACAATAATATTTTAATAAATGTCAACTCAACATACTACCCGACAATAAACTGACCTGTAATATTTGAATAAACGTCAACCCAATACACTACCCGACAATAAATTGACCTGTACTTACATATGTACAAGGGGTGCAAGTGTCTAGTCAGTTGAGGATTTTCCCTCGAAGTGTCATATGTAGCATACTGTTGCAAGTGTATCGTGATCTAGTTTAATAAGAAGCATGAAAAGGTAGTAATAAAAAAATAATTCCTCTGTATCGATACACGATAGCTCAAGCTCCTGTTTTATAACAAACGACATAAAATTTTAATGTTTTATTTTAAAAAAATAACTAAACTCTAAAACTGTCTAGAAGACAAAAAATAAAATATAATCCATAGAGGAATGTAACAATAATCAAAATAAATAATTCTTTGAACAAAATTCAATATTTAAAGTAGTTAGTCGACTTATTTCTTTTAGGTATATGTCTTCTATATGTAACAATGGCAATTCTTTAAGCATACTTATATTGCTTCAATATAGTGTTTCTTTCTTCTAAAATGTTATTTTTTCTTTGTTTTTCCTGTAACTTTTTTTCTTTTATTTCCAGAAGTTTTTTATAGAAATCTTTTCTATCCTGTCTTATTTCCTTTAGAATATGTATATGTCCTTAACTCTTTATTCTTGTAACTAGTTTTTACTGACATTGTTTTTACAGATGCCACTTCCTTTGTCTTCTCAGTGGCATTTGCTTCCATTATAATATCCTGCATTATATTCTCCTTTTCCATGTTTGTGTCCACTAAACCAGTATTTTCCTTCTCAATTGCTGAATAAATCACGGTGTCTGAAGACAGCAATATAGCTGGATGTATTCCTTTTACCTAGAATTTTATCCATAATCTCTGCATATTCAAAATCTTTCCTTCCTCGGCCTGTTATTGTTATCTATATATTTTTTGTACATTCTTTCTAAATGTTTCCACTGATTCTCACAATTTGCAGCAGTTATGTTTTGTTTTGTTTTGTACCGTAATTCTTTTGCTATTTCCTCAAACATTTCCTTAAGGTTTCTTATTTTTAAAGAACCAACTTGGTTCCTATAATCTTTATACAAATCCAAGAACATAAGTGTAGAATTGTGACTCCACTTATATGATTCTCCTTCATCTTGGGCTTGGGAAGGATTGGTTGAGGGCAATATTATAAACTCCGACATACCTAAAAAAGGAAATATTGCTCTATTCTACGGTAAAGTGAAAATCTGGCAAAAACTTACCTTCTTGTTCACACATTTTAATAAATATTTGCAAAACAAACAGTCTGTACTAAAAATCTGACACATAAAAAAAGTATGGTTAATGGTTAATTCTGCTTCCTTTCTTAAAATCGATGACGCCTTTTTTCTCTTTTTCCCTATATGGGCTTAGCAGTTAACTCTAGTGTTTCAAAGACAATAATACAAACAGGCCTTCTATTTTAAATTTTCGCGCCAAATAAAAGTACAGGAAGTGACAAAGAGACATGTTTCATGATGAAGGGAGATCGAAATAGAAGGATTTCTTGTCATCAAAGGTCCGTGCGCCATATTTAAGTTTGTCAACAGCACACAAGCCACACAATTGAATGTTTTAATTTTTTTTTTCGTTTAAAGATTTAAATAATTTAATTTATTTTCACTACCTAGAAAATGGTCTTCGTCGATCCGTTGTTAACCAATATTTTGATCAGTTTTATCTAGTTTCTTTGAGTGAGTAGCGTAATAGGGTTGAAAACTAAATTTAATTTAAAACACTAATAATATTTACGTATTATATGGTAACGTTTGCCGGTGCAAATGTAATTTAGCGGATCTGGTTATACTTTTGAAGTAAGTACTAGGTATGTAGTTGTGCTCAATTCAATTAGTATTTTCGTTTTGATTTTTAACTTTTCCTTGGCAGAAAGTTTAAGCTAGTAAGAGTAAGAATAACGCTTATTTCATTAATAACGTAATATAGGGTGTCTTAAATATTACTTAAAACTAAGGCTACTGACAAAAATGATTGATTTCGCAGTGCCTTTTTACTATTTTTTTTAGTTTCTTCGTAGGAAGAGGTTAAAAAAAATTCTTAAATGTCTTAAATTACGCTTAAAAACAGAAAATAAATTCTCCTTAAAGATTTATACGTCTGACAACGTTTCAACAAATTCATTTGTTTAAAGTTTTTCGCGCGCAAATTTCCGTCAAGCGCCTTGTGTACGATCAGCCAGATGCGGCGAATATAGACTGGTTTTAGGGTATTTTTGAAAATTTTTAAAATGTTCGATTTAAGAAAAAAAAAGTATTAGATATGTCTGTAGACCATCCCAGGAGTCACCCATTCCAATATATTAAATGATTTCCATAACACCCTGTATATATATATATATATATATATATATATATATATATATATATATATATATATATATATATATATATATATATATATATATACTCATAAAAAAGAGATACTTGGTATGGCAAAGTTTTTTTGTCTGTGTAGTAACCTCACTTGCGGCGGCGAGCCGGCGAGAGGTGATTAATGTGGCTCCATGTAATGTATTATATATGTATATAATAAATGTATTATTATTATTATTATTATTATTATTATTAAGTAGGTATACAGGGTGTTTCAATATTTTACCGACAAATGTGATTCCTTGACCAAAAATGGTGAAAAAAGTTTCAAATAATACAGGTCTGGAAACGTTTCATTTCCAAGATACTTAAAAACTTAAACTTCGATCTTTTTTCGGTTTTTCTTATATTTTTTATTTAAAATTTGCACCTATGTTAATTTTTTAACATATTAAAGTTCCTACATAATTAACCTATTGCCAATTAAAACTATCCGCAGGTGATATTTTTTTTGGGAGGTCACGCCACTCGGACCCCCCGAACTTTTTTTTAATACGACACTGACTATCCTTTTGTATAAAAACAACTTTTTTGGATTATCTTTTAACGTTTTCATCTATTGCACTTTTTCCATATCTTATACGGTTCGGCTGATATTTGGCAAAATAGGATTTAAAGTAGGGCCAAATTTTTAATCTGGTCAGTCGGATATTTAATGAATCAAGATTGCTTTGAAAACAAATACTTATTTACATCGCCATTGTTGGTTATTGTATTTTGTCAGCTTTTGTCACAAAATTTTGATTCGAGTTATTTTACTTGCAAAAAATCTCAATTGTATTATAGCAGTAAAAGCACATGTATTCGGAAAAATTTCCAAATCGACAAGTACAACGTTTGCTTTAGTAAAACGACGCCTTTCCTAAACAGATAGTTTAAAAGTTACTAACAATGATGCTGGTAAACCGTGAACAACACGAACAGTAGAATTTGAAGAGGAAGTTAGGATAGAATAGAGGAAGTGCAAGCACAAGAAAAATTGCAGAAGCGATGGTAGCGGATTATGTCGCTGTATGGAGAGCTGTTCACGAGCAACAGCTACAACCATTTCATATTTAGAAAGTCCAAGCCTTAAATCCAACCAATTATCCTCGAAGACAAACTTTTTGTAAAATAATGAGTGGTTTAATTTAAAGAAATAAAATTCTTCTAAATTACATACTTTTTACCGACAATACATGTTTGAGCAGAGATGGGATTTTCAATTAGTAAAATATATGCATGTATGCATGGGCGATAGAAACCCACATGCTATTAAACCCAGGGCTCACCAACAACAATTTACTATAAATGTTTGGTATGCAATTGTCGGTAATTACCTTATAGGGCCACTTGTTCTACCCAATCGTCTTAATGGCGAAATTTATAGAGATTTTCTTGACAATGGATTTTCAGCTTTATTAAGAGATGTCCCACTTCAAACTAGATTAAACATGTAATATAGGCACGACGGTACACCACCATATTTATCAAGAGTAGCGACAGATTTTCTCAATCATGCATTTCCCGATAGATGGATTGGCAATAATGGTCCTGTTCGCTAGCCGGCAAGGTCACTGGACCTAAACACATTGGATTTTTTTCTTTGGAGGCATATTAAAGAAACTGTTTATGATACTCCCATTCAAAATAATGCAGAGTTGCTCCAAACAATAGAGGCCGTTTCTGAGGAGGTAAGGCAAATGCCTGGAATATTTGAGCGTGTACGGCAGTTTTTTCTACGTCGACCCAACTGGAACAATTTTTGTGAAGATGCTTTTGTCGTTGATATGTTTTGTTATGACTAAATTAAAATTTATTAGGCAAATAAATTATTTTTTATTTGATCAGATTAAAAATTTGGCCCTACTTTAAATTATATTTTACCAAATATCAGCCGAACCGTATAAGATATGCAAAAAGTGCAATAGATGAAAAAGTTAAAAGGTAAACCAAAAAAGTTATTTTTATACAAAAGGAGAGTCAGTGTCGTATCAAAAAAAAAAAGTTCGGGGGCAAAGTGGTCGTGACCCCAAAAAATTAACACCCTGTAGATAGTTTTTTTGGCAATAGGTTAATTCTGTAGGTACTTTAATATCTAATACACGTACAAATTTTAAATAAATAACTCTTAAGCGCACATAAAATAAGAAAAATTAAAAAATAAATAAAAGATTAACACCCTGTATCTTGGAAACGAATCGTTTCCGGACCTAAGTATATTATTTGGAACATTTTTTCCTACTTTTCGCCAATGAATCGCCTTTTACAATGTATCGGTAAATTATTGAAACACCCTGTATACATACATATAAAATAAATTATTTCGACATCAGTTCTAAACTTAACTAAACTTATAACTTAGTTTTCCACAAATTTTCATCATTTATTATATATATTATGTTAAAGCCTAGGTAATTAAATTAAATATTTCATTTAAATTTATTTTTACGGCATTCTATAGTCTGCATCTTGTCGCTACACCAGAAGCCATTTGCCAGGTTCCCGCGGTTTATTTAAATTTTATACAGGTTCTAAATAAAAATAAAACCGGGGATAAAACCAAAAGTTTAATTAAAACGACTATGTTTTATTTCTACGCACCAGTCCATTATGCCAATTCCATTCATTTCATGAATTTGTACCACCGGTTTGTTTTAAATCGTGCAGGTACTTAAAAATATGTTTGTAGAAAACGAACCTAAAAACGATAAGTACTCTGTTCACCTTGGTGCAATTGACTTTAAAATGACCTTTTCCATTGGCGTCGCATAATTTACACTTAAGGGGTTAAGAACTTTAGAAATAGATGTAAGTGTGAATTGATCATCTCTTACACAGGCCGTTCAATTTCTAAAACTGCCAACTAATCTTTGAAAAATTCAGCGATATCGAATATTGGTTCACAATAATTAATGGCATTACCTTACCATGTTTACTGGTTAAACAAAAAAAATAAACGGCCAGATTCACGATTCCTAAGAACGGTCTAATATAACAGTTAAGTGGTCAAATTGACAAGTGTAAGAATAAAATAACTGAGGTTTGTATTAGGAATTTATTTTGGATTTCGCCAATTTATAAAGGAAAAGGCCATTTAAGTATGTATTTTCCACAATTAAAGAACTATTTTCAGTTTCAAAAGCATTTAAAACATACCGTCTTGGAAATATTGTAGAAATCAAGTTAACAGAATTTCTCGACACCCTCTATCTCGAAAACAAAAGATTTGCAAACCTTCAATAATACATGCGACGTAGAGTCAAACCTTAAAAATGTTAAACACCGCAAATGCACCGCCTGAACCACCTCATCACTGCTCTAAAATTTATTCAAACCTAATGCCTCTTTAAGTGCTCCAAAGATATGGTAATCGCTTGGGGCGAAGTCAGGAGAATAAGAAGGATGTGGTACCTTTAAATCTTGGATGGCTGCCACCGTTGAACGTGTAGTATTTGGTCGCTCGTTGTAGTACTACAAAAGAACGTCAGTAGTCAGAAACCCGTGCCTTTTGGTTCTGATGGCAGGCTTAAAAGGGTTATTTAAGAGTTCTCAGTATGTGACATTAGTAGTAGTAACAGGCATGTAGACCTCCAAAATTACCACTCTTGCTTCCTAAAAAAGCATTACCTTTCCTGCCAACAGCCGTGTGTGAACTTCTTTGGGCTCTGGCAAAGAGGTTTGACGCCATTCTTTGCATACTCTCTTGGTTTCGGGTTGATGATGGTGCACCCAGGACTCATCCCCAGTCACAATTTTTGCCAGTAAGGCATCTTCTTTTGCTTTATACTTACTTAATCCTGGAAACCCTTTTACCTTTCGGTGTCGAGTTATGCTGGAGTTGAGTTTTCAGGTATTGTCTTCCATATTTTCCTCCATTCTTTTCTGTCATTTGCTATCACTTTAATATCTTCCCATCTTGTTCCACTTTTCTCAACCGCTGTACCTTGTTCTGCTTCATATAGTCTTAAAAGTTTTTCACAAGCATCGTCGTTTCAGTTCTGGATTCAATTGCTTTTACACCCATCTGGCTGGCACCTTATGGAACTTGATGATGTCATGCTTAATGTGAAGTACAGAACCATGGCTGATATTCAAAGATTCAGCGATTTCATCAGGGACAGCTCGACGATTTTCTTTCAACTGCCGCAATCGATTCAAGCGTCACAGCATGGTTTTCTTGACCAGGTCGGGAAGCATCGGCTATGGAAATCACCCCGTTTTTGAACTTGTTGGAGTGACAAACATGACTTAC
This sequence comes from Philopedon plagiatum, assembly GCA_963971165.1. Lineage (NCBI taxonomy): Eukaryota > Metazoa > Arthropoda > Insecta > Coleoptera > Curculionidae > Philopedon > Philopedon plagiatum. The sequence goes on along the minus strand of OZ020196.1, from coordinate 14,407,570 downwards.
CATAATGTAGCTTCATTTTACGATGGATATCAATAAGTTTCACCCTATTTACTCTGCAAGAAACTAATAACAGAATGCTGCTCCTTCCAGTGAAAAAATTGTCTCGTACAATGTATCAGTTGACACACGAAACTGTTATTTTTTATGACAATGTATGCCTAAGAGCGGTAAAATGTCAGTAAGTAAAACTTAAAGGCAAAAGGGTGATCATCTTGCTTCAGTCAGTTACATGAGAGATGCAAAGCACATCCAAAAAACTTCCCGACTATACCCGATCTTCACTTCGGTAATCAATGTATACGTCTAGACGAGTACTCGTTAACTCTGGATCCAGTAAATCTCAAAAATATTTCTGCCAACTTTTGTGGCAACGCTCTGTTCGGTACCTTTTTACAGCACTACTTTTAAGGTTTTCATTGGACGCTCTCATATCTTTCTTATTTCTATGAGAGAAATCTTCTTACCTACTCTTGTACCATAAAATTAAAACCCTGTAAACGATGTCCCGGGCAAAGCAGGAAGCGATAACCGATATACTGCAGATATTACCGAATAAGAGACTAACTACCTAACGGCGAAAACCTTGTGAAAATCCGTTAATGTTTTTTTTTATTGCTGTAAATGACAAACACAAAAACAGATACAAATTTGAAAGACTGTTGTTCCGGTTTCTAGACACGTCCAGTAATGCCTACCAATAAATTTTTTTCAAAAATTATTTACTGTACACACACGACTTGCTTACGATTTTTATTATAATTCTGTTGAAGAGGTTACTCTCTTTACTGATTGTTCAAGTCTTAGCCAAGTGATTATAAAAATTAATTTTCAGATTCTCAAAAGGGTTTTTTATGTTTAAAAACAGACTAGTTTGACAATAAAATTAAGAGTTTAATGTGACAACAGTAAGAATAAGATAACCAACATAATATTTTTTTCATAAATGTATTTCTCTGTTATAATAAAAATAGATAAAGACTAGATTAGGAGCCTCATACTCCTAGGATCCGAGGAGTATGAGGCCCGAGGAGTATGAGACGAGGCCCAAAAAGGCCGAAATAATATATTGTCAACAGGATTGAGATGTAAGTAAATTTTTTAAATCATTTTATGATAATTTTTATTTTTTTTACAATTCCGTAGTTTAAAAGATTTAATTTTTCTAACTTCAATTTTTGCTATGTAAATTTAGATATTTTTAGATTTTCATAAAGATTTTTTCTTTAACAAGCAATTAATGTCTAAAGTATTGTGTAGGAACAGATAAAGTTCTTCCAATACTAACGACATAGAATTTTGTCTTTGTCTTTTCTAATTGTTATATATTTAGAGGCATACTGACCGAGCTTTTATAATTAAAATCGAAAGATTTCTTCGACAAACCTCTCGGTCGTAATTTGGTCCAAGTAAAGTTTGGTGTGTTATTTTCCATGCTTTAAATTAAATTACATCATAACTTTGACAGAAATACAAAAAACTAAAATAAAACTCTTATGTGTAAAAACCAATTAGTGACCGTCCGGTCAGCAATTGGTTCAGCTTATAGTTTTGTAAGCCAATTCCTGACCTGCAGATAATTTAACTAAGAGGACCAAATTATGACCGACATGTAGGTCATATACCGACCGAGCTTTTATGATTCAAATCAAATGTTTTCTTTAAGAAACATCTCGGTGATAATTTGGTCCAAGTAAAGTTTGGTGTGTTATTTTCCATGCTTTAAATTAAATTACATCATAACTTTGACAGAAATACAAAAAACTAAAATAAAACTCTTATGTGTAAAAACCAATTAGTGACCGTCCGGTCAGCAATTGGTTCAGCTTATAGTTTTGTAAGCCAATTCCTGACCTGCAGATAATTTAACTAAGAGGACCAAATTATGACCGACATGTAGGTCATATACCGACCGAGCTTTTATGATTCAAATCAAATGTTTTCTTTAAGAAACATCTCGGTGATAATTTGGTCCAAGTAAAGTTTGATGTGTTATTTTCCACATTTTAAATTAACTTACATCATAACTTTACCAGAAATACGAAAAACTGAAATAAAACTTTTGTCTGCAAAAACCAATTAGTGGCCGTCCGGTCAGCAATTGGTTCAGCATATAGTTTTGTAAGCCAATTCCTGACCTGCATACCTATAATTTAACTAAGAGAACCTAATTATGGCCGACATGTAGGCCATATACTAGCTGAGCTCGTATCGAGTCCTAATAAATCATGGATTTATTAGGACTGGATACGGGATGAGTTCACATTCTTTGAAGTCAAAACAGACCTTTCTAAATGACACTGTAAACACAATTTATAAACATAGGCCACATCTTATTTTACCTTGTATTTTTGTACAAAAAATACGTTAGAAGCATCACAGCATTCACTAAAAGTAATAAATGCCCTAAAATGTTTTATTTTTCTGCTAAATAATAATAAATTTAAGTTAAAAAGGTTTTATTATTTATAGGTTATGTTATTTCTAAAGGTGTTTATTTAAAGTCCCTCCGAGTCATTTATAAATCTATATAAATCTATACGTCGCACTTTTTCTTTTCTAGTTCATTAGACAAAGACGTACGTGTAACCGAGTGTTCAGACCGAGGTTCAGCCGTTTTCCTAAACAACCTTAACAGACAGCAACACTTCTGAGCTCCAACACTCCAATGCTATTTTATCTCTTTCTACTACCATTCTTGATTCAATTACGTAGTAATTCGTAGTCTTCTCTATGTTCGTAGTTCGTAAACTGCTCCCCCAAGAGAATATCAAAAACAATACGGATATCGAATCCTTATTATAATAAATCCATGATTCAAATCAAATGTTTTTTGAAGAAACATCTCGGTCATAATTTATTTCAAGTAGAGTTTGATGTGTTATTTTTCACATTTTAAAGTAAATAACATCATAACTTTAATAGACATACGAAAAACTGAAATAAACCTTTTTCTGCAAAAACCAATTGGTGATTGAGTAATTGATTCAGCTTATAGTTTTATAAGCAAATTCCTAATCGGCAGATAATTTAACTAAAAACTGGGAATAGTGCTAAAACTTTGATAAATATCCTAGGTATTACCTAATTTAAACGTTTTTAATAAAAAAAAAACTACAAGAAATACCACTTACCTTTTTGCTATATGCCACTAACACAAAGGGTGCGTGTTAACAGTCCAGGCACAGACTGAACACGCTGAGCCCCTCTCACTGGCTATTTAAATATTTTTAGCGCGTAATTTAAATAAGATACAAATATATCGATCTACAAAACTTTGAGATGGAAAACTCGCAAACGAAATATGGTATTCCCGGCCCTTAGAATATTGTAATATTCTTATTTGGGCCTTTTAAAGATAAAATTGGTCACTAATTGACTCACGGTCAGTAATTTGGGTACTTTAGCTTATAGTAAACATTCATGCAATAAGTGAAATTTTTTTTAACTGTATAGCGTGCGTTTGTATCTTTATCATGCTTTCTCGCTTCGATTTTATGGTATAGATAACAAACAGGATTACTGAATCGATTCTAACGATTAACGACGCACACGGGATTCACTGAAATTAATCGGTTCCATCGAATCGTGATGTTAACATAGATTTTCTTATACTTGCAGTTACGTACATTATGTATGTATAACTGGTTTCTTATTTTGCTTTAAAACAGGTGACAGGTGACCCTTTATATAATTTTTGAATACATTATAATAATTTACGTACTGCACTGCGAATTCACATGTATTAACTTATGTTTGAATACTTATCGGTATGTATTCTTTTGTTTTAACTATGCCACTGTTACAGGTATTTCAAGGAAAGTAATAATACGCCTCATAATGAGAACTTTGCTTTTTTCGACCTTTTTCTTTTTCTGCTTTAATTGGTCGGTCGTGGCTTTTTCAGTGAGGCGTATTCTAGAAATATATGTTAATTATTTTTTTATAAAGGTAGTTTTTCAGAAAAAAATTAATTTAATAGGAATATATTATTGTGTGCAGTTTGTGTAGTGTCCAAGGATACGAAAAATTATACAATATTTTTTAAAGCATTTTGGTAATTTCAAAGTGTATGTGCAGGTATTTTTTATTGTTGTGGATTGCTTTAATAAAATCAAGCTTTTCGGTTCAACTCCAAGCTTAAAGGCCCTTAGAGATAGTAATTTTGATTTTGTAAGTAATGCAAAACATGCCATTCAAAAAAGGTTGCGGTAACTTAGTTCTAGATAAGAATACTTCACAGTGAAAATTAATTTATATATACAGTGGACCCTAACTCGAATCTCCAAGGGACAGAAAGTCAAATTCGAGTTAGGAAAAATTCGAATTACAGAAAATACGCCGAATTAAGGCTTTAAACTTTATTACATACACAAAAAAAATTCTTTTTAGAGAATATTTCGAGTTAAAGAAGTTCGAGTTTGGGAAGTTGCACTGTATATAAACGTCAATATACCTTTAAGTTGCCTTAATCCTATCCTATAGTAGCCTAGACATAATTATTTAAACATTTTCCGTAGAAACCTATCATAGTGTATATTGAAATATAAAGAGAAGTAATCAGCTAACATGCCTTCTTGCTTTTTCTTTATTTTAACATTGCTATTGCTCAATTATTGGCTATCCAAAACTAACCACTTACCGACATAGACGCTTAAAAAAGGCATATACTAAAAAATCTAAATATTAAAAGGAAAATAAAATAAAATTTTTATTTCTATGATGAATTATATCGCTTTTTAGTGTTCCGTGAAACGGAACACTTATGGAATTACTTCGGTGTCCGTCAGTCCATCCGTGCTTCTGTCAGATGCGATTTTCTCTAAAACTATTCGACGTAAAAAATTGAAGTTTAGCACAGAGGTGGAGCGTGGTGGCTGGTGGCCCAATTATAGACGTGAAGTATTAAAAGTTGAATTTTGATTCTGGAGGTTAATTTCAGGGGGTAAAGTGGGATACGGAAAAAAAAATTTTCAAGGGCATCGTGTGAAATGAAAGCTTATTGAAGCACGAATTCAACAATATACAGGGTGACGCGGATCTAAATGTACATACGATACCGTAAGATAGAGACCACCTTGGGGGTTCTAAATCACCCGCATTTAGTAGTCCAATCTCTAACCTTTACCGAGATACAGGGTGTTTTAAAAGTTTTGCCTAAAATTTATTTTTGTAATATTTCTGTAAGCACTTGAAATAAAAAATTCATAATGGGTAAGAATATTTTGTACAATTTGTGGGTTTAAAATGCCATATGCAAAAGTTCTAAAATCCAGGTCCGTACTTACAATAAAATTAGTTTTTAATTTTTTTAAAATTCAACACCCTGTATATCGGATTTTTCAAACTTGTAATTTCTACTCCAAACAAGCATAAACATATGATTCTATTGACATGGTTTTCAAAGTTGCCGCACTTATCACGAAGTCATAAAAAATAGGCGTTTTTAAGAAATCAATGAGAAAGTACATTTCAAATAAACAAAATCTGCTAAAAAATAGTTGTTAGCCTGATAAAAGTGTCCATATTGACTAGAAATATTATGCACTACTTGTCGGATTAAAATGACATAGGAAAGTGATAGAATCCAGGTCCTCACTTAAATAATAGGCCCATTTGTAATTTTCGAAATTTGACACCCTGTACATCCAATTTTGAAAAAAAATGCATTTGGAACGAGCATAAAAACTGAAATTATTGACATGATGTTCGAAGTTGCCACACTTATTATTTTATCGTAGAAAATAGGACTTTTGCAAATCTACATTTAGGTAAATTGTTTTATTAACAGTATTAATGGTTAAAAACAATAAGGATTGCATTCGAAAAATTAGGAATAAATATTAATACCTAGAACAACTTAAAATAAACCTAAATCAACAACAATTAATTAAAATAACTCAAAGATAATCACACATAGTACAAGGCATACTGTTCCTCAAAAACACATAATTTAACAATAAAATAAATTATTTTAGAAAATGTTCAAAATGACCGCCATTGACTTCTTCACACTTCTAGGTATTAATATTTATTTCCAATTTTTTGAATTCAATCCTTATTGTTTTTAACCATTAATACTGTTAATAAAACAATTTACCTAAATGTAGATTTGCAAAAGTACTTTTTCTACGATAAAGTAATAAGTGTGGCAACTTTGAATATCATGTCAATAATTTCAGTTTCTATGCTCGTTCCAAATTCATTTTTTTTTCAAAATTTGATGTACAGGGTGTCAAATTTCGAAAATTACAAATGGGCCTATTATTTAAGTGAGGACCTGGATTCTATCACTTTCGTATGTCATTTTAATCCGACAAGTAGTGCATAATATTTCTAGTCAATATTGACACTTTTATCAGGCTATCAACTATTTTTTAGCAGATTTTGTTTATTTGAAATGTACTTTCTCATTGATTTCTTCAAAGCGCCTATTTTTTATGACTTCGTGGTAAGTGCGGCAACTTTGAAAACCATGTCAATAGAATCATATGTTTATGCTTGTTTGGAGTAGAAATTACAAGTTTCAAAAATCCGATATATATTGAATTTTAAAAAAATTAAAAACTAATTTTATTGTAAGTACGGACCTGGATTTTAGAACTTTTGCATATGTCATTTTAAACCCACAAATTGTACAAAATATTCTTACCCATTATGAATTTTTTAGTTGAAGTGCTTACAGAAATATTACAAAAATAAATTTTAGGCAAAACTTATAAAACACCCTGTATCTCGGTAAAGGTTAGATATTGGACTACTAAATGTGGGTGATTTAGAACCCCCAAGGTGGTCTCTATCTTATGGTATCGTATGTACATTTAGATCCGCGTCACCCTGTATATGATGTATTTTTTAGCATTTTTAAAAATATTTTTCGGGAAAAACGCTTAAAACTTGCTGTTCCCCACCCTTATCACCAGAAGGATCACTCAGAAAAGTCTGAAAAAATCATGAACATTGAGAATTAGCTGTAGATTGAACGAAAATTATCAGGATTAAAAAATTCTATCGCGATCAATTGTTATAAACAATTTAATTGTTTATTTCCTTATAACTGCTGAACTATTGGTTTTAGAGAAAAAAAAAATTTCTCACGATGTAAGGGACAATTTGTGTCCCTACGCATTTTCCAAGATCGCATACTCGATGGGCGGCCGAGATTTGCTCAGTGAGGAGCTGATGGCACGGAACACTAATTGTGCAAGTATAGGTTGCACTTGACCGATTTTTCATTTGCTGCCATTGAAAAGTTATTGACTTTTTTTATAGCAAATAACTGAATAACAACAATGTTAAAAATGGTTGAGATGGAAGCTGATTGCAGCCTCAAATTTGTTTAAGAGAACCTTCTTACAGTGTGACCAAACAATCGAAAAACCAGGCATAACCCTACTTACCATTGTTTTCTTATCTCAGTTCCCAGTTGTTGTCAATTAAGGTATTTTTATTTTTTCAGAAGTGGGAAAGTTTTAACAAGAAAAAAATTGTTTGTGCATCTGTTTATTTTTTTTTAATCGCATAACCCTACCTTGCATTGTTTTTCTTATCTCAGTTATCAGTTGTTGTCAAATAAGGTATTTTTATTTTTTTTCGAAGTGGGAAAGTTTTAACAAGAAACAAATTGTTTGTGCATCTGTTTATTTTTTTTTAAATCGCATAACCCTACTTTCCATTGTTTTCTTATCTAAGTTCCCAGTGGGAAACTTTTAACAAAACAAAAAACTGTTTGTGAATCTGTTTATTTTTTTTTAATATAATTATGTAGTTTACAATCAGTTCTTCGTGTTGATCAAGGATTTTTATTTTCATTGCCAGTGCAGAATTACTGAAAAATAAATTTATAGGACTATTTTTGATTTTGGTGTGGGTTCACTTCTGCGGTTGAGATTTTTGGGCCTTGCTTTTCGTTAGGCAGGATTTACACCCAGAGTGGCCGAGGAATAGACCACGTTTAAACTAGACTCAAAGCTATACTTATCGACAAGTTTTGAATGGTTAAGATATAAAAGATATTTTAATTATTTGTTATTGACCAAATTCTAATCTTGATAGTTTTATGGTTCTTCGAGACAGTTTTATAGTTTGTTATATTATTTTTAATCTATTTACATGAATTACTCTCAAAACAGCCATAAAACTGAATTAAATATAGAACAGAAATTGTTTAGTCACAGATAAAACAATACAGTTAGATATTTTTCAATTAAACGCAGCACATAATTTTAACAAAAATATTAAGAGCACAACTTAAAATATACAGTCGAAAATATACTTATAGTATAGTTTTTAGAAACTTTCATTATTTAGTAAAATAATTATAATTACACAGAAATTACATATAGGCAACTCAATATACGCTTGATGATGAATTCCTAATTGAACCACCAGTTGGAAGAAGGAAATGAATCCATACTATTGATTTTGGGAAAATCGAAAAAAACTTTTTTACTTTCTTTTTTCATTCTTTCTTGAATTTAACTTGTGGATATAATATAGTGCAGTGTGTTTTAAGTCCAGTAGGATAATTGGACACCATATAGTGGTTTTTATTACTTAGTTATCATAATAATAAGGGCTTGGATTTATTTCCTTTTTCAAACTTATGATTTTTTTAAAGAGAATAAACACAATAACCACATGAAATATTGTTATTTACTGGACATATTAATAATAACAAAAAAGACGTACTTAAATAGTAGGTTACATTAAGCTAAATTTTTAAAAACCTAAATCTACGCGATCCTGAACACAAATATGACTTTCCAACTTTCGTCTTCCGCGGGCGTTTCAGATGAAGTAGTTGGGATGTCAGCATATTTTCGTAGAATTATTTTTTATCATCTAGTATATACTTTACCAGTACATCAATGTGTTCTAAGGCTGTTAACAAACCTGAAAAAACAAGGTCTACTCTCAATAATACCGGAAACAATACTGAATAACTGAATTAATATATGACAGATTCATGCGCGCCCGCAGACTTTTTTGTCGGGGTTGGGGGGGGGGGGGGGGGGGGGATAAAAAAAAGTAATATATTTTTAAAGATTTTTTACTAATAATTAAGAAGTATGACAATCTCACAATCTCAGGGGGGCCGCGGCAACCCCTGCCCCCCCCCCCCCCCCTTCGGGCGCCCATGGACAGATTACCTACAATAGTTTGAAGAAGGGAATAAATCCGGGATATATTTCCTTCTTAAAACTAATGTAATATGTTACCGCCTATCTCTGCGTAACGTGTGAGGTCTTTATGTCCTTCTTAGCACTGACATGGGTTTTGCCTTAAAAATGCTAATTTTAATAAAAAGACATTTTGCCATATTTTGGCGTTTATTTCCTTCTAACTGGTGGTTCAATTACAGTTTTTTTTGCTTCTAATTTTTGACAGGCACGTGAATAATTTTTGTCAACCTTACGATCGATCACGTGCCTGTTAGAAATTCCGAGCAAAAAGATAAAAATGATTACATTGTTATAAATTATCCAAATTAAAAAAAAAGTTATTTAGCACTGTAATTTGCTTCAAAATAATATTTTTAGGTTTGACTGGGTGATCTGCTCAGACGATTTATGCAATAGAAAAAGTAAATGCATATTTTCTATTGCGTATTTTTGAATCAACATATATCGGAGAATTCTTTAAAGTCTACAATAATAATAGGGAATATGCATATAACCCAAATAAATCTGAAATGTCTTTTTTTATTCCCTACATAAATTAAATATTTGTGGTGATTGTTTTTATCAATTTATTTTGGTTTTTATTGACAAAAAAAGATTTTCTACTGCAATTTGCGCACGAATTTCGAAACTTGTAAAACGTGATCCCATTGGCTGTGACGTCAAAAGTGTTATAATTATTAAATACATGGCGAATTCCAATATTGTTGGGTCATCGAAAAATCAATAAAACTGGCATTTAATGCGTAACTTTTCCAATGAAATATCCTTGCACTGAAAGTAGAAGGTTCCTAAAATCTTATTTATGTATATTTCAAGCTTAAATCGATCCAGGAACCTTCCAGTCTTGCGACAAAAACTGGCATTTTTGCGAAATTTTGACACATCCTATTTTAATAGTTTCGATGTAAATAAACTACAATTCTTTGTTTTCATGGCAATGGTCGAAAATTCAAAAATTGAAAAGTGTCAAGTGCGTGTCCCCCCTGCAAATTAACCTATTTATTTATAACTTAAACGAAAAAATAAGCGATTTAAATTCATGGGATGTATTCTAAGATAATTAACTTATAAAATAAACCCAAAAAGAATCAGTAAATAGGAAACATAATGTAGAATTATGTCGGTTAAAAATAGGATTTGTTGGAAAAAATCAAGAAAATTCAGTTTTTACCCCTTAAATACGCTCCTGGATGACCCATTCTGTATTAATTTTAAACTCTAATTATCCCTCTATAAGATGGCGTTGAAAAATTGGAAAAAGATAGATAGGAAAAAATACGGAGTGATTTAAAGGTACCGATGTCGAGTGCAAAAAAAGTAAAAAAATATAACTTTAATCGTCTCCCTTCCTACAAAGAATGAAGAAACTAAAAAATATGAACATCACGTATTTCGACGAGCTCTCTCCAATGACGTATATTTGATTTTAAATTGGATCCACTTTGATCCAAAAAAAATTTAAAACCGTGAAAAATTTGGGTCAGAAATCGAAATTTCCAGTTTTTCCAAATATATCCATTTTTTCAGTGGTTTTCGGTTTAGGTAAATGTATTGTAAAGAGAAAGCATTTGAGGTTTTAAAGTTTTACTTGATCCGTTTCAAAGAGGGGTCTGCAAATGGCATTTTTCGACCTAAAAATATTCAAAACATTAGTTGCCATTTTCCAATCCTTACCAATTTCAACATGGTTCTGAAACTCCGGGTCCTCTACAACCTCTGAAAATTTAAATCGATTTAATTCACTTTTGCGACCTGCACCCGATTTCAACGGAAATCGCGGAAATTTCGATTTTGACTTTTAATAACAAAGATACAGCCTGTATAGCTGAATTTTTTACCGAAGCTAGTTGCACTATTCCTCTGTTAACCCAGAAAATTTGATAGCTTCCCCTCTGACTGTTTCCGAGAAAAACAAACCTGTTCAACTTTAGGTTAAGCCTTACGTTATTTTTGCTAATCTCCAGACGTCACTGTTCACTTCCTGGCGTCACTTTTCACTGAGAGCAAGTGACTGCTTTTGAAATTGTAATACATTGTGAAAGTAAATATTTTTTTCTAGCTAAATTACCCTAGTAATTTTCTTTAAAATATTTTTTTGGGTTTATACTGACTTCCTTAAACGATTTATGCAATAAAAAAAATACGTGCATATTCCCCCTATTAGAAAATACTTAAATATTCACTTTTTCAAGAAGATACCTATTAATATTAAAAATTCTAAATGCAGTTACAGTAACAGAACGTATAACGTATATGCGACTTCTGCGTTAGAAAAGCATTTTGTCAATCCTTGTTTATGGCGCACCTTAGTCTCCAATATACTCTCTTGCATCACGTCTTCAGTTTTTTTCTTCCATCTACAACTGAATATTAATTCATTTAGAACAGAATTTAATTAACATTTTTGTAGCTCCCAAAGTTTGTGCATTTTCTTATTATTATATTCAAGGAGAGTTCGCTAAAAAACTCGTTTTGCGATTGCAAACCAGAGCCCAAGAAGGCAAAATAATATTATGCTCGCGCCATTGGTAAATGCAAAATAAAAGAAAAAGACTCTGAAATGAGTATAATTTTATTTTCGTTATGGTTTGTGTGTAAACATGGTTGTAAAAAATTTAAATTTAAAAACTCCTGCTGTTATGATCAGAAACAAGATTTTTGTCAAAGTATTTATGATATACTCAATATAAGTATCTAAGTAACTTAATAAAAACATTATCTGAAAAGTTTAAGACGACTAACCGGCTCCCAACCCTACTATTTTGAACAAGTACTTACTACTATTTTCAGTGTAGATGCATACACATGCCCTTGATATTTCCAAGACATTTGACCACGTTATGGCACGCTGTACTCCTCAACAAACTACCTTCTCATGGTCACCATCCGAAACTATGTACCTGGATCAGTAGCTTTCTAGCTTCTAATCGACACATCTATCGTGGTCGGTCATTCATCTAACTTCATAAGTAACATTTTTAAACACATTTTGGTAAATGTATCTAAACCATTGTTTCTCTTTCCGACACAAATTGGAAACTGTTGGCAACAAATATGGAACTACTTTCGAAACGTACATATACATTTAAATGACGCATTTGCACGTGTTTCCAAGTGGTTGGTACTAGCTGTGACTTCCGCTGTTTCGACACCCAATCGAAACTTGTATCGAAAATGTTTCTAAACTGTTACATCAAATGCGTTTATTCAAGAGTGACAAGTGACAGTTCAACGTCTTATATAGAGGGCGCTGTACTGTTGGCAATTGAATATGTTAAAATGGACAAAATAAGGAAACAAATAATTAGAAATACCTGCACATTGTGCAATAAATGAAAAACAATATGAAGACAAAATAATTTCGCCATCATGAATTTGTCAAGTTTATTTTCTATAAGTTATGGTAGATTTATTACATAGTGCAAACGAGAACCAAGAACCATTGTCGAAATAAATTTCTTTGTGCAATATAGTAATTTATCTTTATGTATTTAATGCGCTCCCCATTTATTTGCATTTACAGAAAAAAAATACTTTGTAAAAAAATTTAATTTAAAATATTTTTAAATATATACATACTTTTTTCTTTTTTAAATTGAATTAGCTAGTCAAATGGAACTAACGCAACAGCTTTTTGGCGTTTCGATAGATGCAGGAATGTATTTAAAAGCTATTTTAACAAGATAAACATTCATTTGTCAAAATGGCCGCCAGGAAGCGAGAAATTATTCTGGCCTAAAGTGGTGTAAACACACAATTTCTAGTATTTGGATTCTATAAGTCAAAGACACTGTTTCGTGGTTTTGCCTTTTTTGTTTCAATTTCAAATTCTTTCTTTTTTTCTTTTTAGTGTCTAGTAACACCTTGACGAATGTTGTACTGTTGGTTTCTTTCCATATTTAAAAAAAAAACAGTCGTTAAATGGTAAAATAGATAATTCAAAAAACAAAAGTAAACAAAATGTAAAAATATAGGTTATAATAATGTGTTCCGAGGAGGCCGTAGTGCGTATGTTTCTGAAAGTTTCGAAAATTATTTTCTTCACAAGTTTCGTAAATGAATGAATACCATTGTTTGGTAAATATTTCGAAACAGAAAAATACTAATTTGATTTGATTAACTTCATTCGAAAATTGGTCGTTACAATTTGGGAGCGCATGTGTCTTACCACAACTTCATAATTTTATCGAAAAAAGTTTCGAGAAATATTCATTCGCACATGTCGAAAATGTATTGGCACTGGTTTGTAAAATATTTCGAAATCGAAACACACAGTTCTTAAAGTAACTAAATTCGAAAATGTGTAGCAAAAGTTTCGGAACACATGTGTCTCGATACAACTTTTATAATTTGAATCGAAAATGTTTCGAAACGTTTCGCAGCAAAGAAGTTGTGTCCAGTTTGTGTCTAAATATGCTACTTGGGTACATCCTAGCTTACTTCAAGGTTCAGTCCTAGGCACCAACCGTATTTCTTCTTCACAATAATGACCTGCTCTTTTCAACTACCAATCCCATCCACAATTACGCTGGCGATAGTACTCTTCACTTCAGTATTCATTTTTCCAAACAAGTCTCGAATTAAGAGCGGGATAATACACGGAGATCTATGCACCTAGTTCTTTCGCAATACCCCCAATTAATGTTAAGGTGGCTAGAGACGTAACTGTAAGCTTGACAACTTGACAAGCATGCATCATGCATGATCAGTCTTTTTGTACAAGCAGACAAAATTTCCCTGTACCACCACACGGTACAATCATACTTGAACAATCGCAAGCTTCCGGAAGAAGAAGAAGAAGAAGAAGAAGAAGAAGGAGAAGAAGAAGTCCCAAATAATCCACGAGAACTGCCATACGTTTTTGTTGCAGACGGTGTTAAACTGACTGATTTGCTAAAACCGTACAGAGTGATTTAAATTTTATTAAAAAAAAAATTACTACCGATTATCGAGAGCACGGTGATTATCGAGAACGTCTTTGGGATTTTGGCAGCACGCTTTACGATTTTTCATACTGCTATCAATTTAGTCTAAGAGCACATTGATAAAATAGTAAAGGCAACTTGTGCGTTACACAGTTATTAAATGTCAACTACACGCCTACGCTACAACTGATTTTCTGAACTCATAGGACCTAGAAAATGGCACAATCCGTAGGGGTCTAACATCAGAGAATTCCAGTATGTCAACTTTACAAAGATCACATAACGCTGGAACATACCATTTGATGCTAAGTAAGACAAGAATTTTTAAACTAATTTGCCAATGAAGGATAAGTGCCCAGGCAAGGAAATTGTGTGCATTAAAAAAATATATGTATTGAAGTCGTATGTAAATTAAATGAAATTAACATAGAAAATGTGTATTTGTATCTAATTAAAGTCAGCTCCACATATGCGATACTTTCCGAATAGCGAGCAACTAATACTACACCTACTAGTGGATGGAGAGTTTGAGGTGAACGTTCGGCACTCGCCGAACACCAAATATTTTGTCGGTTGTCGGTAAATTGACACGAATCGAGGGAAACGAATATTTTTCCAAGCCGGCTGTCGGGAATTGGCGAATAGTTTATTAAATACTAGTTCGTCAAATAGCAAACATTCGGGATTCGACGAATGCCGCGTGTATGGTGCCAGCTTAAAACCCACCTCTGTTAAAAAAATAATGTGATAAAACTCGTTACTTTTAAAGTGGCATTTTCCACGTGGCGTCCATGTTGGCCAACTTAGTTTCATTTTGACGAATTTTTAACAATAACATTATAAGTATATCTTCATATTCTATGGTATTTTTTAACAAACTAATAAAAGTTTTAAGATATTTTATGATTTATTTTAGGAAAATAATATGTAAAGAGAATATTGAGGTCCTAGTAACAGAAGAAATGTCACTAGATCTTTTAACATATTGATCTTCTGAATGAAATCATTATAGAAGTTAAAACTTTAAATAATTGACTGAAAATTGCTTGCAGGATATGAAGTAGTGTTGTAAATATCCGTATTCTTTAGATATCCGGATAATACGGAATCGGAATCAGCTAATATCCGTATCCATTATCCGAATACGAATCCATTTCTTGACCCGCGCGACAGATCATGTATACGTATGCATGCAATACTAAAACCACGGTAAAAACATTTTCTATCCGGATACACGGCTAGGTAGGTCGATGCGGTATCGGTAGATATCATTCGAAGTCGAAGGTTAGGGATAGGAAGGCACCGTCGGCGTCGTTCGTTCTCGTTTGAATTCGGTTCGGGTGAGGCGGGCCTAGTTTAACCAATGGGTCTCATCCCATATGATACCCGTTACCCCGATAACTATGCTATCTTTTTTTAGGAAAGGTCATTAGAAAGAGAAAGCATAAGATCAAATATGCCTCATCGCAGACCGTGTTGTTCGCTTACACTCGATCCCGATTCCGTTTTCTCTTTGCACTTTGCATTAGTATACAGCCGATGCGAATTTATTTTGATTCCGAATCCGTATTCAAGTTCTCGGCCGGTTCCGGATAATCCGGATTCTTTTAATATCCGTATCCAACGGATTTTTGGATACGTATCCTTACATCACTAATATGAAGCTATCCTTAATATACCTACAATGTCATTGTAAAAAAATTTAATGCCAAAAAACCATGTCAAAATGAAATTAAGTTGACCATCATGGACGCCACGTGGAAAATGCCGCCTAAAAATTTAAACTTTGTAATAAAATCATACTTCGGCTTAGGGTTTAATTTAAAACATATTTGATATTGGTTCTTTTGGTAGAAAATGATAAACAAGGTATGTTGACTCTTATACGCAAAATAACATTTTCGTATTTTTTTATGCTCCCTATATAAAAAATTTAATTTTTCATAACCTTAATCTTACTTATTTTACAAGCAAAAACTTTTATTAGGAGTGACATTTTTACGCATCTTGCAAAATTTGATCCATTTGTCCTCTTTTAAACCCCATCCGCGGACATACTGTATAGCAACCAATTGAGCAACAACAATGTCAACACATTATTGGGAATGGACGCTGATTACTCCTCTCAGCTAGGTCCGATTTATATGGAAATTCCAGTAGGTTTTTAGTGGCTCTTCTAACAAGTTTTATTTGTTTAGTTATGCGTATTATTACGTATGCTTTCATAGTACAATATAATAATTAAACCTGATTCGATGAAAAAATTAATTTGGTCGCCATATTTAGACACCTTATTAACTATTCTGATTAAGCCAGTACTTTTCCAATACTACACAAACAAAAATAAACTTTCCTCTAGAGTCAAGGTCTTATTTCACCTAAATAATTTCGTATAACAGGTTGTAAAATTGCAACTATTTAATGTTATGGGTATTCAAATCCGATTTTTCTTGTTTTATTTATTTTTATGCACTGCACATCTGTAGACCAGTTATTTTTTAGTCAAACAATAAAACAAACGAAAATATCACCCGGCAGTGTAACTTCAGGATAATAATACATCTCTGTCAAAGAATTTACGTTGCCCTCAGTCTTGTTATGTTTTCTTCTTTTGCCAATATCTAATCGTGGTCTTTACGCATCTCTCTTAAAATATTTCGTTGACGTCCCATAATTGATATCTGAGTCTGTCATGTTTCTGTAGCATTTTTTGTTAAGTTCCCAGAATCAATTAAAATATACGTCTATCAGTTGTACTGCCCTAAGAAGAACATTTTGCTATACAGGGTGAGTCGCACGGGAGAACGCACCAAATTCTAGAAGTGTATTCTACACGTAAATATAAGTCGAAAAACCCCAAATGTTCTAATCCGATTTTTATTTGTTTCCAGATTACGTTTTGAAAAAATACCTTAGATTATTTTTTTTAATATCATTTTTTTCATACATGTTCAAAGATACATCTACCCATAGACATTTTCTGGCTCGCCTACGGACGGAACCCGTTGCACTCTTGGGTGCTTCTGGTTTTTCTTTTATGTAAGCGTAAGCACTTAAAATACGTTGAATTAATATGCATCTCGATTGTACACTTTTAATACAAATTACAACCACACTTTTCAACTAGCCCTTATTCAAGAAATTTAGACCTGTTAAAATTTTGACACAATGATTTGGCAATTGTTTTTAAAAGCTTGTTTTGGCGTTTTCAAATTTTCGTTAAAGATACTCCCTGATTGGTTCGAAGAACCAATCGAACCAATAATAAAAATGCTTTATGATAGACCGTGAATAATGAATTCCGATCGAAATATTGACTATCCGTAAGTAATAACTAATATTATTTTTCAAAAACTGTATGAAAATGGTTTTATTTAATAGCCGTAGATAAAAATTATTTAGAAGCCAGTTTGAAAAATGTTATGGCCTTTACGTAAAAAAAGAATGGCGTGCACCATATTTCACATCTTTTTCAGGAGAAATAAGAAGATATCCTCCAACTATAATTCTACGTATACAAATTAACTTGAAGCAGCCAGTAGATTTATTCTTAAAACTATTTTTTTGTGGCCTATAATATCAGGATAAAAAGAAAATATTTTCTTCTCTAATTTTATTTCAATAAAGGTCATGAAAAACGACCGAAAAACAATTTTCTGAAAACACGAACTGGGGTTACATAAATAAAAAGTCGGTGTAGTTTTAGAAATGTATAAATATACCATTTATATTAAAAGTTAGTTTAACTTAAAGTCTCCAGGGTGTCCGAAAAGTCTTAGCATGGGCAAATATCTTTGCTATTAGTAAAGACGGAGACATCAAATTTTAGGTGTATCTCATTGGTTAATAGATTTACTTTTTTATGTTATTTAACTTTGTAAACCCCATGAGGGGTGACGCTAGGGAGTTGAGGTCAAAAATTTTAAACGCAACCCCTACACCTTTTGGTACTTCATTTTAAAAATCTATAAAATAGAAACATTTTACCGCAAACCCGAGGTCCGTATCTTAATTCGTTTTTAAATGGCAAGCCTTTAAAAATTAAAAATCGTAAAAAAACTTTAAAATTTAAATACCTTTATTTCTTACCACCTTGGGAGTTAGTCAAAATGACCACCATGAACTTCTTGGCAGGCATAAAGTCGCTTTTGGAACTCACTTTTCACATTTTCGGGAATGGCAGGTGTTACTTTTTGGCAGAGCTTCAAAATCGACTTTATTACTGCCAAGAAGTTCATGGTGGGTATTTTGAACAACTTTTGAAGTAATGAGGGAAAGAAAAGTACTTAACTTTTTATTTATTTTTCACGATTTTTAGTTTTCATATAGGCTTGCCATTTAAAAACGAATTACGATACGAACCTCGGGTTTACGGTAAAATGTTTCTTTTTGGAAGACATTTAAAATGAGGTACCACACGGCATAGGGTTGCATTTCAAAGTTTTGAACTCAGCTTCCTAGTATCACCCCTCAAGGGGGTTGAGAAAGTTAAATTACGTAAAAAAGTAGAATTATTAGCCAATAGGATACTCGTAAAATTTGGTGTCTCTACTAACAGAAAAGATATTTGCCCATATTAATACTTTTCGGGCACCCTGTATAATGAAATTGCAATTATTTAATTACAATATTCTTTGCATAATAAAACCACTGAGTAGCCTATATATATATATATATATATATATATATATATATATATATATATATATATATATATATATATATATATATATATATATATATATATATATATATATATATATATATATATATATATTATATTTTGTGACTAATATTTATTTTTAATTCGCATTAGTGACTAAATTCACGTTCAGTCTATATACCTACAGAGGTACACGTATTTTGTGTTTATTAATCCATAAACCCTCGATAAGACGACCATAAAACGTCTGCAAGGGCCTTGCACAAATTATTATTTTAATGATATAATAATAATTGTTACTAAATGATGTTTATAAGCCGCAATCCATTTTATCTGGTCTCAGTTTGAAAGAAGCTACGGTAGTGAATCTATAAATCGACAATTACACCACAGTATTTTTTTGTATGCATGCAGTGATAGTTAAAAACACAGATTTATGTATGTTTGACGTTAAGTGGTGCAAGTGGACTTTTTAGGGATATATTCGTAATGGGAATAAAGTGTTGGTGGACTTTTCAAAGAGGTTCATACTTAGTGGCTAAGGTAAAATAGAAAAATACTTATTTTGTTACTCATGTAGCCTACCAGCATTCCGGGTTAGTTGAATTAAATCGTAACAATTTGGAGAGTTATTTATTAGATGGGGACGTTTACATAAAAAGTACATTTTTGAAGAAAAAAAATGTTTTCGAAAAACACCCTTTTTAAGACTTTTTTTTTAAGTTTTTCGCAGAAATAATTTCTCGAAAATATATTATAGAATACCATAGTTATGGGTTAGTGATCAAGTTTAATGCTCGCAATTTATTGTTCGTCATAATGCTGACTGCTTTTTTACATATTTTAATAATTTTAATAGAAAATGTTGGTACAAAGGGCAGAAAATAACATGAGTATACCTAAGCAAATCTGACCAAACCCAGAAAAGGCGAACTTTTTTTTAAGTATGTTCTACCACTTCGATCCTTCTCAGATTTTTTAGTGCGTATTACCAGAGAATATAAAGAATATAGACAGACACTCGAATACACCGAAAAGCCGGTCTCCCTTGAGACATTTGATGGGTTTACTGGTCTATGGTTTAAAAGTTTGTTTGTCCACCATTATATATACATGTAGTATACATATAGTATACTCTCTTCAACTACCAATCCCATCGACAGTAAATGCCGACGATAGTAGTCTTCACTCGCAACATTCATTTTTCCAGATAGTCTCGAATCAACAGCTGGATAACAGACGCAAATCTATGCACCTATCCCTTTCTCAAGTTCTTCAATTAATCTTAGGCTAGGGTACCAAGAACCTGGTTTAGTTTAACGCCTCCAAAACCCAGCCTTCCTCCCGTCACACAAAAAACCCGGCAACACTTACCCCATCCATGAATGTCCAAGCCTTACAGAACAATGAAACGCGATCTTGTTGGCATCGCTTTCAAACATGATCTCAGCTGACAGAAACCCATTACTTCAGTAGGCACATCGGCAGCTAAAAAGCTTGGTTTTCTCTTTCGAGCCAGAAAATACTTCTCCCCTTCCAATATACGCAATCTCTATGTTTCCCAAATAAGACCTAACCTAGAGTACTGTCCCCACAACTGGGGAGCGGCATAACCCTCGACACTTAACATTCTTAATTCTATCCACAAAAGGGCTGTTCCACTCATTAATTACCCAGTTTTCACAAGAAAACTCTCTTCTCTCTCTCAGCGCCGCGCTGTTGGGGATTTATCCCTTTTATTCAAATACTTCCACGGATTTTCCTCTGAAGAACTAGGCAATATAATGCTCCCCTTGACTGTTCCTAGCAGAGCAACAAAAGGCGCTTTACGTATGCATCCCTTTACTGTCCAGCTACAAAACCCTAGAACATCCCACTTCTCCCTCTCATTGAAATCTATATAGAGTCTCCAGATTGTGGAACAAATTGCCTGCAGATGCTTTCCCTCCCCCTCCAACCTCCAGTCCTTTAATTACCTTGTCAGTAGACTACATTTCCCTTCCCTTCAGACGCCCACGGTACGTTAGTACTTGTACTTAGGCTTGAGGTCTACGTGGGCTGTCAGATAAAAAAAAAACGAAATTGATTTTAGGAACAAGTTCCAAGGTAAAATCACTTAGTAACCAAGCAAATCGCAGAACTAGTAAAATAACTCATAAGTTTTTAATAACGATTTATTAACCGTGACAGAACAAAGAAATTGTCAAAATTTTACTGATCAACTAAGAGATCTTAACCTCAATCAGTCGTAAAATTTTTAGTTAATTTTTGATTAAAATTAAGAATTTTTAACTATTATTAATATCCAAATTATTAACTAACTGTTAAAATAGAGCAAAAATATCGGAAGCAATTAAATGATACACAAGAACTTGTACCAGTGTGCCCTCTGTAGACATTCAGCTTTTTATAACATTATACCGGTCTGGATAGTGCAATGTTCCGTATTATTTAAAACAGCAAAAACGAAAGCTAAAGTATTATGGTATGGTAATTATTATTTGCAAAATTATAATTAAATAGAAAGTCATTACGAGATATTATGTATCTTATAGGAAGCTGACAGTGTTTTTTGCGTCGAAATTAATATTCAATTAATTTTAACATGTAATTAGTATCTTCCACCCATTATTTTTTTTGCTAGTTCCTCTCACAACAGTATTATGTAAGCATTTTTATTATGTAGGTTAATTTAAAGAGCAAGTATTATCGAGGGTATCTTTTTTATATTGTTTATAATAATAATTTTGTGTAAAAGAACTAAATTTATTGTTAAACAAACTTAATGATTTTGCATCATCACTTAATTATTGTTAGCCTTATCATCTCAAAAAATTACAATGACTATTTAAGTACCTACCTCTTTACCATGTCATGTGTGTCATTAAACAAATCAGTTTGCTGCATTTTACACATTTTCACCAATCACAAATTTTTATACTGAGTAAAAAGGATCAAGCGATTTGGGTTCCTCGCTCTAGCTTTTGAAATAAAAAGTCTATACTTAAACAAGCTTATGTCTATAAAAAAAATTGTCACATACTTTTAATTAAGCTAAATAACTATTTTGTATAACTTTTTTTCTTTATAATCCTTGGGCAATTTGTGTTATCAAAAATTGACCAAAATGTCCAAACTATAACACCAGTTATCGCGTTTTCAATAAATATGTTTATATTAGTGCACAATCAGTCAATCGAAACACACACACAAAAAAATACGTCGCACATAGAAGTAGTTGAGCAAGAAAACTGGACAAAAGTCCAATTAACAAAGACCTCTATATTGTTAAGTGGTTTTGAATAGCTGATTAACCAGTCTACCAGGTAGCCGCTATGTACTGCGCTCCCCACCGTTCGTCGTTTCATACGATCAGCTTGAAGTCGTCGTGTAAATTGCATGGTTCTGTTCCCGGCAATTTCTTGTGTGAATAGTGGCCGTTTTAAAAGCATATTCAAAATCTGGTGATACAATTATTATGAAAGAACTAGGTAAGGATGCAATTTTCTATAAAAAAATATATCAGTATTAGGTAGATTTAGACTTAAATTTTATACATATAGTCAGAAAATGAAATAAAATATTTTTTTCCTATAAAACTTTTATTTCAAGGTATTTTTGTTTATCTGCCCACCTTTGTTCGGCTTAAAATGATACACAGATAGAAAGCTTGGACTATCTTCTAAGAAATTCTAAATAGAGTCTCTCCACATCTTGCCACCTTCTAATATAATGGCCGCAGATAATCCACCCCGATTCCAGAACACCCAAGGTAACAAAAGTGAAGAAGAAACGAAAGTGGAAATAGATATGAAGGATCAAGAAATAGATTCAGATACCTATTAGAATAGTGCATTAGTTTATTATATTTTGTTCAGATTTTTCTTAGGTTTATTTTAGTTTTAACTCTGATTTTTGACTTAATTTCTAACTTCAAGTTTCATTGATTTGCTAAATTTAACTGCGGATTTGTAGAATTTGAGAAATTGTAAAATAGAGCTAATTTATTGTCCTACAGTATTTTTATAGCATTTTAATAACAGAATCCTATAGATAATTTTGTCCAGTTTTTAAAAATAAACACTCCTATATGCGTCGGTTGGACGAATAATAACTAAACTATGCAGGTTTAAAATTCGACAAAATTAAAAACATTCGATTTCCAGCTTGACGTCATTCCACGAAAAACAACTGATTGTAACGGGCATTGTGATGAATCCAATACATCACCGCCATGATCCCCTAAGGGGGATAAGGTTTTTGACAAGTGTCATTGTGACAAACTTCATTGCAAAATTTTTGGAGCGGTGTCAACGCTTATCGCTCATCGTGGGACTACGTCACCAGACGCCATCGTTCCATTTCATTTGACCGCTATTTTGCTAGCGAATTGGATCAAAAAAATTCTAGCTTTTGGGGATAAGCTTTAGGAATAGAGCACTTTTGTATTATGAAATAAAAGAAAATTGCTGGATAAGCCCATTCGCTCGCAAGATGGTGGCCAAGTCACCTGGTATTAATGGCATGTTTGTTTGATTCTAATCTATTTAGTTTTGTTAGGTTGGTAGTATAAATTCCAGGACCGGACTTAAAAACTACACACCGTTAATAGTATTATATTTTGTAAGTTTATATCGGAAGTAAATAATATACACTTTTAAAGTAGGTATTATAAAACATGCCTTTTTAAGGGTAATGTAAGGGGGCAAAATAAATTATGAAACAATTAAAAACACAAAAACTGACATTGAATTGTTTGTCCTTTATTTATACAAAAATATGAACCAATATGGGCGTGTTTTAAAACGTCACCAGTGGATCCACCGGTTGTAAGCCATCATCCTGTAATCAGATTAGTTAAGCAAAAATAGTATGCTCACCGGTGATTTTAAAAACACTCCTCGACATAAATCTTGGCTGTCAGAGCGGAGCACGAAAGATAAAGGGCATCGTGCAAAGCTGACGAGTGTTGTTAGTTAATAAGTGAGAACATTGTGTTTTTAGAAACACGACCATGAAAGGTCTTTACTGATTGAGAAATCAGTAGTTATCTTTCACCGGTAGCAGATCAATCCAAATCCAAAATCCAAATCCCCCCACCCTTCACCCAACCAAAATCCCCCCACTCTTCACCCCACCAAAATCCCCCCACTCTTCACCCCACCAAAATCCCCCCACTCTTCACACTACCAAAATCCCCCCACTCTTCACCCCACCAAAATCCCCCCACTCTTCACCCCACCAAAATCCCCCCACTCTTCACCCCACCAAAATCCCCCCACTCTTCACCCCACCAAAATCCGCCCACTCTTCACCCCACCAAAATCCCCCCACTCTTCACCCCACCAAAATCCCTCCACTCTTCACCCCCCTCTCCTCTCCCTACCAAATCCTACTCAATATTTACAGTATTTAACACAATTCAGATCATGTCTGCAGCAGTCCCTATTGATTATTCATGGGACACAGAACATTGCGAAAGCTATAATCCACAAGACTACATACAAAATAATTTAATTTTACGAAAACCTCCACCTAATATATCTAAGAGTGCTAAAAAAAAGTTTCGAACTCAACAGAGAAAGAAAGTTCAAGAATTGGAAGCAAAAAACTATGTCTTGCCCAACAGCAAATGTAATGTTTAGTCATGTAAGCGGAAAGAAAATCTTGCAGGATTTTACTACAGATGAACTAGAAATGTTACCTTTGGAATATCTAATTAATTATGCAGATCCTTTGGAACTCTTGGATGTATGGGGAAAATTACCAATGTCTTATAAATCAAGTTTTGATCTTCAAATTAAATTGCCATGTTTTATACATTACAATCGTCCTGACTGGAGCACGCACTTTGATGGTCCCCCTGTATCTCAGAAATCATGTTTCATGTGCAATAGAAACATAAAG
This sequence comes from Philopedon plagiatum, assembly GCA_963971165.1. Taxonomy (NCBI): domain Eukaryota; kingdom Metazoa; phylum Arthropoda; class Insecta; order Coleoptera; family Curculionidae; genus Philopedon; species Philopedon plagiatum. Next base: position 14,382,893 of record OZ020196.1, on the reverse strand, counting down.
TAGACTAATGTAGATAAACTCACTGTTATTTTTGTTCAAAAATAAACCTGTATTTTAATAAATGTTTTATAAATGTCAAACAAATAATTAGAAGTATTATTCATTAATCCATGGATTTACAGCATCCCACCACCACCAAATCCCCCCACTCTAAATCGTTAAACATCATTACACAAAGCTTCACTCATTTCATCGTATTACAGCGCGTTACTTAAAAGGGTAAGTGCGGTTAAAACGCAAGTGTTGTACTAATTCGAACAATACACAGGTCAATACAGACCCCATATGTAGAGCGGTAGACCCGCCCAAAACAACAAATTTTTTATTTGTGGCTTCACTATTGGAGTTATATTCTTAAAAGTGGGTGGGTTGGAATGTACACACCAAAGTATATCTCCTAACACTCCGTGCGCATGTCTGGCACGCTCGATGTGCGCGTGGTACGCATTTTGGTCTACTGCGCATATAAAAAAAATGGTGGCTCAAAAAAAAAAAAAAAATGGCGGCTCAAAAAAAAAAATGGCGGCTCAAAAAAAAAATGGCGACTCAAAAAAAAAATGGCGGCTCAAAAAAAAATGGCGGCTCAAAAAAAAAAAAAAAAGGCGGCTCAAATAAAAAAAAACGTTTTTTATATTTTTCGTTTTTTACAACTGCGCAATAGAGATGCGCATGGGCATGCCCCGCCCAGACGGATTCTCTTTATATTCTCTCTTCGCTTCTCGTTTTGCAGTCGCATCTTCAGCTCGACAGTTGTGTCTTCTCCTTGTTACCTATATATCCTCAGCGGTTAGTTGACTTATATTAATTGTTTAGTTTGCGAAAACAGTATTGTGCAAAGTGTTGTGAGAGCAGTTAAAATATCCCAAGAACTGTTGAATAAATATCAACCTTTTCTACTTTTTGTTCAGTTCTCAAGATGTATCAGTGCAGTGAATGCAACAAGAGTTTTACTCATCAATCGAACGTGTATAGACATAAAAGAGAATCGTGTGCCATGAGACCATCTTGTTCGCGAGAAAAAAAGGAAGGCTAATAACCAGGTATGTGATGTATCCATGAAAAAAGCTAAAATAGAAGATATTAAAGAAGACAGACCTCCAATACCTAAACTTACTTTATCGCGATGTAAAGATTGTGATACTTGGTACGTGAAAAATAAACTTGCTGCGCATTTACGGTCAAACCTACATAAAAGTGCACTTAAAAGTGACGATGATGTGAAAATTTTAACTTCTGCTTTTAAAAACAGGATTGTGTCTTACATGTTGCTGCCATCGAAAAGTATGTGGACATTGAAGAATTTTTTGATGAAGTACAACAAAAATTTGTAAGTTTACTTTCCGAACAATTAGTTAAGCATAGAAGTGTTAAGATTAATGTAGAACTATTTGGACAATATATTTTACAAACAAAAGAGACAATCGCAACTAAATCATTTAACACAAAAAATAAGGTCATAACTTCAACAACAGATTTATCTGATATTTATAAACAATTTTTGTCTGAAATTAAAGAGAAGGTGTCAATATTCACAGAAAATGGATCAGGTTGGGCATTGGAAAAAATATTACATTTGGAGCTTAATATAAATAAATTTAATCCAATTAGAGCTTCATCGTATATACCATTACCAAAACAAATTTCGAATAAAAAAGCTGTTGTTAATATCAAAAATAATGATTCATATTGTTTCGGATGGAGTGTGATAAGTGCACTGTTTCCTGCTGAAACAAATGTTGACAGAACAAGTTCATATCCAAATCCTTTTGAGTATTTAAATTTTGAAGGAATAGAGTTTCCTGTGAAATTAAAGGATATACATAAATTTGAAACTCTTAATCAAATATCTTTAAATGTTTACGGTTTAGAGAGTGTTTATGAAGATAATAAATTCAAGTATGAAGTGGTTGGTCCTCTTCATTACACCAGTAAAAAACTTCCAGCGCACATAAATTTGTTGATTATAAATGATGGGGAAAACAACCATTATTGTTGGATTAAGGACATGTCTAGATTAGTATCAGCACAAGTAAATAAAACAGAACATAAAAAATATTTTTGTGATGGTTGTTTAGTGTATTTTACATCAATGAAAAGACTTGAAGAGCATCAATTAAATGATTGTAATCATTTGTTTACAAAAGTTCCTACCAACGACATTAAAATAAATAAGTACGGTCAAACATATACCAGAAAATATTTTTACAGTTTGAAAATTTTCAAAAACAGTTGAAAGTCCCATTTGTCATATATGCAGACTTTGAATGTTTCTTAAAACCTTTACAGCATCAAGAACCAGGAAACGAACAGAATTCTTATACTTTAAATACATTTAACACGAACCGTACGCTTTTCTTATTTCATTAAATGTTCATATGATGATTCTTTTGTCGGTATTAGATTCATATTTTGGTTTAGATGCAGCTGATGAATTTTGTAAACGAATTGAAGGTCATGTACATAGAATTTATAATGAACATCTTAAACCTGTAGTGAAAATGCTTCCTTTATCAGATGAGGAAGAGCTGGCTTATAAAAATAGCACAATTTGTCATATATGTAATACAAAACTTGAAGAAAATGAAAAAGTAAGGGATCACGATCATTTAACTGGTAAATTTCGAAATGCAGCTCACAGTATCTGCAATCTAAATTTTAAAATTCCAAATTTTATACCTATCTTTTTCCATAATTTAACTGGTTATGATAGTCATTTATTTGTTAAACAATTGTGCTGTGAAGAAGATAATATTGATGTACTTGCACAAACCAAAGAAAAATATATTTCATTTTCAAAATCCATATTAGTTGACAAAGTAAAAGACAGGGATAATAAAGAAAAAAATCTGTTTATTAAAATGAGATTTTTAGATTCATTCCGTTTCGTTGGTTCCTCCTTGGAAAAGCTTGGTGAAAGCTTGGAACCAAATCAATGTATAGAAATAAAAAAATATTTTCAAGATCCTAACCAGTTCAATGAAATTCGTAAAAAAGGTGTTTATCCCTATTCCTATGTTGATTCTTTCGAAAAATTACATGAAAATCAACTCCCAGCTATTGAACATTTTTATGATAAACTTAAAGATGAACCTATGTGTCCATCGGATTACAATAGAGCAATTACTATTTGGAATTTATTTAATTGTCAAAATCTTATGAATTATACCAAAATTTATTTATTGTCAGATGTTCTCATATTAACAGATTTCTTTGAAGCTTTTCGAAATATATCTTTAAATAACTTTAAGCTAGATCCTGCACAGTATTACACATTACCAGGTTTAAACTGGGATGCAATGTTAAAAATGACTGATGTTAAATTAGAATTATTAACGGATATAGATATGATACATTTTTTTAAAAATAGTATAAGAGGTGGCGTCTGTCATTGCAGCGTTCGAAAAGCTGAAGCTAATAATCAATTCTTGGAAAATTATGATACAAGCAAACCAAATTCATTTATAATGTATTTGGATGCCACTAACTTGTATGGACATAGTATGAGTCAATGTCTCCCCGTAAGTGATTTTTCTTGGTTGAACGATGAAGAAATTGAAGCCCTTGATGTGATGTCTATATCTGATGATGCTGAATTCGGGTATGTTTTGGAAGTAGATTTAAAGTATCCTCAAAATTTACATGTAAAACACAACGAATTACCTTTTTTGGCTGAAAATATTTGTGCACCAGGTTCAAAACAAAAGAAATTAATATGTAATTTAAACCATAAAGAAAAATATGTTATTCATTACCGAAATCTGAAACAGGTGCTTCAAAATGGATTAAAATTAACTAAAATTCATAGAGTTATTAAATTTAAACAAGCTGCATTTCTTAAACAGTACATCGATTTAAATACCGAAATGAGGAACAAATCTAAAAATAAGTTGGAAAAGGATACTTATAAATTATTTAATAATGCTATTTACGGTAAATCTTTAGAAAACATTGACAAGCGAGTTGACATTAGATTAATCACACACTGGGAGAATATTGGTAAAAAACAAGGAGCGCAAACATTGATTGCTAAACCAAATTTTAAAAATCGATTAGTCTTTAATGAAAACTTGGTTGCGATACAAATGGAAAGAGTAAAGATAACTTACAATAAACCTGTTTATGTTGGCTTCACAGTCTTGGAATTATCAAAAACCGTTTTATATGATTTTTATTATGACTATATTAAAAGCAAGTATGGAGACGAAGCAATTTTGTTATACACGGATACAGACAGTTTGATCTTGCAAGTAGAGACTGAAAGTTTTTATAAAGATATGCAAGACAATTTAGAGAAATTTGACACTTCTAATTACAATGAAAACAATATACATAATTTAACTATAAACAAATCAGTATTAGGGCGAATGAAAGATGAATTTGCAGGTAAACCAATTTCAAGTTTTTATGGGACGGGAGCTAAAGCTTACTGTGTAAATTTAGAAGATAAATCTGAAAAAAAGGCAAAGGGAGTTAAAAAATATGTTATAGAAAATTCCATTACTAAACAAGATTATAAAGACGTAGTTGAAAATTCTGAGATCAAATTTAGAAAAATAAATATTTTTCATTCAATTTTACATGACATGTTTACACAATTAAAAAATAAAGTTGCTTTGTCTCCAAAAGATGACAAACGCTATATAATTCCAGATTCTTTTAGAACTTTAGCTTGGGGGCACAAACATATAAGTATTTTGGAAGAGAAATCCAAGACTGATGATGATCAAGTTAATAATGTAATTGATATTCTAAAAGATTTAGTTCGTGACGAATATAAAACATAAGAACCCTGGAAAAATATTTTATTTTGAAAATGGCTCTGCTACCAGTAGTAGTTCTATTTCTATCAGCATTCGTTAACAATACTTTGTTCATACAAGTTGATCCTAATGTTCGAGAAGCATTTATTTGTCTATCTGTTAATAATGTAAATAATGATAGTTGGCCTTCAACATGGAAAAGAATGAATATAAATAATGGTTTATTTACCCACAAAATAGATGATAATATTATAAATGATTCTACCATTGTACAGTATAAGTTAAGATTATATTATTTCAATAAAACTTCAATAGTGACACAGGAATGGAATCAGTTGTATAGAAAATCTTGTATAGAAGAAGAATGTAATTCAAATGTGTGTGTAGTATTATTAAGTATATTGTTAGTAGTGTTTATATGTTCAATAGGATATATATTATTCAAAGTATATTTGTATTATAAATAAAATTCAATAACAAAACATATATATAATAATAAAGGTTTTTATTGATAACAATGTCTATAATTATATAACAATTTTACGTTTGCTAATGCACAATGCCATGGATTCACATTTTTGTGAAAATAACATTCTGGAATTTTCTTAAATTTACTTAATTTTGGTTCTTGTCCAATGGGAATAGCGTATATGAAATCTTCATCCAAAAACTTTTTTAAGAAGTTTATTTTTTCATTCCCTTTCACGTAAATTTTGGGTGATTGGTAAACTTCTAACACATGCTTTAAAATATCATCAATTTCATTAAGTTCTATATTTCCAAAATTCCATTCCAATCCATGATACTCTTCGGCCCATTTAACCATTTTGAGATCGAGAGCAGATAACATATTTTTTTGAAATGGTGATTTAAACAGATAATTTGAGCAACGAATCCCATCATAAATCGCTAATTCTTTTGGAATGTATCCAAAGGAACTGTTATATCCTTGAATGTCGATAAAAAGTTCTGTCTTACATTCATTCATGGTTAGTCGCTAAATGATGTTTAAATCTATAAGATTAGTGTTTAAATCCCCCCACCACTCTTGCTATTCCCACTACCACGCTTGCTTATTTAAGCACTCACCCACAGTTCTACAACCATTATTTCAAGCAAGCATCTGAAAATGTATCAACCAACAGGAAACCAACAAGAGTTTAGTAAGAAGCGCAATGCAGCTCTCGTCAATGAAACAATTTACTACATTAACAAATCCAAATCCAAATGGGTCAGCATTGGATTTTCCTTAGAGAGAAAATATATTCCTGTTGTTAAACTCTGTGGATACAAATATAATCTAAATGTCACTTTTAATGAAGATCAATGGATCTCCTTCCTAAATAATCAAGGAATTATGATGAGCTTTATTTATTCCAACAACGCCGGCTGGCAACCCATGAAGGGAAATGGTTATGAGATTCACTTTGTGTTTATTGGGGATGCAAGAATTATCAAGATTACACAAGATGGTGGTAATGAAGTATTCCTAGCTGGTGATACCATAAATGAATTAGTGAACTTGGCAAATTTAATCAAATATCGTTTTGATATCTTAAAAAACCAGGAATTTTCCAAATATTACAATATTTTGGTTAGTGGAATCTCTATGAAAAATGGCGATTTGTTAAAAAATGTATATGATGTTATTACACCTATGGAAAATAGTTTAAATGTTTGTTGTGTTTTAGAATTATTAAACTTTTACTCAGATTGTGTTGTGGAGGATGTAGAATCATTCGCATGTAATGAATTTGTAAAAAGTTGTATTGAAAATAAAAATTTATAAATATATTCTTCTTTTTATTCCTCCCACCTCCTAAATTAATATTTAAAGCTCTGAACTTACTTTAAGTCTGAACACTCTCCAACAAGATGTGGTTAGTATATACATCTCAACGAGTAGCATATAACCTAACAAGTGCTATAGAGAATCTATCACAACACTTTAGTAATTTAGAATTTGATACTGCCCATGAAGCCGAGTATGGATTCGAAAGATTCTATACGTATGAGGAATGTATGGATATGGCTAGAAAATATGAAAAAGCAGCAGAAGCCTGTAACATATAATTACATACTTCTGATTTAAAGTCTTTTCTGTACACGATGAAAGAAATGGGATTTGAGGAGCATTTGGATGACGTAAAGAAGTTTTTGTCACCTGAAATTATTCAAGAATTCAACCTAATTTATAAGAAATAAAAAACTTTAATATATTTATTTGTTTTATTCAATCATTAAATAATTATTATATAAATTATATACATTAGTAAGTGCACATATACATGGTGATTTAGAATAATAAAAACAATGAGCTTCTCCTTCTTGTAATTGTGGATTTTCGTCAAGTTCCATGACTGGTTTTAATGAATATTTTCGGATGTATTCGGATTTCTCTCTCCCTTTCACATAAACTTGATCCACCTTTTCTGTTAGATTCTTGATTATTTCAGAAAATTTGTGAATTGGTGTATATCCTTCATTCCAAGGAATACAGTGATGATTTTTCATTAACCATATAGCTTGTTTATGTAAGTCAGGTGGTAGGTATTTTATATCAAATGGTGATTTAAAGATATAGTGGCATATTTTGTGTCCATCATAGGCAGCCAACTCTTTGGGAATAAACTTCTTATTTTCTATGTTAAATCCTTGCACATCGACAATTAATAACCTCATAATTTCAAAAGTGAGAATTGTTTAATCATAGATTTCTTGTCAGAATATTCTTGTAGTTGTTGTTTTAATTTTTTCAGCTCTTCTAAAAAGTAGGATACTCGAAGTTCTAGATCTTCACCCATAATGGTAGGAAAGAATAGTAGAGCATTGATTTTATATAGTTTAGCGCTTTAAAGTTGTCTAACATTTTTGGTTAATGGATTGTAGCTAAATACTTTGTCATGCATAATGAGACAATAGGCAGATATTTTGTCTTTAAGATCATCATGTAATTCAAACTCAACTCTCATAACAATAGGTCCGGATTCAATTGTTTCTTTCTGATGTGAACAATCGATATATACGATAGGAGCATAAGTATTAAATTCCTTTGGAGAAAAAATGGGTTCAGGTGTTATTCCATAGTAAGATTTTTGAAATTGTGAAAACATTTCATATAATGATGCAAATTTATTTTTAGCAAAGTCTAAAAATAGATCGTTGTAGGGATATCTCTCAGAGTTTAAAAACACTTTAATGTTTCGTAACTTAACGTTGGAAAATAAAGACATATCAGTTGTTGATTTATCCCTTAAGTCTTTTTGAAAAGCAATTGCTACATGACGTGGGGTATTAACTTTCGTAGATGTTTTGACAGGCCAGTTATGACGATTAGTTTTTAATAATTCTGGGTATTCGATGAGTTCCCAACTCCGGAAAGCAATTATTATATCAGTATTCTTATTAATTATTTTAGATAATGCTAATTCTTGAGGAATAGCTACTGAAATGTGAGGTATATTCCAAGTTAGCTTAGTAAGCTCAATTTTTGGATTTTCATCTGCAGTATTAATTGTTGCATTTTTGTCTGAATTATCTCGTACTAAAATAAGTTCTTGTTTGGCATTTAAAATAATTTTTTTGTAGTCTTCAAAAAACCCCATTAAGAATTTAAGCGGAATGCAAACATTAAATAATCCTGTCGTTGCATCAACAACTTGTGAAGATTCCATAGGAAACCAACCTGCGTTTTTAAGTTTATTGCATTCATTTTTATTATACGACATGTATCCCTTTATTGTTGAAGTTAACCCAACATCTCTAACTGAATCTATTGTAACACCGTTTAGTTGATAACGCATTTCTTTAAAAAGGAATGCAATCCCATTGTTTATCAATTTTAATGTATTTGAGATAGTATTATTATCTTTTGTTAGTTTACCCTCTATGTAAAGAAAGCTTTCGGAAGGAAGAGTATACTTGTCTACTTCATGAACAGGTATTATAATTTCATCATTATTTCCCAATTTTGTAGGTAGGTATGGTTCATAACCATGAACTTCGGAATGCACAATTGAATTATCTATGAAAAGACCTTCTGCTACGTTAAGGATATCCATTATACTAAAACCTTTAAACCTAGAGATTTCAAAAAGCTTATATTTTCAGGTGTTATCCCTTGTGTGTTTCTCTTTCTACTAATCTTTGGTTTACAAGGTTTAACTCTTATAGTTTTTATTAATTTTTGTGGGTAAATTGAAGGTTTTTCTATTATAAAGGATAACCATTATACTTCTTTTATATGCAACCTTATAGTTACAGTTTCGTTTCGAAAATCAACAATATTTAAATCTTGGTCAATTACCTTTATTGTTATTTTATCTATTACTTTTACTGTAACAGGAAAATAAATAATATTTTGGGGACTTTCTATTATTTTAAATCCAGGGCTAACATTAGGGAAAAACTGATGAATAATGTGTACTGGCTTTCCGTTCAGATAGGAACCTTCTGCGATACTGCAGTCTATGCATAAAGAATTAACTTTTATAATCTCTGCTGGATTTTGCGATGTTCTTGGAACTCCATCACCAGATACAATGCCCTTATTAAAACCCAAAAGTTTTCCTATTGTTCCATCTTTAAAAATAATATCTGTAGTAGACTTTATTGTTGATTTTAATGTGTTGTTATTTGCATAGAGGTGAAACGAAATATTTCTTTTTTGGAATTCAGTCTGTAAATATTTATTAACATCATCCATTTCATAACTTCCCGTAGGAATTGTTAAAAATTCATTATTTTTTCCAAAATATACTTTATTATTGCTTTTATCAATATTTGGTATTGCATTAAAAGTTTCAAAGTTGGTAAGTCCTACAACGTAGGAAGTGTTAGGATCTAAGTAAATAGGTGGATGGAAATCTGCTTGAAGTATAGCTGAATTTGCGGAAAGAGCTATAGTAAACGACATGATGGTAGTAATAAGAATAAAATGGAAACACAATTACGCATTATTATAAATAAACTGTAATGATAACTGTCCACAAGTTGAGGTATTAAAAGATTGATATTTATCATAGTTATATTTAATATTGTTGTTGCTACCATCGCTATAGAAATAAGTTATAACTTCATTTGGTGGTCGTAAATTTCCAAAACTATCAAAGTAAATTATGTTATTATTATTTTTAACATACGCTGTCCAGTGAGTGCCTTCCCCCATATCATCATCTAAATTTATAATACCTGTTTCATATTTTTTTATTTTTTTGGGTAACTTATTTCTCATAAAGACACCTCTAAAATGTGGCAACTTTAATATTTTCGCATACTTTAATAAATCTATATTTGTCAAAGGTCGGCGAGGTAGCAAATTTAATAGTTTTTTGAATATGGTTTTAAATATAGACCACACCCTTGCTTATATGGTTTTAAATAAAGACCTTTTCCAATTGATATTTTTTCCATTTCTTTGTTGTGTCTTGTTTGTTCTTCTAATTTTTTTTGCGCGTTTTTAGCTGAATTTACTGCTTGCGCAATGCCAGCAGCGCCCCCGCTTAGGGCTCCTAGAGCAGATAAACCAGCAAAAATAGGTATTAAAGGTAAAATTCCACCAGTTTTTGGAATTGGAATAATTCTTTGTTTAGGTTCTTTTATTTTTAATTTTTTAATCGATGATAAAGCTGTGCTGGCAGCATTCCTTATATTAGCAAACTTTTTTCCAACCAGCTCTTCACGTGCTTTTCTTACACCTTGGTTAAAGGATATTTGACCTCCTTTCTTGCGTTTTTGTTTTCTTTTTCTTATTCCCATACCGAGTTTTGTTTTTGCTTTCATGATTCCGGCCACAGCCAAGGATGACAGTTTTTCGCCTAGATTTGAATCTGAAGCTTTAAATCTATTAAATGCCTTTTTAGCTAATATTTTATCTGCCTCGTTTCTGTTTTTTAAATCGAAATATTCCGAATATGCTATATCGTGCTCTTTGCAAGCTTCGTCTAATAAATTAATTCCCTTATCACCTCGAGCAAGCCTTTTATTTAACTTTGTACCAGGCCCACAAAAGTTATAAGAAGGAATATGGAGCTCTACTGGTAATTTATTAATAAGAGTATTTAATAAACCACTACCTGTTCTCTGTCCTCCCACGCAGTGAATGACATTATTATGTCTAATCATTATATATAAATGATTTAAAAACGCAAATAACCTTACTTAAATAGCGATGTTCAAACAATGAAGATCAAAAAACAAGATTTTTCTTTACCGATAAAAAATTTTGATTTATGTCATGATAATTATCGAAAACATGGACAATTATTTGGTGGAAACTGTAAAAGATGTTTAATAGTAGGACCATCGGGTTGTGGGAAGACAAATGTTATGATTTCTCTTATAACACACCCTAATGGATTAAGATTTGAAAACATATATGTGTACTCAAAATCCTTATATCAATCAAAATATGAATATCTAAAAAGGCTTTTTGCTCCACTAAAGTTTATTGGTTATTTTGAATCATCGAACGCTGAGGATATTGTTTCACCCACTGAAATAAAACCAAACTCACTGATTGTATTTGATGATATAGTATGCACTGATCAAAGTCTAATGAGGGATTATTTTTGTTTCGGACGTCATAAAAATACAGATTGTTTTTATTTGTGTCAAACATATTCATCAATCCCTAAACAACTTATACGTGATAATGCCAACCTCTTGGTAATTTTTCAACAGGATGCTACAAACTTGAAACATATATATGATGATCATGTAAATGGTGACATGAGCTTTCAAGAGTTTAAAAACTTGTGTTCAATGTGTTGGAAACATAAATATGACTTTGTCGTTATTGATAAAGACTGTGAATTTAATGGTGGCCGCTATAGAAAAGGATTTGATAATTTTATTTCCACTATATAACTCTCTGACACAACGATACTTTTCTAGTATACAACCTACCTTTTGTAAAGATGGACGAAAAAACAGCGAAAGAGTTGGTAAAAACTAGACAAGCCGTTAGACAAAAGTATAAAGCTTTAAAATCAGATTTATCTGATAAAGAAATTCGTATGGAAAAAGAATTTAAACCAATAACTCAACCTTTGCATGAATTAATTCAGACAATTAAAACAGAACCGTTCATTAAAAAAGAAGTATATTCACCACAATTAGTTTCGACCCCAAAATTTCAATTTCCTACGCCAGAGGTCAATCAAAGGAAATCAAATGCATATAGTAAATATCTTTCAACACACATGCCCTCACTTTTAGGAGATGAAGAAGTATTTTTTGACGATTCGCAACAGTTAGGAGAATCAAGCCCTGAAACAACAATTGAACCAACTATAGGTGAGTTGCGACAAGATGTTTTAGAATTAGCAAGGACACCTGCTTATGAAGAATATTTGGAAGCATATCATTCACATCTAAGACCTTTCGTGGATGGGCTAATAAAAGACACGGAAGGCAAATTTGATAACAAATATGGGTTTAGCCATGATGTTGATGCAGATAAATATAAGATTGCTAATTCTGTGGTGGATTTCATAGGAAAAGATTTTAAAGTTGAAGGAGTTAGGTATGAGGGAACACCTGGATTGTATGAGCTTCTTTTTAAAAAAGAACCTGTTGGTTATACATCAAATGATATGGAAAATTATATGGATGTTTTGAATAGGACAAATGCATATAGACGAAATTTTGATCCTAATAGTCAAATTCAAGGTTCGACCGACATTAAATACTTGACAATAGTTAAACCTTACTTATTACAAAAAGGTATATTAAAACGTGGAAGCACAACAGAGACAGGTTATCGTGCAATACTACCAAGTACTTCGCGTTTGTTACCTCCACAAAGACCGCGTTCTACAAGAAATCTGTCTACAAAAAGTGGAAAGGGGGGAGCTATGTTAAATTTATCAAAAAAGAAATTAGGTTACGTTTATTATGACGATCCAAACGAAATCATAGATAGATTGAAATTGTTGATATCATCGCAAATGGCTGGACATACTGGTCATCAAAATGAAATAATATCGATTTTAGAAGAACTAAGAGAAGCAAAAATAATTAAATAAATACTAATTCTCACATGTTTATTCCTTATTCTACCGCTGGCAACAACCATGTCTATTGACAAGTTTGGTTCCCACATCTTTGGCAAAGATAATAAAGAACATAACATTATAAAACTTGTTGACCTTAGTGCTGTTAAACTATATTATAATTTGGTATTACCTTTTATGGGAAATTACTCTCTGTCCGATAGAGTTTACCATTTATTACAAGACAAACGAATTACATATGTTTTTCCTATGGAATCTGCTACTATAATTTCTGGAGAATACCCGAAAAAATATGTTTTTTTAAAAATTAATGGAAAAAAGATCACTGACCCTGTAGGTATTCGGTTAAAAAAAGGGGATGTTCTTTCTTTTCATCGTCCTGAAAATAGCCATTTAGAAGATTTTTATGGTGAATTGTTAATAAAATGTCCTGTAGAAGTAACAAACTAAACATTTAGAAGTCATGAGTAAACAAACCAACATCAAGGAAGATCTAGTCAACGAGTTACATAAACCTGCTAGAAAAAATTTTAGACGACGACGGGTTATTATTAAAAATTTAAACGATTTATGGCAAGCAGATTTGGTGGAAATGATACCTTATGCAAAACTAAATAAAGGATATAGATATATTTTAGTTGTTATAAACACATTTTCCAAATATGTTTGGGTTCAACCTGTTAAAAGAAAAACTGCTGAGGAAGTAACTTTAGCTATGGAAAAAATTTTAAAGCTTGCGAAAACGCCTCCAACTAACATACATACAGATCAAGGAAGAGAATTTTTCAACAAAAACTTTAATAAATTAATGGAAAAATATAACATTAATCACTACAGTACATTTTCCACAGTCAAAGCAAGTATTGTTGAAAGGGTCAACAGAACTTTAAAAACTCTCATGTGGATTAAAACCTATTGATATAAATGAAGAAAATGAAAAAGATGTTCTAAAATCAACTTATAATAATATAAAAACAATTGACCCCAGAAAATCAAAATTTAAACAAGGGGATTATGTTAGGGTTAGTAAATACAGGGAGGCTTTTCAAAAGGGATATACACCAAACTGGTCAAATGAAATTTTTCAAATTAAAGAAATTAAATTAACCAACCCAAGAACATATTTGCTGGCAGATGACAAAAATGAAATAATTTTAGGTAGTTTTTATGAACCGGAGTTGCAGAAAGTCAAACATTCAAACGTGTATCTCGTGGAAAAGGTGCTAAGAAGAAAAGGAAACAAAGTTTATGTTAAATGGTTGGGAATGGATAAATCACACAATTCTTGGATATTAAAAAAAGATGTAATATAATAAAATAAAAAACTTTATATTTAACAACATGGTTTTATTTACTTCTGATATATCTATATTAAATTCATGTCACTTATATACAACAATATCACTAGAGCTTGATCAGCACTGTCATTTTTCTTCACAAGAATCTTTTCCTTAGTCTCTTTTAAAACAATTGAGAAATAGAATCTTCTGCAAAGAGGACAGTGTGCGTTTGTTTTCGTCCTCTCTGTTAAACACTTTATACAAAATTTGTGTGTGCACGAATTGGGTGTGCAAATTTCTTCTCTTCTCATGGAATATAAACAAACAGGGCATCTGCTTCTGTCTTCTTGTTTAAGTTTTTTCACCGATTTTCTGCAACCAACCAGCTTTCGTTTTTGAATCATATTTCTAGCAAATAATGTTTCAGAAACCGTGTGCGTATAAATTTATAGATATTCCCCCACTCAAGTCAAGCCCACATGGTCGAGGTGGGAGGATATGAGCTTGAATTGGTTGTAATAAAACAAAAATTATTTAAAACGTTCATTGTATATTTTCTTCCTATAATTTTCATCCAAAACATCCTTTAGTAGGGTCTCAGCATATTGAAGTCTATTTTGAAAGCGGTATCTATCCAACACATACTGCTCATAATCATTCTGGCGTGCTGCTTTGTAAGCAAACTTCCATGCAAACGATACATGGATTTTATTCATATTTTCGTTAAATGTAACCTTCTTCATAGTGTTTCTCTAAAATCACAAGCTTTATTCCCTCCTTTTATATCGCAGCATCGAAGTGTGTGTTCCAGCAATGTAAAACTATTATACAATTATAAGAATTGTTCTAAAGTTGTTTTTTCAATTTTATGGTTTGTGATTTTCTGCACATCCGGTTTGTTACACATTACACAGACGTCTGATAAAATAATCATATGTAGAACTTGCTCACACACTTTACATTTAATTTCATCTTTACAACAATCCATGACACGCTTATAATGGGTGTTCACATGTATGTGTTTACCACGTTGTGGTTCTATGGTTAATAAAAAAAGTAACACTCGTGATCTAGCAGCTTTGCTTATTGGTTATCTGGTACTTCACAAAGAGGTTAATAAAATAACACATAAATACAAAGAATACAAACTTTTTATTTAATACATCTAGATACATTTGTATGGATAATTTTTCTAAGAGTTTTAAGTTTATCTGGAGCGTTGGAAAAGTAAAGGTGTGTTTTGTTTGTTCTCTGGAACTGATTAAAAATATCCAACATTACTGCTGTCTCCATATCTGTGCTTATACTAGGATCTTCTTTGTACACAAACTTCGTAAGGTCCACGGTTGGTATCATATGTTTTATAACTTTGACGGTGGGATCGTAAATTTCTCCTTTAAACACGTTCCAAAAATGAATGTTGACTCCTATTTCATCATAGAAAATCTTTCCACATTTTGGTTCTACATGTACATTATATTTTTTAGCAAGTTCCCAAACCATTAAAGTTGCAGGTAAACAGGATCCATAATACTGGTTCCGACTGAATACTTCTTCAATGTTGTCAAGAATAATTTTTAATATTTCCGACATGTTAATTGACTGTCGGTCAACAGTTTACTAACCATTTCTTATAAGCTATTCTATTTAGATTACAAATTTCAGCTACACCACTACTTTTTTAGCACTCTTAGATATATTAGGTGGAGGTTTTCGTAAAATTAAATTGTTTTCTATGTACTCTTGTGGATTATAGCTTTCGCAATGTTCTGTGTCCCATGAATAGTCAATAGGGACTGCTACAGACATCGTTGTGAATTGTGTTAAATACTGTAAATATTGAGAATTTATAGCAATAAAAGTGGTGTGGCGGGTAGGAGGAATGGATTTGATATAAGAGTGGTAGGATTTGGTAGTGTGAAGAGTGTGTGTTGTGGAATGGTTTTAAGCTCCTGAGAGGAGAGGGGAGAGGAGAGGAGAGGGGAGGGGAGAGGGGAGAGGAGAGGGGAGGGGAGAGGGGAGCGGAGAGGGGAGCGGAGAGGGGAGCGGAGAGGGGAGAGGAGTGGTGTGAAGAGTGGGGGGATTTTGGTGGGGTGAAGAGTGGGGGGATTTTGGTAGTGTGAAGAGTGGGGGGATTTTGGTGGGGTGAAGAGTGGGGGGATTTTGGTGGGGTGAAGAGTGGGGGGATTTTGGTGGGGTGAAGAGTGGGGGGATTTTGGTGGGGTGAAGAGTGGGGGGATTTGGATTTTGGATTTGGATTGATCTGCTACCGGTGAAAGATAACTACTGAAATCTTAACGTTTATGTTACGTAGTTATGGCCTTACCCCCACTCCTCTACTTCTGACGTTCCAACCCCGCTCCTTCTCAGGCACTAACGGCTTGGGCATAAACTACTTGAACCTTAATTACTTAGGACTTAACTACTTGGGGTATCGGCTCTTTGGACATCAATTACTTAGATCTTAACTACATAGACCTCAACTACTTACCATTTAGGCTTCAAGGAGTCAACTGTATAACGTATTGTTACGTATCATTTAGCATACGTCACCACTAGGTCAACGTATTTACCCGCAAAGGGTATTTCCTAGTATTAAATACACCCTTTATTAACGTTTACACTTATAAATTACTTTTTTTACCAATATAGTCACGATTTTTGGTCCAATTGTGTATTTGAAAATTGCGATAATGGTCCGGCACCGTGACTTTAGCTACAACTACCAGATGTTAACAATAAAATAAATTTAAGAAAATGGCCTTATTTCCTTTAGCAACAGCATCAGCTGAAGTACTAGGCAAGCAATAATCACGTTCCATAATGATTTGATGTCTAAAAAAAATTATTACATTTTTGACCTAAAATATTTTGGGTCAAGTCAATTTTACTTACTGTGCTTTTAATAATAAACACCAACAACAAAATAGTAAATAAAATCTAAAATGTCCAAAACTACTAACACTGTGGAAAACACTGTTAAAAGGCCAAACCAATCACAGAAAAATAAAGTGACGCGCCAGCTAAATACGGCCCACTAAAATCTGGAATCTGGGAATATTTCGAAGTTACTAAATCAGCTGAACGATGTTAAATGGCTGCTGTTAAATGTCGAAATACGAGAGAATTCAACGTAACGACTTTACTAAAAAAAATTATTTCTTATTTATTCTCTGCAGCACGGAATTTAAATGCATTTTTCTCAAAACCAGTGGCTTCTTGCGACATTAATAAAGAATACCTTTTTTAAGTAAAAAGGTAGATGAATAATTATTTCTATTCGGAAATTGTGTACACTGAAGCACAAAAAAGTTGGGACGTTTTATAATGCTTCTTAATGCCGTATGTGGCGCCCCCTACAAAATATAACAAAATTGAGAAGGGATTTTATTTTCCAATTCTAAAAAAACTCCGCTTGATAAATTTTGTGAATTTATTTGGTATCTCATATCGATAAAAATGTAAAATGAAATTTTAACTTTTAACACCCTGTATCTCTCTTGTTATCAACTTTTGTACTAAGATGAGTTAGATTATATCGACGTAAATTGAGCCAGGGAAGCCACTGCTCAAGTGTGGTCCATTCCTTACCGAACACCCTGTATATTGTGCATCCGATGATAAGATGTAATTTCGACAGGTTTCCGATTCACATATCAATTACCATAATCTAATTAATATTTGAGTACCAGTAACATCCATATAAGTCCAAATTATAACTAGTTGATTAACACTCTCTGAGTAATATTCGAATTCTTCAAGCTTATTTGTCAATGTTGTCTACGGCACCACGCACGCTGTTCAAATTTACGATGATGGATTGATTAAATTTTTTATTCGTAATAGTACGTGGCCATTAAAAGCATGCACATATTTTAAGAATGGGTGTGAACTGTTTTGTAACATTAAGAATGAAATATCTCTCCAAAATTTGTTATCAGATAATAGATAATGTAACAGGAGATCGTGATTTTGATCTGCAACTTTTATCGAAGATACCGGTTTAAAAGAAATATGTACAGCGTGTGCGGAAAGTTGGTGACAAACGAGAATTTTTCCTATGCGATTTGGATGAATCGTTTTTTCAATCGCAGACCTCAGTTACTCATCTAACATCCATAAGATCCGCGCTGGCATACCCCAAGGCTCAGTGGCTAGCAAAAAAAATCCTTGCACAATTCTCAATTTTATATTGAATCAACCCTTTACAGACCGATATATACTATTGGACATACGTAGAGCAACAAAATGATTATTTCTTTAAATTCCACTAATTTTGTATAAGTCTGTATCTTATTTAATTTTAATTAAATACAACAAACAAAATGTACAAGATTCAAAGATTATAGCAGCCAGAAACATTATGATAATAATAATTAATAGAATATTCATTATTCCTTATAATTTAGTGACAACGTCGCGGCATTGAGGCAATTAAACCTTGAATTTCAGTTTCAGGAAGATTTCACCAAACCTCAAGGATTTTGTCTGTCAATGATTATTTATTTGGAAACAATATGCGAATACGACGTTCTACTTTTTTCTACAGATTTTAGATGGGGTTTAGTTCTGGGGATTGTGCAGGCCACTGCAAAACTGGAACATTATTCTCCTGTAACTATTCTTGAACAAGTCGCGAAGAGTGGTTTGGATCATTATCCTGCTGAAAAGTAAACCGCAACAGCATTTCCGACCCTGCATAAGGTAGCATGACATTTTCCATGATATCCCTGTACAGTGTACATGAATTGATCCATGGTACCATTAATAAAGTGTAAAGGACCACACCCATACCGCGAGGAGCGACCCCATAGAATATCGCTTCCTTGATGTTTAATAGGGAATATGCATATAACCTAAATAAATCTGAAATATATTTTTTTATATTCTCTACATAAATTAAATGTTTATGGCGGTTGCTGATGTCCATTCATTTTGGTCTTCATTAACAAAAAAAAGGATTTTCTACCGCAAATTTTCACGCAAATTTCGAAGCTTGTAAAACGTGATCACATTGGCTGTGTCATCAAAAGTGTTTTTACGACTCATAATGAGTACGATATAGCAAATTCCAATGTTGTAGGGTAATCAAAAAATCAATATGGCATTTAATGCGTAACTCACCTAATAAAATATCCCTGCACTTAAAGTAGAAGGTTCCTAAAATCGTATTCATGTATATTTCGAGCCGAAATCGGTCCAAGAACCTTTCAGTTTTGCACATCATATCTTAATAATTTCGAGTAAATAAATTGCAAGTCTTTGTGTTCATGGCAATCTTTGAAAGATTGAAAATTCAAAAAATTTTAAATTTTCCATGTCCCCAATTCAAATTAACCTATTTATTTATAACTTTAACGAAAAAATAAGCGCTCGTAGGGGCATATAGCCCGGAGAACAGCTGTTTTACCATGATTTGTTCAAATCCTTATAATATAAGGAATTTTCAGGTGGTTTAGAGAACTTATTCTCAATTTTACGTATTTCTATATGTACCCCTGACAAGTAGACTTCATTTCTTTGTTGTAATATTTTACCTCACGGTAAATTCTACTCCAACTGCTTGAAACTGCTAATGGATGGCGCTGCCTGTTTTATACTGCTTATGCAGTGTGACATGGCTAGCTTAAAGAGTATGCTTTTTCGGAGGGTAGGTATGTTCGTTTATCCTGTCCTGTACTGATGAGAACTAAAGAGTTCGAAACCGGTATGCAGGTACGACATCCTAACTAAAGAAAAAAGCTTCCTCCTTCCTGGTAGTTTCTTGCAGTCAAACCAAGTATTTTGTTGTCTAACAGTGTTAGTCAAAATACGGCAAATTTTGGTATGTAATCCAGCGCTCGTAGGGGCATATAGCCCGGAGAATAACTGTTTTACCATGATTTGTTCAAATCCTTATAGTATAAGGAATTTTCAGGTGGTTTAGAGAACTTATTCTCAATTTTACGTATTGCTAAGCGATTTAAATTAGTAAGTGGTATCCTTAGATAATAATAACAGATAAAATAAACCCAAAGAGAATAACTAAATAAGGAAAATAGTGTGGAATAATGTCGGTTAAACATAGAATTTGTCGGAAAAAATCAAGAAAATTCTGTTTTTACCTCCTAAATACGCTTCTGGATGAGCCATCCGGTATTCATTGTAAAGTGTGATTATCCCTTTGTAAGATAGTGTTAAAAAATTGGGAAGAAACAAGATAGGAAAAAATACAGAGGGATTCAAATGTACTTACTGATGTCGATCGCAAAAAAAAGTCAAAAAATCGAAATTTAATCGGCGATTGCTCCCTTCCTATAAAGAATGACGAACCTAAAAAATATGGATATCACGTATTTTGACGAGCTCTTTCCGATGACGTATATTGGATTTTAATTTGGATCCAGTTCCTTTAAAGAATTCCCTTCCTATAAAGAATAAAGAAACTAAGAAATATGGATAGCATGTATATCGACGAGCTCTTTCCTATGACGTAGAAGGGATTTTAATTTGAACGATTTTGACCCCACAAAAAATTGAAAACCGTGAAATATTTGGGTCAAAAATCCACATTTACAGTTTTTCACAAATATATCTATTTTCCAGTGATTTTCGGTTTAGGTAAATGTATTTCAAAAAAAAGTATTTGGGATTTCACTTACGAATCCTTTTTTCGATCCGACGTTTTGTTTTCGAGTTATTAGGTACCAAAGAGGTGCCTGCAAATGGCACATTTCAACCTCAAAAGAAAAACAAAAGAATTACTTGCCATTATCCGATCCTCACCAGTTTCAATAGGGTTCTGAAGCTCTGGGTCCTCTACAACCTCCGAAAATTTACATCGATTTAATTCACGTTTGCGACCTGTACTCAATTTCAACGGGAATCGCGGAAATGTCGACTTTGAGGTTTAATAGCTCCGAAATGAACCACCCTGTATAACTGAAGTTTTTACCGAAGCTAGTTGAACTATTCCTCTCTCAACCCCAAAAAATTCGATTGCGTCCCTTCTGACTGTTTCCGATAAAACAAACCTGTTCGACTTTAGGTTAAGATTTACGTTAACATGCAGATTGACACTTATTTTTGCTGATCTCATGACGTCATTATTCACTAAGGACAAATGGCTGCTTTTTAAATTGTAATAAATTTTACCGAAAAGTAAACATTTATTGTACCTAAATTATCGTAGTAATTTTCTTCAAAATATTTTTTTTTTGGGTTTGTAATGACTTCCTTAAACGATTTATGCAATAAAAAGATCTGTGCATTTTCCTTATTATGGGTGTATTGTATTTAGGATTTAATCTGGTGTTACTTGGTCGCCTTATGCGCCTAATTCCATCGGAATTAAAGATTTTATAACGCTTTTCATCGCTAAATGACTTTTTTTAGTCATCTGCTGTCCCGTTTAAATACTGACGAGCGATTGCAAGCCTTGCGAGCCTATTTCTTCCCGAAATAAGTGGCTTTTTAGCCGGGCGTCTACTGAATAGTTTTGTTTCTACTAATCTTTGGATTATTCTAGGAGTTACCATAATTTCTGAAATTTCAGCAATAATTCTAGGCGCAGACTTCCAAGTATCTTTTTGGGAAATTCTTTTGAAGCGTCTGTCCATCCATACGGTCGTTTTTCTTGATCTTCCAGGTTTCGGTAGTTTCTCTTACCGGTCTCTTTCATTATAACGCGAAATGATTTTTGATACAATGTCTGGCTAAAACAAACTGTCTTGAAATGACCGCTTGTTTTTTTCCAAAAAATATGCGTCTATTACCCTCTGCTTTAATTCTTTCGAAATTGGAATACCTCTTAATTCACGTTTGCGACCTGTACTCAATTTCAACGGGAATCGCGGAAATGTCGACTTTGAGGTTTAATAGCTCCGAAATGAACCACCCTGTATAACTGAAGTTTTTACCGAAGCTAGTTGAACTATTCCTCTCTCAACCCCAAAAAATTCGATTGCGTCCCTTCTGACTGTTTCCGATAAAACAAACCTGTTCGACTTTAGGTTAAGATTTACGTTAACATGCAGATTGACACTTATTTTTGCTGATCTCATGACGTCATTATTCACTAAGGACAAATGGCTGCTTTTTAAATTGTAATAAATTTTACCGAAAAGTAAACATTTATTGTACCTAAATTATCGTAGTAATTTTCTTCAAAATATTTTTTTTTTGGGTTTGTAATGACTTCCTTAAACGATTTATGCAATAAAAAGATCTGTGCATTTTCCTTATTATGGGTGTATTGTATTTAGGATTTAATCTGGTGTTACTTGGTCGCCTTATGCGCCTAATTCCATCGGAATTAAAGATTTTATAACGCTTTTCATCGCTAAATGACTTTTTTTAGTCATCTGCTGTCCCGTTTAAATATTGACGAGCGATTGCAAGCCTTGCGAGCCTATTTCTTCCCGAAATAAGTGGCTTTTTAGCCGGGCGTCTACTGAATAGTTTTGTTTCTACTAATCTTTGGATTATTCTAGGAGTTACCATAATTTCTGAAATTTCAGCAATAATTCTAGGCGCAGATTTCCAAGTATCTTTTTGGGAAATTCTTTTGAAGCGTCTGTCCATCCATACGGTCGTTTTTCTTGATCTTCCAGGTTTCGGTAGTTTCTCTTACCGGTCTCTTTCATTATAACGCGAAATGATTTTTGATACAATGTCTGGCTAAAACAAACTGTCTTGAAATGACCGCTTGTTTTTTTCCAAAAAATATGCGTCTATTACCCTCTGCTTTAATTCTTTCGAAATTGGAATACCTCTTAGCGTGACAGAAATGTCAATCGAAGCCAAAGTAAAGTCCACTAAAATATTTAAGCCGATATTTAACTATAAACTCCCTTTTTTAGAAAATTATTAATTTGTTCTATTTCACAGAAATAATTAGTGTCATTGATAATAGCAGCCTACCTCGATCCTTTAAAATACAATATTATTTAAAAGATATCTTGAATTTAGTTTTATAATATTGGAATTTGTAGATTATGGAAAAGTGTTGCCCTACTATTGTCCTGTTACATATTTGTATACCCTATTGTTCATTTTTTTATAAATCTTATGGTATTACATATATGAGGAACAAAAAGTTGCATAATAAGTGTGCACTAAATCACTTGCCGATACGTGACGCCAAAAAGAAGTAAATGCCGATGTTGCCAAATATGCTGCTAGTACATTTTAATAAATACTACTACATACACTAGATACAAAAATTATAATTTCATAAGTATATTGTTATATTTTACGTGAAATATGCCAAAACAAATAGCCTTAAAAAAGGAAAAAGCAATTTTGTACTTTTATTTGGTTTTTGCTAAGATCTCTCTTATTGTAAAATGTATCCGCCAGAATTAAAAAAAAAATACAAAATAAATAAGGTGCATACGTTCTGAATCGATGACAGTCAGTAAATTAATCATCTGAAAAGATTTTAAGGCGTAAAGATTTCCTTCAAGAGATAACACAAACGATACAATGACAAGATATACTGGAACGCTGATAAATAAAATTGATGCAAACGAAGATCGGGAATGAGATAAGCAAGAAGTTGAAAAATGCAAGAGCACAAAATGTTGCTTGTAGTGGGACTTTGGCTACTTTGTATTCTAATTTTTCCTTTTCAATATATGTGGAACAGTGTGGTCCAAGAAAAAGAAGTAAAGTACTCGCATTTTTAAAAAATATTGCGAAATATTGTCAGGAAAAGATGTTTAGAATCATCAAGTTATTTATTACGTTTTTACAAGCTTTTATTTAACTTCACCTCTTTTTTGTTTGTATGTTTACAACCCCCTTGACATTGGTATCAAATGAAAGGCTTTGACGTGTAGAATACGGTAAGCTATGTCAGGTCATTCTAAACCCAATATGGCGGACGCCACAAGATGGCGGATTACCTTTTTTTATAACCCCTTTGACATGGGTATTAAATGAAAGGGTTTGACGAGTATAATACGGTAAGCTATTTTAGTCATTCTAAACCCAATATGGCGGACGCCACAAGATGGCGGATTGCCATTTTCCCACAATCTTCTTGATATGGCTATCAAATGAAAGAGTTTGACGAGTAGAATACGATAAGCTATGTGACAACATTCTAAACCAAATATAGCGGACGCGACAAGATGACGGATTGCTTTTTTCTTCACAATCCCCTTGATATGGGTATCAAATGAAAGGGTTTGATGAGTAGAATACAGTAAACAATGCGACGTAATTTTAAACCCATTATGGCGGACGCCACAAGATGGCGGATTACCTTTTTCTTTACAATCCCCTTGATATGGGTATCAAATGAAAGGGGTTGACGAGTAGAATACAAAATGCCTTGTAATAATGATGCATTATTAGAAATGCATAGGTTAAGACGTAAACTGAAAATTTGAAAATAAAATTTTATGTAAGAAATACTTTTTAAAAACAAGCTTTTATTATTTAGATAAACTACATTCTTTGTTAGGAGGGCAGAGTCCGTGCTAATATACTATTTTAACAAAACCAACACAAAGATTGTATAAATTAGTGATGTGGCAGTTACTATTTAGAAGGACAAATAGAGTTCCATTTATATTAGATGTTTCTTTCAGTAGCAGTATCTAATACATATTATTATTTTCTAGAATATCAGGTTAACATGTTTGTTCTTTCATCAAACGTAAATATTGTATTTGCTATTTTTTTAAGGGACTTAGTTATTTACTTGAAAACAATTCAAACAATGGCGCTGCGGCGATACTAAATTATTATCTCTTTTTTCCACACCTTTCTGTTTAACATTCAAAAGGTCGGTCGAAAGCCTCGTACGTCATGGGACAGTGCGCGCTTCTTAAAAACTACACAAGATATAATCGTGCAGTATGCTAAATTAGCGTATGCATACCAATAAGATATAAGACTGAATATGTTTATCTTTGTCTATATATACAAACTATAGTTTAGGTGTCTCAACCAAAACTTATATAACAAAATGTATAATAAATCGTCTTAAAAGTAATAAACATAATTTTTTAAAGACTTGCACTTATGAACCTAATCATTGCTTCTATAGAATTAAAATATAAATACTCCTACCTATACACCTAAAGTAAGGGGACTAATCGGATGTACCTACAATTCTTCGGAAAACACAATTTTTCGAAAACATATTTCTCGAAAATATGTTTCGAAAACTTTTTTTTCGAAAGCATAACTTTTCAAAAATACAGTTGTGTGAAAATTGAATTTTAAACTCTAACGTTCAGATTCACTAAGAAAGTTTAAGATTTAGTACTGGTTTAAATTAAGATCTTATAGTTGATCAGTTATGTTTTGACAGGTTTTTGTCCTGTCATTGTTAAGTCGTCATTAAAAACTTATGAATTATTGTGATATTTTAGCGATTTACTTGGTTTCCAAATGATTTTCATCTTGGAACGAATTGCTGTAATGAATTTAGTTCTATTATTGTTGAAAGTAACTACTAAAATTTTCCTTTTCTTAACAAATTTGCGAAAAAGCTCAGAAATAAGTTCATAGCATAAAACTTAGTGGTCTTATTCTTACACTTGTCAGTTTAAAACATTTGGTTGTCAAATTCGACTGGACTAGCGTTGGAGAATCTGGCTGTAATTGTTTGGAAAATGCCAACGAAACTATAACAAAAAAGGTCCTGAACGAATCTAAATGAGCCAACCTGTACATATTTTTGATTCTATGAGGTTTGCTTAGGTTTGCCTAGGTTTGTTCAGATTTGGTCAGGCTTTTTCTTGGTTTTTTTTACCAATATTTTTTAAACTATTTAAATTGAATACGTATAGTGTCCCAGTAGGTACTTCCGAATTTAAATTTGGTGCAATTTTTCAACACGGGACATGTGTCACCAAAGTAGACCAAAGTTAATTTACTGGCTTGGCCGCCAAGATCACCTGACTTCTCCCCATTAAAGCATGTGAGATCTCATAGGTCGGAGATTGTCTAGATTGCCACACTATTTGCAGACGTTGGAGGCACGCCGCCGCGCCGTGATGAGGCACGCCGCCTACAGTTTGGAACTTGTTTTACGTCATACTAGCCGAAATAATCCTCCTTTCGGTATCTGCAATATGAGAGTGCGAGTTTGTTTAAATTTACCTAGATCACAAATAATGAGACAGAGACAGATGAAGGGAGTTAAATTAATGGGATTAATAGAACTTACCCAAACTCTATGGTTAACCAAACCTTATTCTCGTAACCTTAGATTGAGTATATCAAAGATCGTGAAGCTACCGCCACTTGAAAATCGAAGGTCTTGCAGAACTCTATAGATTATATTCACGATGTCTATCAACCATTGCTTACGTACCCACGTAGAACGAACGTATAACTTAATATGTGTGCCTCACTATCTTCTATAAATGGAAGCTTTTTTTTCAACACTACTTAGTGCTGTATTAACAATTAAGATAAAATAGACTTAACAAACAATAAAATATAAACGAAATGAAAAAGTACTAAGAACTAGCTTTTGAGTTGAAAATGCACTTATGCGATAACAAATAAAGTACTATTTAGTTCTGCTACAATTAGATCAATGCCTAGGCGCATTAATAAGTGCAGAGAAAATAGGGGCAGTCCACACAGTACTAACTGTTGCCGCGGAACTTTCACTAATTTTGACTTTAAATTTTAATAAATTATTGTACTGTTCAACAATACCAATATATATCAATAATTTTTTGAAAATTTGATCACTATTTCTTGGTGTTCCTTTTTTTATGTCACTCAGTATATTCTAAGAAAGTAACAAAATCATTAGAAACACCGTGTAATAACAATAATTTCATTTTTCTTCGTCGCTGTCTCGATGATAGCTTACTTTGTCCGGTCGTTACGATCAATTAAAAAGAACAATTCAGAAAATCTTCGATTGGAAAGTGCGCGGCTTTACGTTGTGACAATAAAAAATGCTACTTTTGTACAGATAATAATCGGCTAATGTTAATCTAAATTGTATATCTTGTAGACAATGCGTACCGTACGGTTCGATACGCAGCAGTCGCATTCATTTCGCAACTTTCACTGAAATTATATGTCACTTCAGTCGAATACTACCGGTAAAGTATAACGACTTTTTATATGCAGAATGTTTTTAAGAGATTTCATTTTCTATTTTAAAATTGTAACACTGGTTTTTGAAGGGTAGGTACTGGGCAAAAACCCACGGAGTCCGAAAATTAGGTAACGCTGGAATTTACTGAAATAGTTTAAGGTTTAGTACTGATTTAGGTTTAAATCTTCTAGTGGATCAGTCATTTTTCGATAAGTTTTGGCCGCGTCATTGGTAAAAAATTACCAGCTGAATTTTTTAAAATATTGTTCAATAATAAAAATAGTCTGTCTCTTTTCGCAAGACTCCTCCTTAGTCATATTATGTATAGTGTACTGGCAGGTACTGGGAGCAGAAATGATTTGGGAAAGCAGCCGATAAAGACAGTAATAATTCTTGTTCTAAAACCATCAACAGGCGATAAAGAGAGCAACTCCTGACGCTTTTTACCAATCTATGAACTAAATTATAAAAAATTTAATAAACACAGCATTTTTGCTTGGAAGTATAAATAAGATTATAATAATTTACCATAGTATGCCATTTAAAAAACAAGAACAAAGAGAAAGCGATCTACAAATTACATAAAATAATCGCTAATTTTATCGGTAAACATTTTATATTTGTGACATTCGATTTTCTACACTCGTGTTGTTGTCAACCGTAAATGAAATCAGATTGTATTTTTACTTTATACAGTGTTTGAAAGAAATTAGAAAAAATAACCATAACTACAGGAATTTTTATTAAACTAGATCTCTAATTTTAAAATACTAATTTAGCTATGTAACAATCACATATCATTCAGTAAATAGCAAAAGCAAACCCACATTAACGTGGATGCCAGGACACTAAGAACCTGCATCTAATTCTTACTGAACTACTTTACTTACCTTTCTTATCATCGACAATCTTCTAATAATGGTGGAAGTTGGATCTAATACTGGAACATATTTTGCCTCGGAGCACTGTGA
Organism: Philopedon plagiatum; assembly: GCA_963971165.1. Taxonomy (NCBI): domain Eukaryota; kingdom Metazoa; phylum Arthropoda; class Insecta; order Coleoptera; family Curculionidae; genus Philopedon; species Philopedon plagiatum. The sequence continues at coordinate 14,354,807 of OZ020196.1, read as the reverse complement.
TTTAATAAGATTGGTAAAGGTATACGTAAAAGAAATAAGAACTTTTTAATGTTACATTTTATTAAATTTATTGGAAATATATAAAAATATGTGTTGTTAATACATGGTTATTTATGGTAAGTGGCTTATTGGAAGGTATCAGGAACAAATACAGATATCTCTATCTAAATAGCATTGAAAAATATTTTTAAAGATAGCAACTTTTGAATTTTAAACGTAATACACTTTCCCAATATATATTCTAAGTCTAAACTTAATTATTGCATTGCTTGCAATTTATCAGTCTGTAGCTTACGGATGGCAAGTCTTAGAGCAGTTAGTCTTACAGCTTACATGTCCTCGCCTTTTTCACTCATCTAACAACAATAATTTTTTTGAAAGTTAAGTTTTCATTTTAAGCTTCTTTATTCAAATTAGCCTCGCCCACAATTTACCTTTCCTAACCTAATTTTTTAATCGTTACTGGGTTTATTAAAAATTTATGGTAGTAAAAGTAGGTTATTGTGGTTCGTACGAACATATCCCGTTCTATAATCAGCAGTAAACTGTATATAATACACATTGGTATATCAACCATTTAATTCGAATTTGACACAACTACAATGAAACTACCATTACTTACATATTTTAACAGAAGTTTAATTGAAATATTCTGATGGTTATAAGTTATAATTCTTGTTTGGCAATAAATTGTTAGCCTCTCCCAGAGTAACATACATACTACATTCTTTGTTTTCATGTAATAGTAAGTTAACAAATGACTGTATGAATCAAATCAAAAGTGATTTATCAAGACTTTTAAAATGATCATTTTTTCACACACGAGTACTGGGTAATGTTTCTAGTATTGGGTGATGATGATGAAACTGAAGTTTGATTGTATTAGTGTCATTAGCTTCTTATTTCAAGTTCAGTCATTAGCATCTCACTTCATTATTTAAGAGCTATTGATTAATTTTTGGTATTAAAAAATACCGAATCAATAATTCATTCATTTTTAATGCTTTTACCAATAAATATAATAGGTACACTTTTTGCTTTGTGCACTTTTACCGTATCTTTAAATGGGTGTTAAAATAGTTGGATACAGGACTTCAGAGGAGAGTTCTCGTTCTCGTACTAAAATCCATTGTGGTGACTCGTGCCATCACACTACTCTGTTATGTAGAAAAAAACAAAGACTTATCAGTGTAGAAACTTGAACAAGACATATTGTTATAAATTCTGCGTATTTTCTCAAATTTTCATACATGTTATTACATGGCATAACTATAATCAGGGTGGCCACCAAAGTATGCTAGTCAAATTCCATGACTTTTCCAGGTTTTCCATGATAAAGTACCCAAAAATTCCATGACCAATATTACATGTCAAATTAACTGCATGTGAAAATTAATTTTTTCTACGAATGTTAATAAAAACCTTTATTGTATGTTCAATAGTAATTTCGGAACATGGTGCATTGTGTTTTACACATTTTCATTGTGCTTCAGTCACCATGGTGATTGAACTACAAAGTTCCCATTGTGCACGGGTATTTTTTACAAAGGTGGCGTTGACCGGTGCCACGTCAAAATCTTTATAATTTCATTGACATTTTTTGACATCTTAAAAAGAAAAATATTACTAATCCCATTTTATTAACAGTAACATTCGTAGAAAAAGTATAGTGTAAAACTCGCATGGAATGACCATTTCCTACTCGTATGATTTGCAGCACTCGCCTGCGGCATCGTGCTGCAAACGTCATACTCGTAGGAAATGCATGTCATTCCATGCTCGTTGTACAATATACTATTTCTTAGTTTTTTCCAAGTTTTGGAAAACTAATTTATCTACCAACGTACGTTTACCGTTTAACATGCAAGGGCAAGTTAAGCGTTACAGTTTATTGTATAAGGATAACGTCAGTTTTCACACTACCGAGAAAAGTAGTTATTCAGTAATGGGAAAGATGATGTGATAACTAATAAGTTTCAAACTTCAAAAATATATTCCATATTATTTCAAAAAGACCTGAATATATAGAATAGGGTATGAGAACACCAAGTCTAGGTATAATAGTGTATAACACTTACGTCGAGTCAGTGTTGAAACCAGATATTCTTATGGGGGGGGGGGGGTAATAAAATTTATATATGCTTTCAGCAAGTCAATTTCTATATTTTACAGACATTCCCCGGGGGGATTCTTCTTGCTCTGAGGGAGAACACCCCGGGCTACCCCTTGAATTCAATCCTGACTCGAGTAGTTTAAAATATTTTTAACGTGGCTAGCTAATAAAAAACTTAGATTTTGACAAAATAGGTGGCAATGATATTCGCAGAAATGATTCTCAACATCATCGTCAGTTAAATTTATTACATGGCTAAATCTTTTGTGCAACCGAATATAAGTCTAATAGTGTATAACGCACAACATTCTGTTTATACGTAGGTAAATTAAACTGATTGAAATAAGTTAAGGATATTGTAGTTTCTCTGAGAGAAATATCCCATAAGAAAAAAAAATGGCTTATTTATGTTCTCTAATCTTGTTTTCGGAAAAAAATAATGTTTATACATATTTTAAATTGTGCCAAAGAAAACATCGATAAAAATAAATAATGTGGAATTTTGTTTCTATGCTATGGGTTCTGTTTCACCGTTGCTTAGTGATTTCTGTCATAGTTGTGATTATTTTATGTTTTACAATATGAATAAGCATCATGTAACTGAAGGCGAAGCAAATGAAGCCACTGGATATCTACTTGGAGGTGCGCGACAGATTGATGTATCTAATCGGTTTAATGTTTCTCAACATATGATTTTTCGTTTGAACAACCAATTTGATGAGGCTGGAACTATCAGGGAAAGGTCAAAAGAAGGCAAACAGCCGAGGTCAAAAAATGCCAGGGAAGACAGATTAATAATAGCCAGAGGAGCTAGGATAGAGCCTTTAAGAAATAGCACGTTTTTTCAGGGCCATTTCGCTGCCAGCAGAGTTCGTGTCTGCGCCTGCGTCTTAAATCGTTTAAATAAAGCAGGTCTGCATTGCTTTAGGCAGTGATGGTAACACGTAGGGACTTTCCCTACTTGTAGGGAAAATCAGCTGCAAAATCTTAAAGTAGGGATAAAGGGACAGAAATTACAAAATTACAGATTTGTAGGGAAATTTTAGAATATCATAAAATATCGTGATTTCAAACCAAAAATCTATTGTCAAACTTATTTTTTTAGTACTTGGCAACACAGCGGAGCACAGAAATTGCAACATTTCCTTAAACGAAAGTCGCCGAATGCGGCCGAGCGCGTCTCAATCAATTGAATTGATTGAGACGCGAATGATTGTGACGATTGTGTTTCTTTGTGTCATGCGACGACGCGAATAACGTGCGCGCAAAAAATACAATACAAACTTGCATGCGTGCACCTCTCTACGGCTACGTCACTGGGTCAGGCGGGCGGGCCTTTGACTTCAATTGCCTGATGTGATGACGATATGGCAGCGTAGGGAAAAATAGGGGAAATGTAGTGTGTCAGAGAGGGAATTTATTTCTAAAAGGTTACCATCACTGGCTTTAGGCCTATAAGGCGTCCTTCTTTGACTGCAGATCACAGAGCTCAACGTTTGCTTTGGTTCAATGAACGGGTAAACTGGCTTGATAAGTCGAAGACCGTGATGTTTACAGATGAGAGCCGCTTTTGTCTTCATGATGACAAGAGTTAGTAACCGACATGTCCAAGAAGTCCATCCGTTCGGAGGTGGCGGTGCTATGGTATGGGGTGCAATTTTTTACGGAGGCCGAACGGAGTTGCCTGTTTGTGAACCTACAATGACAAGTCAAATCTATACCCGATCGTTAAGAACACAGTAAACGATTGCTGTTGGAATTTGGAGCCTAATTTCAGATTCCTAGATAATAACGCTCGCCCACATAGAGCCAGGGTAGTTTTAGAACAGCTAGCATTGAATGAAATTAATTATTTTCCTTTGCCTCCACTCTCTCCAGATAGATCTAAACTGTATTGAACATGTCTGGGACATACTCGGAAGAGCAGTAATTGGTCGTCAACCGCCTCTTCGTGACGTAAGGACCCTCAGGCAAGTTCTTCTGGATTTATGGGATGCCTTGGATCAAAATGAGTTAAATCCCTTAATTCTAAGTATGCCTCGACGCGTCCAAGCGGATATCAATAGACGTGGAATGACGCTATTAAATAATTTTCAATTTTCAAAAATATTTTCTGTTTTGTTACATATTAGAAAAACATATTTTTAAATTCTGATACTAAACATTGAATAGTTGAATAAATTTGTTTTATTTATAGAAATTATGAGGAAACATGGACGTATGTCAACTTTTCCTGAACTTTTTTCTCAGAGAAACCACAATCTCCTTAACGTATTTCGATTAGTTTATTTTAAAACCGTTGTAGTGAGAACGATTATATGCCTCTTCATCATATATTTAAATGAGTAGAAAAAAGATAGAATTATTATTTTCTAGATGCTCGCGTCGACATCTATCTAATCTCGATTCGATAAACAGTTTTGGGGTTTAGGAACAAGACTTATTTGGTCAAGATACATTTAAAGAATAACTATTATTTACAGAAAATTATTTTCACGATTGGGGAAATCTTTTTAGATTAAATCCATGACTTTCAACTTCTCCTGAACTTTTCCATGACTAGCTAAATTCCATGACTATTTCATGAATATTCCAAGACTTTTCCAGAAAGTGGCCACCATAATGGACAGAATTTGGTACCTACATTTAGCCCATTTATTAATAATATCTTTACAATTAGGAAGGTTTTAAGAATGAATGGGTATATCCAGCATTTTATTTATGTAATAATCCAAAAGTACTCCATTCGAAAAGCTTAGTCCCAAAAAAATTGATGTTTTTTTATTAAATTCTCCCTCAAATAGCGATCAAACATTGCTCATTATAAAAGGGGGAGATGGCCTCTGCGACATAGTCTCGCGATGGGCGACCCAAATTTAAGAAATAAATTAAGCGTTGGCACCGCTGCAAAAATTTTGTGAGTTGTTCATCGAGATTATGTTATCAAACTAAATTATAAAAAAAACGTAATATTCGAAATTTATACTGAACTATCAAACAGATTAAGGGAACTGAGAAGCAGGAACGCATGAGCATCAAAGAAATACTAAATATAATTCACTTAATGACGGGAAAAAACTACTACATTCCACAATGATTTTTGGGTTTTACTATTATTTCTGTTGTTCTGTTCTATTCATCGTTATATTTAAAAACACTATGAGTAGGTATACCGTCGTATTAGTCTGCCCCCTCTCCTCTCCCTTTTGCCCCGCCCCCTTTCCCCCCTCTCCTTATAAGCTCCGCCCCCTTTCCAACCATTCTTCAACCAATCCTTATAAGCTCCACCCCTTTTCCAACCTTTCTTCAACCAATCACTATAAGCTCCCTCCATTCTTCCCCACCCCTTATAAGCTCCGCCCCCTTTCCAACCATTCTTCAACCAATCCTTATAAGCTCCACCCCCTTTTCCAACCTTTTAACCAATCCCTATAAGCTCCGCCCCCTTTTCCCTCCATTCTTCCCCACCCCTTATAAGCTCCGACCCCTTTTCCAACCATTCTTCAAACAATCCTTATAGACTCCACCCCCATTTTCCATATAAGCTCCGTCCCCTTTTCCCTATAAACTCCGCCCCCCTTTCCCACCATTATTTTCCCACTCCTTATAAGCTCCGCCCCCTTTTCCCTCTTCTCTATGCACTCCTTCCCTCTCCTATCTTCGCCACTCCTTATATGGACATAAGCTCCTCCCCTTTTTATCTAACTTCTTCCCCACTCCTTATATGGGCATAAGCTCGTCCCCCTTTTTCCCTCCATCTTTACTCACGAGGCCCCCATAAATCTAGCAACTAGAACACCATAACCCCAAGTCCTCTTTTAGGTTGAAATGGACATTTAAAAGGACAATAATTTATTTAGACCCTATACAGATGGATTAAAAAAAAAAGTTCCTAAGGTGTTAGCAGCTTTTATGCATTAAGGGTTCTGTGTCGCCGATTGACTAATAATTCTATCGATTAAGCTAAACTACTAACTGGCCCCTCTAAATGGATAAATAATCTGTTAAACGGTAGTTCAGTACAGAAGAACAGCAAGTGGTTAACTAGGAAGCCAAATAAAAGATAAGTTTTATATAAATTCTTTATTTTTACTTCAAAATTACATATGTATATATATTTTTAATATAGTCTAAATATACTAATACATTGCTAAAACTAGTATTACCAAAAAATAAATCTATTGTAACACTTTTGTACAGATACAATACACATACATAATATTTTGGAATTCTGAATACATTTCATACAAGGAGGCTGTTTTACCTCTAGATACATCTATATTTAAGCTGTCACATTTCCCAAAATTAAATACAGTTTAACATAAAAAATGTTACCCTAATAAAAAGATTTGTGAAAAATAATTACTTAATTCATGGCGTAGGTTTGCGGGTTGGTATGACAAAAGGGATTGTGTAAAGATTTATGACCTGGCATACATAAACAGCCACCTGAACTATCGACGGTCGGGGGTAGATAAACAGGTGTTAAAAAAGGTCTTGAGTGGTTCAACTGGAAATTTATGAGTCGGTATTAGTGTCGGTTGCTACTTTAGACATAATTAGTTTTTATTATATAGAATAATATATGAAGCGTGTCTGTGTGGGTGGCTGATTATCGTAGGACGACTGTTATTAAGGCGTTTTAATTAAGAGATAAACAGGTGCCTGCCCAAATAATCTTAAAAAATATTGATGTACCCATTAAGACCTTATTTTAGTGTATAAAAGTAGATACGCTGAGCTAGAAAGATCTTCAGGTGAATTGATTTTACAACGTTGGGTTGCTGACGCGTAGCGGTTTCGTCCCCGTTGGGTAGCTCACGCGATGTACTTCCGTCCCGTTCAGATTGAATTACGTATTATTTTTCACCCCTATCTTGGTAAAAAGTACGGGGCTATCGTAGGACGACTGTTATTAAGGCGTTTTAATTAAGAGATAAACAGGTGCCTGCCCAAATAATCTTAAAAAATATTGATGTACCCATTAAGACCTTATTTTAGTGTATAAAAGTAGATACGCTGAGCTAGAAAGATCTTCAGGTGAATTGATTTTACAACGTTGGGTTGCTCACGCGTAGCGGTTTCGTCCCCGTTGGGTAGATCACGCGATGTACTTCCGCCCCGTTCAGATTGAATTACGTATTATTTTTCACCCTATCTTGGTAAAAAGTACGGGGCATTTTATAGTACTTCTAGATAGCTGTGAAAATTTCTTAAAATTTCTTCGGACATGTAGATGTTAGATGTAGATGTTATTTGACTGAAATATTTAAATTTTTTAATGGTACAGTACTATGGTATTTTAGTTGAATACTATCTATCAAATTATATTAGTATTTAAGATAAACTTAAGATAAATTTAATATTTTGTTATTTTTGCTGATATTTATAAGATATTTTTGTTTTATGTGAAATTTTATATCAACTTACGTTTCTTATGCAGAATTTATGTAAACTTTATGAAGACTTAGGAAACACTTAGGACGACTTTATGTTAACTTTACGTAAAATCTTATCGACTTCAGATAATTTAGAACTTTCCTTGTCATTTTTATTTAAATACAACAAAATAAAAAATAGACGAAGTTTTAATATTATTTTATTAAAAAAATATATTTGTGTGTGTGTGCAATTTTAAACCTTAACTCATACATAGGTTAATACTACATTAAACTGAAAAACAGCGCGGGATTAAGGTAGAGCTTAATAGCAAAACATTTGAAGCCTATCACATTAGCAAAAAGGTAAGAAAAAAGAGCGCTACTTACATATTTGTTCTAAAATCCGATTCTAAAACTTTTTATTAACAACTTTAACTACAAACCACAGACTGCATAGCGATACTCAAAACCCTTTTCTTATAAATTTGAACAAATCAAGTCAAGTTAAGCATCCATTCCATCATACAAATTTAGTTTTTCTTCACCCTTCATTGTTAAACGTGTTTTTGGTAAAAAATAGCAAGTTCTCATCTGGTAGGAGATTTGGAGTTATATTTTCCACTGAAATAACATCCGTAACGGCTATTTCGGAATTACACTTCACTAAGCTCATTTTAAAAAATTAATGTTCTTAAACCATTTTTTTAGTAGCAGCTCTAGCTACAAAACTACAGGGTGGACAGCGAACATTTCCCCTGTAACATGTGGTGTGTTGACAGCCTGCTCAGGTTCAGCTTAATCCACCCTGTAAATTACAGTCATATACGGGCCCATCGTCGACGACGTCCTCATAATTAATTATTACCTGGAAACAATAACACAATTAAAATTTTGATATTTTTTTTATACACGCACACATACCATCACACACACACACACACACACACACACACACATGCACACAAGATCGAATATAATATATTATATTATTATAAGAATATTTTTGTCGTTTTCAAAAGAAACCTAGTATTTGAAAATAAAAGCCCAGTAGGAAGTTTCGAGTATAGTTACATTTTCGCTAGCAAAGCAAATTTTCGGTCGTACACCGTCCGTATTAATTGTCATATACATTTTAATTAACCTTATCACGGTAATCATTTCCTTTTTGCTTGCAAATAAGAAAAAATAAAAATTCTTACCATTTCCCCTGCAACATGCATGACCGGCTGCTCGGGCTCAACGTAAGCCGCCCTGTAAATTTCAGGCATATACGGGTCGTTGCCGACAACGTCCTGATGATTAGTCATTACCTGAAAACAATAATAGAATTAAAATTTTTATATATTTTATACACACACCATCACACATGCACACAAGATCGTCTAAAATCATGTACTCAGAGAGAGAATATTTTTGTCGTTTTCAAAAGAAACTTAGTATTTGAAAATAAAAGCCCAGTAGGAAGTTTCGAGTATAGTTACATTTTCGCTAGCAAAGCAAATTTTCGGGGTTGTACACCGACCGTATTAATTGTCATACACATTTTTTAATTAACCTTATCACGGTAATCATTTCCTTTTTGCTTGCAAATAAGAAAAAATAAAAAATTCTTACCATTTCCCCTGCAACATGCATGACCGGCTGCTCGGGCTCAACGTAAGCCGCCCTGTAAATTTCAGGCATATACGGGCCGTTGCCGACAATGTCCTCAGGATTAATCATTACCTGAAACAATAATAGAATTAAAATTTTTATATATTTTATACACACACCATCACACACACACACACACACACACACCTACACACACACACACACACACACACACGCACACAAGATCGTCTAAAATCATGCACTCAGAGAGATGTTTGTCGTTTTCAAAAGAAACCTAGTATTTGAAAATAAAAGCTCAGTAGGAAGTTTTTAGTATAATAACATTTTCGCTAACAAAGCAAATTTTCAGTCGTACACCAGTCGTATTAATTGTCATCAACATTTTTTTAATTAACCTTATCACGGTAATCATTATTTTTTTTTTTGCCTGCAAATATGAAAAAGTAAAAAATTCTTACGTTTTCCCCTGCAAAATGCGGTGTGTTGGCCTCTTGCTCGGGTTCAACGTAATCTGCCAACACAGCCTCACCTCCGTCAAATTCATCATCATCAGCATCATCATCATCACTTATCTCTATCTAAAAAATAATACCGATAATAAGTTTAAATACCGCCTTGCGAAATTGTGCTAGTTTCATAATAATTCAATACTAAACGGGCATATAGTACCACATAAAATATCTGTAGGTTTATGTTAAGCAGCAATAATATTAATGTTATATATTCTTATTAAAAATCTTTTTGGAAAAACCTAAAAATAACGGGTCACAACTACTGTCACTACGTAAAATACCCATCACAGTAAATTTTTCTTTTCTTTTTTATTGTTTTTAAAATACCAATGTATTTATTGGTACCCGGTCGACACCTTAAAATTAAAAACTAGCCTATTTTTTTTTTTTTTTTTTTGGAATTTTACAGGTATGATTAAAAACTACAATTAATTAAATACATATTAAATAAATACTTACTATTTGAGCGTGTACTTCGGCTATCAATCTTATCGGTGGCCTCTGTAGTATGTGTTGGTTTCCAACTACTACATTATGGACACCGACAAGTTCGTTTCGTAGCCATTCCGCCACACCATTTCGCGTATATGGCGTGAGGCAATTACTACAGGCGGGATAACGCTGCTGTCTTCCCGCCAAATAGTCCATGCACGCTCTGCATATACAGAACCCACAGTTGCAAGAAAATATATAAAGCAGTCCTACTCTACATAAAACGCATTGAACAAAGGATTCCCTGAAACAATAAAACTTCTCATAAGTTAAAATATATATACAACAGCGTGGGTTTTCTTAGAGCTTAATTTTGTACTACCTAGGTTTATTACATTGCTTGAATAGCAGAACATTTTGAAGCTAAGCATATCAACAAGGGGTAAGAAAAGATCGATCCTTACTTATCTGCTCTAAATCCACGCTTTAACTGGTTATTTATTACTAATAATAATAAAGGTAAAAATTAGCAGCCTTCGATCAGTTATGCTTAATAAATATTTTAACAAAAGAACTCTTGGGTAAAACATTTACTAGATAAGCACACCCCATTTTCAGTTTTATAGGTAAAAAACGAAATTTAAAGCAAAAATAAAACCGTATTTATACTTTCTTATTTCGAGGTGATATAATGAAACTTTTACGTAGTATTTCTATATTATAACAGACGCATGATTTATACAGGTACCGTGAATAAGGGTGACTGCTCACCTTTATTAATTCTTATGATTTCAACTCATTTGTTGAATAATTGAGGCATAAGTCCAAAAATTACTAAAATCGAGCTAGTGTCCACCGAATAAATCCATAGGCTACACATTCCTATGCGCTTTTGCTAGAAATTCCAACGACTATGAAAAATGTTTAAATTTGAGAATGTTTAAATTTGAAAAAAAATTATAAATTGGAACACTTTCCAAAAATACGGACATAGAAAATGATAACGGCAGCGGGAGCGAGGGTTAATATTTATTGTACATTAATTTGAAGGAAATAAAATAATTTTAAAAACATAACACTTCTTTTCGTGCAAAACCACTGTCCAACTGTTTTTTCTTTATGTAGAACGTGCGCGTACATACATATCTTTCTTTCCAAAATACCTCTGCAACTACATATTACACAAATAAATAACCAAGAATTTATAAATTATTATTATACCTCGATACAAACTGTTTTTTATTTGTGTTTTCCGATAATATTTATTTTTGTACATATGTTGTTTTTCGCAAGTTTTCGTACAGGCGCTTTAGACATAGCTGGCGACGGAATTGAACCCAGTGGGACTATTCATACCTTGGACGAACCTTCTAAATACTTTCATTTTCGCATACCACTTTCACTATTGTTTGACGTACTTGCCGATTACCACAATGTATTAATGGGTAAACATAAACTTAAACCAGCTCGTCATGATGACAACTGCTACAAGTCCGCTGGTACTTAGAAGGCAGCAATAACGTTAAATAAAACGGTTGAGTTGAAAGTTAGACATATTGACCAAATACTGACGATATAGTATTTGTTATTTGTCTTTTCTAATTGTTATATATATATATATATTTAGTAATTTTGCGTAAAAAGGCAAAAAAAAAAAAAAATATATATTTAAACTCTATATTTCGTTTAGAAACAGGGAAATACATGATCTGCCTGCTTTGAGAACGTCAAAAGCGTGATATTTGGGGCGTTAAGACCATGTCTGAGAGAGCCCCCAAAAAACGAAGAACGTCAATGCATTTTTTATGAAGAAGCGAGAAGATAACTATCAAACTGATTGTACTTACTTCGATAATTTAGACATCGCCGACGTCAAGTTGCATTTAAATTTTTGAAGTTTACCCCTATGAGTCGTTAAACCTCAACTTTACCAAATAGGCAGTTTACACACATCAGTTCTTTAAAACATATAGAAATTTCCATTGCCCCATCATAATCCTTTACGGATAGCCGATAGATGGTTTCTTTAATAGCCAACGACGATCTACGAGATGTTGATGTCATCTATGTGAAGGAACATATAAAGCCCTTTTTACTTGAAACTTTCTCCACGACAAAATAACTTAAGAATATATCCGATATATTGTTAATTTATAATTTACTAGGGATAGTGTTAATGTACCGAAATTATTTCTAAGTAAAACCACTTTTCTTATCATGGTTTAGAATATTGTACTTGTAGTGCTGAGAATTCAAAAATCTTGTATGAATATATTTATGATTTTCTACCTTAATAAAGAAGTTAAAATGTACTACATGTTTAATTTTATCCTATATTACTAGAATCCCTTGAGAAATTTAGACATTTAGCCTCGAGCTTATGACAAAGGCGGTTGACTGGACAGTTAAATTAGACGAGCATTTGAAAAATACGCAAGCTGAAAGAGACATTAAGTTTTACAAAGAAAATAAATCTTTGGTTAGAATATTTTTGAAACTTAAACTTACAAATGGCTACCTCCTCCAGCTGGGATAAGGTGTTTAAATCTCCTTCTAGATGTCCTGATGTTCCAGCGATAGTTCTTAAGACTAAGCCTAACCGAGTTTACGAGATTGGCGACTTTATAACAGTCATTTTTACTACGTCCGAAGAGGAGCACAAACAAGTAATTTTGGATACTACTGGCACCGCTACTGGTTATGGTAAAATTTATTTCTCCAGGGATGAATTAGAAGAATTTCTAAGCACTCTTGATTGTTTCAATACGCACAGGGTGGATATATTTATGATAATTGGACAGTACAATTTAGTGTTTCGTCGCAATGGCGATGGCAATAAAAGAAGTCTCAAGTTTGAAGATGCCGCAACAGACAAGTATCTATTTCGATGGACTGAGGAGCTAATACACTTATTTGCAAAGCATATTTATGAACTGTATAAGCTTAATATTCAATATTATACTGTTACTAAGTAGTGTACTGTTTATTTGTTTCAATTATTCTAACTAAGCAAATAAGACACCAATTTAAAACGCAGAACATCACATTTGACAGTTGGTGTTTTCAAGAGATATTTGATCTTGTTTTGCGTGCATGTTGTTACTATGCGATTTAGAACTAAACAGCCACATACTCTTTGAGGGATATAGTTTTAACGTCTGATCAGTCTAAGACGCAGCGTAAATAGGTCATTAATAGGTTCTATATTAATTTTCGAGCTTAAAGAGACGAGTTATTCGCCTATTTCTAGCAAATAAATAACTAATTATTTCCAGTAATATTGGTGTCTTTATGTCGAAAGAAAATAGCCTGTATCTACGTATGCAGTTATTAAAGATTTTGGACGAAACTTTTATTTTAAATGCAATCCGAAAAGGGTTAGAATGGATCCTTATTTTTAACAGATAAATGTCTGATTATAATTATTAGGAGCAATATTAGTACCCTTATATTTTCGAAGAAAGTAGTCTGTATATTGTTTCTATATTAGCAAGTACGAATACGAACGAATTGAATTGTACTTAAACATATATTAGTTGAAAGTAGTAAATAAAATAAACTTTTAAGATGCTACATACAGTGTGTCCATGGATGGAGTTGGAACGAGGAAAAAATGTAACGATTTACGAAAAAAGTCGTTCTTTTGAGATTATCACGTACAAATTTTAGATTAAATATACAGTGTGTTAATAATAAATTAGAATAACATGAAAATGCTTTAAGAGAGAGAAGTAGCAATATTTATTATTTTATACAAAATTTTATAAAACAAAGCTGTTTATAAACTAAAATACAATAAATAATTAGTGTCAATTGTACCAAAAATTTTAAAGGACATAAATAACCATTTTCATTATGTTTTTTATATTATATTCTGAAACCAAAATATTTGCGTCAACACTTTAATAGTATTTTTTATTAATTTAAGCTCACCGTATGGTAGTGATAAAACGATATGAAAACTTTTAACACTAAAACCAGATTATAATCAGAATTTTAACCAAAAGGTAAGCATATCTTAGTTAAAAATACATGAATTAATTTGCAGGTATTGTGTCTTATGATATGTGGTGTATCGGTGTATCCCTTTTTTGTTTAATCGATCCTATTTTATTTGCGATATTCCATGTTCTAATTCATTATCAGAATATATGTACATTATAAAGATAGGGTTTTTTTCATAAGTAGAACCGCATACATATGGAGACCACAGGGGAAAAACAATCTAACTCCAAAAATTTTAAAAATTACATTTTTCACCGTTTTGATACCTTTGCCCTGGTACTTTAATATGCCATATAATCCTGATCGGAATACCATTCTTAATCCACTAAAATCAGCGATAAAAATTTGATATACTTTGGAATAACTATCTAAGGCCGCTCGCATTCAGTAAAGAACGATCAACCTGCCAACTTAAAATTTTTGGAATTCGTTTAGCATTTTAATGATCAATTAGTCGTCCTAAGGGAATCATTGTTCGTTGTTTGTTTTATGTTTATATATTTTTAAAACCTATGTATAGAATAAACTTTTCCATTTCCAACAAGGCCGATAAAAGAGCTAATAATAAGTCGTTAACATTCACGAACTTTAGAAACGAGAGAAAGCTACAATGGAGCTTTGTCAAGATTTGGTTTTCGACCTATAAAGTCCTGTCATAGGAAAGCTGAGCACCAGATAAACTTTACACCGACCTATTCCCATTTTAAAGTATGACCAGTTGCACGAACTTAAGAAGTTTGTGGATAAAACTTCACAACCCTACTATATACTTATTTGCCTTGTGCTTCTAACATTGCCCATGTGGATAATATAGATATGGCAAGCGATAGCAGTCAAACTATATCATTCTTAGTAACTATAAAGCGATTTTCTTTTTTTTTAACACGAGTAAATACCGTTAACAATGTCCATAATGCCTATGTATTTAATGCAAACATAGTAAGCGATAACGATAACGATAAAAATTCAAAGCCTTTTAGTAATGTCGAATTTTGTTACAACCGCGTTAATATCCTACTTACTGCGGTTTGGATCGTTTTTCGGTACATCGGAGAGGAGATTTTTACATTTTTTCTAACATTGTTTATTTTTAAATCTAATATTGGATAAATATTGCCTATGCTTATGACCTCCAATAAAAAAAATATTGCAAGTCATATTTCTTCCTGCCTCCCGTGTAAGTCTTGAAACGTTCAAATTCGTATAGTATAAAAATGTGACTTAGAGGTTATATACAGTCAGGAGGCCTAAAAAAGCGATTTTTCAAGAATTTTTCCTGAGAAGACTTTTAAATTTATTAATTTGAAAATTTGTACACATATTATGGTAACTTTTAACTGTATTTTAGGATTTTTGTATTTGTAAAAATAATAATTTTGAAAGCTGCTATAGCTGATCTCCAGGAGTTCCTCTCAAAAAAGGCACCTTGTGGTGACAACGATATCTCTGGATTGGATCATCGTAGATGAAAAAACCAAACGGATTTCATTAAAGTAATGTATAGCCTTCTAATTAGTCGATGGAATAAGCAAAATTTTTTTGACAAAAATGGCGGCTTCTCAGAAAAAAAAAGCGATATTTGGTCAAAATTTTTGGCCTTAAATTGTTTTAATTGTTTATATAAAAAATATTTATTGGTGACAAAAAACCTTCGATTAATTACTAAAAAATATACTTAAGAAGCTTGTGTTAAAATTTGAGACTGATAGGTTCAGCCGTTTCCGCGAAATCGTCGTCACCGACTTTAAAAACACAGTTTTGAGAAAAACGCGTTTAAAGTTTCAAAAGCACGTTACATAGTGTACAATCGCTCTGACACGTCTTTACAATATGCGAGTAACTTCGAAAATATCCCCGGATTGCCTTGAAATTTTCTGTGTGTGTGTACTGGAATATATGTACGTTACGAAAATGAACCTAAAAAATCGATTTTTTTTGAAAATTCTAACTGTATATAACCCCTTAGATCACTCTTCCCCTGTGGTCTTCATATATTAGCTGTAACGTAGTAAATAAAATAAACATTTAAGATACTACATATAGTGTGTCCATGGATGGAGTCGGAAAAAAAAATGTATTAACGATTTGCGAAAAAGTCGTTCTTTTGAGATTATCATGTAAAAAGTTTAGATTAAATATACAGAAAAATTAGAAAAAACATGAAAATGCTTTAAGAGAGAAGTAGCATTATTTATTATTTTATACGAAATTTTTATAAAACAAAGCTGTTTATAACCTAAAATACAATGAAGATTTAGTGTCAACTGTACCAAAAATTTTAAAGGGGCACAAATATCCATTGCCGCCATTGTAATATAACACCTAACAATCAAACAATGTTTTTAAAACCTGTTACTCCTGAAGAAATTTGTGACCTAGCAAATGAGATTAAAAATAATCACAGCAGTGGTATCGATGCAGTACCAACAAGTGTTATTAAAAACTCTATAAGTGAATTAAAAAAGTTATAAAAGTATCATTAATTAAACCATTGTATAAAAAGGAGCCCCCAAACAAATGCAGCAAATTGCTTGGATTTTCTAAACTATTTGAGCCTGCCTTGTGTAAAAGATTAGTTAATTTTGTAACCAGGTGTAATTAGATTTAACTATGGCCTACAAATGTCTAAATAGAGAGTTACTAATAAAAACTGGAAATGTACGGGATAAGGGGCCATGCTCTAAAATGACTAAAATCCCATCTCAATGAAAGAACGCAGATAGTAAGGCTTCACTAAGGAAGGAGAGTTTTGTAAATCACAATAACGAGTATGGATTTGCTCAAGGTAGCATTCTGGGGCCATTTTTTGTTCGTAATATTCATTAATGACTTGTATTCTGAAACAGATCAACCCCTTTCGGACAATAATTAATTATGCAGATGACACAAACTTAATATCTGGCAGTAAAAACATGCTTCAGCTATTAACAGTCAGTGATAACTTTTTACCAAGGTAAGAAAATGGTTTACGGAAAATAAATTAATTCTTAATTCAGATAAAACAAACATGGTGCTTTTCAAGCCAGAAAAGATCCAAATTAGAAAATATTATACACATAGAAACCGTAGACAGTATGTTAAATATCGCTGAAAATACAAAGTTTCTCTGTGTTTACATTAAGAAAAATTTAGACTGGTCTCTTCATATTAGCAATTAAAAAAGGTTAATCTCAATCTGCTACGGAGTGCGGGTTGTTGGTTGGTGGATATATAAACGATAAACCTTAAAAATACTATATTTTGCAAACTTTGAGGCTGTTCTTAAATACGGAATAATATTTTGGGGTCGGCATACCCATATACAGAATATTTTTGTTACACAAAAGGACTCTAAGAGTTATTAAGAAAAGCTAGTTTACTCAATCCTGTCGAAATGTCTTTAAGGCAGCAGGTATTATGACTGTGTATGCCTTATACATTTATGAATGTCTAATGTTTTTACGTAGAAACCAATATTTGTTTAACTCGCACAATATCAATCGGTTAATAAGTGCAGACCATTTAAGCTATCCCATACCGTCGCCTTCATATCGTCGAAACAAGTCCAGAATGGATGTTAAACTGTTTTAATAATTTACCACTATGCATTAAACGTATTGATATTCAAAGCTTGTTCAAAATGAAAATTAAAAATTGTTAATTGAGCTGGAACCCTATTATCTAGATGATTATTTAAATGTGTAGTGGATTGGTATGATAGTTATATGACACCTCTGATTTTTCTAATTGGCTATTTGACGTCATTTCATTTTGTTATTGTAACAAATTTGAAATAAAGAGTATTATTATTATTATTGAAACAAAGACTAAACACAAAATTTGACATACAAATTTTTAAGATGTAAATTTGGAATAATAATGGCGGTTTTATGTAATTACATTGGATTTCACAAAAAAAATCAAGATAGTTGATTTAATTAACGTCAATGTTACGTCATAAAACAGAGACTAAATACAAAATTTTACATACAAATTTTAAGATTTAAATGTGGAATAATAATAGCTGTTTTATTTAATTACACTGGATTTCACAAAAAAAAATAAAAGGTAGTTGATTTAATTAACGTGAATGTTACGCCAGCATCTTATTTAGCCTGTCAGTATTCTGATTTTGTGGCGATATTTTCAAAAATATCCTCCCAAGAAGCTATGTAGAATAATTAGATTTAACTCTATGCACCAAGTTAATTACAATAATATAAGCTGATCAAGTTACACGTAAAGTTGTGGGAGAGTCTGCATTTATACGTAATATACGGTGAAATCCGCCTTAAAGGACGTGTATACTTTAAAATAGGTAAAATTGAGGCGCGTTTTACAAAAACAGCATAATATGTACAAAATAAACAATCTGAATCGAGGTATAATAATAATTTATAAATTCTTGGTTATTTAATTGTGTGTAATATGTAGATACTGATGTATTTTGGAAAGAAAGATATGTATGTACGCGCACGTTCTACATAAAGAAAAAAAATAATTGACCAGTTTTTGCAAAGAAAAGAAGCGTTGTTTTAAAATTATTTAAACGAAGATCTGCTATCTAGGAAATTTGGCAGATAAAATAATATAAAAATTACTTTTTTTTGATTTTTCATAAGTGCTGTTATTGCTTATCAATAATATAACGCAAATTTCCATTTATAACAAGTATAAAAATTTATCTAGGCGGTTTTAAGAGGTCTAAACTATTATAAATTTCAAATTGAACACGGTAATTTATGGACTGTGTTACTTACATATTAGCTGAAAGTAGTAAATAAAATAAACTTTTAAGACACTACACTTTTACCAACACACACACACACACTAGTATTTTAGATTAAAACACTAGTTCGAAGTCTTGCAACTAATAAGAATTTTACTGTTGAATTAATTTCTTATATAGGTCCCCCAAACAATTAAAGTCTAAAAATTTTGGAGGGGGTTTATTACTTTTTAAAAAATAGTTAATTCAGAGAAATGACATTCTCATAAAGAACCGTTTTTTTAAAAAGGGCTATAGAATTATTTCGAAGAAGCATAACTATTATTTCAGACATGACGTAATAAAACAAAATCTTTATCAAACTATATCTCAGCCTGCTTTTTCCATGTGCTTAATAAAAATAGGATAATAAAATATCCTATTTAAAAGGTGTCCCGTAGTATCCGCCGATTAATTTTAAAAACTATTCTTTTTATGTAAATAACAAGAAATAATTTCCCTACACAAAGAAAGTTATTCACAAACGTGTTTAAGTTTTCAAATGCAAAATATTTTACCATATATATATATATATATTTCCTAGACGGGTAAATAAAGTGAAATAAAAAAAAGGTTTTTATGTGAATTATTTATGAACTTAATTCTTTTCAGTTTTAGAAAGGAAACAATAAAAGTGCCCTGTGGTTTAATAATATTCTCCCTTTTAAAGCAGTTCTTATTAAACAGAGGGAATTTTTAAATGTAATAAATTCGTTTTGTAACCCGTCAACCTGTTACTTTTAAAACTAACATTTTTTATGTAGATATACGAAATAAATTTCATACAAAGAATGAATATTTAAAACTTAAACGTAATCCAGGAAATAATAAAAACCAACCCTACTGAGAACAGCGTTAATACTTTAACTTGAATTCAGCCTAAAAAGGTATAATAAATCTGTGGGTTTTTTTTGTATAATGCGGATAAATTTCAAGAAATTCTCTGAGAAGGCAGGATATTGGTTATTTATTGGCGGTTTGTAGTGACAGTTGAATTCGTTTTGTAAGCCATCAAGCTGTTAATTTTAAAAACCAACATTTTTTTATGTAGATATACGAAATAAATTTCATACAAAGAATGAATATTTAAAACTTAAACGCAATCCAGGAAATAATAAAAACCACCATACTGAGAACAGCTTTAATACTTTAACTTGCATTCAGCCTAAAAAGGTACCTATAATAAATCTGTGGGGTTTTTGTATAATGCGGATAAATTTCAAAAAAAAAAATCTCTGACAAGTATGAGAAAGCAGGATATTGGTTATTTATTGGCGGTTAGTAGTGACAGTTTGAATTCGTTTTGTAAGCCATCAAGCTGTTAATTTTAAAAACCAACATTTTTATGTAGATATACGAAATAAATTTCATACAAAGAATGAATATTTAAAACTTAAACGCAATCCAGGAAATAATAAAACCACCATACTGAGAACAGCTTTAATACTTTAACTTGCATTCAGCCTAAAAAGGTATAATAAATCTGTGGGTTTTTTGTATAATGCGGATAAATTTCAAAAAAAAAATCTCTGACAAGTATGAGAAAGCAGGATATTGGTTATTTATTGGCAGTTAGTAGTGACAGCTGAAAAATTAGGGTTAAAAAGTTTCCATGGATTGGCCAGTTTTTAAGTTAATCTAAAATAACAGAATTAATAAAAATATGAGTGGAGTATTTTCCCACGTCTCCGAGTATATAAGAAAAGGGGGTTTTTGAGTATCGTTCAGTCTGTAGTTTGTGGTTAAAGCCGTTAATAAAAAAGTTTTAGAACATTTATTTTCAAAATGAGCTTAGTGAGTGGTGTGTATTGTAGTTCCGAAATAGATGTTATTTCAGGGGGAAATATAGCCCCAAATAACCTACCAGGTGAGAATTTGCCGTTTTTTACCCAAAACATACTTAACAATAGCCGGTATGAAGAAGAAGAACTAAATTTGCATGATGGAATGGATGCCTTACTTGACCTGACTTGCTCAAATTTATTAGATGACCTAGAGCAAAATCGAGAAGGCTTGAAAAAAGAAGAAGAAGATGCCTCTAAAATTAACATAATTCAGAACATTGTAGTCAAAGAAATGGACCCCGTTCAAAAGCCGCAGGAATCGCTGCTGCGAAACCTACTTACACAGCCGTCGAGCATGCTTAAAAGTGAAAACAATTTTTATGGGAAAATAAAAAAAAATAAAGAATATCGCCAGTCTACAAGTTTCGATACCGTTTTACAAACAAATATTGAGAAAAAAATTAAAAGAACAGTTTCTCAAAACATTTTGAAGAACAATAATCCAAACTCTGATCAAATGCAGTGGGATAGTCAGGAAGAAGAAGAAATGGCCTATGAGGAAAACAAAGGCAGTACCTCCAAATGTGCCTGGCTGGAAGATTTTCCTATCAGCCAAAGGGATGAAGTGATGAGTGTTTTTAAAATTCGTTGTCAGTTATTGACGAATTTAAAAGACGAAGAGAAAGAAATGGAAAAACACAGTCTACGAATTCAGTTACTGCAAGAAAAACTGGTCTCATCTAAGAAAAAGGTGAAAAACTACAAAAAACAATTAGAACATTTAAATACATTTTGTGGTGCTTTTAATATATAAGGACACTGTAAAATGTTAGCATCTTGATGTCTCTAACAGGGTATTTTTTAATAAACTAATAATTTTTAAAATTTATATTATCAATTTAGGCGCTACTAAAAAAAAATATAGATATGTTTAAAGTATGCGACAAATGTTTCAAAACATTTAATTATTTTGATATTAATCTCTTAAATTACTGTATCAGGTTTTATTACAATGGCTTAACGTTATAAACTGATTCATTTAATGTGTTGTAATGGTAAAAAGACAACTGTTGTGTTAAAAAGTTCATTCGGATTTTAGAACAAATATGTAAGTAGCGCTCTTTTTTCTTACTTTTTTGCTAATGTGATAGGCTTCAAATGTTTTGCTATTAAGCTCTACCTTAATCCCACGCTGTTTTTCAGTTTAATGTAGTATTAACTTATGTATGAGTTAAGGTTTAAAATTGCACACGCACACAAATAAAAATGACAAGGAAAGTTCTAAATTATCTGAAGTCGATAAGATTTTACGTAAAGTTAACATAAAGTCGTCCTAAGTGTTTCCTAAGTCTTCATAAAGTTTACATAAATTCTGCATAAGAAACGTAAGTTGATTAAAATTTCACATAAAACAAAAATATCTTATAAATATCAGCAAAAATAACAAAATATTAAATTTATCTTAAGTTTATCTTAAATACTAATATGATTTGATAGATAGTATTCAACTAAAATACCATAGTACTGTACCATTAAAAAATTTAAATATTTCAGTCAAATAACATCTACTTGGCATGTCCGAAGAAATTTTAAGAAATTTTCACAGCTATCTAGAAGTACTATAAAATGCCCCGTACTTTTTACCAAGATAGGGTGAAAAATAATACGTAATTCAATCTGAACGGGGCGGAAGTACATCGCGTGATCTACCCAACGGGGACGAAACCGCTACGCGTGAGCAACCCAACGTTGTAAAATCAATTCACCTGAAGATCTTTCTAGCTCAGCGTATCTACTTTTATACACTAAAATAAGGTCTTAATGGGTACATCAATATTTTTTAAGATTATTTGGGCAGGCACCTGTTTATCTCTTAATTAAAACGCCTTAATAACAGTCGTCCTACGATAACCCCGTACTTTTTACCAAGATAGGGGTGAAAAATAATACGTAATTCAATCTGAACGGGACGGAAGTACATCGCGTGAGCTACCCAACGGGGACGAAACCGCTACGCGTGAGCAACCCAACGTTGTAAAATCAATTCACCTGAAGATCTTTCTAGCTCAGCGTATCTACTTTTATACACTAAAATAAGGTCTTAATGGGTACATCAATATTTTTTAAGATTATTTGGGCAGGCACCTGTTTATCTCTTAATTAAAACGCCTTAATAACAGTCGTCCTACGATAATCAGCCACCCACACAGACACGCTTCATATATTATTCTATATAATAAAAACTAATTATGTCTAAAGTAGCAACCGACACTAATACCGACTCATAAATTTCCAGTTGAACCACTCAAGACCTTTTTTAACACCTGTTTATCTACCCCCGACCGTCGATAGTTCAGGTGGCTGTTTATGTATGCCAGGTCATAAATCTTTACACAATCCCTTTTGTCATACCAACCCGCAAACCTACGCCATGAATTAAGTAATTATTTTTCACAAATCTTTTTATTAGGGTAACATTTTTTATGTTAAACTGTATTTAATTTTGGGAAATGTGACAGCTTAAATATAGATGTATCTAGAGGTAAAACAGCCTCCTTGTATGAAATGTATTCAGAATTCCAAAATATTATGTATGTGTATTGTATCTGTACAAAAGTGTTACAATAGATTTATTTTTTGGTAATACTAGTTTTAGCAATGTATTAGTATATTTAGACTATATTAAAAATATATATACATATGTAATTTTGAAGTAAAAATAAAAAATTTATATAAAACTTATCTTTTATTTGGCTTCCTAGTTAACCACTTGCTGTTCTTCTGTACTGAACTACCGTTTAACAGATTATTTATCCATTTAGAGGGGCCAGTTAGTAGTTTAGCTTAATCGATAGAATTATTAGTCAATCGGCGACACAGAACCCTTAATGCATAAAAGCTGCTAACACCTTAGGAACTTTTTTTTTTAATCCACCTGTATAGGGTCTAAATAAATTATTGTCCTTTTAAATGTCCATTTCAACCTAAAATAGGACTTGGGGTTATGGTGTTCTAGTTGCTAGATTTATGGGGGCCTCGTGAGTAAAGATGGAGGGAAAAAGGGGGACGAGCTTATGCCCATATAAGGAGTGGGGAAGAAGTTAGATAAAAAGGGGAGGAGCTTATGTCCATATAAGGAGTGGCGAAGATAGGAGAGGGAAGGAGTGCATAGAGAAGAGGGAAAAGGGGGCGGAGCTTATAAGGAGTGGGAAAATAATGGTGGGAAAGGGGGGCGGAGTTTATAGGGAAAAGGGGACGGAGCTTATATGGAAAATGGGGGTGGAGTCTATAAGGATTGTTTGAAGAATGGTTGGAAAAGGGGTCGGAGCTTATAAGGGGTGGGGAAGAATGGAGGGAAAAGGGGGCGGAGCTTATAGGGATTGGTTAAAGAAAGGTTGGAAAAGGGGGTGGAGTTTATAAGGATTGGTTGAAGAATGGTTGGAAAGGGGGCGGAGCTTATAAGGGGTGGGGAAGAATGGAGGGAAAAGGGGGCGGAGCTTATAGTGATTGGTTGAAGAAAGGTTGGAAAAGGGGTGGAGCTTATACGGATTGGTTGAAGAATGGTTGGAAAGGGGGCGGAGCTTATAAGGAGAGGGGGGAAAGGGGGCGGGGCAAAAGGGAGAGGAGAGGGGGCAGACTAATACGACGGTATACCTACTACTATGGCTAGTTGTATTTTGTGTTGTAAACAATGACTAATTAATCATTGAATTATCTTTAATCGGATGCTGATTTTCTAAAGTGTTGCACCGTGATAAATAATAGGTTGTTTAGTTAATCAAAGAATATACTTGGCAACAATGCAGTTTTTGTTTGTTTGCTAAGTTAACAACGGTGGATTTGACAGTTTTCATAGGTTGTATGTTATATATTAATATTTGAAAGTAAACGTCAGTCGGCAATCGTGCTTATGGTAATTTCATTATCTATATTTTTTTTAATTCCTTTGATTTGTGTGGACAAAACAAATTAAAAAATGAATCCTGAAAATAAAAAAAGAGATCGCTGTATGTTTCAGTTCAGGCGAAAACTACTGATAGCAAATGTATATAAAAATCTGACCATATTTCCGGTAATGAGAAAAACAAAACTTGGAGAAAAATTTCTATTGAAGTTAATTACGCAGCAGTCAATGGTATATATAGAACAGCAGAGCAGAGGTCATAAATAGATTTTATGAGAACAGAAAAAGAGAAGTTAGAAAAATTGCAGCGGAATAAAAAAAAGGGAGAAATGCAACCGGAGGAAGCCAGGTGACCAAATTTAAAAAGATGCTTGCCACGACATTATTTTATCTGTTATGAACGCAAAAATTATTTATGGCTTAGAAAATGAGTTTGCTCATGAGTTCCAGTAAATGTTATACAGTGTTTTTAGTGAGTCGAAAACGCCTAAAGAAAGTGTAATGTAACCCGTCGAAATTATTATTTCTTTCAGTTCAGCGTGGAAATCCAAAATCAATAATGTCTATTATATCCAAATCATAAATAAAAATCACTTCATTTAAATGATTAAAATCCATTGTAATTTACAACAAAACAAACAAATCATACAAAACGAAAAAGAAAAAAATCTGCCACTTTGGCGTTAATCATTGACATTACAGAACTAATCGATATTTTACAGAATCAAAAATGGCTGTTTAATTTAATCAAAGATTACGCCTATCTAATTGCGATATACAGTGGTGCAACAGATTTTTATCTTATATCTATAGGTAATTAGGTACTGATTAAGTTCTTAAACAGTGTTTAGGTAAATGGCACAACTGGCCGTTAAGCACTCCGAAAATGGTTTTAAAATTAAATTAAGTCGCTAATGAAAGTCGAAGATTAAAAAATGCTACAAAAGTGACGCAAAATATAAACATTCCCTGTCAGTACTAAAATGGCGGAAGGAGGGCATGGCGGTGTTGCCGTATCCTTAATTTAATTCGCCACATTGCTCACTACGTTCAGTTGTTTTTCGTAATATGACGTCAAGACGGATACTGAATGTTTTGAATCTGGCCGAATTTTAAACCCTAATATTTTTGGTATTATCCGTCCAACCGACGTAATTTTGTGTGTGCGTGTTTCGATTGACTAATTGTGCAATAATATTGACATGTTTATTGAAAACGCGAAATGACTGAACAAGCCCATTATTCTATTTGATATTATTCTTGTTAGTATATGAACCTTTATACTCAACAATTAAACAAAAATGTTTTTTGGACAAATTTACTTTCGAAAAGATGTTTTTTAAAAAATGTATTTTCGGAATGAGTGAATAAAGTTTTCGGAAAATTTATTTTCGAAAAATTTTCATAGATTTACTGTTAAGGATTATGAAGCTCAATAGGTAATGGATTTCAGATACTATCTAATAGCATAATAATATAAGTAAATCTTATCTCAAATCGCCAATTATTGTAAAAAAATACTTTTTAACTAATAAAATTCTATTGACATTTCTTGCTTTCTTATGTAAATTAGTTTAAAATCCTTAATAATATAATTAACGGCAAAATATTTTAACTCATATCTAGTTTTATTTAGGTTATACCTAAACGAATCAAATTAGTAAATAATATGGAAAATTATTGTTAATTGCTAAAGAATTTCGTGTAATTATTATTTTATTAATGATAATATGATAACTTTCGTGAAACGATGGAATATTATAATAAAATATATATTTTTATATATAGGTTATGAAAAGTGAAAACACAATTAAATGATATAAGTTAATGTTTAGGTGTTTTTATAATGTGCCATGCATCATTTGGAAACAGATCTTGTTTTGATAGTAGCCGGGCATTCCATATTATTATACAGGTTTCTACATATCTACTACATGCTAGTCCATGTTAAAAAGTAATTTCTTAAAAGGTTACAGAGACAAAAAAAACGTTTTCATAATAAGTATCTCTTTTTCTCGGGTATATAGATTTGGGCCTTAGCATCTACATACTTCGCGTAAGTATTTTTTTTAAATACGGTACTAATTTTGTGCTGAACCTTCCTTTTTCTTAAAAATTATCAACTTGATTGAAGAATAAATTCTTGAACACAGACTTTTTTTCTTTAAACAATATTGTACTACTACAATAATTTATATTGAAAGCTATAAATATTTACTGTAGAAAATAAGTTTCTTTAAAAGAGCAAGTTTTAGGTTAAGTTGATCTTAGCCTGAGAATACTGCTGACTAACCATAAATAGTTTTTATAATTATTCTAAGTAAACTCCTCCCCCCTTAAAGCTGGACAGCGGGTATTGGTCGACATAATATAGTCATTTATCTCGAATGAAAAGTATTTTTTTACGAAACGAATTAGATTTTAATATACCAATCTTGATTTAATTACTTTTCCCGCTAAAGAAAGTATAGTCAACTTTTTCTTAGATCTCGCAATATGATGGCCAAGTCACTTGTCATTAATGGCACCCTGTTGAAGTCTGGTCTATTTTACGTTTAAAGGTTGATTAAAAAAGCAGGCTAAAAGTCTGGACCGGACTTGTACTCACCTTTCAACTTAAATAATAAACACCAAGAAAATCTAGCCTCTGAAATCTATATAAAGTCCAAAAGTAAAAAGTTTGAAACACACACTATACAAAAATCACCCACAGAAACACCAACATCACAAACACAAACCACCAAAATCAAACGAAAATGAAACGACGCGACGTGTCAGCTTGATATGGCCCACTACTCACTTCTACTGATCTGGGCACTTTCAGAAGGAACCAGTATTAGCTATTGATGTCATCTGTGATTGACAAATGTCGAAACGCTTAATTTTATCAAAAAGTGAACTCTACTTCATGTATTACTAAAAAAATCACCTATTGTGATTTATTGAGATTTTTCCCATTTCCACCAGTCTGCGGATAAAAAAAAAATATTGCATATAGATTATTATAGATTAGACTTTTTTATTATACTTCTTTGAAAACACCTTATTTTCATCTGTTTTAGTAATAATGTAAGATGGGCTTTTTCGGGCTAGCGCACGGAAAGAGCGCACGGAAAAAATTTTCCTGGTCTCCAGTTCTTTCAGTGTGCTGAATGAAGATACCGACTATTTTTTGGCTTTAAAATAGAAATATAGGTATAGGAAAATAAACTAAACTCAAGAAAGTCTATATGCTATCTGATATTTAATATGTACCTATTTTGTATTTTATTTCGTAAATATTTGAATATTTAGATGAATTTCTGAAATATTTTTTGACGTTTTGTCAATCTTATCTGACATAGACAAATTTAAATCACCTTTTAAATGATTTGAAAGTTACCATGAAAACGCATCATACCTGCCAAAGACCATATTGTCAGCGTTGTTAATTTTCTGTCAATTAAATTCATTCTAATAAAATGTTCTCTCAACCTGAAAAAGTGGCATCTTTCATTATTAATAGTTAATTTTTAATTACTCTAGTAATTTTTTTTTTAAATTCCGATAACAGTTGTGAAAATAAAAATATTCCAAGTTTATTTTGTATGTATGTATTTTTTTATGTTATATTTTGTTTTATGTTATCGTTTTCAAAGAAGTATAATAAAAAATATCGTTCATTACACGTCCAGAAATGGATTTTCCGTGCTTGCTTGACTTCCCGTGTTCGGCTGCGCCTCACACGAGAATTTGTCAAGCGCGCACAGAAAAATCCTTTTTTCCGGACTGGTAATGAAATATACTATACCGTGTAACGTTGTAAAATCAATTCACCTGAAGATCTTTCTAGCTCAGCGTATCTACTTTTATACACTAAAATAAGGTCTTAATGGGTACATCAATATTTTTTAAGATTATTTGGGCAGGCACCTGTTTATCTCTTAATTAAAACGCCTTAATAACAGTCGTCCTACGATAACCCCGTACTTTTTACCAAGATAGGGGTGAAAAATAATACGTAATTCAATCTGAACGGGACGGAAGTACATCGCGTGAGCTACCCAACGGGGACGAAACCGCTACGCGTGAGCAACCCAACGTTGTAAAATCAATTCACCTGAAGATCTTTCTAGCTCAGCGTATCTACTTTTATACACTAAAATAAGGTCTTAATGGGTACATCAATATTTTTTAAGATTATTTGGGCAGGCACCTGTTTATCTCTTAATTAAAACGCCTTAATAACAGTCGTCCTACGATAATCAGCCACCCACACAGACACGCTTCATATATTATTCTATATAATAAAAACTAATTATGTCTAAAGTAGCAACCGACACTAATACCGACTCATAAATTTCCAGTTGAACCACTCAAGACCTTTTTTAACACCTGTTTATCTACCCCCGACCGTCGATAGTTCAGGTGGCTGTTTATGTATGCCAGGTCATAAATCTTTACACAATCCCTTTTGTCATACCAACCCGCAAACCTACGCCATGAATTAAGTAATTATTTTTCACAAATCTTTTTATTAGGGTAACATTTTTTATGTTAAACTGTATTTAATTTTGGGAAATGTGACAGCTTAAATATAGATGTATCTAGAGGTAAAACAGCCTCCTTGTATGAAATGTATTCAGAATTCCAAAATATTATGTATGTGTATTGTATCTGTACAAAAGTGTTACAATAGATTTATTTTTTGGTAATACTAGTTTTAGCAATGTATTAGTATATTTAGACTATATTAAAAATATATATACATATGTAATTTTGAAGTAAAAATAAAAAATTTATATAAAACTTATCTTTTATTTGGCTTCCTAGTTAACCACTTGCTGTTCTTCTGTACTGAACTACCGTTTAACAGATTATTTATCCATTTAGAGGGGCCAGTTAGTAGTTTAGCTTAATCGATAGAATTATTAGTCAATCGGCGACACAGAACCCTTAATGCATAAAAGCTGCTAACACCTTAGGAACTTTTTTTTTTAATCCACCTGTATAGGGTCTAAATAAATTATTGTCCTTTTAAATGTCCATTTCAACCTAAAATAGGACTTGGGGTTATGGTGTTCTAGTTGCTAGATTTATGGGGGCCTCGTGAGTAAAGATGGAGGGAAAAAGGGGGACGAGCTTATGCCCATATAAGGAGTGGGGAAGAAGTTAGATAAAAAGGGGAGGAGCTTATGTCCATATAAGGAGTGGCGAAGATAGGAGAGGGAAGGAGTGCATAGAGAAGAGGGAAAAGGGGGCGGAGCTTATAAGGAGTGGGAAAATAATGGTGGGAAAGGGGGGCGGAGTTTATAGGGAAAAGGGGACGGAGCTTATATGGAAAATGGGGGTGGAGTCTATAAGGATTGTTTGAAGAATGGTTGGAAAAGGGGTCGGAGCTTATAAGGGGTGGGGAAGAATGGAGGGAAAAGGGGGCGGAGCTTATAGGGATTGGTTAAAGAAAGGTTGGAAAAGGGGGTGGAGTTTATAAGGATTGGTTGAAGAATGGTTGGAAAGGGGGCGGAGCTTATAAGGGGTGGGGAAGAATGGAGGGAAAAGGGGGCGGAGCTTATAGTGATTGGTTGAAGAAAGGTTGGAAAAGGGGTGGAGCTTATACGGATTGGTTGAAGAATGGTTGGAAAGGGGGCGGAGCTTATAAGGAGAGGGGGGAAAGGGGGCGGGGCAAAAGGGAGAGGAGAGGGGGCAGACTAATACGACGGTATACCTACTACTATGGCTAGTTGTATTTTGTGTTGTAAACAATGACTAATTAATCATTGAATTATCTTTAATCGGATGCTGATTTTCTAAAGTGTTGCACCGTGATAAATAATAGGTTGTTTAGTTAATCAAAGAATATACTTGGCAACAATGCAGTTTTTGTTTGTTTGCTAAGTTAACAACGGTGGATTTGACAGTTTTCATAGGTTGTATGTTATATATTAATATTTGAAAGTAAACGTCAGTCGGCAATCGTGCTTATGGTAATTTCATTATCTATATTTTTTTTAATTCCTTTGATTTGTGTGGACAAAACAAATTAAAAAATGAATCCTGAAAATAAAAAAAGAGATCGCTGTATGTTTCAGTTCAGGCGAAAACTACTGATAGCAAATGTATATAAAAATCTGACCATATTTCCGGTAATGAGAAAAACAAAACTTGGAGAAAAATTTCTATTGAAGTTAATTACGCAGCAGTCAATGGTATATATAGAACAGCAGAGCAGAGGTCATAAATAGATTTTATGAGAACAGAAAAAGAGAAGTTAGAAAAATTGCAGCGGAATAAAAAAAAGGGAGAAATGCAACCGGAGGAAGCCAGGTGACCAAATTTAAAAAGATGCTTGCCACGACATTATTTTATCTGTTATGAACGCAAAAATTATTTATGGCTTAGAAAATGAGTTTGCTCATGAGTTCCAGTAAATGTTATACAGTGTTTTTAGTGAGTCGAAAACGCCTAAAGAAAGTGTAATGTAACCCGTCGAAATTATTATTTCTTTCAGTTCAGCGTGGAAATCCAAAATCAATAATGTCTATTATATCCAAATCATAAATAAAAATCACTTCATTTAAATGATTAAAATCCATTGTAATTTACAACAAAACAAACAAATCATACAAAACGAAAAAGAAAAAAATCTGCCACTTTGGCGTTAATCATTGACATTACAGAACTAATCGATATTTTACAGAATCAAAAATGGCTGTTTAATTTAATCAAAGATTACGCCTATCTAATTGCGATATACAGTGGTGCAACAGATTTTTATCTTATATCTATAGGTAATTAGGTACTGATTAAGTTCTTAAACAGTGTTTAGGTAAATGGCACAACTGGCCGTTAAGCACTCCGAAAATGGTTTTAAAATTAAATTAAGTCGCTAATGAAAGTCGAAGATTAAAAAATGCTACAAAAGTGACGCAAAATATAAACATTCCCTGTCAGTACTAAAATGGCGGAAGGAGGGCATGGCGGTGTTGCCGTATCCTTAATTTAATTCGCCACATTGCTCACTACGTTCAGTTGTTTTTCGTAATATGACGTCAAGACGGATACTGAATGTTTTGAATCTGGCCGAATTTTAAACCCTAATATTTTTGGTATTATCCGTCCAACCGACGTAATTTTGTGTGTGCGTGTTTCGATTGACTAATTGTGCAATAATATTGACATGTTTATTGAAAACGCGAAATGACTGAACAAGCCCATTATTCTATTTGATATTATTCTTGTTAGTATATGAACCTTTATACTCAACAATTAAACAAAAATGTTTTTTGGACAAATTTACTTTCGAAAAGATGTTTTTTAAAAAATGTATTTTCGGAATGAGTGAATAAAGTTTTCGGAAAATTTATTTTCGAAAAATTTTCATAGATTTACTGTTAAGGATTATGAAGCTCAATAGGTAATGGATTTCAGATACTATCTAATAGCATAATAATATAAGTAAATCTTATCTCAAATCGCCAATTATTGTAAAAAAATACTTTTTAACTAATAAAATTCTATTGACATTTCTTGCTTTCTCATGTAAATTAGTTTAAAATCCTTAATAATATAATTAACGGCAAAATATTTTAACTCATATCTAGTTTTATTTAGGTTATACCTAAACGAATCAAATTAGTAAATAATATGGAAAATTATTGTTAATTGCTAAAGAATTTCGTGTAATTATTATTTTATTAATGATAATATGATAACTTTCGTGAAACGATGGAATATTATAATAAAATATATATTTTTATATATAGGTTATGAAAAGTGAAAACACAATTAAATGATATAAGTTAATGTTTAGGTGTTTTTATAATGTGCCATGCATCATTTGGAAACAGATCTTGTTTTGATAGTAGCCGGGCATTCCATATTATTATACAGGTTTCTACATATCTACTACATGCTAGTCCATGTTAAAAAGTAATTTCTTAAAAGGTTACAGAGACAAAAAAAACGTTTTCATAATAAGTATCTCTTTTTCTCGGGTATATAGATTTGGGCCTTAGCATCTACATACTTCGCGTAAGTATTTTTTTTAAATACGGTACTAATTTTGTGCTGAACCTTCCTTTTTCTTAAAAATTATCAACTTGATTGAAGAATAAATTCTTGAACACAGACTTTTTTTCTTTAAACAATATTGTACTACTACAATAATTTATATTGAAAGCTATAAATATTTACTGTAGAAAATAAGTTTCTTTAAAAGAGCAAGTTTTAGGTTAAGTTGATCTTAGCCTGAGAATACTGCTGACTAACCATAAATAGTTTTTATAATTATTCTAAGTAAACTCCTCCCCCCTTAAAGCTGGACAGCGGGTATTGGTCGACATAATATAGTCATTTATCTCGAATGAAAAGTATTTTTTTACGAAACGAATTAGATTTTAATATACCAATCTTGATTTAATTACTTTTCCCGCTAAAGAAAGTATAGTCAACTTTTTCTTAGATCTCGCAATATGATGGCCAAGTCACTTGTCATTAATGGCACCCTGTTGAAGTCTGGTCTATTTTACGTTTAAAGGTTGATTAAAAAAGCAGGCTAAAAGTCTGGACCGGACTTGTACTCACCTTTCAACTTAAATAATAAACACCAAGAAAATCTAGCCTCTGAAATCTATATAAAGTCCAAAAGTAAAAAGTTTGAAACACACACTATACAAAAATCACCCACAGAAACACCAACATCACAAACACAAACCACCAAAATCAAACGAAAATGAAACGACGCGACGTGTCAGCTTGATATGGCCCACTACTCACTTCTACTGATCTGGGCACTTTCAGAAGGAACCAGTATTAGCTATTGATGTCATCTGTGATTGACAAATGTCGAAACGCTTAATTTTATCAAAAAGTGAACTCTACTTCATGTATTACTAAAAAAATCACCTATTGTGATTTATTGAGATTTTTCCCATTTCCACCAGTCTGCGGATAAAAAAAAAATATTGCATATAGATTATTATAGATTAGACTTTTTTATTATACTTCTTTGAAAACACCTTATTTTCATCTGTTTTAGTAATAATGTAAGATGGGCTTTTTCGGGCTAGCGCACGGAAAGAGCGCACGGAAAAAATTTTCCTGGTCTCCAGTTCTTTCAGTGTGCTGAATGAAGATACCGACTATTTTTTGGCTTTAAAATAGAAATATAGGTATAGGAAAATAAACTAAACTCAAGAAAGTCTATATGCTATCTGATATTTAATATGTACCTATTTTGTATTTTATTTCGTAAATATTTGAATATTTAGATGAATTTCTGAAATATTTTTTGACGTTTTGTCAATCTTATCTGACATAGACAAATTTAAATCACCTTTTAAATGATTTGAAAGTTACCATGAAAACGCATCATACCTGCCAAAGACCATATTGTCAGCGTTGTTAATTTTCTGTCAATTAAATTCATTCTAATAAAATGTTCTCTCAACCTGAAAAAGTGGCATCTTTCATTATTAATAGTTAATTTTTAATTACTCTAGTAATTTTTTTTTTAAATTCCGATAACAGTTGTGAAAATAAAAATATTCCAAGTTTATTTTGTATGTATGTATTTTTTTATGTTATATTTTGTTTTATGTTATCGTTTTCAAAGAAGTATAATAAAAAATATCGTTCATTACACGTCCAGAAATGGATTTTCCGTGCTTGCTTGACTTCCCGTGTTCGGCTGCGCCTCACACGAGAATTTGTCAAGCGCGCACAGAAAAATCCTTTTTTCCGGACTGGTAATGAAATATACTATACCGTGGCTCGAAACCGGATGAAATACTACTATATGCAGATTGAGCATGTTAAAACGATTTATTTTACAAAAAATATTTTGGTTTGCTTGGGTTTGGCTAAGACTTTTACCTTTATTATAAATAATTTAGATTTTGATCACCCAGATACAGGAAAACTTAATACAGGTTGAACAACAAAAGTAAACATACAATTCTTAAGCAGATTCATATTATTTATAATGCACTTTTATGCAGGGCGTGGAATTTTAAATATTTTGTTAATGTACACAATTAAAACGCAAAAACTCTCCAAATACTTATAATGTATGGTCCTCAGCATTAAATACTATCTAAATAGCTAGGTCATCTACTTAGCTTCGTTTTTCTGTCAGCCACTGATACATTATAGTCGTATTGTAAATGCAAGCAGTTGTTTTACAAAAATACGAGGATGCACAGTCCGTAGAATGACGGGTAGATGGCGCTGTCTTGAACGTTTGTGGGGGGCGCTGGCACTGTCACTCCTTCAGCCGTCAGCTAGAGATAGCGGAGGCTGTAAGCATCTCCAAAGAACGCAGAACTTACATTTTGAATGAAGAGTTGGGCATAAGGAAGTTGTTCGCGAGGTGGGTGCCGCGACTGTGGATCGAAAATTGGTGCGAATGCAAATTTCTCGTGAGTTTTCGAAAGAACAAAGTGGATTTTATGCGTCGATTTATCACCATAGATGAAACTTGGATCCACCATTACACACCAGAAACCAAACAACAATCTAAACAGTGAGGGCGCAGTGGTTCTCCTCCTTCAGAGAAGGCAATGACTATTCCATCGGAGGGATAGGAATGGCTTCCAATAGATGCATAAAGTCTTTTTCCAATTGATTCCCTTCAAAAATGCTAATCCCTCAAAGGAAAATACTATACAAGTATTAAACAAATTAATGCAAACATTTACTAAAAAGCCTCTTGGTTTAGCCAAAAATAAAATTATTTCCATCAAGATAATGCACAGTCCCATCACACGAGTGTTTCTGCTATGGCAAAAAGTTGTGAATTAGACTTTGATTTGCTGCCACGCCCACCTTATTCGCCAGACTTAGCACCGCTGGACTAAACCGAACAGACCAGAAATTTTCAACAGGCGGCGATGTTAAAGCTATGTAGATACATATTTCTAAGACCTTGATAGGTCTGAATTTTATCTAGATATAGAGGCTTTAGATCATCGCTGATCTAAATGTATCGAGTTGGCAGGCGATTGTGTCGAAAAATAAACGTAATTTCAAACCGCAAAGTACGGTTTTTTATTTGCATGCCATGGACTTTTCAGCCCATCCTCTACATAGCGTAGACAATAAAACAGTTTATGTTGTTTCAGGCTGAAAGACTTGCAGACTATGGCAGACTACTCGGCGGTTCACAGCCAGCTTTAGACGGACGGCAAAGAGATTTGGACCGGATACAGGACCTTTTCCCTCATGACTATTTGGGACTTCATATACCAGAACCAAGTTCCAAATATAGCATTGTAAGTTGTTATTTAATTTTATTTGTTGCTCAATAAAAAATTGAGGTAAATTCTGCACAATAATGCTACTACAAGATGAGTGCCAATTTAAAGCAATCTAGAGCCCTTTTGAGTGAACGGGTTTATTTTTTGTAGTTTCTCGACAAATCTACCCTAAACTAATACGCAAAAAAGCTACCATTACCAAAGTTTACCATTATTAGATCTGGTCTGTTAGACCAACCATTAATTTTTCTCTAAATTCTTAAAAACTAAAAGTTCACCCAGTGGAGTCCTAGAGGTTCATCTGTTATGACCCATGGCCGTGGCATTAAGCACTCACACACTTGCGCACTGGGCTCTGTTTATTTAGAAATCTACACTAGTTCAAAGGGCTTGGTATTCTTCAGTCTTCTAACCTAACTAGGTCCTGGTTGTCAAGAAGCCTGACATTACGACGTATTGATGAAGTCGAGACGTGCGTTTGATAGCAAATCATTTAATGTCACTTGCGATACCAAGATCGCGATGCAAATCACTGTTACGTGTACCACGGTGCATTAACTATATTCCGTAGTACTTTATTTTGGAAGGTTTGGATGCGTTTGATGTGGCTCTCCTTGGTACAGCCCCATAGCTGAATCCCATAAACCCAGACTGGTTTTAAAACCTGGTTATATATCATGATTTTACTGTGTACTGACAGCGATTTTCCTCCCAAGAGCCAATACAACTGGCTATATTTAAGCCCCAATTCAGTCCGTTTAATTCTGACATTTTATCTCCACCTTAGCTTCGCATCTAAGGTCATCCCCAGGTATTTGGCAGTGTTTTCATAGGGAACTATGATACCATTTATGTTGACTGGTTGATGATTGCCTATTCTTCTATTAGTAAAGTTGACATAAATTAATTTTTGCGTATTAAGCTTAATCTTTCAATCTGTGGTCCAATTGTAAATCTGGTCGCTAGCTTGGGGTTGGCTGGTTGCTGCATCTAGGTCTGTTCCTGTTAATAAAAGCAGTATCATCTGCGAATGTAGCCTCAGTTACATTTTCTGTTTGCGGAGATCACAAGTGTACAGTAAATAAAAGACGGGACCCCAAAAGGAGGCACACCTGCTTTCACTTCTATCAGTTTAGAGTGTTCATCCTCCTGTTTAATTCTGAACACTCTATATGTAATGTAGAAGGTTAGCAGCTCTACATATTGTTTTG
This sequence comes from Philopedon plagiatum, assembly GCA_963971165.1. Taxonomy (NCBI): domain Eukaryota; kingdom Metazoa; phylum Arthropoda; class Insecta; order Coleoptera; family Curculionidae; genus Philopedon; species Philopedon plagiatum. The sequence continues at coordinate 14,317,870 of OZ020196.1, read as the reverse complement.
GTAACATTCTGCTTGATTTGTTAATTAGCCCGTTGTGACAAACTTTATCAAACGTTTGGGCTACCTCAAGGAAGATAGTTGAGCCGATTATCTTTTCTTCTAGTGCATTTTCTATTATGTCTGTTATTCGATGCAGTTGGTCTATCGTGAAGTGCTTACATCTAAGCCAAATTGATGATGTGGGATTAGATTACTGTTTTCTGTTGTAATCCTAAGTCGTTTTAAGAAAAGCTTTTCGAATAATTTTTAAATAATAATTGGTAGTAGCATAGCCTCTCGTAGTTATATGGGCTTGTGGCATTGACTTTATTGGGTGGTTTGCCTGGCTTTGGTAGCATAATGACTTCAGCCACTTTCCAGATTCTAGGGACGTGCTTTAATCTAAATTCTGCATTAATTAAGTTAGCATAACTGTACCTTTCTTTGGTAGTTGTTTTAAAATCTCTCCTATTATAAGGTAAAACTTCTTTGGGAGTGACTAGTGCTATTTCATTCTCTTGGATATTAACAGAGATTGGATATTTCCATTGACATTAGACTGGATATCATTTGGCTAAAAAATTTCGGCAAGGTGTTCTACAAAAGCTTCAGCCATTTACCCCAAATATGTATTAAAAAATCCCAATCACAAAGAAACCGGGGTCAATAAGTTCCTGTATTTTACTGTAAGTTATTTTTATTACTTAACTTTATAGGTATAAATACCTATCGGCTTTTAAAGTATACCTCTTTGATAAAGAATTTCAGAATAAAACAGACGTTAAATATATATTAATATTTTCTTATTAAAAATGTTTCTGTGTGTTACAAGAACCGATTTAATTGTATTATGTTTCTTATTAATATATATATATATATATATATATATATATATATATATATATATATATATATATATATAATATATATATATATATATATATATATATATATATATATAAAATATATATTAATATTATTTATATTATATATATTTCTTATTAATATATATTTGCGGTAATAGCCTAATATAACCCCTGTTCCTATAAGAATTAAATTTAAAAAACTAATGAAGTGGTGTTGTTAAAGTCCCGACTTTTGGTAATTTTCTCATTAGGCATTTAATATTTTTATTAACGGTGTCGCTATTCCAATTAATTGTGGCAGTTTTATCAGTGACCCAAAAATTTTTGAAAGTTATAAAATCGTATGTAGACTGTAAATAAAGAGTTGTTATTGACAACTTAATAAGATTAAATGATACAGACTGCAATACAAAGTATTACAATGTAGCAGTAAGAAAGGCACAGTTAACTGATAACATCGAATATGCACAAACATCGACATAATCATTTTTTTAATGGAACCACTTAGGTAAAATATGGCCATTTCTACCAATTATATTAAAAACATGGTATGTCATATAAAACTAATTACATAAGTATACGTTAGACCTTCAAAACTGATTTTCAGGATATTTGCGATCCCCACTCCATCTTGATATTTTACAGTCTCTGCGCCATAAAAGGTACGGCAGTTTTACCTTTAGCTAACTTACCTGCTGTTTCTTTTCTGATGACTGTCCAGAAACAAACAAAACTATTACTTCTGAACAACTATGGGCATATAAACTATCAATATCTTTATGATCTACTGATATATCGATTTTCAATAATTATTTCAGAGCACCCAGCTCTACTTAGTGATATGTTAATTTACTCTTAGCATATCCCTACTAAAATTGCAGGATTTAAAATTCCTGCCGGCCTTAATAACCACTGAGTTTCAGAAAGCTGCAGCGGTTTAAGTTGTTACTGTTACCGTACACTAAAGTGCTAATTACCGTGTCTTGATTTAAGAGATTTTGATTTTGCGGAAAACAGGTGTTTCACTTCGTTAAAAACAAATTGAAAGTAAATAAATTTAAAATGCAGTTTGTAAATATTATTTTATGATAATGTATGCATGTAACGTTACGGTGACGACTTATTTCCCGTCTAAAGGCTTCCTAGATTAGTTTTTGTATCATTGCCTTTTATGTGACTTAAGGTATACGAAGAGGGAATATAATAAATTGCTAAGGATGTTTAGAAATTGCGAAATAACGAGACCATTTCCGGTATAAATCGATTAGAGCCGTCAATTTAATTATATGTTTTTTTATTTAAAATGTTATACCATAGAGGGTTACTCAGAAACGCTGACTTTAAACGGAACTATATGAATTCTATATTTAAACAGTGGAAGTTATTTTTATTTTCTTACAACCCACGAAGGCAGCAAGCCTAAGTACTAAGGTACCGTGGGTTGTATATCACGCAACCGACTCACACACCCAGTGCTGGAAACATCCCATCTCCAGCCCTTTAAGAGGGTGTGTGGGGTGGTACCTCCTCGGTCGAGGAAGAATTTCTCTACCACCTTCCTTCATTCATTCACCATGCACACGCTTCATTCATACTGACAATCACAAACACCCAGACCTGTACTTTTTTGTTTTTATCGTACAGCACCGGAATGGAACCAGGTACGGCGCCGTGATCGAGTGAGCCTGCTTCGCATCTCAGCGGCGATACCCACCCAGCCAACGGCCGGTCAAAACGGGATAGCCCCAAGTGGCCTAAAGTTCATCTGGCCTAATCCCGAAACTCACTTCGTATCGAATCGGAGATCTTCGTTTCTGCAATTAGCCTAACACTCGAGAAGTTGACAAACAAGGATGGAATACGCATACTTTCTTTATTGTATTCGTGCCAGTGTATTGTGTGGAAAAAATAATTCGGTTTAGTGTGTAGTGACGCAGTCGCAAGACTGGCAAGTGATATTGATTATTTTATTCTCGGATATTGGCGCCAAATTTTATAACGGATTAGTTCCTTGTAGTGACGCAGTCGCAAGACTGGCAAGTGATATTGATTATTTTATTCTCGGATATTGGCGCCAAATTTTATAACGGATTGGATTAAAATAAAAATATGTTTTATTTCCTTTTCCCAAGAATATCAAAGCGCATTTCAATATCATGAACAATTTTAAACAAAGATGAAAATTATTATTATTAAAGTTGGAAGTATCAAAAGTTATCTAAAAATAAAAGTTTTGAGAAGTTTTAATGTTTTTAAACTAAAAATTTGTTTTTCTACAAACGTGTTAAAAATGCATTTTATAACACCCCGCAGAGGCCTTAAAAAGTTTACTTTATGGCACTAGTGTTAAAAGTACTTTATAGCACTAGTGTTAAAAGTACTTTATGGCACTACGACCGACGCCAACAATGGTTGTTAGGTTTCTTGACAAATGTCAACTTAATAATTTTATATTATATCTACGATGCTACTTAAAACTATATGTGTTTCCAATATGTCAAACTTTCTAAAAATTGCAATTGTGTTATTGTTTTTTACTGACGTTTGTAGAAAAAATTTAGTATGATATTTGTGTTAAAAGTACTTTTAAGGCACTCATTTGAATTGCAGAATTCGCTTCGCTCATTCTGCAAACGTTCAAATTCGTGTCGTAAAATTGTACTTTTAACACTTATATCATAAATAACTATTATTCTTTTGTCAATTTTTTTACATTTGATTAGATTAGATTTTTCTTTAAAAAACCCTAATTAGGAGCAGTTTTTTAGATTGTTTTATTTTAGCAATGGTTGTATTTTTATTTAAACAAGTACATTTCAGTAAAAAATTAAACTCTAAAATGAACATACACATTTTAATAATCCTTACCCATAATTTAATTTTAAAGTCCCACCGTCACCGGTTAATATGAATATCTGCAATGTTTTTGGAGAACATTCAGTTAAGTGCGACACGAGCATACAAAGAAAATTACACTATAACTTCAATAATTTTCAATTCAATTTTCAAATCAAATACTTTTTCTCTTAAAATTTAAGAATTGTCGACAAAATGATGTACAATTTGTTTAGAAAAAATAAAATAGCTAAGCGTGTTAATTAATAAGGTGGGTTAATTCAAAAATTCAACTTTTATCGTAAATTGCAAAAAAAAAATCTTTACCAAAATATTCCTAGTAGGACTGTTAACAAACCTGACCTTGCCATGGGTCTCATAAGTAGAACAGAGATATACAACTTTAAAGTTTTACGGGTCACGCCTGAAAAGCAGTGCTAAATGCAAATAATAAATAATGCACATTGTTTTATTTGAAATTTTTTATTTTAAATGTTTAGTGTTATTTTAGTACTACGCATCGGCAACCGTTGTTACATGTCTTTATGTAGGTGGTTGCCTATGGGTAGTAGGACACCTTTGAAGGCATGGATTCTTAATTAATGTCAACTGTAATGTAATGTAATGTCAAAAATCGGATCGGCAACATCATTAACAATGATGTTTCTGTTACAATTACAAATATTATCAATATTATCATTGGGTTATGGAAATTATGCACTGGGGCGCAGTGAACAGTGTCAATATACCTACTATAAAACATTTTAAACTATAAGTAGGTACCTACAAGAAATAATACTCAAACCATCACTTTACTCTGTAATAAAACAATTTTATTCACTGTTAACAATACTCACACAAAGCTTTACCAGAAATTGTTTTCTAGATCATTTCACACTTAAATAGCAAAGAACTACCCATTATAAAACCGTACGATATGAGGTACGCTGACAGTAAAAAGTTCTTCGGAGTTAGTACTGTGGCAACAATTTTCCAAAGTACCTATCCAGTTGCATAATATGCTAGAAAATATTAGAATGGTTCGGTGATTTTCTCATGGGAATAGATAATAGTAACAGTTTCTTTTAGTTCTTCCACAGATGTGTCCTGTATGACATAAGTATTAACTGCTAAAGTTTAGTTTTTGATTACCTATTTAATAAGTTAAACCTCTAAAAACACTTATAATGAAGTACTTAAAATAAATTTTAAAGTAACAAAGTATTGGGTACTCGGAAACTGATGAAAATGGAGTGAAAACGCACCACAAATAGACTTGACCTCTTAGTTTTATCCCAAAAAAATCAATAAAATAGTTAATATTATTAACCATTAATTAAACCACTAAAAACTATTCTTAAAACGTAAGCTAATTAGACAAAATAAGAAAAACAACTAATTATCCTTAAACTACTGAGAAAGATGCAAATAAACTAGTACACACTCTTTTATGGGAAGACAATAATTTGCAATTTCGTCTACGATCAGCTGTTCAGTCGCTCTAACCAAAATAGCCTGTAATTAATAGTATTCGTTGCAAAATAGTTTGCTGCACGTCAACATTTAGGCCAAATGGGTGTAAAACGGATTATGCCATACGAGCTTAACCGAACTCCAGCCGAATACACTCGGGTTTAGGCCTGTTGAACTTTAGGCCCGATGGGTTTTAGGCCCGATGGAGCCATCTCGGTCAAAACATGGGATGTACGAGTATCAGGATAAGCTTCCATATCGAACCGGCGCGGCGCCGGCGCGGCGGCGGCAATTCCCATTTGCACTTCCATAACAGAAATTGTATATCATGATATTTTAAATTGGAATATTCATAAGCCATTTCATAAATAACTACTGTCTAAAATCAAATTTGTTTTTTCTCTATAATATGTCGGAAAATATTGAGATTTCCAAATTTATTTTATTTTCCTAATTCTACTACAATTATTTTTCCATGTAGAATTTCCATTAACCATTGACAAAAATGGAGTAGGAGTAAAACTACTACCTAAACCATTATTCTTCCCGAGTATGTAATTTTGTTTTCCAAAAATCAAAGAAGAGTTGAGAACATCTTATGGGATGTGTAGCAGCACTGAAGGAAAATATTTTTTTCAGGCATTATACTTTTTAAAGATCCCTCCCACACCTAACCAACCAGTTCATTTTTAAATTACTATAACTTTCTGCTTCAATGCCCTAAAATCTTGACCACTGATTATCAAGAAATTTAGTAGCCGCTAAGACTCTCAACTCATTGATTACGTTTTATTTATTTCTTGCAGTATCGTCCGTCGGCGGCAAGCAAGCAAGTACGATGATCATGCAGTTTATTTCAATAGGCCCTAGGCTTGGCGTATAATATGGAAAGCATAATAGTGTAACGTTAATGCTAATTTGGTAATTATTTAATAGATTTCGAATAAATTAACGGGTCGATTTCATACGAATAGACAGCCGGGGCGCGGATACTGTATAATCGTGTCGGTGTGGAAGGCATTTACATATGAATTGGCTGTTACGGTATGTAAAATAGTACTTATTGTTTTTAAGATATGTGATTGTGTTTCAGTCTGGATAGTTTCTTCTCCAAGATGATTTTATGTGTAATTTATTAAACTTGAGTTAAGGAGGAAGTTTAGTTCCGCATTCGCAAGGTTTATAAATATGCTAATAGCTATATTATTGAAATATAAAAACGATTAGGTTTGTATTTCGTCGAGTCATGTTTTATTATTTATGCGTTTTCTTCGCCTCTGACTGCGTGTTTCCCTAACTTTATATAAAGTCAACGTTGCTGATTAATCGTCGCTCAGCGTTCGGTCCTGAGCTTCATCTCATGTTAAACTTTTTGCTTTAAGGGGTTACATACAGTTAGAATTTTCACAAAATCGATTTTTTTAATGTCATTTTCGTAATGTACATATATTCAAGTACACACACAGAAAATTTCAAGGCAATCCGGCGACAATTTTCGAAGTTACACGCATATTTGTAAAGACGTGTCAGAGCGATTGCACGCTATGTAAAGTGCTTTTGAAACTTTAAACGCGGTTTTCTCAAAACTGTGTTCTTAAAGTCGGTGACCAAGATTTCTCGGAAACGACTGAACCGATCAGTCTCAAATTTTACCACAAGCTTCTTAAGTATATTTTTTAGTAATTAATCAAAGTTTTTATCTCACCGATAAATATTTGTTTTTGTATAAACAATTTAAGGTCAAAATTTTGATCAAAAGCCGTTTTTTTTTTGTTTGAGAAGCCGCCATTTTGTCAAAAAATTTTATTTTGCTTATTCCTTCGATTAATTAGAGGACTATACATTACTTTAATGAAATCCGTTTGCTTTTTTCATTTTAGATGATCTAGTCCAGAGATATCGTGGTCACCGCAAGATGCCTTTTTTGAGAGGACCTCCTGGAGATCAGCTATAGCAGCTTTCCATAATTTATTTTTACAAATACAAAAATCTTAAAATACAGTTAAACGTTACCATAATAAGTGTACAAATTTTTACATTAGGTACTGAATTTAACCGTCTTCTCAGGAACAATTCTTGAAAAATCGCTTTTTTTCGGCCTCCTAACTGTATATAACCCCTTAAAGAATTCCAAATTCCATCCACCCATAAACTTTTATTACTATAACCCTTTTGTCGACAATAATTATCCCTTGTCATCAGATGCCAATACCACTTTCGTCTTCTGTCCTGTATATTCTTAGATATTTCCACCACCTTGGTTGTTCCCCTGATTCTCTCATACCTGCCTTGTCTCTTTAAGATTTTTAAGGTGCTCACCATGTATAGTTTACGGGAAATATTGCCAGTTTCGAACTAGAGCCAATTTATAGGTACAGCGTAAATTTTTTAACTGGAATAAATTTGGTAACAAAGAATCCATTCATTCCTTGAAAAAATCCAAATGCACTGGTACCTTTTTTTGATCCATCATTTTTTTTCATTCCCGTGAATTTTACCTTTCATCGAGGGATGGAAACTAGCCCAATTTTTTTTTCAAATCCAAATGCATGTATTGTGATAGCTCGCGGAAAAGTGCATAAAAAAAGGAATAAACCCACTATTTACTTTTGAATTTCTTGTACCTGATAAGCGAGAAAGTTAAAAGTGTGATTTTTGAAATAATTTCATTACTTTTATTACAATAATATTGATCGTGTAGGGTAGGGCAGTATTGAGACAGGATTGACAGCTGTATTATTAATCGTGTGAGGTCCACTTATACTCCTAAGTTTATTTAAAATGCCTTATTTAACTGAATCGCACAGAATTGAAATATTTATGATGATATTGCGGACTCAAGCAGAAGTAGCGCGTTTATTTCAAGAACAGCACCCTGATTTACCAGCAATTTCGCAAAGCACCATTAGCAAAATTGAAGCACGTTATCGAGAATTGGGCCATGTTAGGGATGTACCAAGACGACGACAACCTCGTATAATGCAGGAAGATATGATGCGTGATGAATTCACTGGATCAGCATTCAATAGTTTTCGACTGGGTTCTTTTTTCGGATGAGCGTATTTTTTTATTAAATGGTCATGTGAATAAGCATAACTATCGGTATTGGTTTGATGAAAATACTCACTGGGTTTGAGAAACTCACACTCAAGGTCCACAAAAGCCTAATGTTTGGGCAGGTATAATTGGTGATCGAGTCACTGGGCCAATATTTTTTTAGAGAATCTAAATGGGCCGTTATATCTCAATTTTTCGCGAGAGAACCTTATTCCAGCTTTGGCTGCTTTATTTCCTCATCATGCAGATGCAGATCTTCATGATGATCGAATATGGTCAGGATGATGCACCGCCACATTACGCGCAAAATGTTCGACAATAGTTGAATAAAGTTTTTCCTAGCCGGTAGATAGGGAGAAGAGAGAAGAGGCACAATTGAATGGCCGGCAAGATCGCCAGATCTTAACCCCCTTGATTATTTTCTTTGGGGCCACCTTAAAAGTAAAGTTTACGTGGCAAACCCAGAAAATTTAGAGGAACTTAGGCAACGAATAACACACGAAATCCGACAAATAACTTCAGAAATGGTACAGGGATATCCAAATAAAGGCGAACAGGCCTTATAACTTTTTTATTTTTAAAGATGGAAAAAATGTTAAATATGAAAGTTTTGGGGATTTTTATGGATCATTCATATATCTTATCACCAAAACAATTGAGCATCCGATAAAAAAATATATAGTAGAGAACATGGATTTTCTGGCTTATTTTAAATTGGTATTTAAATATAATTTTAACATTTTGTATCTCTCATTAATAGAATAACTCATTTTGCATAAAAATAAAACTATAAATTCACGGTGACTAAAGTATTATTGTCAACATTGACATTAACTTTGACTTACCTACGAAGAAAATTTAAAAAGGTAGCAGGTGTTTCGTTCGCAACCTGGATAGTTACGTTTAAAGTATAAGCGAAATAATTTTTAATTTGAAATATTTCAAAACGATTGAAAAACGGCATAGGGTATGTTACATAAAATGTGCCTAAAACTTCTAGAATCCAAAAATATGATAAAAATTATACCAACCAATTTAAAATAAGCGAGAAAATCGATGTTTTATACTATTTTTTTTATTCGATGCTCAATTGTTTTGCTGATAAGAGACATACGAATGATCCATAAAAATCCCCAAAACTTTCGTATTTATCATTTTTCCCATCTTTAAAAATAAAAAAGTTATAAGGCCTGTTCACTTTTATTTGGATATCCCTATACATAACGTTTAAATTGTACTTTAGGCTAGGGTTCTGCCAGGAAAAAAAATTCCCAACAGTATTTACAATAAAAAAATGATATAAAAATCACATTATTTTTATTTTTCTCGCTTATCAGGTAACAGAAATGCAAAACTAAATAGTGGGTTATATCCCTTTTCGCGAGCTATAACAAATAATCACAATACATGCATTTGCATGTATTGTGATTATAGTTTCCATTCCTGGGTGAAGGGTAAAATTCACGGAAAAAAAATACCTACCCTTGTTTCTGGAATGGATAGGTGCTTTGTTACCGAATTTATTCCATGTTAAAAAATTCACCCCGTATGCAGAACTTCATTTATTTTGGTTAAGTAGTTCGTATCAGTAGACCAACCGATAGACAAATCGACAGACAGACCGACTCAGAAACCATGTATTTTGTGATCTAACTAAAACAATGCTCTTTCTATCTCAGATAAAGCTAAAATATCATCTTCTTGACCATTTTTTCTTAACATATCTCGCAAAGAAACATCGTCACATTATAACAAGACCATAATTTATTCAAAGTACTCGTGTAGCTGCAATTATCAAATCGATTTGAAATAAATAAAGAAGAGATCGCATCTCTTTCCAAAAGGGAGCGGGCGATATACGGCTCTTCGCGAGAAAGCGAGCTTTTCTGACGATCATTTACATAAACAATGTGGAGACATTCCTCGAACGTTTGTCAGTAGTTAGAGATTAATACGCGCGATTAGTTGATTTATTTATTGTTGCATTTTTTACCTTAAGAGCCTTTTAATGGAATCGTTTAGATTTGGTCAAATGTGGCCATTTATATTAAGAAAAACGTAATGTATTTTCAAAATGTTGTCGATATTCTTTGGTGGTCGAGTTATTAAAGAAAATGGACAAATACAGCGACCAGAGTTCTTTGCTAATTTATAAAGAAAAGGGCTATTTTAGTACGGGGATATTGATTATATTTGGACCAATAGAAAAATGTTTAAATTGGAAAAATTGTAGATGTGTTCAAGAACCATCAAGAAACGTAACTGAAAAAACAATTGAACATCAAATAAGCGAGTTTTGAACTAACCTTAAGTTTTTTCATAGGGCTCGCCATAATATTTTTATTTTTTAAGTTCTACTCGCTAATAGCTCTTTTTTATGTAAAGTTACCTACATACACCGATGTTCAACTGTTTTATATTTATGTTGACATAATTACAACATATATAAAATGCAATACAAATAAAAGGGATGCAAGGACATTATATGCAAGACTGTATGAGAACCGGCAAGTTCCATGCCTAAACACCTTTGTAAGGACCTACAGGAAAATAATAAATTCTCAAGATTTCAAAAGGAAAAAGTAACAGCACACCTGATAAACCCATTCAGCTAGATGTTCTGCTTTATTTTATTGAAAACCCGACTAACTCTTTACCGGTGACATGTGAAACATTAAACACTAGAGTCCAAAGCACTTTAAAAAAGTTCAAATATAAACCTTATAAATTCTGTAAAGTTCAACAGCTTTATGAAGAAAATTAACGCAGAATACCGAAATTTTGGCCAGGGATGACACTTTTTTTGACAAGATCACGATACACTTTCGTGGACAAGATATAACAGATGAGGCTCGCTTTGCTACAAACAGTGTATATCACTCACCCTACAAGAATGTTACTGAGGTCGTATTTTTTTTTAAAAATTCATTATATATATATATATATATATATATATATATATATATATATATATATATATATATATATATATATATATATATATATATATATATATACAGGGTGTTCCTAAATGTCGTGCTGATAATAAAGAGGGTGATTCTACAAGCGATTTTAAGAGAAAAAGTTCATGTGACCATATGTCCTAAATCGTTTAAATTTTAAAATACAGGGTGTTAAAGTTTAACTTTTTTATTCGTTTTTGGCGTATACCTTGTACATTTTTTACGATATTTAATTTAAATTTGGTATACAGTCTATCATAATTAAGCTTTATGAAATGGTAATATTACATTTTAAGAAATTATACAGAGTACTCCTTTTTTGGGACACGGTTCCTTTAGGCCCTCCCAACTTTTTATTGGAACGCCGCTGGTTATTTTTGCTTCTGGAATCGTATTTCGCATTTTATTTTGTAACTTTTTTATGTCTTGTAATTTTCTGATATTTTGCATTGTTTAGAAGATATTATACCTCACATCTTCTCCTCATTAATCCTCGCACTCAAAAAAAAAATCAAGATTGCTATGGATACATTTTTATTAAGTGTTTTCTATTGTAATCTTGGACAGTACTATCATAAAGCTTAGTTATGGTAGACTGTGTACCAAATATTTAAATTAAACATACCTAACTAAGCTTTCTGAAATATTAATTATTCTAAAAATATATTATTAATAATACAAGTTAGTTAACTAATTACAATAATTGTTGAAAATGGCTCCCTCCTGCCATTAGGCACGCCTCAGATCTTCTTCTCATTGATCCCCGCACTCTTTCAAAAATACCGGGAGTGTTTCTAACCGTTTCAAGTCCAGCGATTATGCGATTTCTTAAATCGTCCACAGTATCCACTGGTGTTACATACACTAAGGACTTAATATGTCCCCATAGGAAATAATCTAAACTGTTTAAATCGGGTGACCTAGGAGGCCATGGTTGTGGTCCTCCACGACCTATCCACCTTTCAGGATACATTTCATTTAAATATTCACGTGCCAGAACACTGAAATGTGCTGGAGCGCCATCGTGCATATACCAATGTTGGTTTCTTAATAAAAGTGGTACTTCCTCAAGTAGAAGTGGCAATTCTTCTTGCAAGAACTGGCGATATGACTGACCATTAAGGCGAGCAGGTAAAAAGAAGGGACCTATCAAATAATCTCCAATAATACCAGCCCATACGTTTAATGAAAACTGCTCTTGATAATGCGCTTCTACTATGGCGTGTGGATTTTCCTGAGCCCATAAATGATTGTTATGAAAATTAGTTATTTGATTTCTTGAAAAGTTAGCTTCATCTGTAAAAAGGATTTGACTTTGAAAATGGGGATTTACTGCGAGCCTCTGTAGGTACCATTGACAGAAATTAATCCGTAAAGGAAAATCACGGGGAAGCAGTGCTTGCACTCTTTGAAGATGGTATGGGTAAAGTTGCTGGTCCGACAAGATTCTCCAAACAATTTGATGACAAATATTTAAATTTATGGCAATCTTTCTAGTGCTGGTTTCTGGATGATTATCTATTTCATTTAATACAGCTTCCTCGATAGCTGGTGTTCTAACAGTACGAGGTCTTCCTGCGTTAGCTGTATCTTTTTGAAAATGCCCAGTTTCATGAAGGCGTCGATGAATATTCGAGAATGTTCTACTGTCAGGTATCACACGATTCGGATATCTTTCACCATAAATACGTCTGGCTTCAAAAGCGTTTCCATTGGCAAGGCCATAAATAAAGTGCATATCAGCCATTTCAGAATTCGTAAAATTCGGCATATTTATTAGGTAGATAAATTTCAATTCAAAACTGTAGCTTACACGTTAACTAATAATTATTGACTTACTTAGCATAAAATGACTTCTGTTGTAAATACGAAAGAATTGTACTGTCAACGATGACAACAGAAAAAACTTAATAAAAATGTTTTCATAGCAATCTTGATTTTTTTTGACAGGGTGCGAGGGTTAATGAGAAGAAGATGTGGTATAATATCTTCTAAACAATGCAAAATATCAGAAATTAACAAGACATAAAAAAGTTACAAAATAAAATGCGAAATACGAGTCCAGAAGCAAAAATAACCAGCGGCGTTCCAATAAAAAGTTGGGAGGGCCTAAAGGAACCGTGTCCCAAAAAAAGGAGTACTCTGTATAATTTCTTAAAATGTAATATTACCATTTCATAAAGCTTAATTATGGTAGACTGTACACCAAATTTAAATTAAATATCGTAAAAAATGTACAAGGTATACGCCAAAAACGAATAAAAAAGTTAAACTTTAACACCCTGTATTTTAAAATTTAAACGATTTAGGACATATGGTCACATGAACTTTTTCTCTTAAAATCGCTTGTAGAATCACCCTCTTTATTATCTGCACGACATTTAGGAACACCCTGTATATATATATGTATATTATATATATATATATATATATATATATATATATATATATATATATATATATATATATATATATATATATATCTTGTGGAGTATACTAGCAATTACATCATAACGCAGTTGAAATCAAACTGTAGCATTGTTTCCTTAACATTTTCCTTTTTCATTCATTCTGATACCTCTGTTATGCAGCGGCGTGCAGTGAAATTTCAAAGTTGTATATCTCTGTTCCTACTTACAGGAACGGTACCAAATTTAGGGGTTTTAATAGTGCGCCCACTGGGAATGTTTTGGTAAAGAAAAAAAACGTTTTGTAATTTGCGAAAAAAGTTGAATTTTTGCATGGCTTCCACTGGGAAAAAAATGAACATGTTTAGGTATTTTATTTATTTTTTTTTCTAAACAAATTTTACATGATTTTGTCGACAGTTTTTAAATTTTAAGAGAAAAAAATGTGTTTGTAGAAAGTTATAGTCATTTGAATTTTTTAAAGCCTAAAATATAATTTCAAAAAAAATTCAAATGACTATAACTTTCTACTAACACATTTTTTTCTCTTAAAATTTAAAGATTGTCGACAAAATGATGTAGAATTTGTTTAGAAAAAATAAGAAATAACATACCTAAACGTGTTCATTTTTTTTTTCAGTGGAAGCAATGCAAAAAGTCAACTTTTTCGCAAATTACAAAATGTTTTTTTTTCTTTACCAAAACATTCCCAGTGGGCTCACTATTAAAACCCCTAAATTTGGTGCGGTTCCTGTAAGTAGGAACAGAGATATACAACTTTGAAATTTCACCGCACGCGCCTGCTGTTATGTAATGAGTAATGAGATAATACCTATATGACTTAACATGTTGTTAATTTAATTTTTTATTTAAATATTGTCGAGCGGCCGAAATACTAAATAAACTTCCGGTTTTCTAGATTTTATTCACTGAAAATGACCTTTCTTTCACTGACAATGTCATAATAAAGAAAGTGTGTTTTATCAACTAAAAATCAACAACGAAAGCCGGTCTGGAGTCTGGACCCTCTATTTACCCTTTTGCTGGTTCTGGAGAATTTTGAAACATTTTAGAAGGAAACAAGGAGCATTAGAAAAATAGAAGAATGTGGTAAATTATAAGCATTCTGTCATGGGCGTTCGATGCAGAAAATAAGAGAATCAAATATTCTGCACGAATAAAATAAACCTAAAATCTCAAAACACACGAACATAAACTAAAGCTAACAAGTCTATATACTTCTGCGATGTCCGTAACAATATGTAATAAGAGCATGTTGAGCTATAAAACGGCATATCTTATTAAATAACAGAAAAATGAAACATCACTAACGTCAGGCTAGAGTTTAATTCCAACTGTGTTATGTTATAGTTACTAGTAAGCCCCGCAATGTCGCTAATTTTGGAAAAAAACAGCAAATTCTTATTCACTCAGTTTAAAATAAAAATGTACTTTTTAACAAAAAACACGACCACAATAATATTTTTGAGAAATGTTGGAAAGTTAATTCAAATCGGACCACAGGTTCAGAAAATGAAGAACATCAAAGTTGTGACGAATTTTAGTGGTTCGCTAATATTGCTGGACAGGTATAGGTAAAAATTTAAACCATTCTGGTGGAAAAAAGAATAAAGGAGACAGGGAAAATATTCAGAGAAAAGGGAAATTCGTTCGATCTTGGGTAATAGATTAAAATTGCAAAAAAGTAAAATTTGATTCTGGTCCAGGTGTCCCTCTGCTATCGCGACATCTGGGCCCATACCCTGTCGGTCCGATGAAGGGTAAGGGCCCAGAAACCGCGATAGGAGGACACGAGCATAAAAATAGCCCTTTCTTGTTGTTGACGGTCTTTTATGGCTCTAACGAAGAGTTTATTTCTTGGCATTGTTTTTTTATTTAAAGAAGAGATTAGGGGGGCCCGTTTGGCCAGGTGTGCTTAGGACCCACAAATGTCTTAATCCGCCACAGATCACATTATGAAAATTATGAAGAATGAAGATCAGTTATAGGAAAATAGCCCACTAGCCATGCAGTTTTGCACGATATTACTTCTTAAGGTATAGGAACTACAGAAATTTAAATTTAAACCTAATACTTCTCAATTACATACTCGTAGGCAGGCCCGGCCCGTGAAATTTTAAAGTTGTATATCTCTGTTGCTGCTTATGGGACCCATGCCAAATTTAGGTTTTTTAATAGTGAGCCCACTAGGAATGTTTTGGTAAAGAAAAAAAAAATATTTTGTGATTTGCGAAAAAAAGTTGAATTTTTGAATTGACCCACCTGGGTAAAAAATTAACACGCTTAGGTATTTTATTTATCACTTTTTCTAAACAAATTTTACATCATTTTGTCGACAATTCTTAAATTTTAAGAGAAAAAATTGTGTTAGTAGAAAGTTATAGTCATTTGAATTTTTTCAACTGTAAAATAATTTAAATTTTCGGTTGCAAAAAATTCAAATGACTATAACTTTCTACTAACACATTTTTTTCTCTTAAAATTTAAGAATTGTCGACAAAATGATGTAAAATTTGTTTAGAAAAAGTAATAAATAAAATACCTAAGCGTGTTAATTTTTTAGCCAGGTGGGTCAATTCAAAAATTCAACTTTTTTTCGCAAATCACAAAATATTTTTTTTCTTTACCAAAACATTCCTAGTGGGCTCACTATTAAAAAACCTAAATTTGGCATGGGTCCCATAAGCAGCAACAGAGATATACAACTTTAAAATTTCACGGGCCGCGCCTGCTCGTAGGTATATTTAAAATAATTATTTCTTGAGCACAACGATGACGGAACCTGTGTTTGGCTTTCTTAAACCGCTTACTAGCAAATTTCTACTATTATTTTAACAAAATATGGTAAAACTTGTACACACACAACCAATTTTACACCTCCTCATTCACAAAAAGCCATCAAATTCTCAGGTTGTTGACACAAAAATACGTCAATATGTGTTGCGTAACTATATAGCTTAACCAGCAAAGAATAAAGATCTGATGGGTATAATTTTTCAACAAGATAAAGAGAACTTTATTAGATATTTTCCTATAAGGTTTCTAAAATTTTTATGGTCTATAAAGTATACGGCAACATTTTTAGTGACGTTTTAATGTCACCGTTAAATATTTATTCGGATACTAATAGGGATATGGTTAAGATGAGTCAATTTGAAAAATCATAAAAATGTTACATAATCCTAAACACCACTTAGATAATACTGCATTGCTGAAATATTTGGTTTGTGAAAACGGTAAAATTTCTCCGCTATGTTATTGTAATTACAGCACTATTGAGCGCCAATTACCACTATTTTTTTAACATTGTTGTTGCTTCATCATTTCTTCATTTCCTACAAAAAGCCAATGACTATTCAGTGTAGAAACGTAAAAACTCTTCGTCAAGTGCCTCTTGGCTTTACATATAAGTTTACCTTTTCACGGGCAGCGCCATCTGTATATTTTTTTAGATTAACTCACCCTTTGTGAGTGCTCATTGAAAAGGGCAAAAAACTCTATTCGATAACATAATTTTAGAATGTCATAATTTATTATACCTACAAACATTTAAATTTATTAGATATATAAAAAAATCAATTCGAAACCAAAAGGAGATACCGTATTATTTACACATTAAAGCAATTAAAGATTCCAGAGTTACTCTTAATCTGGTCCACTATATGATCCCCCACCTACTTTTTGAGAACGGCTGTTGCCAGGCTTTCAGATAACTTATGTGGCATATTTTTAGATTGATAAACTATACTAAAATACGCAGTTTCTGTGGGTTAATATCTGCAATCATAAATACCGCAGGCTAAAGCATATCGCTCTCTTGCTGCTCTCTGCCTCTAAAGCGACTAAGACGCCCTCTCAAGTAACTAAAACGTGCAATTTTATCACAATTTCTATTGTTTAATTTTATAATACAACTATTTAAGAAATGTCTGCGAATTAAAAATTTAAACTAAAAAACAATATGAGGTGGCAAATTTAATATTGCGATTTAATATTTTTCTATAAGTTACTAATTTCTGCAAGTATTAAAATTTAATATTACCTTTCAGAAAACTAAGTCGTTTCGGAAGAAGTCCCTGGGCGACCTCACAATAATGGAAACCACCAGACCAAGTAACAGGATATTTTTAATGGAAGCTCCTTGTGCCATGTCTCCATCCCAACTGCACATGACCGCAAAGCCTCGACATCTCTTTTTGTTTTCCGATTTGTTGTTAGTCGCCAAACCAAGGTCAGCAGGAAATTTTAAATTAAAGGTAAGGATTTTTCCGTAATTCTATCCCAACTCTGTTATTAACATGAATCTGGTACATCAAACAACAACGATCATGCCAAGTTGTCGAGAATCCAAGCCGGATGAATAAGGAAAGTGTTTGCGAAATGGACAATTGACAGCGGCTGCTCAGCCTCGAAAGACCAACTTTCGATTGTATTAATTTTTTATTAGTCGGGTTAGTTTTGTTTCAGTTTCCCTTTATTTAAGACGTTGTGATTTTAAGTCGCATCTACATATTACTATTATTTCTGAATCTATTAATTACCACTTGACATTCTTACTTTTGGCAGGCTTTAACTCACATATAGACAAAACGTCTAAAGTTATTTAGATTTTTTTAAGCGCGCTTATTTTTTGGTAAATCATATGAATTTTTTGAATGTCGTAATCCAGGGATCCAAAACACAAAAAAAGGAAATGCTACTAAACTGCAAATCTAGGTATGTACTTTCATCGGCTTAACCGAGAAGTACTCGTAAGTGCTCTCAAATATACAAATAGAGGAAATAAAATAAATTTTATTATTTGGAATGTCAACTTTTAGACGATTTTTAGGACTTTTGTAGCGCTGCAGGAAGTTTGAAAAGCTTTCTACTTTATTTTGATCGCGGTTACTAATAAGCTGGTAAGCAATATGTGGAAAAAATCTATTATTTTAAGTATAATAAAAATATTTATTTTTTCAGGAGAGCGTAAGAGTATCAGAACTGTGGATGGCACGCTGCGCGGAATCCGAAACGGGATTTCTCTTAGGATGGCCCTCGCCCGCAAGAACGTATTTGGTTACCTTTTGTACGCAGGCCGCCAGAGACTCTTGGTGGAGGGAGCTAAGACAAGCTCTTTCCGCGCAGTTGAGACTGGAACCACCTGTTACTAACATCAAAGTAAGTTTTAAAGTGAAAATAAATACTTAAAACGAAACTAGCATTCATATCCGGTCTAACAGGAGCTAAAACTAGGATGTATTAATCCAAAACTGAAAAAAACTTTGCATTTAGCTCTTCATATAAAGTAGTTAACACATTTTTACAAGAGGTCTTCTTATTGTTATTGAAACAATGTCGAGAAACATTATCACTCGGACTTTAAAGTCCAGAACTTGGCAAGATGTAATAAGTGTCATAGCATCATCAATAGTTTATATCCCAAAGACGATTTAATTTACGAATTTACTATTCCTTACATATTATTATATTAGTATTTAAATGTGGTGTTAAAAGCCGTATTATTTCTTTTTTTCTTTCAGGTTGTTTATACAGACCCACTCAGCGGTACCGAATGCTCAAAAACTCTGGGAGTAGGACCTGAAACATCGTCCACTGATGTTGCCAGACTAGCTTTAGACGAATCACGGACGTCTGACATATCGTACACTTTGTACACAAGGGATAGAGATAACGCACCTTGCCCTTTAATCGGTAAGCACAGTCGCGGTAAAAAAACGTCTAGGTTACTCCTAGTCTAAAAGATACTCTTTTGGTGATTGGTCGTTTAGACTGTGAATTAGATGGATTCGGTTTTTTTGTTCACGGGTATATCAACAATTTTTTTTACTTAGAATTAAAAATATTTTCTATTTAGACTGATTTGTTTTAGGTTGTGAAAGACCCCACTCAATACAACTGGCAAGGTTACGACAGTCCTTGTGTGCAGAGGAAGGTTTTGATTTACAGCACTGCAATAAAAGTCGAATACCATGTGATATAGTATTTGAATTAAGGCCAACTATTAAACCCAGTCCTAGAAAGTAAGTATCTATTATCACGATAAGCCGATAGGGTAAATAATATGGGGTACTTTTAAATTACTGTAAAATCGTAAAACCTGAGCAAAACTGTTTAAACATGACACAAATTGATTAACAATGTATGGGTATATGTAAAATTTACCGCATTAGGGCCTACGAAAATTTTTCAAGAATATTTTTTCGAATATACATATCGAAAGTTGCTTTTCCCAAAATATAATTGTTCCAAAATCTCTATATATAAAAGAGGAAACTGACTGACTGATTGACTGAGGTATCAACGCACAGCCGACACCGCTGAGTCTAGAAACTTGAAATTTTGCACTGTGGTTTCTTATATATCGTGGGCTTGCACTAAGAAAGGGTTTTTCAAAATTCAACCCCTAAGGATGTGCAATAGGGGTTCAGCTTTATATGGAGAAAAAATACTAAATTGTCTTATTAACTCCAAACTTCATAAAAGTACTCTAAAAAATAACAGCCAGATTCTCCAACGCTAGTCCAGTCTAATTTGGCAACCAAAAGTTTTAAACTGACAACTGTAAGAATAAGACAACTAAATGTTATAGGTACTATGAATTTATTTCGGAGCTTTTTCGCAAATTTATGAAGAAAAGGGCAATTTTAGTGCGCACTTTTGACAATAATAGAACTAAATTCACTCTAGCAACCCGTTCCAAGATGAAAATCATTTGAAAACCAAGCAAATCGCTGAAATATCCGAATAATTCATAAATTTTCAATGACGTCTTATTAACAACGGCAGGACAAAAACTTGTCAAAATATGACTGATCAACCAGAAGATCTTAATTTAAACCAGTACTAAATCTTAAACTTTCTTAGTGAATCTGGACGTAAATGTTTAAATGTCTTCAAAAATGTTAACTAATTAAACATTTTTGGGGTTATTGAGGTCAGAAAATCTAATATAACATGGCCATTACAAATTTGAAAAGGGGGAGATAAGATGAAGGGAGGGGGGAAGAATAGGTGCACCAAAAAGAAAAACATTTTCATAAAAATGAACAAAATTAAGTTGACCATTAACCGCAGTGATAAATAGGTACGTAACAATATTATTTCATCCTTTTCGGTGCTTTTCCTTTTGTGAAGTTGGTTCATTGAAATATTTTTTAGGAGCACTAATTCATAAATACAACCTGGCCAAATCTAATATTAATTCCATTTCATTTACCTACCTTTTCTATTAGTTACCCGAGTCCGACCCCGGTTTTTCCGTCCTGTAATATTGAAATCCGGTCTCTAGATATAACTAACCTAGCCTAACATAACTCATGTATTCATAATCATGACATCAAAACTACACTATTATCACCTATACCACGCGGATGAAGTCGCGGGAGAAAGCTAGTATATTATAAAACAACGTAGTTATGGTCTACTGGGCCAAGTTTATTGTGTTCAGAATATATTGTTGGGGTCATAATGATGATTATTTTCAATATACAGGGTTTTTCAAAAGAATAGAACATTGGCTGATATCTCCCAGATAACTAAATTTTAGGAAAATTTTCTGAATTATGAATCACTTCATTTGCTAGATTATTATCTTCCTCCATTAGAACATTCCGGCAATACTGGCCGATCGATTTTGACAAACCCTGTCCTGTAAGTAGCCCCATAAAAAAAGTTCGCTGGAGTCAGATCTGGAGACCCAGAAAACCATTACCTATTTAATTACATCTCGTCTGATTCACCTAGCTGGGAAAATAACGTTTAAATATTCCAAAACAAACAAATAATGTGCTTTACCACCGCAACTTCGCTAAGCAAACCTGAGCAAACCTAAGCAAACCTTAACAATCTATAATGCATCAGCTAGTGTAAAATTTTCCACATTCGAAATTCTTCCCCGTCTATTAAAACAAAATGTAATATTTTACTAGAGATGCTGTCGAATAGTTTTTCCCAACCTTTTCAATGAGCACCCACAAATGATAGGTTGCTATTTAAAAAAATATCCAGATGGCACTGTCTATCAAAGCCACAGGCACTGGAAAAAAAATTAATTACCATGTTCGAGTGTTTTCCCGAAAATGGTATTTGGGAGATTTTAGCGATATTCCATTTTTTTAAAAAAACCCTGTATATATTAGATTTTAATAGTTTAGAAAATGATGATAAACAAGAGACAGAAAGGAGCTCCAGCAAATACAAAAAAGGCGAAAAGGGGCAGGTTAGCTCAGATTTGGTGAAGTGTGCTCAGGATCTTCTTCTGTCTTTTATAATTAACATTATCTAAACTAGTAAGTACAGTCAAAAATTCAATTTTAGAAAAAATGTAGACAATTCAGTATTAAAAAAATTAATTTTTTTTACATAAATTTTCGGAGATCCATCTCTTATACCAATTACCAATTTGTAAGCCAATTAATTTTTTTAAATTATTTTTTCAGGACACCGTTAAAACTGTTCAGAAAATCGAGCTGCGGTCGAATATTCGGAGTACCGTTGTCCCGATTATGTGCCAACAACACTCTACCTCCTGTCATTATGTCATGTCTGAGAGCGTTATTTCAACGAGGACCTCATACACAAGGCATCTTCAGACGATGTGCGTCTGCTAGAGCTTTAAGGGAGTTAAAAGAAAAAGTCGATTCTCAAGGTAAATTTCAGGCGTTTCCGAATAAAAAAGTAGATACTTTTTGAAAGTTAATCCGAAAGCAGCCTGTAATGTGGCACATCCTTTGCAAAAATGTCAATTTTTTTTCTCTTGGAGAAATGTAATTTTGTCCATCTGATATCATTCTTCGCGATTTGTTAATATATAATGTATGAACTGACTATTAGAGCAATATATTATAAAACATAGTATCACCAAGGAAGTTAAAGGTGGTAACGAATGTCTGACACACAAACCTAAGTAAAGCAAATTGGGCAATTAAGGGTAAAAATTTAATTCAGATCGTATTCCTTTTTAAAAAAAATGTCTGACCACACTTAGAATAATATTTTAAAACGCTTTTTTAATGCTCCGTCCCAGATAAAACCAGACCAGATGCGAAAGCTCCAATGTCGTCTGTACTTCATGCGACGGCGAGCCAAGGATTGACGCGACGATCCGCCCGCGGTCTGGCATCTAGTACGGAGACCGAGGTTAGAAATTTAAATCACAGCATCATAGCATCTTCTTCAAATGTAACGTAACTGCCGTATAGTACAGACGCCTGCACTATCGCAAAGCGATGGTGCAGGCAGCCTAAGTGCCGCGCCACAAGGTCATTGAGCTTGAACAAGATATTTAACAGTCTTACGCATCTGGTCTGGTTTTATCTGGGGCTCCGTCATATGGAATATGGTTTCTATAGCTAGGTGCTAAGCCATGTTTTTACGTACCTTCTTTCCTTCTTTGCTTGTGGAGGTATTGCTGGTTAGCTATTTTGAAAGATTAGTCATTGCAAAATTCTTTTCTTTCCTGATAAAATTCTCAACGGAATCCGCGTTCTTTCTATCCGTGTTAGAAAAAGGGGCATTAGTAAAAGACATATAAAAACTATGTTGTTGCTAATAAAATAGAATATGTTCAAACAATTTATAACAGCCGCCTTTGTTTGTGCAAGTATTTCCGGTTGCCTACTTTGAAAGTTTTATCAGAATTGCCATAAAAAATAAATTCTTAATATGGCAAAATACTTGTGTAAGTTTTATGATTTTATAGCAAAAGACCTCATGTTTTTAGCAGTTTTTACTAAATTCAAACAGCATTTGCAAAAATCTTGTTTTAATTAAGTAAAACCAGTGTCAGCATAGCCACACTAACCTTCTTATTTTACCCGTACTACTTAAAATTGTTTCCTACCCCTATAAGAAACAATGCTCCCTCTAACCAATAATTCTCAATAAAAGGACTGGAGAAAAAGTTTTTAAATAAATAAAGAAAAAATAGCAAAAATTAGTAAATATTTTTATTAAGATAAACAATTTAGAATAATGCTAAAAAATATTCCCTATTCTCCCATATATTATATAATGAAAATGGATCTATAATACAGCCTACCTGCAAACAGTGACATTTGTGAGAGTTAAAGACTCGATAAAAATTGTTCAATCGAATATACCAAGTAGTTTGACAATTTTGAACTGTAAATGTTGAAAGTCTTAGTTTCAAAAGGATAGTTAACTTTGTACTGGCACTGTGACTTCAGCTTTAAACTGAAACCAAACGTTTCTAGGGCGCAATAATTGTCACTCCTTTCTGAATAACTAACTAAAAAAATCTTCTGTGATGCCCTCTGTTCTCAACTTTATATCGGGTCGGCATTCCTGTTCATGATTCCCATAACTTGGCCATAACGCCCGGTCCAAGTAATGTAAAGAAAAACAAATATGTACCTTGCTTAATATTTCAGTATTTGTTAGTCAGTCGCAGATTTATAGAACACAGAAGTTTAAGCCTGCTAACACTTTATATAAGCTTTTTAGGTATATTTTACATTGCAAAAAAAAACTTATGGGACAGGCTTGAAATATATCATGTTTATGTTTCTCATAACCTAACTTTCTACCAGTTGTAAAAAATTTACGAGTATGAGAGAGAAAGAAGAGAAAAAAATGAGAGACATAATTGATCTTTCCCTTATCAAATAGGTTTCTGTCATCATTCTCAAATCAAATTGGATAGAATATAGATGACAAATATTTTTTTCATCAAAAATAAAATAATTTGTCAGTTACCCGTAATCAAAATCAACAGAACCTCCAACTGTATGTCTTATCAAGCTATTAAAATATTAAGGTCGACAAAATGAATCGCTTCTTGTATTGTCCGTTGTGCTTCTGTTAGGCCTGTTTTCAAATATGGCGGTGACGTCGTAATTGTAGGGATTGTTTTTTCAATAGTTCCTAACCTTTCTTTCTAACTTTAATACAAATAGTTTTCCTACAAATTTCATTGGCTCTGACCGATTTCAAAACTGCGGCAGAAACACATCTATTACTGCGTGTTTTTACACTACTTATACAGGGTGGCGCAATGGGTATTGACGGTTTTTAGAGTGCTATTATGGATATACTAATGACATGACCAAGGTCAAAAACATATATTTTTATTACACATATAATGCAGTTTTACAACAAAAATTATTTTCTGAAAATAATGTCTTTTATGGCCACCACGTTTTTCTAAACATTCCTGAAGTCGTGATTGAAAATTCTCTGTAACTCGTAGCAACATGTCCTGGTTTATTGCTCTGATTTCTCGAGTAATGTTGTCGTTTAAAGCTTGTAGCGTTTGAGGTCTATTTTAGAAAACCCTAGCCTTCAAATATCCCCATAAGAGAAAATCAGGGCTGGTCAAATCACCAGATTTGACCAGCCAATGGAACAACAAGCCATACTGCGCGAATTTGCATGGCTGCTCTAAGAAACATGTTCCTTGGACGACTTATATCCCGTTATGGCGATTTTAATTGGCCGCCGAGATCACCAGATCTCGGCGGCCAATTAAAATCGCCATAACGGGATATAAGTCGTCCAGGGAACATGTTTCTTAGAGCAGCCATGCAAATTCGCGCAGTATGGCTTGTTGTTCCATTTTGCTGGAACCATAAGACGTTATTTTCTACCCCCAGTCGTTGCAGTTCAGCACGTACCACGTCTTGGAATGTTATATTCACGCCGAAACTGTCGTTGCACCTCAATAACACACTCCGATCGGTGATATGCACTAACGCAAAAGCTGCGTTGATTGACTGGCCACGTACCCATGGCTACTAAACTGCATTGCATGCGAAATATTTTAAGCGGTTGAATGTCCCCTCCACTTTACTCATATTCGGACAGTGGCGTCTCAAAAATCGTCAATACCCATTGCGCCACCCTGTATTAACTTTCTAAATATCATGAAATTTCAGGTGCTGCAGTTTGTGAAGAAATCGCCAACACACCAGCTTTACTCTTAGGTGCTCTTTTAAAAGACTTCTTAAGAAGTCTACCAGAACCCTTACTTTGTGGCAGCCCACAAGAATGGTTAAACGCTGCTACCAGTGGAAGATTAGACCTCCTCAGAAGACTGCTAAGCAACCTGCCTAGAGAAAATCATATTTTGTTAAGACATGTGATTTGTGTGCTGTATACTATTGCTAGAAGGTCGAGATTTAACTTAATGTCTGCAGCAAATTTAGGTACGTGTATATATAATTACTCTTACCATTTTGTTGTAAAACTTACCCTTGCCCACCCACCATCACAGAGGAAAATGTGATTTTTATTATTGGTTTTTCTTTTAGGCGTCTGTGTAGGACCCAGCATGCTTTGGGAATCGACGCAGAACGCTCCTTTGCGGACGTTACCAACACTAATCGAAACACTTATTAACAAGTGCCAAGCGCTTTTCGGATCTCAAGTGGTTTCACTTTTGGGAGAAGTGGCAAATGACAGCGGCGCTGAAGAATCGGACAGCTTACATTGTGAGTATATTGAGTGTGTGTCCCTTTTTGACAAGAACAGAACAAAACTGATGTTATCAAAGAAATGAATGAATAAATTTAAGAATTTGAACAGCTTAGATTATGGAGTCTTAGATAATCCCCATCTGTAGTTGTTAAAAACATAAAAATTCTAGTCATGATACTTTGCATAAATGTGTAGTAATACATCTTTTTTTCAGCTCTGGGTCTTTCACTGGACTCAGTCGAATTAAGCAAGGACCAGAAATCCCTGAGTCGAGACTCCGGTTTGACTCTTTCCGAAGACGACCGCGAGAGTCCCGGCCTTAATTACCACACTGCCACCTTTACTCGTTCCGATTGGGCGAGACAAGCGGCGAGAATGAGATCGATGGAAAACACTACCTCGTGGATGGAAGAAGACGAAGCATTTTGTGCGTCCAACGAGAGGTAACTTTCTAGCTAAACTAAGTGCATGTTCTCCAATTTAAAAGAAAAATTGAGTAATCAAAGAATGTTGTACTCAAAATTTTTGTGCAAATTTTAACACCCTGCACTTAAAATTGGTCTGTTTCACATATCAAATTAAATTATTATTTATATTAGAAACACGAGTGGACGGCATGTAATTTACAAAAGTCGAGACAGTTTTCTGGAAAATAACTATATGTATATACAGGGTGTTATGAAATTCACTGCATATATTGGAATGGGTGACTACTGGAGAAGTCTACAGACATTCCCAATACTTTTTTCCCTCAAATCACACATTTTTTTATTTTAAAAAATGCCCATATACCGGCCTTTATCCGACGCTTCTGAAGAGGCTGACGTCATAGGCTCTAATAGTAGATATAAAGAAAAAACAAATAATCCAGCCGGCACATCGACAAACTTAAATATTATCGTGACATCTCATTTTTTTATCAGTTTTAGTGAAAACCGAAAATAATAATAATAAATATTTTTAATTCCACAGACGCATTTTTTCAAAAATGTGTATTTTAATTTAATAGCAATTTCTTTACTTAATATGGACCACTCGTGAAATCGGTTGAAATTGTAACCAGAACGAAACAGGCTATGTTATACCGGCAACACAAATAATTATGACTTACCCTATTACTACGATATTAATGAGATGAGCATTATTCCTACTAGCTTAAACATTTTGCTAAAAAAGGGTTAAAAATCAAAAGGGAAAACACTAATTGGGTACAATTACATACACGGTATTTTAAAATTATAACAAAAATTCCTTCATTACTACAGCATTTGTCAATAAAAACATTCTGTTTCACACAGTACGTTCAGAAAGTTGTTATTCACCCTTTTGTCAATAAAATAACCGTAACTGACCGATTTTTTTGAAAAGATCCCCTAAATGAGTTTTTCTAAAGTCGAGATGTATCTAAATCGCTTTCTTGCACCGGCAAACGTTACATAATTCGTCAATATTATTTGTGTTAAATTTAATTTAATTTTCAACTCTATTAGGTTAATTTAAGAAGCGCTATAGTGTTTCTTAAATATTGATTAGCTATAATATTATATTAATTAATATAATATTAGTTACATTATTAGTTGCTTTTGATTATAATCAAAGCACAAACTAATAAAACTGAGCAAAATATTAATTAACAACGGGTCGACGAAGACCATTTTGTAGGTAGCAAAAAGAAACATTATTATTTAAAACTAACTTCTAAACAAAAAATATTCATAACATTCATAATATATGCACGCGTGTTTGTATAGTTGCCTATTCAGTATCAGCACAAAGTACGTTGAAGTAACCAAAAACCAGACAGGGGTAAAATTATTTCAGACATTTAAATATTTCAACGTTAGTCGCAGGAAGTTTGTTTTTGTTTCATGTTAAATGCGAATTGGAAAATTGGCGAAAAAAACGATGAAAAGATTGAATTGCTGAACTCTGCTATTATTTCCACACAACTTTTTTTCTATCTCTTATGCAACAATAACACTATTGGTAGGTTTTTTCTTGGTTGCCTATCTTTTGTTACGTCAGGGGTAAAAGTATTTGAAACAATATGTCAAATAACTTATTTAGGATACAAGAGTTGTGTTGTTTTATAAATAAATAACTTTTTAGTTTTTCAGTGCTGAGAGTAAGAAAATACCGTGGATTCTTTTAAGCATTGTGTTTTAATTAGTTAGTGGACCGTTGTTTACGTTAATCGCTATACCTACTGTTTTGTTAGTGGGGACTTTTTGCAAACCCGCTAAGCGATTCTTTGGACGCTAATATCTCGGTATTCGCTATCTCCTGAAACATGATTTTCGGTTCGCTGCAAAGAAAAGTGTTCGCACCTGATTATGAAATATATATTCACCAAATTACGTGTTTGGTTTCGAAGATATTTAGAATCGCTTAGCGGGCTTGCAAAAAGTCCCCAGTGTTGTATAAGTTAAACGTGAAACGTAACAAGTAACAAACCTATTCTATTTTCTTCAGTAATATCTTTCTACAGCAAGGGTATTTCACAAAGATTTTACTCTAAAGGTAACAAAAACATCAGTGTTCGTTTTTAATAGTACGTATAGTGGCAAAAAAGCGTGGAATCTTGGTGTTTAACTTTTGTTAATTTTAATTATTAGTTGAGTACTCTTTTTGCATTAATGGCTGTATTGTCTTGTTAGTGCGTATTTGTTAACCTAAAATATTTGAAAAAGAAGTGTATTTTAAAGGGAGTTTACTTTAAAGGAAACAAAAACTATTTCTTATGCTGACTTGTAGCATAGGAAAAATTGATAGAATTATTCCTACCATGTGTTTCTTGCCAGTGGCATGAAGGCCGGTGGTAGAGAAAGTTTAAGGGGCGATTACCAGCTTATTATTGCGAAGGGCCATTTATGATTATTTTTCTTCAATCTGAATTCATACCAGGATTTACCGGCTTCAAAATATGCCGTGAATTTCATAACACCCTGTATTTACGTAGAAACCAGACTTGGGTGTTACAGCGGAAATTCACGTTGATCTGTGGTATCCTATAGTAAATTTTGCCGTTACCGCCTAATGGGCGACCAAACTGTCAATTTGTCTCGAAAACTATTACATGACTACTTTGAATGGTGTCGGCCTTTACTTGATGGCAGTGGCGGCTGGTGAAATTTCAAAGTTGTATATACCTGTTCCTACTTACAGGACCCGTACCAAGTTAAGGGGTTTTTATAGTGAGCCCCCTGGGAATGTTTTGGTAAAGAAAAAAAACATTTTGTAATTTGCGAAAAAAAGTTGAAGTTTGGGTGTGCCCCTCCTAAAAAAAAAAACGAACACGTCTAGGTATTTTATTTCTTATTTTTTCTAAACAAATTTTACATCATTTTGTCGACAGTTTTTAAATTTTGAGAGAATAAAATGTGTTAGTAGAAAGTTATAGTCATTTGAATTATTTTAAAAATTATATTTTAGGCTTAAAAAAATTCAAATGACTATAACTTTCTACTAACACAATTTTTTCTCTCAAAATTTAAAAACTGCCGACAAAATGATGTAAAATTTGTTTAGAAAAAATAATAAATATAATACCTAGACGTGTTCATTTTTTTTCTGACGAGGGGCACACCAAAAATTTAACTTTTTTCCGCAAACTACAAAATGTTTTTTTCTTTACCAAAACATTTCCAGTGGGCTCACTATTAAAACCCCTAAATTTGGTACGGGTCCTGTAAGTAGGAACAGAGATATACAACTTCGAAATTTCACCAGCCGCCCCTGCTTGATGGGAATCCATTATAAACATAATGATAGACAATTTTAGCCAAATTTCCAGTTTTGTTTAATACTTTATAACATGACGCGTTTCGCTACACTATAGCTTCATCGGATGTTTGTTACAGACTAAATCTTAAACTAAAAGTTCACAAAGGTGTCATAAAATACAACAATCTAGGTAGATAAATAACATTTTAATTTAGGTTTTATTATTATACTAATTTACTATGAGGAATTCCCACTGGGCTTCATTTCTATTACGTAAATAAGTTTAATAAGGGTGAGTTATTTAATTCTAATTATTGATCATTAAGTAATATCTCGGAATTTTTCAACCGATTTGTCTCAAGACTTTCAAGTAAATTCAATTTTTTACCTTTAGTTTCTACATGTAGTATTTTAAAATTGTTATCAAATGTATGTCGATTCGGTAAAAGATGGTTTGAATATGTAAAATTATTTTTATTATTAATAAAACTTTTTTATGTTCTGTTATACGTGTTAAAAATGATCTGCCTGTTTGGCCTATGTATCTTTTCGGACATGATCCACATGTTAACTGATATACACCTGATTTTATTATTTTTATTGGTTTTACTGTTTGAATTTTTCAGAAATTTTCCTAGTGAATTGTTTTAAATACTACTTTTAGGTTTTTTTGATTGATAAATTTTTAAATTTTTACTGCTGGTTTCCTGAAATAAGTAATTGTTTTAAAAGTATTGGGTTTTTCTTTCATTTTAGGGTAGCAGTAGCAATAGCTTTATTTTTAAGTTTTTTTGACAAAATTCTGTCCATAATTGATGGGCAATAACCGTTATGTAACTTGTTTAATTAAATTTAATTCGTAACTGAAATTTTCCGGGGATATAGGGGCACTTATTAACCGATGTACCATACTATGATACTATGAATTTAAATATTTTAAAAATGTATCTAATTGCCTGTTTGTACCTGTGAAACATGTACATTGTTACCTTGTTATTGTGTATTATTATTTCCGTTATTCATAAATATTTCGGCTAAAAGTAGACTTAATGGGCTGCCCATTATAAGACCGTCATTGCTATTATAAAATTCATTGTTAAAAGAAAAATAGTTTTATTTAAACAAGTTTTTAGGAGGTTAATAATGTCTATTCTTATGATGGGGTATACTTTTTGGTTTATTAACATGGTATCCACCAACTTTACCGTGTCTTCAGGTGGTATACTAGGAAATAAATTCTGAACGTCACAAGATACAAATTTAGAATTTGGTGGGAAATCAATATTTGTATCCGAAAAGATACATAGGCCAAACAGGCATATCATTTTTAACACGTATAACAGAACATAAAAGAAATTTTGTTAATAATAAAAATAATTCTACATATTCAAACCATCTTTTACAGAATCGACATACATTTGATAACAATTTTAAAATACTACATGTAGAAAGTAAAGGTAAACAATTGAATTTACTTGAAAGTCTTGAGATAAATGGGTTGAAAAATTCCGAGATATTACTTAATGATCAATAATTAGAATTAAATAACTCACCCTTATTAAACTTATTTACCTAATAGAAATGAAGCCCAGTGGGAATTCCCCATAGTAAATTAGTATAATAATAAAACCTCCTTATTGATCTACCTTTGTATTTTATGACACCTTTGTGAACTTTTAGTTTAATATTTAGTCTGGAACAAACATCCGATGAAGCTATAGTGTAGCGAAACGCGTCATGTTATAAAGTATTAAATAAAAGTGGAAATTTGGCTAAAATTGTCTATCATTATGATTCCATGACTAGTTACTAACTAATTAACTTAGAAGTCGGTACTTCAAGGAGAATTCGTTAGACGCATAGATAGCTCGCTGCTTCGTTCGCAAAACCTGAGCAAAAAATGTTCGTACAAAGCATTTGTTCCGCTTTGTTCGTACTCAAATAAATACACACCTTAAATCTTACGTTTAAAATAGAATAAGTATTTTTAAATAACACCCTTAATGCATTTTTATTATTAACTATCACGTACTGTTTTTACTTGTGACGGATTATAACCTTTAACTCACATAAAATACACGAAAATATTTATTTTTACTTTTAACAACCTGGTTTACCTAGTAATTGATACGAATCGTACCGTGTTCTATCTAATCTAATACTAAATCCCACCAACCAGCTAAACAACGACTCGCTCTCGAAAGCAAAAATGACACAAGTATTGGACGGTGTGGCGAGGAATTTCACGAACATCATAAAAACAAAAACTTTTTTGTACATCATTTTGACCACACTTTCTTATAAGCAAATTGCACTTTAGTGAATTTATTAAAACTTTTTTCTTAAGAGATCATAGAATCTCCTTTTTAAATATCGGAACGTTTTTAAGAAACACTTGGTTTATGCTCACAAAGTTCGTTTAGCAGATTTTTAACGATTTTTTTTGACGTGCATGTCTGTGTGGAAACTAACGGCAAAAATATATTCTTATAACTTTTTTTCAGCTTATGTTCACCACCTATACCACCCAGGCGACCACCACCCTTAATGCACTTACCACCCGTTCACATCCCACCAATGTACAGGCCGCCTCCACCACCTCCGCCGACGTATGCAACGGCGAGGTTACTTTTGGTTACAGATGCAGAAAGCGAAAGTTACGTGTAAAAAATGTTAATAGAAGTAAAGTTGTAATAGTGTGTTTGTCCCTATAGTGTAATTTTTAAGGTACGCTTAAAAATTTAGGGCAGAAACTTTTAAACAGACGCATAGTTATCTTTGAAGATTGATTAATAAGACCGCCATCTCTTTTACCTTATGAAAGTAATGAATACTTTAATAAGGGCCCAAGTTTCTTTATAATGTCAAGAGCCTATGGTAGGCCAAGCAATAGAGCGATTTGTCGTGACACTAATCTTATTAGAAAACCGCGTGTGCCATCATCTGAAAGACGATCCGTAGATGATTCCTGTTATAAATCCAACTCTGAAATTTTTTCCACTAATTTGTTATAAACATTTTTAAGCAAAAAAAACGCGATTTTTTTAGTTTTTTGCTTATAAAATGAAAAGTAATGAAGCAATCTTAATGATGTAAATAGACGATGTGTAGAGAATAGAAATACGAACAACATGAGAGGTCGAACGTCCCGATAGGATAAGTAGCAACGGAGAAAATCCGGAAAAACCGGAAAATTAAGAGTTTTTTTTTTAATTCATAAATCGGCCCTTTTTAAACGTAGAGGGCTCAAACTTTGGGAAAAAGTAGTACCTTATAGCTATTTTATGTGTGCAAAACCCCGACGCTGTCCGACGATTAGTTTTGCCACAATCGTCATTTTAATTTTTCAACACACTATTTTGCAACAGGTCTGGATGCTCTATGGATCGTCCAATTTTAATTATTGAAACGGATTCGACAAGTACAAGCTTAATTGAACAATATGTATATCTTAGTTGTTCCATAAAATGCTACGAAACCGGTTGAAAATGCACGTAAAGATGCGTGAAAATGACCGAACGCGCGAATATTGGCTCCCCTTCTCTCCCGCTACGCGTCATCTTTCGCGCGCTCGGCCATTTTCACGCATTTTTACGTGCATTTTCAACCGGTTTCGTAGCATTTTATGGAAAAACTGAGATATACATATTGTTTAATTAAACTTGTACTTTTCAAATCCGTTTCAATAATTAAAATCGGACGATCCATAGAGCATCCAGACCTGTTGCAAAATAGTGTGTTGAAAAATTAAAATGACGATTGTGGCAAAACTAATCGTCGGACAGCGTCGGGGTTTTGCACACATAAAATAGCTATAAGTTACTACTTTTTCCAAAAGTTTGAGCCCTCTACGTTTAAAAATGGCCGATTTATGAATTTAAAAAAAAACTCTTAATTTTCCGGTTTTTCCAGATTGTCTCCGTTGCTACTTATCCTATCGGGACGTTCGACCTCTCATTTTGTTCGTATTTCTATTCTCTACAAATCGTCCATTTACATCATTAAGATTGCTTCATTACTTTTCATTTTATAAGCAAAAAACTAAAAAAATTGCGTTTTTTTGCTTAAAAATGTTTATAACAAATTAATGGAAAAAATTTCAGAGTTGGATTTATAACAGGAATCATCTACAGATCGTCTTTCAGATGATGGCACACACGGTTTTCTAATAAGATTAATGTCAAAAAATCTCAAATATTTTGCTCTGTTGCTTGGCCTATAGTCGAAATTATTAAGGTTTATTAATTTTTAGTATATTACTTTCTACGTTTTGAATCCTAATAACCAAGGACTTTACTATAAAAAGAACTAAAAGAGGCATTTAATACCCAGCCCTTAAGTTTTCCGAAAAGGGTTTTGGAACGTTTTATTTGAATTATACTAAAAACGCTGATGTAATTGTGTCCGAAAAGTCTTGGTATGGACAAATATCTTTGCTATTAGTAAAGATAGCGACACCAAATTTTAGGTGTATCTTATTGATTAATAAATGTACTTTTTAATATAATTTAACTTTTTCAACCCCCTAGAGGGGTGACGCTAGGGAACTGAGGTCAAAAATTTGAAATAAAACCTTATGCCGTGTGCCGTGTGGTACCTCATTTTAGAGGTCTTTAATAAAGAATCATTTTATCGCAAATCCGAGGTCCGTATCTTAATTCGTTTTTAAATAGCAAGCCTTTAAAAATTAAAAATCGCGGAAAAAAGATTAATATTGAAATAGCTTTATTTCTCTTATTTCTTTAAAAGTTGTTCAAAATGACCACCATGAACTTCTTGGCAGTAATAAAGTCGATTTTAGAACTCACTTCTCACATTTTCGAGAATGGCAGATGTTACTTCTTGGCAGAGTTCCAAAATCGACTTTATTACTGCCAAGAAGTTCATAGTGGTCATTTTAAACAACTTTTATTAAAGAAATAAAGGTACTTTTAAGATTTTTTCAGGATTTTTAATTTTTATAGGCTTGTCGTTTAAATATAAAGTAAGAAACGGACCTCGGGTTTGCGGTAAAATGTTTCATTTTTGAAGACCTTTAAAATGAGGTACCACACGGCATAGGGTTGCATTTAAAATTTTTGACCTTAACTCCCTAGCGTCACCCCTCAAGAGGGTTGAAAAAGTTAAATTACATAAAAAAGTAGATTAACCAATAAGATAAGCACACCTAAAATATGTGCCTCTATCTTTACTAATATCAATGATATTTGCCTATACTAAGACTTTTCGGGTGCCCTGTCCCTGTATGTACATATAATTGAAAATCGTGGGCTATTATAGAATCCTACTTAAATGATGCAATTTTGACAAAAAATAAAACGCCAAAATTCAGAGAGAGTTGTCTATATTGGTGTTGCAGAGCTACTTACAGTTTTACAGTTTTTAAGAACTGTTGTGGTTAGCAAACCAATGAACTTTTAAAAGTGTTTAGTGTAAATAATTCTGCCCAGGCATTTACGAGTTATCAAAAATGGTAGCAACCATTTAGACCGCGCGATTGGCTGAATGGCAAACCTGCCTAATCCAAAACAAAGAAATTTTCGACTGTTGAATATGCAAACTTTTGGCGGCCCACTCTCCACCAATTTTAATTGGAAACGCTTAAATGGTTAAAATTTTGTTGACTACAAAATTATTGGTAAAATTTTCTCTAAGGCCTTTTTTGCCTAATATTTAGGTGCATATGAGCATGATATTTATAATTTTCTTTATACGTTGTACATAATTTTTCTATTTAGAATATAAGGAGTATATTTGGCCATATTGTGTAAAGTAGGAAATGTATATGGTACTCTGTAAAAAAAGACTTGTGTTTTTATTCTTTGATAAAACACATGCCATACAATTTTTTTGGCAATTCAAGTGCTTAAAACTGCTTCTCGATCTTTTTTTCACTTTTTAAATATGTATGTATATAGGCTCTTTTCTGACTTTATATTTTTTACGTTTTTTTTTTCATTTTGTTCTTTGTTAAAAAGAACATGGGAGCCATATAGTATTCAGCATTTTTTGGGAGCTGGAAATCTTTTTCAAATTTAATACATTTGTCAAATTGGTATGTCGGTGGTCTAATAAATCTGCTATGTGCAAAACAAACAAAATTCAATGCTCCTGAGACAAAGTTTTTGTATGTTTCACATATACGAAATTTTGCGATTGGTTCTTATCGGGCTATAACTAATTTCTTCAAATTCATCAATGTGTCGAATAGGTTTTATGATTGTTGAATGATGAATAAACGTGCTTTTTCGGTTAGACCAGACGGCCAAGAAATTTTCCAATAAAAAATTTTTACTTAGAAAATCTTGATAGATTTTCTCCACGACAATTATTCTAAGATCACAATTATTTGTGACCTTAAATCAGTTAACAAAAATTATTGGCAAAATATGGAAGAAGAAATGACGAAAGATTGGTTTTCAATAAATAGAATTAATTGTTTAAAAGGCTCAACTTATTGTTTAAAATTAGATATTGCCTTTTCTAAGACCAATGGCGCAATAGAGAATCAAATTTCATAAAACTTGTTGAGTTGCAGTTCTACTATTATAGTAGAACTGTGATATATAATATATCACTAGCCTTATATGGCAAGTCTGTTAGATTCATCACTTCATCGTATTCGATTTTCTCGAATAATCAATCCGTTCCATTTGATTGATGAGGTTATTGCTCGGCCATATTCAAAATCTATATGCAAGGTGATACACTAAAGAAAGAAATGTAAAACCTTTGTCATAAAACAAAACACAATCAACTTGTTTCCTTACCTGAAGTCCACCGTATTCCAATAAGATGAGTTTCGCTACTGCCTACTGTCTCATCTCATACAGGGGATATAAGAAAAATAGTAAAACAAAAGTAGTTCATGCAGCAAGTTTTACGAAATGTGTTCCTTCGGCGTCTCGCCAGCCTAACAGTAGTAAATAACAGTGTTCGTATCGCACTGAAGAATAAAAATTATATTTCCTTGAAAACTTTAGGTTAAGTGAAGAGTCTGATTTGTATTAATTCTTGCAGATTTTTCTCTTATAAACATTGTAAATGTCCTTGTAGATAGATTTTTGTTTATTTGTACAAATTTATAGACTAAGGAAAACTTTTCGTACATGTTATTTAGCACACGGTAAATTTTTTTCTGTATATAGAAAATTGTTATATGAAGTGCAGACTAATAATAGTACTTAATTTTTTATAAAACGTTTTGCCATGTTGTCGTTAGATGTTAGGTTAAGTTTTTGTATTGAAATGAACAATAATTTAAAGATGCAAAGTTTTGTACATTTATATTAATTAAAGGTATAAGATGTCAATAAATAAACACTGATAAATTCATAATTTTTGTTTGTTTTATTTGTGTGAAAGGGGTTGTTGTGGCTAAGGGTGGGCAATAGGGTGGGTCGATTTGTAAATGTTTTAGAATTTCGATTTGAAATACTTACACAACGTTTCCTGTTATAATAATTTACATCTTCCACCCTCTACCTGTAGCTAAAGCTGCATGCATCTTTGTAATACGAAAAGTGTTGTAATACCGCCTTAAAAATACTGTAACTAAAAATTATTTTTTTATAAAAGAAAATACAAAAAATAAACAGATCCTTCGCACGCAGGTTTGTCCTAAAATAAGTAGCACTTTCATAAGAAAAACACGGAATGTCCAATTTATTTTTTCTTGATTGCAGTTCTGGTTCTTTTCAGGCGTTTCTAACCCACTTTACAATTGACCCGTGTGTCATTGTTAGTATTCCGTGAAACGGAACACTTATGGAATCACTTCGGTGTCCGTCCGTCCGTCTGTCAGAGATAGAGTGTGGTGGTCCAATTATAGACGTTAAGTATAAAAAGTTGAATTTTGATTCTGGGGAGTTAATTTCAGGGGGTAAAGTGGGACATGGGAAAAAAATTTCAAGGGCATCGTGTTGGGTATCAAATGAAAGCTTATTGAAGCACGAATTCAACAATATATATGATGTATTTTTTATGCATTTTTTAAAACATTTTCGTCAGATTCACTAAGAAGGTTTAAGATTTAGTACTGGTTTAAATTAAGATCCTATAGTTGATCAGTTGTGTTTTGACAGGTTTGTGTCCTGCCGTTGTTAATAAGTCGTCAATAAAAACTTGTGAATTATTCTGACATTTAAGCGATTTGCTTGGTTTGCAAATAATTTTATTCTTGGAACGGGTTGCTGTAATGAATTTAGTTCTGTTATTGTCCAAAGTACGTACTAAAATTGCCCTTTTCTTTATAAATTTGTGAAAAAGCTCAGAAACAAGTTCATAGTATAAAACTTAGTTGTCTTATCCTTACACTTGTCAGTTTAAAACGTTTGATTGTCAAATTAGACCGAACTAGCGTTGGAGAATCTGGCCGTTAATTTTTTATCACCAGAAGGATCACTTAGAAAAATCTGAAAAAAATCATGAACATTAAGCATTAGGTAGATTGAACGAAAATTATCACCATTGAAAAATTCTAGCACGATCAATTGTTATAAACAACTTAATCGTTTATTTTCTTATAAGAGCTAAACCATTCGTTTTAGAAAAAATATTTCTTACGGTGTAAGAAACAGCTTTTGTCCTTACACATTTTTAAAAATTTTTAATTTTGCTCCGCGCATACGCGTTAGTGCCGTCGGCGGCGGGTAGTGCGGCAGATGGACGGAGATCTGGCGGCCGAGGTTTGCTCAGGTTAAGTGGGGGGCTGATGGCACGGAACACTAATTGTGCAAGCGTAACTTGCACTTGACCGATTTTGTTTTTATGTACATATGTTCACGCATAATTCTTGAACGGATTAACCGATTTCGATAAATTTTTTTGTTTTGTAGATTAGTTCTCCCTAATGGTCCAATTTTAAGGTTTTTTTTTGCGGAAGTGAGTGAAAAACTAAAAAAACTGCGAAAACCTAAAAAAAAAACACGGACGGTGCCAACAACAAGGCATGCCAGGGACGGTACAGCTCTAATCTTTAAAGGCTGATAGAGGGTGGAGGAAATATTTTTTTGTTGAATGTAATTAGAAGTTTTTGTATATGAGTAAAAGAGAAACCTATTTATCGATATTCCAAATAAAAATTTCGAAATTTTCAAGAAAATATAAAAATCGACCGCCACCCGGCTTTAGGTACATGTAGAGGGTAGAAGATGTAAATTAATTAAAATTTATATAAACTTTTTTTTATTATAACAAAAGGAAACTTTCTGTAAGTATTTAAAATCCAAATTCTAAAACCTTTATAAATCAATCCACCCTAGTGGGCAATATCAGTTTTTACCTATCATTATATCCTATAGGCAAACCTAAAAAATCTGTTTGTCCTCTGGTTGAATCCAAATATTGTTGACAATCAAACAATAGAAATATTTAGGTATACAGGCTGTTATAAAACTTCAACGAAAAAAAAATTGTAGGTGGTTCTTTTGCCAAAATTAAGAAAAAATTTCCTTTAAACATAGGTCTGGAAACGCTGTCTTCCCGAGATACAGAGTTATAAAATTTTATTTCTGTTCTGTTTTCCCATTTATTTTACGTTTTCACAGCAAGGTCGTTGTAATTTCGGGCACAAAACAGTTTTTGGGGTATCTAAGGAATAACCTGATAACAATTCAAAATAATCTAGACTAATTATTTTGGTTCCTGATGCCTCTTGGCGTACACTTGCAGCACTAATAACCCCCTTTCATTGTTGTTTCCCATAAAGACCTTCGCTTTGCCGCAAATGTTATAGTGTATTTTTTGAAAATGCGGATTCTACATCTAATGACATAATATTAGTTGCCAGTCTGTCGCGTCAATATTTACTAATTAAATTTTCACATATCAGAGTTTTTCCGCAACAAATCCTTCAATTTCTTACAACCTGCCGCATCTGTTGATGCCTGTACGGCAGCACAGTACTATATGCTATGCTAACTATAAACTGAGACATCATCGATCCATGGCCAAAGCGTGCGAAATGTCGATGAAACAACTACCGCAAAATAACGAGAACAAGAAAAATCTCTAAATTGAATGTCATACCTTCTTTTTAAAATCTGAATATTCTATTGAGAGTTTGTCATTATCTATAGATATTTTATGGAGTTCTAGGAAAAAGTTCTCGCAAAAAAGTAGTTCTCTTGCGAAAATATGCACAAAACAGATATGGAGATTGTATGTCATGAAATTTATTGGTGAACATTTTTCACTTTGGATATAAAATTTAATTCAGATGAACATTTTTATTTAGACTTAACTAACACATACCTCAGGCTCAGCTAACTAACATAAACGAGTATGCTTTTAAACGTTTTTTCCATAAAGTTTTAACCTGTTAAAACAACACGTAAACAACTGATTTTAGCGCGAAAGAAATATTTCTCACTTTGAAAATGACTGTATAATAAATAATGTATTAATATGCATTGGAGATTGTACGTTTTGCTTTAAGTGACGAGTTAG
This sequence comes from Philopedon plagiatum, assembly GCA_963971165.1. Taxonomy (NCBI): domain Eukaryota; kingdom Metazoa; phylum Arthropoda; class Insecta; order Coleoptera; family Curculionidae; genus Philopedon; species Philopedon plagiatum. The sequence continues at coordinate 14,277,658 of OZ020196.1, read as the reverse complement.
GAGTTTGTATGGTTTGGAATTAAATTATTATTGGAGATTGTACGTTATGAAACTAAGCCTAATTTTCTACACCAAAAATAGACTAGAGTTTAACCGTTTTGGTACGAAATGATGGTTTACTTCAATTTGGCGCTAAAAATTACATCTGAAATGCCATCTATCTCATTTTTGTTGAAAATTGGAGATTGTACACTTTCGAACTATAGGCTCCTCATATGTTTTGTTGGAAAAGTCTTTTCCCAGGAGGAATAATATGGATCAGTAGTATTCTCGGTATTATTAAGAAATATCATTTAAGTATTTTTGTGGGGCGGAATACAAGTAATGTTATTTACTTATTTCGGAGGTCACGAGCCGCCACTGATTGCTATAGAGTGATATTCGCGGGCTATGATTTAATTTCTTGTTGTCTTTTGGCATTTATCAGCGGTACGAGTTTTGACGAAGTTCTGTTGTCGGATTGAATGTTCTGTAGTGAAAATGTTCAGCGAAGCTAAAAAATGCTATCGTGGGAAGTTTTTTTCGAGATGGAACCAAAATAGACGGTGTGTGGACTTATTCTATTCACGACTGCTTTGATGAATTTCGAAACGAGTTTCCTGATGTTGTGGCGGCGTTTCGTAATTTTCGCACCGGGTCGCAATATCTGAGAAATAAATTTCGTGAAACTGGTTCTGTTCAACATAAAAAAGGTGCTGGAAGACCAACGAAATGTTGAAATGAGGTTATTAAAGAAGCGCGGCAAATTATGGAAAATAATCCTTCAACTTCAATTAGACATCTTTCTCAGCAAATAGATTTAAGTTGCAGTACTTACATGCCAGAAACTTCTAAAAAAGGACCTGCATCTATACCCTTATCCAGTGACGACTGTTCATGAACTTCTTCCTAATGATGTTCCCCAAAGACTAAATTTTTGTGATGACTTTTAAACAATTTCCAAGGCGAAAATGTCGGTGGTTTTGCAAAAATCTTTTTCACTGATGGGGCTTATTTTCATTTATCAGGCTATGTTAATTCGCAAAATATACGAATATGAAATACTGAAAATCTGCATATTTTTGGAGAAAGGTCGTTTCATTCGCAAATACAGTATGGGCAATTAGTTCTAGAAGAATAATAGGCCCAATTTATTTTGTTGCCACAATTACAGCTGAGAAATATCGGACAGAAATTTAAACACTATGATCTGCATGATGACGAATTACGGGAAGGTTACTTCCAACAGGATGGCGCTACACCTCATGTGACCAGAGAAAATTTAAACTTAAGCGAATTTTTGAAAACAGAATTATCGTCGAAACACCAAATATGGCCACCTCGTTCCTGTGATTTGACACCCGCGATTTCTTTTTGTAGCCTTTTATACCAAATTCCATTTATCGCACTCCAATTGAGGATATAAATGACCTCAAACGAAGAATTTCTGAAAAAATTACCGAAATTAACAATTCTCCAAACTTACTAGTAAATGTTTTTTTGTGGGTAAGAAGAATCAGAAGGTGTCTAGAAGGAGGCGGCCATATAAAATAGGCTATTAATAGTATATTATTTAACGAGCGGTAATGTAGGTCATAACTCACGCAGATGAAGTTTGCAGCACGAGCCGCAGGCGAGTGATGTAATTCATCAAGTGAGTTATGACCATTACCGCAAGTTGAATACTATACTTTATCTACGACTATAACAATAAATACTAAGATACAAGTACAGAGAAAGAACTTTATTAACTTAATTTGAAAAACGTCAAAATTATTCGAGTGACATTACTTCCCTCAGTAACAATAATGGACTGTTTCCTTTCAGCCAATCGGCTTGTACAGAGCCACCTTGATATTCGGTTCGTAAAGCTCTTCCGATTTATTATAGTGCGTTATAGCAGTGAGTTATTATAACTCACGCTGTTTGTTTATAGATACTATTAATTGTTCAAAAGTAGTTGAATAATTAATATATAATTTAATAGGAGTAGATAAAATAAGGTAAATCATGATTTCATTTTAGATTCCTTATAAAAACACTATTACAAATTTTCAACGTGATAACGCTGCTTTCTCGCAAACGCACTATGGTCTAATCTACGCGGTACTGTTACACCACGTGTAAAAATCATTCGTTAGTATATTGTACAATAAGTTTTGAAAATGACTCTTTTCACACTAGGGAGACTAGTTGAAACTGGTTGCCAGGCGACAGCTGTCAAATTATGACTGCGGCCAAAACCGCCGCGTACTAGATTTCGAAACTTTGTTCAAGGTTGTATAGCGAATGGTTGGTTACATAATAATTGTTCCTTGCAGCGTGCGTAAATGTTTTCGCACGCTGCACGGAGGGACCAAAAGCATCCGAACCTGGCAAAAAGCCCAAACTTAAAATTCCACCCTATTGTAATGTAATATTTCTAATTAATGAAGAAATCAACCAGGTACCTAGAATAGTTTTTGGTTTTACAGGTCAGTACCTGGGGGTCTAGGTACGCCGGTCGAAAGTTGAATTTCGTGCGAGTTACATCCTTTTGATTAGTTAATAGCGTTGCTGAATAGTTGTGTTTTTGTGGTTTTTACATTGTGATACCAACGTGTACAAGTTCCAAATTAATATGTCGTTATTGGCAACAGGTAAGCTCTAATATGTTTAAGTGTAAATTTATATTTTTAATTTACACATGGTTATAATTAATTCTTGAAAATTGCTATTATAAATTATCTTGTATTATTTATTTTTGAGAAAGCATAGATATTTAGTTTATCTAGGTATTCATAGGTGCTTCAAAACTAATTTTATATTGCTGATTATAATGTCGCCTTTCATGCCAACCAAAAAACGTTTGCACATATTTGCACTATTTTGTATAAATGGACCCCAATCCAGGCAATGTCTTAGCCTTTTTTTAAATAAAGTTTAAAATGTAATGAACGTTTCTTTCTGTTGCAGGTTCGGGAAGTACTGATATTTTTTAGTCAAGACGATTTCTTTATGACAAAATGAATGAGCCAGATCGCACTAAACTGGATGATCAAACTTTATTTTTAAAAAGATATTTCAAAGAACGAACTAATTGCCTGGAGTCTAAAGTCTCGGAGCTGCATAACAAAGTGTCATTTTTTATATTTAATTTCAAGAAGAAATGATCCAGTTTCTACAGAATAAAAGAAAGGTCTCTGGATAAAGACACTAATTGGCTATATTCATCAATTGGATTTCCAAAATAAGTTCTAGAAAATATAAAAGCAGAAAGACCTAAACTGTCCTTTAAGGAGACTTCAGAGAGGACTAAGCGTCTGAAAACACAACAGTTGCGTTCTGAATTCTCCACCAAGGAATTATTTTATGCAGCTCAACTGAGCCTACGCTCCTCGGGTGCAACTGGTACAGCGAAGATGGTGAAAGAAGCTACTAGTACATTACTTAATCGTGCAACTCGTTGAAAAATATTCATGGTACCCTATGCTTCCTACCATACATACGATATTAATTCATGGTTCCATTATTATACACAAGGCAATATTGCTTATTGGGCAATTACGTGAGGAAGCCCAGGAAGCTAATAACAAGATGATCAAAATGTACAGAAAAAGATTTTCTCGCAAATTTTCTCGTGAAAAAACAAACGAGGGCATACTTTGTCGTCTACTTATTTCATCTCATCCACTAATCACCACTATACATCAGCCACTAAAAAGAAAATTCACTTTAGACCAAGCTGTTATGCAATTGTTAGAAAAATCAGATTTTAATACTTCGAGTCCATCTTCAACAGATCAAGAGTTATTAGACGAAAGTGAGGAGTCAAGTTAATACATGTATGTTTTTAGAGTCAAATTGTAATTAGAATCTACTTTAATAATAATTTTAATTTTTTTCTTTTTGTAATTAATGCATATTTTCATATTGTGTTGTTTTGCCTACTCTTCGGTAAAAAAAAACCTGCGAATTTAAGGTCCATTTATCTGAAAACATAAATAAATAATAACAGAGAATAAAAATCACCATTAGATGTTTCAAATAATTTTTGTCAACTTTCGACGTTACTGGCCCCTCTGTGCGCTGTTTGAAATTATTAATTGTCAAAGTTATCAGTGTGTTTTTAGGTATTTTCAGAGCAGTTGTAGAAAAAATAAGATGTACATGGGTCTTGTGGAAAAGTCCAGATTGTATGTGTGTATGACAACTGATACTTAGCAAAATTTAGCGTATATGAATGTTTTGTGGCAGATATAAATCTATTGACGCTCATTTTCTAAATATAGTACAACATTCGCTGCAAAACGATGATCTTTGTGGAAGATAAAATAGAAGAGTTATTAATCGTGCAAGTATATACAGAGACATATTGATACCCATTAATAGATATGAGCCATTAGGTAAGCCCTTTATTATATTTATGTGACTACAAACCAAAAATTCGCTCGGAATTGCGCAACTTGCACAGTCTTTTTCATTTCATTTTGGTAATATAAAATCATTCCAAATTTAAATATATAAGGTGTTTATTTTTCTTAAATCGTTAAGTATTGCTTAAAATAGAGTAATACAAATTCGTTCCTACAAACTATGTTAATACGAAATTACAAATAAATATAACTGATCACAAAACAAAATAATACTGGATGTTCTAATCTACAACAGAGGGCCACTTTATAAGTGAGGGAGTAGCAATTTGCAACACTGTTGACAGTTAAGTCATTGGCAAGCATGTCAAATTTTCTCTGAGAAATTTCTACTCAATCGTTCAAAAATCATGGCCACAAATATAAATACATTTTAATGTAGTACAAACTCGATAATTCAGATTAAATAATTTAAGAGCTTATCGCTATGTCATTTGACTTCTCAAACAAATTTAAGCAAGAAAAAGTGAGGTTAAAGTTGTTTTAACCTAATAGGACGTCACACAGTAAGCATTTACCAATCCGGGGAAAGAGATTTGAAGTAAAGCCAAATGGGTTTTTTCCGACTGACCGTAACTAAGGACGCCAAAATATGCCATCAGCACTGGCCTACAGCATATTTTGGAGTCCCCAAGACAATAATGTGTAGACTTGAATGTGAACCGTTTGGCCAGAATGAGACCAGCAAGAAATGTCAATGAGCCTAGACCCATCATCGCGGTCTTTAAGACAGGATTAGGGAATTGAAATACAAAACGAAACTTTTACTTCAGCAAAAAGGATTTTGGGACTGCAGTCTACTAACAGGCTATCTTGACACCTGTGTAGCATCGGAGGATATTAAATTAAGTTGGTTCAGTCATCAAGCCCACTAAAATTCGTAGAAGCGATCAGCTTATACTAAACTCGAGTAAATGAGTGAGGCTTTGGCCTTGAGGGTTTCCACAATCATCACATTATTTGACTTCCATTCCTACCGAACATCATTAAAATATCCTATCACCGAACATCTGACGTGACTTTTCGTCAGTCAATTCGGTTTTTTTGACAATACAATTACAAAAGAAACTACGAATATGTAAATTATCGAGTTTGCAACTGATATATTTATGCCTATAATATTCAAATTTAAATAAAGATGATCCATTTGAATCTGGGTGCACCAATGAACAATTATGTCATTTTACATTGTTCCGAACAACGAATTCAAATGGTTATTGTTTGTATTACAAAGAGGAGAGTGTATGTATTATTTGTAGAAAATAATACCACTCTACATACAGGAAATTAACACATTATTAGTTAACCTGACCATATCAAGATAACTCCTAACTTATAAATTTATAAAAGCTTCTAATTACAGAGAGATTCGCAAAAAATAGAATTATATATAAAAATATTTAGACATATTGCGTTCTGATTTTCGTAGATGGGTGTAAATATAGTATAAAAACTGTATAACAATAAAAATAAATAATATAAATATAAAGAGCATTAAGATTTCTAGTGGCGTAAAAAAGCGAAAATTACTCACATTTATACCTTTTCTTTCGTATTTTGTATGCATACATTAATTTGTTAAACACAAAGTTAAATGTTTTCTTAAACCCTAATACCTAGGGTACGTACATACTTATTCCATTCATTTATAAAGTGATAGTTCTGTACGATCTACAGCACAATGTCAAAATATAATACTTAAATGTTGGTAATTTTTGGCTATACCTCGGTTAAGTACAACAAAGGAAAAAAGGACGAAATAAAAAAAGATGCTAATAAAATATCACACAGAGAAACTAATACCATAAAAAGCATTAGCCTGTCATTCATATTATAAATTCGATATGTTTCGTAGCCTACCGTTATGAGGGAATTAAAGTTTTAGTTCTAGAGCTGCTTACATAAAAATTAAACAATAATAAAAGTTTTTGTTCATAAAGTGCCTATGTTTTTTTACTGTGTGTTAGCTCCTTCCACATATTCGTTCATCCATATTTATAAAAAAAAACAAAGTGGGAATTTTGTTACGAAGCATTACCGATCTGCTGGCGTGGTTTAAGGTTCTTATATTGAACAGATTCAATTTCCGAAATTTTGATATTCCCAAATTATTCAACTTGAATAAAATTGAAATTTCTCGACTAATAACTAACATCTTGATGAACAAATCTTATACAAAGGTAAATTGTTCCTATATTCTTTCCATGTTTTGCAATACTGAATTTAACCATAAACAGAAATATAGGAAAAAATAACCTTACAAATGGCAAGAACACGTAACGAACATCACAAACAACGATTACAACATTAGAATGATGTTTTGGAAGCGTTTAGATTTTGATTCACATGATGATAAAACTTTTTATTCAACATTTGCTTTGGCAACAAAAGATGTAAGCGAAGAAATTTCATTGGGAGTAGTATTCTCACTGGACAACCTACTAAACTCCACTTCTTCACCTTCGCCGCAAGTCGACTCAGATGGCCACTGTTTGTGACTTGGAGCATACAACATCAACAAAGCGCAAATATAAATATTCCACATGCCATATACGCCCGTATGAATAACAGACGTCAATTCGATGTCCATATTATTGTCGTCCCATTTGTTTTCACCTTGCGTATATTGATTAAGGAGAAAGGAAACTACAGTGACAGCGGCACACACCAAAGTTACACCCATGAGAAAAGTAAATCGGTACATAATGCCTTCATAGTGCAAACGCCTAGCTTGCGTCATACTTGGCAACACTGATCGTTTGATGCTGATGTTCTTAAACACTCGCCAAATCATGTAGCATAAAAAGAAGAAGTAGATACCAGCACAAAGCCCGGCGCAAATTACAAATGTCAGAGCCAAATTGGTGCCTAGAGGAGTAACCCAGATTGAATAAAACGGGTTCACTAAATGCACACCACGCTCACAAAGGTCGAATATGAGTAAAGACACACAACCCACGGCAATTGAACTTAGATGCTTCCAATATTTTTTAAGACCGTTCTTTTCCCCAGTCTCCTGGATGAGCATATGCTCGCCTGTAAAAACCATCCAAAAAGATAGCAGCATTGCATAGAAAATTCCTTGTCTTATGTCACTTAAAAGAAGCATATAAGGCATATCAAAGAACAATGTCAAATACTCAATAGGTAGATCAAGAAAAGCCAAAGTACCACCCAGACAAATTAACATGTATTCGAGCAATGCGGGAGTTCGAACCAAGTGATGCACCCTATTCCAGAACCAAATCATTACTCCGATTATAACAGGGAAAAATACAGTTTTCAAGCTTACCCATATCTTGGTAAAACCGCCATTCATGTGAATCATATGTAAGTAAATGTCCTCTACCTTACCGAGATCAGTGTTCAGCTGTTTTGTTAAATCGTACGGCAATCTCAGGTTAAGGAGATAATAATCGTGGTATAGAGAGCCCAGTTCAAAGAGTGGAACCATGGTGCAATTGTAGGGATAACCATCTTTGTTTTTCATATGAGGATAGTCGAAAATGCAATCCATGTATCTGGAAATAAAAAAAATACAATAAACACACTCTGCTACTCTGGATGTTCTGAAATATATTTTATTCTCCGGCTGTTTCATATCATTTACATATATGTTAACTTCTGGGATCTTATTTATTTATAATGTGCTCTATTGATAACATATCACTTATTAACAGAACTTCAGTCTTTTATACAATTATTAACTGTGTAAGAGGGGGTTTTCATGTTAATTTTTGTGGGTTTAAAGCCGAAAAAATAAAAAATGCGCGAGATGTTAATTGGAAACATCCAACATTATAAAGTTTTAAAAGATAATAGATTTTCTAACTTTTGTTTAGTTACAATAATAATCGTCAAAGTCTTGTGTCTTGGAAGAAGGGCATTTTTTATGAATTGTTTGACAAAATATCTCTTCTTTCTGGCGTATACAGTTATATTTTTTGCAAATATTGGGACAAATTTGTAAATATAGAGGAAATTGCGTCTTGCTTAAGCTTAGCTTTTGTGGGAATTTTCTATAATGTTCCAACTGGCAAAGAATAATTATTATCTTCTATTATATACTACTCCAATTAATTAACGCCCCCAACGAATTTATCATAATTTTGGTAGCGATTTTCTTCTGACCCCTTAATCCGACTATAAGAAACTTTTTTTAAGTTGTACGTTCATTCATTACAAAAGTAAGTATACCAGTATTGTTTGAAAAAAATCAATTTTGTATCATATACAGGGGTTTAACAACAATGTTGTTTTTTCCCTAAAGTTAGTAGCGGCGCGGAGCCCTGTAGATTAGATCAGCCATAACCGCGTTTCACATTCACAATTAGATTGTAGCCTATATATTTGTTCTTAACATTTTGTTTTTTATTCACTGTAATCCCTCATTTATTGAAAATACAGGGTTTTTTAAAGGGTGATGTTTTAACTTAATGTACTTTTAAAAATAACAACAAGTAAAAATTACCGAATTAAGTTTATTAAGAATATACAGCCATTATTATAAAACAATAAAATTTAAAGTTAGACATATAAGAACATAACTTTAACATAATAATAATACAATAATAAACTTAAAGATTAAAGTATAGGTACAGTAATAGAAAAATAAACGGTTAAGAATTCTAAAAACTAAAAAAACAGCGTTAGTGTCAATAGCGAATATTACCACCTTTTGCGCGTATAACAGCTTGACACCGACGCACGCCTCATCTGATTTCATTTTGATCTAGTCCATTCCAGATTTCAACAAGTCTGTGTCCCACCTTTCCAAATTATTGTTTGGTGAATTTTTTGAAGTTCTTAGCCACCTACCAAGGATGTCCCAGAGGTGTTTAATGGGATATAAGGTAGCATTATCCTGGTCGGCGCCATATTCAAATGTGGTTATAGAACTACGGTAAAACCGGGGTCGGTGTTTTTATATTGATCTCAAAGAATTCGCTTAGTACTTGCTTGAAAGGTTGAGGAGTTTTCACAGAAGAGGGGAGAGTATGGTGTCAAACTTCGTTTTGCCAAAAACAGAAGGAATACTATGGATTTACACTTGCAAAATACCCCATACTTTTTACGCTGGTGACCTCGGCCCTAAAACTGCAAATTTACACAAGTACACACACAAAAATAGAACGCCCAGATCAGCTCCAACGTCACTATAGCTTCTATTTCACATGACGCCAAAATATTTACATATTTTGTCTCCAAATTGTGTTATCAATGGGCAAAATCACTTTACCTTTACTAAGAAATTTTAAACATTGACGTCAACATTTGGTAAGTTCTGGGGATTTTTCAATTCTACTATTGGTTCCATGTTACTTAGCACTGTTCAGCACCTGCCCTCGAGATGGCCCTGCATTGTGATGACGTTGAAATAAATTTTTGAATGGTAACAAAAATTTCATTCATGAAATCACAATAGGCTAGGTCTACACAATAAAATTGCAAATCGTCAACTGCAATTTGGACCAATCAGAAACACAAAATGTGTGATTTCTTTATTGCAAAATTGACGAAAGTAGTTAAAATTATATTAGAGAATTAATATTTGGACTTAAATTTCCCATTAAAACATTTTCATTTCCTTCAAGAGTACCTATTACGTCGAAATGCGTAGATATAAGTGACCAGACGGCAGGCATTACGACGTACAGTCCGTCATAAAGATTTGCCCGTCATTAGGGTTCAATTTTTTTATAAATGAGACAGCCTAAAGTGACTGGAACCAACAGCAAAATTGAAAATTCCCCAGAAGTTAGTAAAGTTACCAAAAAATAAAAATCCCTAAGAGATTTTTAAAAGCAGCGTTAAACGTTTATTAACGATAAATAAGGAACTTATTCCAATTATTTATATTTTTGGTGTTATTCTGGGCCCATTTACAGCCATATCTAGAGGTATGGATTTCGTGAAAAACTTTTATCACCATCTAAATAGGTGTGAGGTTATGTCATTATTGTTGACAATTTTATTTTATTTGAATTTTTATTTTTTTTATGTATAATAAAGCTTACTATAGTATTTTTTTATTACAAACATCTAAGCCCGTATGGCACAAAAAGGAGTAACTTAAAAATCCCTTTGAAACAAAATTTTCCGGCAATTGACCATTTTGAAGTGTTGAGTTTTGTGAAAACGATAACAAAACGATTTAAAAAAGGGGAAAATGCCTTGGAGTCAACCCATGTTCTTCGGATGAAATTTGACGCAGACCTGGGTTGGAGTTAAATTATAGGTCAGGGGCCAATACACTCGCTTGTAGTGTCAACGTAATAAAAATATAAATAAATATTTTTCTCTGTGAGTGCAGGCCGACAGGCAGAAATAGGAACACATATTTATCATATAATATAGGCAAGTATGGTACAGCCATTTACAACTCAAACTTTTAGATGTGAATTGCAATCAATGTAGACCTGAAATTGTCAATGGCTGTAGGTACATACAGCGTGATCAGTTAAGGCTACAGAGCGGCTATTACCCGGAAACCATTCATGATTTTGAGGTAAAAAATTTGTTAGCAGATACCACGGCCTAAAGAATTTGATTAAAAACTGTTTACTTAAATCCTTTTTAATCCAATGAGATTTTTACAGTATGGAAAAATACTGGACACAGGGACGGAGAATGGGCTCTGTTACACATGGCATTTACTATTTGTGTAGTGTTAATTTCTATAATATACAGTATGTCCGCGGATGGAGTTTAGAAGAAGACGAATGGACCAAATTTTGCATGATACGTAAAAATGTCACCCCTAATAAAACTTTATGCTTGTAAAACAAATAAGATTCACGTTATGAAAAATTTAATTTTTTATACAGGGAGCATAAAAAATACGAAAATGATATTTTTCGTATTTTATAGGTAATATAGTCCGCCCAAGATATTTGCAACCGGCAAAAGAATTTAAAGAATGCAATGGAAGGCTTAAACAACGTTACCAATTGTTTGTAAATCAGTTCTAAAAAACTGTTTAATTTTTCGTTAATAAGATTTTAACTTTTCATACCACATCAGGTTTACAAACAAATTTGCAACGTTGTTTAAGCAGTCCCTTGAATTCTTTAAATTATTTTTCCGGTTGCAGATATCTTGGGCAGACAATACCTTGTTTATCATTTTCTTCCCAAAGAACAAATTTGAAATATGTTTTAAATTAAACCCTAATAGGGTTGCAAAAAAATCAAAAAATCTGATTTTTTCGATTAAATCGTGTTTTTTTTTATTTTTATCAATTTATACTGGTTTTTTCCTTAAATATGGCAATAATAAACTTTAAAATCACTTATTTTCATTATTTTTCTCTATTCGCCGAACAATATTTGTTGTCTAGATTTACAGTTAGAAAATCTCCTCGGCGACATACAAAAAAACTTGTGTTGAGAGGAAAATTTTCGGCAGCGTGCCGCGACTTTCCTGTCGGAACAAGAAAATTCGTCAGTCTTTAAAATGTGCGGTTGACGCGAGACGGATCGTTTCTTAACTTATAAGTAGTCGGCCCATACCTTCATAAGTAAATTGCGTCTTCCTATCCTTTCTTGTTTAAATCATAGTGTGTTTTCAAAAGATAGCTGAAATGTCACGAAGTGATGGTAGAAAAAAAGACTCTATTTGGCAATATTTTACTGAAAAATCGAATAAATCAGACGGATTCATGTAGGTAATATTATAAACTGTTTTTGTTGTTGTAAACTGTTTGTGTTTTCTTAAGTTTAATTTATGAATATTTACGTTGGACTGATGACGATTAGTTATGTTTTTACACTTACATTACACATAGTGTATGTAAACACTTAGTTTTAAATAAACTATCTTCCTTTTTTTGAATTTCCTGATGAGTTATTTGGTTCGGCGACTTGTTTTTACTGCAATTTATAATTTGATTTAAATCACGATTAAAATTGAAAAAATCAGTTGATTTAAATCATGATTTAAATCATTTGATTTAAATCGTCGCAACCCTGAACCCTAAGCTGAAATGCAAGATTTCATCAAAAAATTTAAATATTAAAAGTAACAAGTTTTATCACATTATTTTTTCACACCCACCTTTAACCAAAGTACTAGATTTTACATATTAAACAATAATGACACCTGTGGACATGTTTGTCAATGTCTTTATTAAATGAAGCAATTATTTAATTTAAAATACCTCTCATCAAAATGCTATCTACCGAACTTAGAGTCCAGTGTTATGGGGATGGCCAAGTATCATACCACTACATCATGGAACAATTTAGCGAGAAACTGGTAGGAATCCCAATAGCTGAAATGAGAATCTACAACACAATAAAAAAAAAGGTAATTATGTAGTATACGATTTTCAGCTATTTTTGCGTTTTTTGGGAAAATTCTTTTATGGTCACATTCTACTGTCTTTCCTGATTGCAAATATAAGTGCGCACATAATAAATTATGAGCAAACCTGAACACCTTTTTGCTCACCAACCTGAGCAAACCTGAGCAAAAAGGTGGTCAGGTTCGCTCAGTTTTCATTGATATAGATACATATTATGTATCTATATCAAAAGTGAGCAAACCTGACCACCTTTTTGCTCAGGTTGGTGAGCACAAAGGTGGTCAGGTTTGCTCATAATTTATTATGTGCGCACTTATATTTGCAATCAGGAAAGACAGTAGAATGTGACCATAAAAGAATTTTCCCAAAAAACACAAAAATAGCTGAAAACCGTATACTACATAATTACCAAAAAAAGTTCCAAAGAACAGGTTCGGTTTTGAATCTCAAGAAGAAAAATACAAATGGCCAAAACGATGCTGCCACAGTTTTAGTTCTTCAGTCTGTTAGAGAAACTCCTGTGATGTCCCTAAGAAATCGTACTAAACATCTTCCAGAAGTTGTGAAAAAAACTCATATTCAGATGATATTAAAAGAAAATAAATTATTTCCGTTCAAACCCCACTTTAACCAAACATTGAGAGAGGGCGATGAAGAGAAAAGACTAGATTTTTGCTTATGAGTGGGGACCAAATTTTAAGTGGAAATATCCATTTTTATATCTTTATTATGTTTTCCCATCTATCTATTATAATAAGGATTCGATGTTCCGTATACTGTGACCGTATCGAACGTGAAGCCTTATATTTGTTGTGAAAACATTTACCGTAGTGGTAGAGTTTACGAATTTTAACGAAATACCACAGGAAATACGTAATTGAATCAAGACTGGTAGTAGAAAGAGATAAAATAGCATTGGAGTGTTGGAGCTCGGGTTGAAAAATCACACCGGTGTGTCACCCGGCGATGATATCGAACGCAGCCCAGAAGTGTTGCTGTCTGTGCTGGTTGTTTAGGAAAACGGCTGAACCTCGGTTACGCGAACACGAACTAGAAAAGAAAAAGTGCGACTTATAGATTTATAAATGACTCGGAGCGACTTTAAATAAACACCTTTAGAAATAACATAACCTATAAATAATAAAACCTTTTTAAATTAAATTTATTATTATTTCGCAGAAAATAAAGTATTTTAGGGCTTTTATTACTTTTAGTAAATATTGTGATGCTTCTAACGTATTTCTTGTACAAAAATATAAGGTAAAATCAGATGTGGCCAACGTTTACAAATTGTGTTTACAGTGTCACTTAGAATGGTTTGTTTTGGCTTCAAAGAATGTTACATCATCCCGTATCCATTCTTAATAAATCCATGTGTTTTCCTGATAACTGTACATTCTTTACTAATGGAACTGTAGCATCCCAGCATGTCGGATACTGGTCTCAAGAAAACTCTGAATTTAGAGTAATGAGGCGAAGACAATATTTTACAAAAGTGAACGTGGTGCGCCATATATGTCCATGGCATTATAGGCCCATATTTTTTTAATAACACCTGCAATCGAATATCTGACTTCGAAAGGCTGGATACATTTTTTAGCGATGAGCTCGAAAATCTATCATTACATTTTCGCCAAAAATTGTACATATTTGCAACAAGATGGTTGTCCAGCACATTGCGCCCGCGAGGTAATAAAATGACTTCAATTCAGATTTGGTCCAAGGTGGATTGGTAGAAATGGCCCAATTTTGAGGCCCCCGAGAGCCCCGACTGAACGTTGGCCAATATGTTTCTATGAGGCCGTTCAAAACAAACTGTTTATGCCACTCCAATACTAAATATTATTGACATGCTAATAAGCAGAATTACCCAGGCTGTTCATTCAATATCCCAGGAAGAAACCAGAAATTCCTTTGGATATCTAAGGAAGCAATTAGAAAAACGTGTTGAATATGGGGGGTAAAGTTTTTGAATTTTAATATATTTATTGTACCTAATGCTTAGTTTATATCATATATTTTGAGATTAATTAAATGTTCGTATTATTTAAAAATTGCACTTGGATAAGACTAAGGCTTGCAATCCCGGGATACCGAAATCCGGGGATCCCGTTAAAAATTCAGTCCAGTCCCGAAAAATCCCAGGATTGACTTACTTAAATCCCGGAAGAAATAAATTATAAAATAGGTTTTAGAAAAAATAATTACATTTATGCTTTAAGCATCATTGCAGTATTTTTACTAGAAATAGTGTTTAACACGTGATATGGCAACCCTGGAAGATTCATTTAAGCACTTAGGTAAAAAATTCAAATTATTTTTACAAGCTTTTATTTATCTTCACCTGTCAGTATGTTTAGGTCAAATATTGTAGTCAAAATTTCGACTAGTTCTAATTAAGCTAGAGTTTTAAAATTTTGCACCCGTTCGGTGACAATGAAATATAGTATATCTAATACTGTTCTATATCCAATATGGCGGACGCCCCAAGATGGCGGATTACCTTTTTCTTTATAATCCCCTTGACATGGGTATCAAATGAAATTGTCTGACGAGTAGAATACGATAAGTTGTGACGTCATTCTAGACCCTATATGGCGGACGTCACAAGATGACGGATTACCTTTTTTACAACCCCCTTGACATGGGTATCAAATGAAAGGGTTTTACGAGTAGAATTCGATAAACTAAGTGACGTCATTTCAAACCTAATATGACGGACGCCACAAGATGTCGGATTACCGTTTTATTTACAATCCCCTTAATATGGGTATAAAAATTAAAGGGTTTGATGAGTAAAATACGATAACAGGTAAAATGTCTTGTAATAATGATGCATTATCAAAAATGCATGGGTTAAGACGTAACTCAAAATTTAAAAATAAAATTTTATATAAAAAACACTTTTTAAAAACAAGCCTTTATTATTTAGATGTACTAAAACAAAAAACAATTAGTATAGTTTTTTCATGGTGGCAATGCTGATTGCTATTTGTAAGTGGACGTAGTTCACGTCGATGGCTCCTAATAAAACTAGTATCAAAGTTATCACTGAAACAGATACAATAATATATTGTTAAATTTATTGTCTTAAAAGCTTGTCGCGGTGAATAAAAAAGAAAAAATTAGGTACTTACAATTTCTGCCAACCAAAATTAATGCATGTATGAACTTTTCGCGCGAGACAAGCTTTTAAGACAATAAATTTAACATAAGATACTATATCTGGGTTTCATAACACTATCCGGACACCTTTAATTTTGGAATTTTAACACATTTTTTTACTGATATTGATATAACTTACGTTTATAAAGCACCTTTAATGTGGAAAACACAATATTTTAACTCAGAAATTACTTTATTAGTAAAAAACATGATTTTAATCAACTATTTGATGGTTTTGCGACATATTTGAGGTTATGGTAAAAATCAATTTTACCGACGTTTTGGATTATGGGAACACAGTGTTGCCACATTTATTATATTTTGGGTGTTTTAATCCCTTTTTGTGAAATTTTGGCATTAAAGCTGTTAGAAATAATATAATTTCTTCATGTGGCCGTGGAGTTGTGAAATACGTTCTCGGACAGGTTTGCTCAGTTTTAGGTTTGATCAGTATCTTTTTTTAATTTTTTATCTTTGTTGAGTTTTTTACTGCGACTGCATGATTCTGTTGGCATAAATCTTGGCGACACCGCATACAACTGACATTTTATTATGCAATTTTTCAAATTTCAATTTTTTTAAAGGAAAATACTGAATATTCCGCAAATTTTTTTGAAAAAAAAAATACTATTGAAAACAAGTAACACACGTAAACACAAATTCGTAATTCGGGTGTCCGGAAAGCGTTCCGGACCCCTATATCTGTTTCAGTGATAACTTTGATACTACTTTTGTGAGGATCCACCCACGCGAACTACGTCCCCTTATAAATAGCATTCAGCATTATCACATTAAAAAAACTATACGTAATTTTTGTTGTTGTAGTATTACATCTAAATAATAAAAGCTTGTTTTTAAACAGTATTTTTATATAAGATTTTATTACTTGTTATACTTTTATGTGTCCGCTGCATAAACCTTGTTTTGTTTTTATTTTAAAATTACAATAATATAAATAAAAATAATTTACCTTTATTAATGTTACAATTTTTCGGGATCAATCCCGGGATCCCGGAATTTTGTTTCTTCGATCCCGAAAATCCCGGGATCCAGATATACGTCCGGGATTGCAAGCCCTATATAAGACGTATAAGTATTGAATTAAATAATTGCTTCATTTAATAAAGACATTGACAAACAGGTCCATAAGTGTCAGTATTGTTTAATATGTCGAAACTAGTACTCTGGTTAAAGGTGTGACAGAAAAGAGTTGGGACTTTTAAAAGAATAATGTGATAAAACTGGTTACTTTTAATATTTAACGTTCAGATCCACTAAGAAGGTTTAAGATTTAGTACTGGTTTAAATTAAGATCTTATAGTTGATCAGCTATGTTTTGACAGGTTTTTGTCCTGATATTGTTAATAAGTCGTCATTAAAAACTTATGAATTATTCTGATATTTCAGCGATTTAGTTGGGTTTCAAATGATTTTCGTCTTGGAACGAGTTGCTGCAATGAATTTAGTTTCATTATTGTCGAAAGTACATACTAAAATTGTCCTGTTCTTTCTAAACTATGGCCTCACAGTGTTTGTTGACCGAATGATGGTGAATTACAATATTCACATATATTCACAAATTTTTTGATGTTAGGTACTTTCAGTGATGTGAGTCGGTCATATGACCGCGTCATTTTGTGCGGTCATGATGTCATGACCGTCACGTCACATTTATAAATGACCATCAGGTCATTTAACCTAACCTTAAATGAAATGTTTCGACGCAAGAGTAAGAATTAAGCAACAAAAAGTCACGAGCGTCATAGAAATGAAGACATCACGCGTGCTTGTCGCGTTTTAGAATATTCCTGGCTTAATTCTAAAACGGGACAAAAACGAAATAAGTGACATGACGCCGAAGAACATGATGAATCCTAAGGACATGCTTTTCTTTTTTAAATTTTGTAAGAATATTCTTTTTTAACTACAAAGAATTTTTTAAACTTTTAGTTTTATGACATCTAAATTAAGGGTATTTTTTATAAATGACCGTCACATGACGGTGATTTGTCACGAATGATAAATGACCGTCATTTCACATCACTGGGTTCTTTACATTCTTTAAAACAAGATTTTGAGTGATGCTGTAAGACTGTGATGAGTTCTTTTTACGATTACGAGGAAATGCTATAAACGATAAAGCTTTGGAATGGCTTATAGATTATCTTGATAACAGAAGACAGGTAACTAGGGTTAATAAAATAAGATATCAACAGAAATATACAATGAGAACGGTGTTCCGCAGGGGAGTACTCTTGGGCCTTTGATGATTTACTCTATATAAATGATATAAGTAAAGTGGTTTGTAACTGCTGTATACAACTGTTTGCAGATGATACATTAATTTATTTTTATTCAAAAAACTTAGAGCATTTAATGCAAATAATAAATATAGAGTTAGATGAACTTAACAATTGGTTTCATCAAAATACACTTAAATTAAACATTAAAAAAAACTAAATTTATGTTAGTAGCAAATAGCAAATATCAAAGAAAACTTGAGGAAAGTACCCTTTGTATCACAATAAAGAATGAAGTTATCGAAACAGTCAAAAAATTAAATACCTCGGTTTTATTGTCGATAATGGTCTTAATTTCAAGGAGCATATATTTTATCTATTATTGACAAAATATCAAAAAACATAAATTTTTTCTCAAGAGTTTCAGTGCATTTAACACACTGATTTTGCCTCATTTTGTTTATATTTATCCTCTATCTTGTATTTGGCTAATAAAAATGAAATGGACAGGCTGCAAAATCTGCAAAACAGAGCAATGCGCGTAATTCTGGGAGAGAAAACGGATACCCCAATCAGAAATATGCTGGAAAGGTTAAACTGGTTGTCCATGGAAAAGTTTCTTAAATTCCAGACTATGGTACTTATATAGTATATAAAATTAAAAACGGACTGACACCAAATTACTTGACAAGAAGACTTATTACTAATGAATCGGTACATCAGTATCCAACAAGAAACAGACATAATTTCTATATACCCACAAAAAAACAAAGGTAGCTCAGAAAACATGGTTTATCATAAAGGATTAATTACATTCAATTCTTTGCCAGTAGATGTAAAAAAACTCGAGAAACCTGAAATTGTTTAAAGTACAGTTGAAACAACTTATTAAAGGGGAATGATATTAGGTGAACATAGTTTTAGATAAAGACTGTTAAGCTTCTTTATTGAACTTGACAAACTGTGTATAGATAGTTTTTAGAGTAATTGTAAGGATCAGAACTACTGATCGTGTGGTCAGTGGTTTTTGTCATTGTTGATATTTTGGTTGTTTTTGTGTAGCTGATTTTTGCATTAGTTATTTTTAATTATTTGTGACAGTAATACAGTTACATGTTTTTATATTTAATTTTGTCTACATGTTTGTTAAAGTATTGTATTTGTTATATTTTAAATATAGTATAATGTACTAGCCAAGTGCTAAATAAAGGATTAAATATTTTTTTTCTTAAACTGAATCTTTAATTGTATTATGTAGAGGTTTTCTCTCTCTAGTGTACTTGAGAAAAAACTAAATAAAATTTCAGTTGAAGATTAATCATACCTTTTTGTTATCGAGTGTGTGTAGTAAGTCCAAGGAGTCTTCCCACCCTTGGCAGTCTTATCACTGAATGCCAAACGGGCATCAAGAGTAAGTTCTATCATTGTATTGATTAATTTGTGTCCAGGTTTGTAAACCATGTCGATCTGAAGCACACCAACAAGATTTTGCTGCCAGCGAGAAAAGTCTTGACCGTACTGAGGCATCTCTACTACAAACACCTGAAAATAACAAACGGGATAAGGATATTTTCACAATTTATGCATAAACACACACTCATGGACAAAAAGAAAATGTAATCACTGGCATATGTATCGTCCAATATATCCAGAAACCAGAGCAAATGCTTCATTTAACAGAAGGCAAGTGGTCAACTTAAAACTAATATCTGATTATTCAGTATACCTGTCATATTAACAGAATTGAACGTGTAAAAAAAAATTATTGCATAATGTATGCTATAAATTCTTTAAGGACACAGAATATAACTACGAGGAAATGAGTCAACGACTCAATCTTGATACACTACATAGAAGAGAAATCTTCATGATCTTCTTCTTGTTTTTAAAATCATAAACTGTCTAGTTGATTGCCCCTATCTAACATCAAATATCGGCCTACGTGCATGACCTGTTAACTAGTGATGTAAATATTAGGATTAGTCATCCGATTCCGGATTAAAATTTAAAGATCCACGAAAACACACTATATAATTCGATAGATGGTAAAAATCTGTTTGCTTGGGTGTCCGGCGAAGCGACCCGGCACGGCACGGCGATTTAATCCGTATCATCGCATCCGAATTCGTAAAGTACTATTATTATTTTTTATTTACCAAAGAAATATTTTTTTAGATTTAACGTACCTAGGTACGTTGAACAAACCCATATTTGTTGTTTTGATTTTTACTTCTTTTATGACTGTTGTTATTTAAGAATAAATATTTTGCATTATTATTATATATTTTATTATACATTACATTACATTATTATGTATTTTTTAAATTAATCTAAGACCTATTAAAAAAAACATATTTAAGTACATACTTATATTTTAAGTTAAAACTGCGCTTTACGAGCTGATAATGAACTATCAATCCCCACAAACATGGTATTTATTATTATTAGAGAGTTTTCAATTATTTAAAATAATATATTAATTTTTAAACATATACTTAGTTATTGTTAATAATTATTATGGCACATCCACTGTTGAGATGCTACTAATTGGTTTTCATTTTCTAATAACAATATTGTCGTTGTCCTACACCGATCGGTGAATATACAATGTAGTAAGAACAAGAAAAATTACATCGGTGCTTGGGTGCCCGTGTATTCAGAGTTAGATTTCGTGTACTGTATTTACGTTTCGGATTAAAATCATCCGAATCACGCACGGAATAAAAAATACGAAACCCGGTTGGCCATCGCGACGGGCAACGGGTCGCTTGGAACTTGGCGGTATACACGGATTGACAATTAATCCGAATTCGACAGCCTGTAAAGCGGTTCTGTCTACTCTACATCAGTAATACCCGATTCCGTATTATGTATGAGATATTCGGATTAATCCGAATATTTTGAATTTTCATACTCGGAATCAACGGATATTTTAATCTGGATTCTTACAACACTACTGTTAACACAAGAAATATTCAAACGTTTCATCAACCACATCACCGCACTAATTATGGTCGTCACTCTTTTGTCACAAGGTCTGTGTCCCTTGCTAACCAGCTTCATTCACTCAACTTTTTTTGTGCTCTTAAAAATTTTCTAAAGCAGCTATCAGAGGTGGGCATTGATGATCTAGCTAGATAGATTATGTATAGAATGTATGTTACCATTTATTGAATTATTGAATTATAAATCCATTTACTTTACTACACTCAGGCCCGACCCAAACCTAGTCACAACCTACATGCCCTCTGAGTAATAATCTCTGTTCGTCAGGAACTGATGTTGATGCTTTTTGACAAACATCACAAGAGCTAAAAAGTAGGGTGATGGGAGAGTTAACATATTTAGTTGGCCAAAGTATGACCTGCATGATGTCCTGGGATGCAGGGCACCTAATAATTCGCTTTTGTGCCCTAAAATCCTCCCCAGCTCGGGATGAAGACACCCAGAAAGTCAGCCCATAGGACAATGCAGATTGAATTTGACCAATATAAAACATCTTCAATGCTTCCAGGGACAAGACACTATGAAGTCTACCTACAAGACCACACAGACTACTCAATTAAGCCCGAAGAGCCTGAATATGAAAATCCCAGCTCAGACTGAAATCCATCTGTACTCCCAAAAATTTAATATTGTTTGTCAGTAGCTGGAATGGACTGTCATATAGATTCGTGTGTAATATTGGTCTTGCTAAAACATATTAAGCCCGTCTTTCCTGGGTTTAGAATTAGCCGGTTTTCAGAGCACCAATGTTCCATAGCCTCCACTGCACCCGCACGCGAACATCCCAGAGACGAACCTACAAAGGAACCAGCAGAAAGCACCACTGAGGTATCATCGGCGTACTGACATACTATCCCAGAAAAAAATCCATCACCAAGGCTGTTCGCGTACAACAGAAACAACAATGGTCCCAGTAGTAATATTGAGCCCTGTGGCACTTTTCCATTTCACTCATTTCCGAATATGTTTTATTGCCACCCTGTACAATACACACACATTGCTTATGTTCAGACAAATACAATTTTAAAAGTGAAGCACACGCCCCCCTCATACCGTAACTCCGCAATCCATCAATCACAATGTCGTGATCGACAGTGTCAAATGCCCTCGAAAGATCAAAATAAAGGCCTGCTACGAGGCCTGCTACTTTTTCCTTTTAGATTTTCCATGATATAACACAATACATTATATATTGCCAATTCAGTAGACCTTTTAGGCCTAAAGCCAACTTGATCGTTTTTCAAAACATTAGATTTATTACTATACCTAATCCATTATTCTGTTATAAATGACCCAACAGTGAGGCTGGCCTGTAGTTCTCAACACATTGCTTGTCGCCCTTTTTATATACAGGCACAATTTTCGCCAACTTAAGCTCAGAAGGAAATATCTCTGTTGACAAACATTCATTTATAATGTCCACCAATGGAGAAGAAACGTACTCCCCAGCCAATTTCAGGACAGTTATAGGTATTTCATCTATGCCAGAAGCAAATTTATTCAGTAAATTTAGAATAATGCTCATCACTTCCAGGCAGGGCCGTAGCGAACAGGGGGGGAGGAGGGGGAGCCTCCCCCCCAGGGAGCGACTTCATAGGGGCGCCAAAGTGACTTCACAAAGGCGCGAGAACAGGCAAAGGCAAAAAACAAAAATTCAACCCGCAATTGGCAATTACTATTTCGTTCATAGATAATTACGGGTGCAATACCATAATATATTCCATGTTTAAATTTTATTATAATTTATATTATTCAAATTTAAATATAATTAAAATGGATAATATTTCTTGGATGCAGCAGTTAATAGCAACAGCTGATGGGATGGGAGTTTACTATTCGTCCTAAATAAGTTGTTAAGCATGTTACGTGTTTCTCGTATTTTGACTGCGCCTGTGTCTGTGCAGTGCGCGAAGTGCAAGTTGTGAGTGCGGGCTGAGCGGGTCTACGGTTTGAAGCTATCGAAATCTAATTTACGTGAGCTAAGCAATGAACATGAACAGGATTTCAAAAAAGTCAGGGGCGGCATATCGTCGGGAAAAACAAAAAAGGATTATTTTAAACGCTGAGCTGAAAGGCTCTATGCAACAGTTCTTAAGAAGAAACCCCGATAATACGTAAGTAATTATTGTAGATATCTAATAAGATATAATGACCGTATTCTGATTATTCCGAAACTGCAGAATATATAATAAAAAAAATATATTCTACATTCTACAAATTCGAGGTTAAGTATGGGGATCTCGTAAACCGTAATAGATACAGGGTCGGTTAAATAGGGGCAAAGTTGCGCATTTTGATACTTGACGAAATGCCATTTTAAAATTAAATAAATTGCGACTACGTTCGAAGCTCGGTTCTAAGTTATCCGGAAAAAAAACGAAATTTTGCAAAATCATTTTTATTTTTTCCTGAGCTTATTAAAAAAAAAATTAAGATAAGTAACACTTTGTCATTGCCAGTTTTTGTCGTCTACAAGGTAGCGTTATTAATTTAAAAATGCGACGTTTCGTGTTTGAGCAGTCATCATCAACAGTATTATTTTAAATACGGCATGGATTTTTTATCCCGGTTTTTATTAGTTTTCAGTAGCAGCTAAGTTTTAACAGATAAAGATATACCTCTACCGACAAGCTTTTGATAAGATATTTACGTATTTTCTAAATTTAATATTATTAATAAATTATTTTTTTTTGTTTTAGTTAAATTGGTATTAATTTAATTCCTGTGATGCATCGTATCCAAAAAAATGGTTGTGATACGTCACTGCTTTTAGAAGGTCAAAAACTAAGAAAAACTGAAATAAAAAATGCCGCGCCTTATTTAATATGATAAAGTTGATGATGACGGCTCAAAGACGAAAAGTCGCATTTCAAATTTAATAACGCCACCTTGTAGAGGACAAAAAGTATCAATGACAAAGTGTTTTTTTTTATTTTTATATAAGCTCATTTAACAGACCCTGACCAAAAACCAAACGGGATCCGATACAGTGTTGCCTGATCAGTAGTAGTAATGTATAAGCCAATACTTTTGTAGAGGAGGGGAAATCAAAGATCCAAAAGATAAAGAAAATGAACAATTACAAAATTCGAGCTGTTCATCAAATTCAGTTATTAATATAGAGGCCAGTCAAATTATTAACAATGACAATAGGGATACCATGATTATGGAATTGTCTAACAATTGCGGTGACGTTAGTATAAGCGATGAAAATGGCGAAGGCGATGTAGATTGTGAAGGCGATTTGGATGGTAAAGGGAATGTAGATTGTGAAGTCGACGTAGATAGTTAGTCAAACATACCTATCTACCTAAAATATACAATTATTGTCGTATCGATTTTTTTTTTTAGAAAAGCAGGATATTGAAGACGGCACGAATAATCTTCATATTCTTGAAGATTTCTTATCTCCACCTCCACCAGATTTTTTAGAAAATACGTTGGATAACAATGAAAACAACTGGATAGTGTTTCTTGCCAAGTTTTCGAATGTTATAGATCAACTGACGGAATCACAAAAAAATTATAACAAATGTATTAGCGAAGAACAAATTATAATTAATCAACACGCTGTTACTATTGAAATTCTATCTAACTTAGAAGCCATTAAAAATGCATGTGGAGATTGCATTAATATTGGAAACAACCTACTTTCAAGTTTTGAGAAGCCAATAATAGTCCAACAAATTGATGCATCTTCACAGGACTTAGTTTTAATATCTCATGACCCAAGTTTTCGACCAAATTTTCAAAACATATCTGATGCTCAAAGAAATTATCTATTATCCTTGGGTCCCCACCAACCTAATTTGACAATTTTTTCAAGCGACGGAAAAAACCGATTCAATTCTATTTGGTATAAGGAATTTAATTTCTTAGAATATAGCACTATCAACAATACCGCACATTGCTTTATTTGTTATTTATTTGCTAGTGCTAGTTTAGATGCATTAGAAAATAATGCATGGTATACCAAAGGGGTGCAAAATTGGGGAAAAATGAAAAGTTTGGGAAAAAATAAGTTAGGAAAATTATCACAACATTTTTCCTCCAAACGTCATAAACTTTCTTTGCAAAAATATTATAACTTTTCAAATAGAGATCAACATATAACCACTTTTTTAAATAAACAATCTACGCGCATCCAGCTTGAAAAAGAACGAATTTTACAATTTAATAAAAATGTAATTAATATACTTTTTGACACAATACTCACTTTAGCTCGGCAAGGTCTTGCTTTTCGTGGTAGCGATGATGATAATGAAGGTAATTTTCGTCAAATTGTCTATTTATTATCAAGATATAATCCTATTTTAAAAAAGTGGTTGGAAGATGCAAAACTAAGACCATATCATGTAACATACTTAAGTCCCCAATCACAAAATGAATTTATAACTATTATTTCCGCTGAACTTAGAAACAGAATAGTAGAAGAAATTAATTCTTGCGATTTCTTTACTGTCATGGCTGATACAACACCAGATTATTCTCATGTTGATCGTCTTTCAATAGTTATTAGAACTGTAGATGAACATTTCAATCCCCGTGAACGACTTCTCGAAATTATGGAACCAACAGGAAAATCTGCAATAGAAATAGCAACTGACATCTTACAATGTTTAAATAAAAGCGGAATAAACTCCAATAAATTGGCCTTTCAATCGTATGATTTTGCTTCCGTAATGTCCGGCCAGTACAATGGTGTATATAAAAAAATTAGCGATTTGGTACATCATTTGGTGCCATTTGTTCCATGCCAAGATCACCGAATAAATACTGCAGTCGAACACTGTAGTAACGCCAGCTTTTTAATTTTAGAACTATTTAATTATTTGGAAGAGTTGTACATATGTGTTTTTTACTTCCAGTACTAAAAGACATCATTTGTTATGCGAGAAAATTAAAGACCTTGAAAATTCCCTTCAGTTACGAAATCTATCAAAAACAAGATGGACAGCTCGTGCTGAGAGCATTAGAGCTGTTCATGTTTCTTACGAGAAAATTATAGATGTTTTGTATGACATCTCTTCTAATACTCTTTTTGATAAAAACACTAGACTGAAAAGTCAGGGTTTAAAACGAAAAATATGCACCTTTGATTTTATTGCTTGCCTCTTCTTCATGAAAAATATAATGTATAAAGTGCAAATTTTAATTGAGACCATTGAAACACCCAATCTAAACATTATTGACGTTAAAAATATAGTAGTAACAACTACAGACATTTTACAAAAAATTAACAGTGAACAATCAGAACTTGATAATCTCATTATAGCGGCAAAAAATACTGCCAGTGGTTTAGGCATTAACGTTGAACAGGAATTTAAGAAATGTCATAGAAGAAGGCTTCCATCAAACGGTTGGATGATAGAAATTCTAACCAAGTAGATTTAGATTTTTTTACATTTTATAGAAAAGAATTTAAAGATGTACGAGATTCCTTATTTTTTAGAATGCGATCAGCAATTGAAGATGTTATTCAAACCCTCTCCCCGATATTTAAGGTTTTTCATTTTCCCATCTGTCCAGATAATCTGAAAATAGAAGATATAGAAGCTTTACTGCAAATGATGCCTTCAAATAATAATACCCCAAAACCAGATGTTCATGCTTTATTTGCAGAGCTGGAAGTTTTATTTACAGCTTGCAGTAAGGCTTCCTCTTTAAAAGATATAAAAGATGTTTTAGAAAGTAAGTTAAATATGTTAAAGCTAGCAAAATTTGTGATACAATTCATTGTAACTGCCGGCTACGTAACGCCACTAATGAAAGGTCATTCAGTCAATTAAAAATTGTTAAAAATTTATTACGAACCACAATGAACGATAAAAGATTGAATGACCTTTTATTGTTAAAATGCGAAAAAGGATTATTGGAAGAAATAAATTTTGAAAACCTATTGCTTTCTTGGGCAAAACTTAAGGAGAGAAGAATCGAATTGAAATAAATATACATAATACATAAAAAAAAATACTTTACTATTAAGTAGAAGTAGGTAGATAGTTTTTGTTTGTTTTTTGTTCAATATATTTTTATTTTGTTTGGTTTCTCTTGGTTTTGATTATTATATGGTTTTTTAATTGTTAACAATTTTTCACGTACCTACCTATTCAAAAAAATAATCATCATTAAATGGAGTTGAGCAAACATGAACCTTAGGTATTCGGTACTAGACTAAGCGTTAAATTAGTGCAACGGCTTCCTCAAAATTTAAGTTCTGGAAAAGTAAATGACCGCGCAATCTGGGCGACCCCCCCCCCATTAGAAATTCAATATATGCTACTGCTTAGGGGGCGCCAAATGTCAGTCCTCCCCCCCTAGTGAAAGCAATGTCGCTACGGCCCTGCTTCCAGGGGATCTGCTGGGCTTAGAAATAAAGTTGGCAGTTCAAGATCTACTATATCGGGACCATGTTTGCTATTGCTAGTACTAGTCAATGTAAAATGATTATTAAACAAACTTACAATCTGTTGAATATTATAAAATATATATTTCTTTTTTTTTTCACTACATGTTAGTTGTTACTCTGCTTATAATTTTGTAATGATAAAAATGGCATTGGCCATCAATAAATAAATAAATAAATAAATTAAGTACCTATTTTAAAAAATTAAACTACATATTTTTTCAGAAAACTTTGATAGATCACAATCTACGAAAGAAGCAAGACAAAATGTTACCAATAGCACTAGCCTTTTCTTAGGAGTGATTTACTGTCTCAAAAACCCTACTTATGACTTTTCCGAACCACTAAGAAAATAAAAATCCACTGTACTTTGAAGGAACAACCGTTAACAAACAGTAATAACAATTTCCATTCGTCAATTCAGTGACATTAAGTGTATTTCCATTCCTAATTTACCACATAGAAGAAAATAGGATTCAAATACACTCAATGTGGCACTAGTTCTTCCAATGGGAAAACTACAGGAACACTAATTTTAAAGACTTGTCTACCTACTAGTTAGATATTGTTCACTATTATGTATGTTAGTGACATCTTTTAAACGTACTAGTTAAACCTGTAAAAAAAAATTGCAAAGCTGAAATAAGATTCTTTATAAAATAATCTGGTAATTATGTAGTATACGGTTTTCAGCTATTTGTGCGTTTTTTGGGAAAATTCTTTTATGGTCACATTCTACTGTCTTTCCTGATTGCAAATATAAGTGCGCACTTGACCACCTTTGTGCTCACCAACCTGAGCAAAAAGGTGGTCAGGTTTGCTCAGTTTTCATTGATATAGATACATATTATGTATCTATACCAAAACTGAGCAAACCTGACCACCTTTTTGCTCAGGTTGGTGAGCAAAAAGGTGGTCAGGTTTGCTCATAATTTATTATGTGCGCACTTATATTTGCAATCAGGAAAGACAGTAGAATGTGACCATTAAAGAATTTTCCCAAAAAACGCAAAAATAGCTGAAAACCGTATACTACATAATTACCAATAATCTTAAGGAAACATGCCAATGGACCTGAACAAAGGTATTAAATTCTTACCAAGTTCCTTGCATCCAGGCCCACTGTAGTTTCCTCCTGGGATAATTGTACTATGTGGGGGCACTGTCTGGTAAACCATCTGTCTAATTTATTAACCTCCGGATTATTATTATCGGCACAAACTGTAGACAAAATTCCTTGTGTGGAAGCCGGACTGGGCGAGATTAAACCCACCAAAAAGCATACTAGTTGACTGAGAAGCAAAATAGTCACTAAAACACTCAATTTTCTACCACTAAGATTTTCTAAAATCGTGCCAGGCATCTTGCAAATCTTGTTTTCTACCTCGAATATCTGTTTATTTAAAGAGAAGTCGAGAAACACATTCCAAAACCCACCATTAGCAAACAAAAACAAAACATTATAGGGAGTTTTGTTTTAGTTTAGTTATGTATTGTTGGTATTGCATAAGGTGCACGTTCGAATTTCGAGTTCGAGATTTACAGGAAAAGAACGCTAATAGCTGTGTTCGTAAAACGATAAGTTTCACAAATAACAAAACAGCGGATCGGCAGATATTTTGATGACCGTTATTTTTAAATCTAGAGAGAGCGGCGGAATAAAGACAAATTTTCGAGCCTTGCGGCTGTAACAGGAGACCACAGCTGTCTAAAAAAATAAATGCTACTTCCCATAACACATTTTTTTATCTTTTGATAGCCCATGAAAGATAAGTACTGTCATTGTCTTTGTCTTGAAGTACAAAGTACCAGGGATGTAGGTACCTGGAAAAGTCCGACTCACATATCTAGAGCTGCAGGCCCGGATTGGAACAGGCGAGCGAGCGAGAAAATCTCGGTGGGCCCGCCTTAAACTCTATCCCACTTCGAAGCATAAGATTTTCCAACCCCCAACATAAAAAGGAAAAACCCTGAAAACGATGTAAATTATTATTTACTATTTATATATTATAAATTTTTATTTACTTATTTTTTCTATTAAATATTGTATTTTCCAATGTCATTTACCTCATGTGTGAAATAAAATTAAAATAAATTAAAACATTTTTGGGGCCATCCGCTATGTGCTTGTGTCAAATTTATATTTGGTTATTATTCAGTAGGAATTGTGCAAAGCAAATAATGTTCAAACGTATTAAAATTGTTTGATTGGGTAAACTTAAAAAATCCGATCTAGTGGACTTAATAATTTACAAGAAAGTGCCAAGTGCTTTTGCGAATAATGATTCAATAAAAAGTGCGGTCTTAGAGTTAATAAAACCCTCAGTGAATATAGAAACCGAGATGGAAGACGTTTTTTCGGATACTGTACAGGAACCGTCCGCCATGTGTGATAAATTCCAGTGTGCAAGAAATAATACTCAACGACTTGTTTTGATGACTGAAAGCGCAAGCCTTAAGAGATTAGTAGGACATATGGAGAAAAGAATAAATGAGCAAGAGGATTTCATTGCGTATTTAAAACCTAAACCTAATTATTCAGCCCAAGTTCGCCATGAGAAATACGCAACCAGACATTACATCAATTCAAAATAAACAAAGGCCCCATTCCTTTCCACGTGAGGCAGATGAGATGAGGAATCAGGGCTCCGCCACCGCTGAAACACCAACATCCAATCCCCGTGGTCCCCAATACGGCGCACAATATCTGCCTTACCAGCTGCAGCAATCTCCCACGCGCACGTTCCTGCCCATGACAACGGATCCGATAGTACCGGTGATGCGGCTGACGCCAAAACTTCAGATGGTAGTAATAAAGAAATAACACGGCAGCACGTTGCAGCTGCCATATGGGATGCGAATACGCGACAAAAATTGAATGAACTCATCGACTTAAACTCACAGAACAATGATTTTAAGACAGTAGTCTACAAAAAGCGAAGGCAAAATACTCCCATAATAGGCCAGCTGAAAAACGTTGATGGATCCAAGCTGAAAGCGCCTAGACAAGTGTCTTTCTTACATGTATATAAGATGCACCCTGAGACAACCCCCGCGGATGTTTCGAGTTTAATAAAGCCAATTTGTCCCGAGGCCGAATGTGAGGCTATACAATCTAGGTATCATACACTGTACTCTTCATTTAAAGTAACCATAAACGAGAGTAACCTGCAGAAGGCTTTAGATCCCAAAATTTGGCCAACGGGTACATTTGTCAATCGTTTTTTCCATCAAAAGAGACTTTTAAAACAAACGATGTAGGTAGACCTTCTGTTAGAGGACGGGTGAGTCTTTTCTTTGTAAATATACAATGTTTGTCTAATAAAGTAAGCGAAATCTCCTTGTTTTTGAGCGATAAACCTTATACCTAATGTTTTATTGATTGCTGAACATTGGTTATCAAGCCACAACATAAATTTAATTAACATTGAAGGCTATAAATCAGCCTCTTCTTTTGCTAGAGAGGACCATCAGCATGGTGTCTCTTGTATTTTTGTTAAAGATGGCGTAAAGTTTAAAAACTTGCAGCTTGATAAATATAATTCTGAAATAAACATCGAATTTTCGGGCATAGAACTTTTGGACTCGAATATTATAATTATATCACTATACAGATCGTGTCTGGGTGATTTTGAAATTTTCTTGAGTATGGAGAGTCTGTTGCTAGATGTTTGTTCTGGTGACAAGAGAATTATCATGGCTGGTGACTACAATGTAAATATTTTGTATGATTCATATGGCCTGAGAGTAGAGGTATATGATGCTTCGTGAGTCTCCGCATGCGCAGTAGGGTCGACTTTGAACGCGCAGGTGTGCTATTGTTATTTGGCCTTGATATGTGCAGGTGTTATTCCAAGGTCAAGGTCAAGAACTTGGCCTTGAATGCGAGCAGATGTTTCTTTGTTCGATGATGACCAGGTGGACGACGCTTATTTCAAGGTTACATTTGCGGTGCATATTTTCAATGAATGCGAGCGGTTGTTTCTTTGTTTGGTGATGACCAGGTGGACGACGCTTATTTCAAGGTTACATTTGCGATGCATATTTTCAATGAACGCGAGCAGCTGTTTCTTTGTTTGGTGATGACCAGGTGGACGACGCTTATTTCAAGGTTACATTTGCGATGCATATTTTCAATGAACGCGAGCAGCTGTTTCTTTGTTTGGTGATGACCAAGTGTACGACGCTTATTTCAAGGATATATTTGTGATGATAGTTTACCTTGAGTTTGGGGTGTAACATGTTTTGGTATGAAGATCGAGTGGGGGGTCTAAATGTGGTTCGGTATAAATGAGGGTAGGGGGGGTTAAATTTTAGTATAGAACATTGTGTTGAGTAAAACGGTACAAGCAAGTTAATTTGAAAAATCATGGCGTACGCGTGTGAAGATTGTGGTAAATCATTTACTCGGAGTTATAATATGTGACGACATAAAAAAGAATCGTGCGTAGCACGATTTGCAAATATACATGGTGGAAAACAGCGAAAAGTTGACGATGGGGCATCAACATCTGAGGTGCGTACTTGCACTTGCTGCAATATAACCATACCAGCAAATCGAATGGCAGCTCATCAAAGAACAATACACCATAAAAGTAATGCATGTTCACCAATATCAGCTGGTGTTGACCTAGTGTCCAGTGCTTTTAGAAATAGGATTGCCACATACCGTATATCAAGTGATAATGAACATACTGACTATTCATTATTTTTTGATGAAATTAAAGCAAAAGTGTTAGAGGTAGTAAGTGACCTAGTAAGAGTGCGTTGTGCTTTGAAAGTTAATATGGTGGTTGTTGGTCGGTATCTTTTAGCAACACAAGATAATATGTACAGTGACAAGTCATTTAATACACGCAATGAAATTGTTACTTCAGGAAGCGATTTGGAAGAAATATATCAATCATTAGTGGAAGCCATGAAGACAATCGACTGAGTTTCAGGAAAAAGATTCAGGTATGTTATAAATTAACGACTAAAAAGAAAATAAATAGTTATGTCATTCTTTTTTGTTTTCGCAGGTTGGGCTTTGGAAAAAATTCTATACCTGGAAGTAAATGTCAACGAGTATAAACCTTTTGGTGGATCTTCATACATAAAGTTACCCCATTTCATCGAATTGAAAAAAGCCATCATCAATGTGATTAATCAGGATGAGTGTTGTTTTGCGTGGTCAATCGTGTCTGCTTTGTGCCCCACCACTAGAGCGGTATCACAGATTCAATCTTATCTACACTATTCAAGAGTGCTGAATTTTACAGGTATAGACTTTCCAGTAAAGTTGCGTGATATATCAAAATTTGAAGAATTGAATAATATTTCAGTTCACGTTTATGGTTTGCAAAAAATTTTCGAAAATAATATGTTAAAATATGAAGTTGTCGGTCCATTACGGTATTCGGGTAGAAAACTTAACAAACATGTAAACTTGTTGTTAATAACAAAGGATTGTAGTATTAAAGATGATGATGAACATATTTTGTGTTTGTGTTGCGTTGTTCTAAAAGTCATTATTGTTGGATAAAAGACTTATCGAAATTATGTTCCAGTCAAATTACATCGCGTAGAGATAAAATGTATTTTTGTGATGGTTGTTTGATATATTTTAGTTCACAATCATCTTTGATATCACACCAAAAAAAATGACTGTAACCACAAATATTCATTAACACCATCACTAAATTTAAAAATAGATAAATTTGGAAGAAGTGTAAGTGAAAATATATTAAAATTTGAAAACATAGAAAAGCAAATGCGTGTACCGTTTGTTGTTTACGCGGATTTTGAATCGGTGCTTAAACCACTGGATACAGTGGAACCAAATCCCACAAATTCTTACTTAGTCAAAAGCATCAAACATGAACCGTATTCTTTTGCGTATTTAATAAAGTGCTCCTTTGACGATTCGATTTCAAAATTTGAGCTCTACCGGGGAAACGATGCAGCCCAGGTTTTCGTTTCGCGACTTGAAAGTGATTTAAGATCTCTTTACAATACATACTTAAGAGATATAAAAGCAATGGAAACTAACGGTGGACCAAATAGTGGAGTTCAATAATGCCACAAAATGTGGTATATGTGAACGACCTTTTGAAAATAATAATTGTAAAGTAAAGAACCACTGTCACATAACTGGGAAAAAAAGACCTGGTGCTGCTCATTCGATTTGCAATTTAAATTATAAGGTACCCAATTTTATTCCAATTATATTTCATAACTTGAGCGGGTACGATTGCCACATGTTTATTAAAGAGTTGTGTCGTCAAGGAGACAAGATCGATGTTTTAGCTCAAAGCAAGGAAAAGTATATTTCGTTTACAAAAAGTATTTACGTTCACGATTATGTCGATAATAAAAATGGGACAATAAAGAAAAAATATTTGAAATTGCGGTTCATCGATAGTTTTAAATTTCTATCAACTTCGCTGGAAAATTTGGGTTAGCTGTGGGTAGTTTCAGGGAAACAGGAAAATATTTTTCAGATAATGAGCAGTTTAATTTAATGCGCAGAAAAAAGGTGTTTTTCCCTATAGTGTTGTCGATTCCATGGATAAAATGAACCATCCAACTTTACCCACAAAAAATCAGTTTTATGATAGTTTGTCAGAGGAGCACATTAGCGATGAAGATTATGATAGAGCTAAAAAGGTGTGGGACACATTTAATTGTAAGAATTTGGGGGACTATTCGGATTTATATTTGAAATCTGATGTTTTATTATTAACCGATGTTTTTGAACAGTTTCGCGATACTTGTTTAGAAACGTATAAACTGGATCCCGCACAGTACCATACCCTTCCAAGTAATTCGTTTGATTGTATGTTGCGTATTTCTAAGGTAGAGTTAGAGCTATTGACTGATATCGACACGGTTCATTTTTTCAAAAAAGGTATTCGAGGCGGTATAAGTCAGTGTTCAGAAAGGATGCACGCTGCCAACAACATATATGTACCAAACTACGATCCTAACGAACCATCATCTTTCATTGTTTATCTTGATGCAACAAATCTGTACGGCCATAGTATGTCGCAAGCATTACAATTTGGCGGCTTTAGATGGTTATCAGAGCATGAAATTTTAAATTTAAATATTATGGATGTGGACGATAATGGTCCAGAAGGATACCTTTTGGAAGTTGACGTTCATTATCCGGATACGCTATATGATGACCATTCCGACTTACCCTATTTAGTTGAAAATATTGTACCACCCACGGAATCGGCAAAATTTTCAAAGTTAATAGTTATGTATCACAACCAAACTACCAGGATACGCCACTGGAGAATACCCTAACCAACAGATAAGACTCGAGAAGATGCTGCGTCGCCTTTTTACCGTATTTTATCTTTTCATGCTGGACTTTATCTTTTTATGATAATTATCGAATTTTACCTTACATTATATTATACCAGGTGTTATCTTTTCCTACTGAGTTATATCTACTATGATAATTTCTGATATTTGTTAATTCATGTAATTCCCGTATTTTATCTATTTATGCCAGGATTTATCTTCACTTTTAGGATCATTTTAGTATATAAAGAAAAGTACCATATTGTAAGTGTCTTAGTTTGTTACCAGCTTCTCTTGAATAAAAAACACACATAATTCAAGTCTACGAGTAATTTATTAAGTCCAACAATTACAGTATTTTAACCGCAAAATACATAACTGGCGCAGTCGGTAGGATTGTCCTGTACAGATAAGTGAAACATAGTGCTGTATTGACTGTATGGATAGTGAACTTCGAAACATAGTGCCGTATTGACTTTATGGATAGTGATTTCGAAACATAGTGCCGTACTGACTATACAGATAGTGGTTTACGAACTCTGGTGGTTTTCAAATCTTTAACGGGACTTTCAAAAAAAATCGTGTTCAAGAAGAAACCGTATATTTCTTTTCTTGACACACCGGGCCTTATTTTTGGAACATTGCCTGCACATCCAAAAGTGGGGTACAGCAAGTCATTCGACGGAACGGATATCCCTTGTTTGGCTTTAGTTAAGTGACACAGTGCACAACACAAAGAAGAAAGAAGAAACTTCGACGCATGGTAAGAAATAACCATTGTTTCATTTTTGATTATTGTTTGTTTGCATTTCTCTCATTTATAAAATTTCTCTTTTTTATTTTTATCCTATAAGTATAGAATTTATTTTTCCTGCATTTTTGTTTTCTTAATGTTTAATGTTTAGCGGATTAAAAGAAACTGCTAAGAAAAATAAGGAATTTAGGAAAAAGTTTACGGATTTAGCCAACATTAGTTCAGAATCTGAAAGTGAAACTGACACCTTGTCAGAGAAATCCCTGGTTGATTACCCAAGTAACGCATTTGATTTTGACCTTGAATCCAATTCTGAAGTAGAAGATATAATAAATAATCTTGCCAATATTAATTTATCACCAAACATGTCAGTAAATAATACCAATTATCAACAGTTAAGACTTTTCTTGGATATTATACCACAATTTGAAAACGACCCTTGCGAGCTGAATAATTTTATCGCAGCATGCGACGATACTTTTAATAATTTTAGAGATGAAAGTGACGCAATTAAAAAACTTATTTTTCGTGGTATTTTAGGGAAACTTAAAGGTAAAGCTTTAACTTTAATATCTAGTCGCACAGAATTAGATACTTGGGATAAAGTAAAAGATGTTTTAAGACTTTCTTTTAGTGATCAAAGATCTTTCACTTGTTTGTTAAACGAGCTTCATAACTTAAAACCAAACCCGAGAGAAACACCTTATAATTTTGGCATTCGCTGCCAATATTTTAGAAGTCTGATTTTCACCTCTATTAATAACGATAATACCCTACAGGCTAATGCAAAAATCGCACAAATTGGCAATATAGAAAAATTACTTTTGGTTTCTTTTATAAAATACCTACCCCATCAAATTCAAACAGGCGTAAGGCTTAAGAACCCTACATGCATAGAAGAAGCGATGAATTATGTAATAGAGGAAGAAAATTTTTTGTCCCTATGTAACGAAACTAAAAGGAATACCAATCAACATATTCCCTTACCAAATTTTAAAGCACCTACGAGTCAAGGATACCAACAAACGTATGGAAGACACATACCACAGACTTTCACACCTGCATTTTCAGGTTTTAAACAAAATTTTACAGGACAACAATCGGGATTTAAACAAAATTTCCCTAGTCAGCCAATAAATACTTCACCAAGGCAATTACCACAAAGAAAATATTTTACGAACCAGCAAGTATTTGGAAATCCTACTAAAACCAACGTTTTCAAACCGACTGGACAGACTTCGAAAGAAGCACCAACTCCAATGTCCATAATAACTAGACAAACTTTGGCTCCAAGAAATATCTCGCAACCCACAGCAGGAAATCAATTTAGACCAACAAATAATTTCCAATATAGATCACCAAATCCAAATGCATTCCAACCACAATCAAGACCCCCCAAATTTCAATTTGAAGAATTGTATAACCTAGAAAATTCTGATGACGACTCACACGAATATTACCAGAACTTCGAAGAGCAATATTTTGAAAACCAGAATTATATCCCAGAACAAACTAATACTGATGAATTAGAGGAACAATATACTGACGCTGCAGAATACACGTCAATGACGTCATACATACCCACAGAAACCCCAGGAGATGAAAATTTTTATCAAGAAGCCTCTGTAATGAATTCTACCTAGTAAATGACACAGAATCACGCAAACTTCCGTTTATTAAAATTTCCTTTTTTGACAAAACCCTAAAATTATTAATTGACTCAGGCAGTCATATTTCATTACTAAATCCCCATGTTGCAAAACAGTATTTTTCTGAATTTATTGTCATAAAACCCAATATAATCAAAACATCTTGTGGTCAACAAGAATCCAAATATGAAGCGCGAATTCCGGCTTTTAAGGAATTTCAAACAAATGAAGTTTTAATTTTTACCCTATTTGATTTTCACCCTTTTTTCGATGGTTTAATAAGTTTTAGAGATCTTAAAAATATGGGTTTCAATTGGAATTTGCAACAGAATTATCTTGAAAGACATAACCTTAAAATTCCGGTTTATCAGTGTTCTCCCTCAGATTATAACTGCTTTAATATCACAGTAAACGAAAATGAAGTCCTAAGGATGAGACTCCCAACAAATGCTAAAGAAGATGGTACATACTATATCCCTTACCAATCAATCAACCCACATTGTTTTATACCTGAAGGAATAAGCACTGTAGAGAATGGACATGCTATAGTTGAAATTTACAATGTTAACATTGAAGATACCTATTTTAACCTTCCAAGACCTTTAAAAGTATTCCCAATAAATGACTATGAAATATACCAAGCAGAAATAGAAACCGATTCTACAACCCCAGATCAAAATCTAATTGAGCATCTTTTAAGACTAGGTCATTTAGAAGAAGAAGAAAAATACAAGATCCTAAAGCTATGCAGACAATTTTCTTCAATATTTCAAAATCAGAATGAGCCCTTGTCATCAACAACTCAGACAACTCATAAAATAGTAACTACAGATGAAGAGCCAATTTATACAAGATCTTATAGACTACCAGAAATCCACAAAAAGGAAGTAAAGGATCAGATTCAAAAAATGTTAGAAGATGGCATCATAAGAAATAGTACCAGCCCTTGGTCAAGTCCTATATGGATAGTTCCAAAAAAGTTAGATGCCAGTGGAATCCCTAAATGGCGCCTAGTAATCGACTTTCGAAAATTAAATTCCAAAACTATTCAGGATAGATTTCCTATACCTAATATCGACGATTTACTTGATAAACTTGGCAGATGCCAATATTTCACCACATTAGACTTGGCAAGTGGATTTCACCAGATTAAGATGCATAAGGAAAGTATCGAGAAAACAGCATTCTCTTCAGATCATGGGCATTATGAATTTTTAAGGATGCCTTTTGGCCTCAAAAATGCACCATCTACTTTTCAGAGAATGATTAACGAAGTTCTCAAAGATTTTATCAATAAAACTTGCCTAGTTTACATGGATGATGTCATAGTTTTTTCAACAACATTAGACGAACACATACTTAATTTAAAGGAGATATTTAAAAAACTTCAAGAGTACAACTTAAAAGTTCAGCCTGATAAATGTGAATTTCTAAAACACGAAACGGAATTCTTAGGCCATATTGTAACCACAGAGGGCATTAAACCTAACCCAAAGAAAATAGACGCTATACTGAAAATGCCATTACCCAAAACACATAAAGAAATCAAAAGCTTTTTGGGAATGGTTGGCTTTTACAGAAAATTTATTAATAATCTTGCAAAAATTACAAAACCGATGACATTATGTTTGAGAAAAGGTAAAAAAGTTGAACATACGGAAGACTTCAAAAAGGCATTTGAAACCTGTAAACTGATTCTTTGTAATGAGCCCATTTTGATCCATCCAGATTTTTCAAAAATCTTTACACTCACTACAGACGCAAGTAAATATGCTATTGGAAGCGTTCTAAGTCAGGATGGAAAACCAGTTTGCTATGCAAGTAGAACATTGAATCCAAATGAAATAAATTACTCAGTCACAGAAAAAGAGCTATTAGCGATTGTTTGGTCAATTAAGTACTTTCGACCCTACATATTTGGAAGACACTTCAAAGTAAAGACAGACCATAAACCCTTAAAATGGTTAGAGAGCCTGAAAGAGCCCAATTCTAAATTGGTCAGGTGGAAATTATTGCTATCCGAGTATGACTTTGATACTGATTACATTAAGGGCAAAGATAATAATGTAGCTGACAGTCTATCCAGAAATATTTCACCCATAAACGAAGCAACCAATACAGTAAATCAAAAACAAACAGACAAAGTTGGTTCAATGATGAACGAATCAGGAGATATAGATACAACCATTCGAGAGTTTTTCAAAAGCAATGAGAACTATGTTACCACAATACACTCTGCAGACGAACCTCCACTACTTTCCTACCCCTATTGTGATAAACCGTTAAATCACCATAAACATCAAATGATCGTCAAAATATCTGACGCATCCCCAGTGCCCAGAGTTATAAAAGAAAAAATTTTTGACAATCAAAGGTATTTTATTAATCTCCGTAGAAGAAACATGGAAGAAGATTTAGAAGAGTACATAGCAAACTTAAATAACAAAACCACATATCATCTTCATTTTCCAAATAAAGATGACGAAAAGACTTTTCTTAAACATATTCAAGAAAAAATCGTTAGAGTCCCTTCAAAATTAATGATTTGTTCTTTAAAACTGACTGATGTTACGTCACAAAATGATCAACAAGACAAGATGAACTATCACCATGTCTATAAGACTGGACATCGTGGCATAACAACTACTTTAGATTCTCTCAAAAGAAACTATTATTGGCCTACCATGATCAAGGATGTTACGAACTACATAAATAACTGTATCATTTGCCAAAAATCAAAATACGAGAGAAAACCTAATGAATTTAAATTCCAACCCATCCCAATAGGATTCAAACCTTTTGCTAGAATCCATATCGACACGCTGTCAATAGCAAAAGAAAAATTTGTAACCATAATTGACACATTTTCTAAATTTGCCCAAGTATATCCCATTCCTGGAGTAAATGCAGTTAATGTTCTCGATGGTTTATTGACCTTTATATCACACTACGGTCTGCCAGAAATGATAATTTGCGACAATGGAATTGAGTTCAATAACAATAGCTTTACTGATTTTTGCAAACTACATAAAATTGAGATCCATTATACCACCCCAAAGAATCCAAACTCGAATAGTTACATCGAAAGACTTCATTCCACACTATTAGAGCAGATAAGAATAAAAACTCAAACAAACCCTAAAGAATCTCTTATTAACATTATAAAGTATTCATTGTTACACTACAACAATTCCATTCACTCTTCTACAGATCATACACCATTCGAAATAGTATCCGGTCACTTTAACTCTAAAGACCCATTTGACGTCGAAGAAAAACATATTGTGTCTAAATATGTGCAAGACCACAAAGAAAAAATCAAAGAAAAATATAAAGAAATTACAGAAAAAGTTAAAGAAAAGAAACAACAACAACTAGACAAAATAAATGCTAATCGAAAAGAACCAATTACCTTGTCAGAAAACGATGCAGTTTATCACAAAGAACAACCAAGAGATAAACTAGCTCCTAGATTTACAAAAATAATCCCAGTAGCACAAACAAAAAACAAAGTTAAAACTGATGTCTCAAAATACTCCAAACATAACATAAAGAAACGCAAAAAACACTAATGTTTTCTCTTTTGTTTCAGATGAGACTTTTTCTCATCCTATTATTAACCCTTATAATTATAAGTACTAATGCCTCTATTCAAAAGCTTACTAACCCAATTTTACCTGTTAGTTTAAAATCCACACGCATAATAACAAGCAGACACACTTTTATTACTTATTTAAATATTTCAGAATTCACTAATATAAGAAATCATTTAAAGTCACAATTATCGTTTGCAATATCAAAGAAAAATCTTGGCTCTCATACGATAAACTTAATAAAACAAGCAAATACATTATTATCCTATATTGATACTTCTTTAGAAATTATTTATCCCAAAAGATCAAAACGCGGATTAATAGACCTTGGTGGTAAAGTATCCAAATGGCTTTTTGGAACCTTAGATGCCGAAGATGGCAGAAGAATAGACTTAATTCTTAAGCACCTCGATAAAAGTGATCATCTACTTCAGGAAAAGATTAACGAACAGATTACTTTAGCAAAAGAAATTATGGCAATAACGAATAATAGCATTTCGCAAATAAAATCTAATATGTTAATGATAACCCAAAATATCGATCAATTCTCTGAAGGAATAAACGAAGTAAATACTTTAAACTTGATTATAAATTCTCTTTTAATTTTACAGATTCATTTAAATGAAGTAACTAATGCCATAAGTTTTGCTAATGTCAACAAAATTCATCCTGTATTTTTGCCTTTAAAAAACCTAAATTCTATTATTACAAAAATAAAGGTTTCTTACCCTTCCACTCAATTAGTTAATTTTACAGACCATCATAGCTATTACTCTTTCTTGGGAATTCAATTACTCTTTAAGGACGACCGAATTATTTTTCTGATTCACTTTCCAATTTTAATGCCTCAAAATTTTAAAACATACTTTATTTACCCCATTCCAAGTAATAATAAAATAATTCTTCCTTGTAAACCTTACCTTATCCTAAATGAGAGAAGTGTTCTCCATCAATATCAAAATGAACCATGCGAAGAAGTAGAAAACGTCCACTACTGTCTGAATCACCTGCAAACAGAAGA
Organism: Philopedon plagiatum; assembly: GCA_963971165.1. Taxonomy (NCBI): domain Eukaryota; kingdom Metazoa; phylum Arthropoda; class Insecta; order Coleoptera; family Curculionidae; genus Philopedon; species Philopedon plagiatum. The sequence goes on along the minus strand of OZ020196.1, from coordinate 14,235,835 downwards.
CGATTGTGTTGTCAGCATCATAAAGAACAATAAGCCAAACAACTGCACCACTGTCCCAGTTCATTTGGACAAAGCAATAGCCAACCAAGTTACCCCACACAACATCCTCTTCACCACTGGAGCAGACATCGTCCTCACTGAAAGCTGTTCCGTTGAAAAGCATCATGAACTAATCCCTGGCAGTTATATAATCACTATCCCAAGTAATTGTCACTACTTCATTAACCAAGAAGTGTTCTCTGCTGGAAATGATCACATTTCACCTGCTGTAATAATTCAGCTTCCTCAGTTAAACCTTTCACTGCTGCCAGAACGCTCTACTCACATTAAACTTACCAGTTTGGACTTAGAAGAAATCAAACATTTGACCAAAAAGTTAAATACACAACATGAAGTAAATATTTTAGAAGATCCAACACTATTACAGGAAAAATCAATGCCTACATGGATTCATGTCCTCATATACCTTATGGTCGCAATGATTGTTTTCTTGGCGGTAACATGCTACTACAGAACCTGTTACCCTTATCCATACCAACGTAAAAGTAAAAGGAAAACCAAGACAGAAGATTTGGAAATGAAAGAGCAGCCTTAGACAACGTTTTCAACCCTAAGGCTTTATCTCAGACGGGAGGAGTTATGTATCACAACCAAACTACCAGGATACGCCACTGGAGAATACCCTAACCAACAGATAAGACTCGAGAAGATGCTGCGTCGCCTTTTTACCGTATTTTATCTTTTCATGCTGGACTTTATCTTTTTATGATAATTATCGAATTTTACCTTACATTATATTATACCAGGTGTTATCTTTTCCTACTGAGTTATATCTACTATGATAATTTCTGATATTTGTTAATTCATGTAATTCCCGTATTTTATCTATTTATGCCAGGATTTATCTTCACTTTTAGGATCATTTTAGTATATAAAGAAAAGTACCATATTGTAAGTGTCTTAGTTTGTTACCAGCTTCTCTTGAATAAAAAACACACATAATTCAAGTCTACGAGTAATTTATTAAGTCCAACAATTACAGTATTTTAACCGCAAAATACATAACTTAATTCCGAATTTAAACGATAAAAAGAAATACATCATTCATTACCGAACATTAAAACAAGCAATCAATAACGGCCTAATGGTAATGCAAACACATAGAATTTTAAAATTTAATCAATCCCCGTGGTTAAAGACATATATCGACTTAAATACAGATTTGCGCAATAGGGCAACAACAAAGTTTGGTAAAGACACTTTTAAATTAATCATTAATGCTGTTTTTGGCAAGACCATGGAACATGTGGACAATCGTAATGATATAAAACTAGTTACCCAATGGGAAAATGACAGGAATAGAATTGGGGCACGAGCATTAATTTCTCGTCCTTATTTTAAAAGTTCAACGGTTTTTAACAAAGAATTCGTTGACATTCATATGGATCAATTAAAGGTAACTTATAATAAACCAATTTATATCGAATTTTCCATACTGGACATGTCGGAAACAGTAATTTATGATTTTTTCTACTCATTCATTAAAGCAAAATTTGGCAAAAATGCTTCTTTACTGTGTACCGACACAGATTCGTTAATATTAAAAGTTTACACCGAAAATTTTTATCGCATAATTGCAGAAAATCCGGATAAATTCGATACATCCAATTATACCGAAGGAAATATTTTTAACATAAAAAAAGTCAGTCAGTAGTAGGTAGAATGAAGGATGAATTTCCAGGTGATCCAATAATAATTTTTTATGGTACCGGAGCCAAAGCTTATTACATAAACTCAATCAGTAGCGAAATTAAAAAAGCGAAAGGTATAAAAAAACGTGTAATTGAAAAACAGCTTCACCTGGAAGATTATCGGAATATCGTAGAATGTGGTGGTCAGATATTTCGAAAAATGAAAACCTTTCGAAGTTATAAACACGACGTTTATACCGAAATAATTAATAAATTTGCTTTATCTCACCACGACGATAAACGTTATATTATACCATCAACAACAAAAACTCTACCTTGGGGACATCCAGACATAAAGTTTTACGAAACAAACCCTGAAGATAACCTAAGTATGTTAATACAAGCTATGCAAAGTTTTTTACCCGAAAATAATAGTTAAAATTATAAAAATGTTGGAAAGTCTATGTTTTAGAAAAATAAAAAATATTAACTCGAATGTCACGTAGTTTTATTAACCACTATATTAATAGCAATAGTTGAAATTTTATAACGCAGGATAGTAAAATACATAGATAATTGTTTCTATAATATGTTGTTTTATTTTACAATAGAGTAATAAAGTTACAAAAATAAAAATTAATTAATGTCTTGCTTGTAAACTTCTCGTAGTATCCATTGTCTTCTCAACATATCAGATCTGTTAATCGGCCCTCGTCGATACATCAGTGTTCCACAGTAATGACACTTAACAATCCTTACCCTCAACAATTCAATGTAACTGTAAGATTGCATGTGGTCAGTCCAAATATATACTTCTCTTTTACAATTATAGCAAACAGCAGAAATTATTATTTGTGCTCCTGAAAAAGTCTCAGCTAGACGATTGTTATCTTGATCTGCGGGCAACATTATAGTTTCTGATAATAGTCATCGAAGGAAAGAGAGTGTCTATAAATATGTGTTGTCTGGATCATATAACCTTGAGAGCACAAACAATAACAGAAGTAAGGACACACGATTACCTTGAAAATATGTCCTTGAATCGCTGTTTAGCCGTAGAACGCAACCTTGTAAGTTGAATTAACTTGTTTGGCCTCCAAAGCATCAACCGTCAGATAGAGTGGGGGAGTTTATGGTGGGGTGATAAGTATAAATTTGGTTTGCTAGGCAGAGCATTTCATAGTTCGCTAGAACAGTTCGTCAAGTAAATACATTTGTCAGTTTAGTGCAGTGAGTTAGTTAGAAAAATGAATTCCGGTAGTGAGTCGTTGTTAAATGCGTTTAACTTGGATGGAAGTATCCAAGCAGAGTTGATGGGGCAGGAAGTCATTGACCTGCTGACCCCAGCAGCCGAACTCTGTAACAAAAAAAGCGACGATGATCGCTTTCCACCAAAGAAAATAAAACGGTATGAGAAAAGACGGAACAGTGTATTTCCGTTGCAACACTGTTTATTGACAAAACAGCTAACCTCTTTACCGACTGAGAAAACTTGGCGCGGGAAACGCATTCAGAAATTTTTAAAAAGTTATGACTGGGTTTCCAGCGCCAACTCTTCTCAGTCGGTAAAGAGGTTAGCTGTTTTGTCAATAAACAGTGTTGCAACGGAAATACACTGTTCCGTCTTTTCTCATACCGTTTTATTTTCTTTGGTGGAAAGCGATCATCGTCGCTTTTTTTGTTATAGAGTTCGGCTGCGGTGTCTTCGAAGAATGGCACAATGACGACGTGCTAAACACTGCGTTTGTGGATGAAGAAGTAGACGCGAAAAAGGAAACGGTTAATTCGGCGGTTGACTACATCAACAAGTGGACTGGGGAGGATGGAGGCCGAATTAATATTATAAGTGATGTGGTGATCAAGAAGGCGAGGCGGGGGCCAACATCGAAACTAGAAAAACTTCTGACCAAACCCAAGACGGCCACCCTTAATAAAGGTGAATTCTATGCGGCTGCCGAGGGTGAAAAGAAGAAGAAGAAATTCCAGTTCAAACGCCCATCAGTGCCAGTGGAATTTCCCGATTTTTTGGAGAAGTCACAGCCACCGATGCCTCTGTCACCGGTCGTCATCATTAATGATGGCCCAAACTCGACAACACCCGAGCCGCCGAAGTCCATGCCTCCGATTGTGTTGGTGGCCGACACTGACGAAAAATCGCCGATTGCGGGTGCACCACTATCACCAACAATAGGACGTGGGAAGTGCCGCAAACCGGTCAAGATGCGATGCAAGCGATCGTACGAGGAATCGCAGCAGTCAGCAACAACTGCTGAAGAGCCGCACTGGTTGAACGAGTTTTCGGCGAGCCAAAAGTGCGTCTTCTCCGTGGCATATAGGTATAGGGAAAAAATACTGCGAGAACTAAAAAAGTGTGATAGTGATGAGGCGGACTTTGAAAGACAGATTAATGAACTGCGGGTGAAATTGGAGGAAACTAAAAGGACAAGGGAGAAGTACGTTAAAAGACTGGCAGTAATGAATAATTTAGCGTATAAGAAGTAGCTTTAGAATTTTATTGTAAATATAGAGTTAAGTCATTTTTGTAATAGTAATGTATATATAAGTAAAAGAAAATGTTTTTGTGTATATGATAATAAAAAAAAAGTTAAATGAAACAATGTTTTTTTTATTTCTAAAATAAGTATACGGAAGTTACACACAAAAATAGTGTAAAAATGCAAAATAGAAAAAAGAATAGACGGAAAATGTAGGGCCGTAACTTTAGGTGTGTAATCGTTAGATGCACACAACTTAAGTATGCGATAAAGTGTTATGTCTGTGAAGAGAGGCTACCCGTTACAATGCCTGAGAACATGCATCTTACTTGTAATAAAATGTGAATTTTACTACAAGTAAGATAATAGACCAAACTCTCAGCATTTTCGTAAAGAACTTACTAGAAATTTAGCTAGTTCTAACGTATGGTAAGAACGTACATGTCTTTACAGAATAACACAATATTTTCTAAAAGAAATTAATTCTTGAGAAAAATCATGTTACTTGAGATGTGACATGAATCAACTACAAACTACGATCAAATATTTTGTAGTCCTGAAAAGGACTGATTTTATCGGAGTAGGTCGGGGAGGGCATGGTTCCGGGATCAGTTGGTGGAATCAGCTGGACCATCTTCATCCTGATGGTCCGTGATCCACCAAGTGGATGAATCAGCCGGACCGTCATGATCTTTCGGCGCCGGCGGCGGCGGTAACACCCAATCAGTGCTGGAGTCCGGCTGCACCTCGTCAACCGGCAACTCAGCATCATCGTTGAGTAGTTCGACTCCCCAATCGAACTCCGGTTCTTCGAGTGGTCGCAGATCATCCTCGTCCCACTCGATAGCATCCAATACGATCTGCTGCATGTCGTCAAAGTCATCAAAGACTTGTCCGTCGACTTCGTTCATGTCGACCGTCTCGTCGCTCCAAACCGACGAATGACGACTTAACGGCCTTTCAAGATTCATATTTAGATCTGGTAACTATCAGATTTAAAAATGAAGTGATTCTGCGACTCGCTCGCAACCGTTTGAATAGAGATAATCTACCCCCTCCACCACTCCATCCCCACATTTTCACCTCTAACAAACTAGAGTTTATGATACAAATGCCCTCCATCCAAAAATGATACTGGCGGACTTCACTGTCGAAAACTGCTTTTAGTTCTCAAAAAATGGTGTAATTGTGTTCTGGAAATGTGACCGACAAAGAAACTTATACTCGATCCGTCTGGGCTTACATAATTTCTATCTAATGTCACAGATGCCGTGGCATTAGATAAATACAACTACGATCAAAATATTCTGTCATCCTGAAAAGGACGGATTTTGCAACGAAAATTATACTCGATCCGACTGGACTTATATAATTTTCTATCTAACGCCACATATACTATGGCATTAGGTAACTAAAACTACGATGAAATATTTTGTGGCCCTGAAAAGGTATAATATCTTATTTGTAATCAGGCTCGATTACAAATAAGGCACGCACTTTGATGTTGTAGAGTACCCACAAGCTTTGCAGTTCGGTATGTGCGCGCGACTACCGAAATCCTGCGTGACATGGTAGCTGGCGAATTGGTCACCAGCCGACTTATTCTCAAAGTCTGAATAGCATTCCATACACCAGTTGTCGCCGTCACCCACCTTCATCAGGTTTAGGGTCCTACACACCCGCTCGGATCGGATGGGGAAACATTTCTCCGTCTTATGGCCCAATTATCCAAATTCATAGGTACATACTCATCGCTTGAGTATCCGTCATCTGATGATGCCATGTCGAGATGAACGAAGGTAATGAAGTAAGCAGTCGAGTGGGGCTGCTTTTAAAGACCTCAGATTCCCCCTTCCCTTGAAAAAGAAACCTCAAATAAAATTTTATATGAACGAAATAAAATAAGGCTTTGCTCGGTGAAATACAGACGGCCCGTAAAGCAATTGCGGTGGCGCGCGGAACTCAAACTTTTGTGGTCAATGTAAAGACATGGGCATAATAGTTTTACCATTTAGAAGCCAAGGAGTTTAAGAAAAAAGTTGTTGTTAATGGTAATAGCAATGTTATAAAGTTTTTAGATACTTCTAGTGAAATTAGGGAAAAAGTAATTAGAAAATATTGGTTGGAATGTCCATTTTTATCGAAATCCGCTTTTAAAACGTGAAGTTTTTTAAAGATACGCGCTTTGCTCGGTCAAAAAAGACTGCACGGGAGTTTTTAGACACTTCTAGTGAAATTAGCGAAAAAGTAATTAGAAAATGTTTGGAATGTCCATTTTGATCGAAATCCACTTTTAAAAATCTTGAAAAGTGAAAATTGAAAAAAGAGTTATGAAAAAAGTTGGGGGCAATGGTTTTAACTCCCTTATTATTAATCAGACAGAAAAAACGCTGAAATCAAATCTTAGGGAAATTTTCCGTAGAATCGACTAGAAAAGAAAATTTTCATTTTGTCCCAAAGATAAAAAAGTAGTGTCCAAAAAACATGCTATATTTCATGGAAGGGAGCATCTGAGGTGGACAGGACCATGCGGAATCGATTTAGGCGCACCAGGGTGGGTGGTCTGTGCGGTTGGTGGGGGGAAGTGAGTCCCTGCATAGCGCAGCGGAGCAGGGACTCTAAAAAAAAGCGCATAGTAACACCCCCCCATTTGGAGCGCTGGGAGAGGTTTATTTGACTGTTATCTCGCATTTTTAAATTTTTTTGAAAATTTTTTCCTTCCCCCTCCACTTTTTTGAATTTTTTTTAACTTTAAATTCTACGTAAAATTTCCTTAAGATTTGATGCCAGCGGTTTTTCTGTCCGACTAATAATAATGGAGCTATAGCCGTCTAAAATGGTCTGAAATGTGTAATTTCGTTAAAAACCTATAATTTTCCGTAACTCTTTTTTCAATTTTCACTTTTTTAATTTTTTAAAATGGATTTTGATCAAAATGGTCGTTACGCACATTTTTTTCTTATAACTTCCTTTGATTATTTCACTGGAAGTGTCTAAAAACTCCCGTGCAGTATTTTTTGGCCGAGCAAAGCGCGGATCTTAAAAAAAAATCACGTTTTAAAAGCGGATTTCGATAAAAATGGACATTCCAAACAACATTTTCTAATTACTTTTTCGCTAATTTCACTAGAAGTATCTAAAAACTTTATAACATTGCTATTACCATTAACAACAACTTTTTTTTAAACTCCTTGGCTTCCAAATGGTGAAACTATTATGTCCATGTCTTTACATTGACCACAAAAGTTTGAGTTCCGCGCGCCACCGCAATTGCTTTACCCGTCTGTATTTCACCGAGCAAACCTCAAGATTTTAATTTCGATTTTTCTAACTTCCCAAAAAGTTTATTGAACCAAAAATTGCCCCTCGGAAATAACTATATGGATACGATTTTTACGTTAGAAATATAACAGTTTTAACGGATCTTTAACTTAAAATAAGTTTTAGACACTTCTAGGTCTATTATCGAAAAAAGTTATGCAAAAAAGTCAACGTAAATTGTTAAACGTCCAGAAAATGTCATCCTTGGTCATCTTTCCATTTTTTCACTACTACAGTGTCAAACGCAAAGTGACTAAGAATATCTAAACTACGATCAAATCTTTTGTGGCCCTGAAAAGGACCGTTTTCGCGGTGGGTAGCGGGAAACCTAGAGTGGTTGTTCCCCTCTCGCGATCTGCACCGATCGCGGTGCAGCTCGCCGTCTTCGAGCCTCCAGTCGCGTGCTGCGACGGCTCCGGCGACGATCCGTGAGCTCTTCTAAGAGAGCCGCCCTCTCCTCAGGACCCAGCAGCATCTGTGGTCCTTCCACCACTTCCACGGGCTCTGTTGGAGCCGGCTCCGGTGGTGGCAGCGGTCTTGGAACCGGCTGTACGATTGCCGTTGTCTTATTCGCGTTTTTTAAACGCGATCGTCGTCTCGCCCGACACCGATCACACATCGAGTGGTTCCGCATCCGCTCACATCGTGCCCCAACTGTCATGTGGCACGATATGAACTCGCACCTATCTGACCCCTAAATCCAGTGTAGCAGTACATACACAAGATGTAGGGTCCACACTTCACGTAGGAGTGTAAGATGCAGTACCTAGGTCTAAGCCTACGCGTGCGGCGTACACCCCTATGGTGCGCATTTGGTGCAACTGCCTGGTCGTCATCGCTGGAATAACCATTATCCCGACTAGACGACATCTTGGCTTCGAGTGAATTTAATTTTCTAAATCACGTCTTATATACATTCTTTTCCCCACCCCTCTCCTAAATTTCTCTCTATTCTTCATCTCTCAACCTTATTTACCAAAGCCCTACATTTGAAGTATTAAAATATGCCTCAAATATGTCGTATGTAGTAAAAATAAAACTCAAATATGTCGTTTATAAGTTTATTTTAAATATACATAATTTGGAGAATTACACAACTTCAAACTAATGTATTGATTTGTTAGTAATAGAACCATTTAGTATATTGTAGCTAAAAAATGCATCGTGAATAACTAACGCGTACACTTTAATGTCTTTAGGAAATTTACTCTTGCGTATTTCGAACTCCAATTTCACGTCCACTGTGGACGTCCTAACGGCTTCTGGTTGGTGACTGCAATCGATTACGAATAACGGATTTTTCAGGTAGTTGGCAAAACTCATCATAGGATCGCTAAGTTCTAGCTGGTAGTAGCTAGCTTGAAAATTCTCATAATTATAATAGGCTGCGGCATACAGTTTCTTTGAAAAATCTAAATTCCATCTTTCGTAGGGAAATACGATAGAGTTAAGATAGAGCCTAATATCACTTATATCGGCCGTTGTAAATTGTGTGCTATCTTTTTCTGTTGTCGGAAAAGTAGTTGTCTGAAAACCGATAATCAAATATCTCGGTTTTTCGAGACTCGTGCTAGTTCTTAAGGCCCATACGTCTGACTATGTTTGTCTCAAAGAAGGTAGCTCGTAAAGATCCCATTTACGGTAAGCCATTGGAACGTTTGCGTTACTTCCACCTTTATTCATGCGTGATAATATCTTTGTTATATCCCAAATATCCTATGTAATATTAAGAATTATTCTAAGTCGCTTATCTGTAACAGGATGCAGGTGTTTATCAAAATATCAAGTTTCACGTTATCTCAAATTATTGCTGACCCATATGGGAACGAATGCAGTATTGCGACATATTGTGCAATATTACGAGACTTTTCTAGAAACTCTATTACGATAACAAAAGAATATAAATACCTCCATCTAAAAGCGCTGCATCAGTTTAGACAAATTAGACCGCTTGTAAAGTTAAAACTTTGAAAGTCCGAAAACCAAACAAATGTATTTGTTAGTCGTGTAAATAAATAAAGTGTTTTTTAAAAAGAAGTTTTTGTCGGCCACGATCTAACAAATTGGCGCAGTCGTGGTAGGATTGTTCTGATCGTCAAACGGTTGTTCGGTTCCTGAGCACCAAAACGCGAGTGAATTTCAATTCTTAACAGAACGAATTTACCTCCAAGTAAAGTGACTATCAAATCCTAGTGATATCAAACACAACTTTCAACTGCAACAAGAAGAAAATTGCTACAACGGAAATCAAGAAATTTCCAAAGGTCCAAAGAGATCAGCAACTCAAAAAGAGTTCATCAAGGGACACAAGAGCCCAAAACAAAGAAACAAACCCTGATCGACGAACTGCTTTGTAGAACAAGTGGCCTGCGGGCAGGATCTAACTACCTAGTAGTCATCGAATTCCCAGCTGTAGTTGACGCTGAAACCAAACGTCGTGTGGATTAGGAGCACGTAGTGGAACCCCTGGCACGTCGCAGCACCAACACCACGTGTGGATTAGGAGCACCTAGTGGAACCCCTGGCACGTTGGACAGCTGATTCCCTCAAACACCTCATCGAAGCCAAGAATGTTTCTTCAGTTAATGTAAGTCGTTGATAAATTGTCATATTGTTGATTTACAAATTGATTTGAATCATTCTCGCTAACTCGAATAATTTGAATTTTCCCACTCTAACTTGTCTAAACTCACCGAACATTTTAGTAACAAATACGTAACCAATAAAAAAAAAACAAAAAACAATCATGGCTCAAAATGAAGAGAACCAAAATCAAAATCAAAATGCTGGTGACATTGAACCCTATAAATTATCTGAAATTTTTTCTCTCGTACCAGAATACGACGGAGATCAAATTTCTCTAAACACCTTTATTAACGCATGTAACAGAGCCGATGATATGTGTACCCGCGACCAAAAAATTTTACTAGTTATTAAAATCAAAAATCAATTGCGCGGAAAAGCTGCTCAATTAATAAACTCTAGAGAGATAAATAGGTGGGATGACATTTCCCAACTACTAACTGTTCATTTTGGAGATCCAAGAGATCTAACTTCTTTAATTCAAGATTTGCAACGTATGCATCAACTGTCAAATGAGAACCCTTTAACTTTTGCTGCTCGATTACAAACGCACAATGCAAAAATGCATTCCGCTGTTATCAAACAAATTTTGACGCACGCTCAAAAAAATGCACAAATATTACTAATTGATAATATGTGTTTAAATACTCTCTTGACAGGATTAGAACAAAGATTAGGTCAAATTATTAGGGCAGGAAATCCCAATACGATGCTAGACGCTATAAATAGAATAAAACGAGAACTACAACTGTCTTACTTCGAAACACAGAAATTCCAAAAAATACAAAAACCCCAAATCTCAAATCCGAAATTTTGTTCATTCTGCAAAAAGAACGGACACAATGTAAATGAATGTAGAATGAAACAGACGCAAAGGACGCAGTCCGTACCCCAATATAATCGTACATTCCAACCTATGTACATGCCGAATCAAGACAGGACGCAGTCCGCATACCCTCAAAACAGTCAGTACAGGACGCAGTCCGCATACCCCCAAAATACTCTATTTAGGACACAGTCCGCATACCCCCAAAACAATCAACAAAGGACGCAGTCCGCAAACCCCCAAAATAACACACGACCAAATTTCCAACCCGCGTCATCAAGTCAAAATCAAACAAGATTTCAAAATTTTCAACAAAGACCCAGTACGGTCTTTATGCGACCCAATCAACAGAAAACACATCACATAAACACAAACAAAAATGAATTTAACCCTGATTTTGTCGAAATCCCAAATTTTGACGCGAATTATGAATCTCGAGACGAGTATTATCACGAAAAAGAATACTACGATAATTTTCGTTCCGACTCGGAAAACTACACGCAATACAACGAAACTCAAGATTTTTCTCAGTGTAACAACACTAATCGTTTTTCTCTGTGTAGCGGCAATGAAAATTTTTCTCAAACAAACGTAAATTTTCAGAACGAAGCCTCGGGAATGTCAGAACTGACAGATCAGTTCCAAACAATGACGGTTCAAGAAAATTTCAACCCCAACCCCAATTTTTTAGAACAAAGTTTTCTTTAAATACTGTTTCATCTCAAAACCTTTATTACATTTTTGATAAAACAAAAACCTTTAAATTATTAATAGATACCGGCGCAGGAATTTCAATTTTTAAACCCAAAACATGTGAAAATTTTAAAGCAAGAACCCCTGAAAACTTATTAGTCAAAGGCATTACTAATGAAAATGTTTTAATTACCCAATCAACATTAATTCCTTTCGTTGATAACGACCCACACAAAGTCTTTATTTACAACCTTGATATTGAATTTGACGGTCTACTCGGATCAGATTTCCTAGAACACTATCATTGCGTTGTAGATTTAAAAAATAAACAGCTTACTACAAACTTTAAAATAATACCCATGTACAAAGTGGACGGAATTAACGAAAATACGGCGATAGAAAATATAGCAAATTTTAAGAATACTATAAATATTGAACCACGTACAGAAAAAATTTGTAAATTAAGAACAAATAAATTGAAAAATACCGAAGTAATCTTATTAGCCCAATGCATTGACAAAGTTCGTTTACCAAACGCCATAGTCAAAATAAATGAAAGAGGAGAATTTTTGACATCAGTTTTAAACATAAATATGATTCCCAAAACAGTTAGTTTTTGCAATTTAACTTTCGAACCTCTTATTAAGGAAAGTACTTCAGTTCAAAACTTCAATAAGGAAGATACTACATATCCACAAGTAATCAACAGGGAAGAAGAGATAATAACCCAATTACGAACAGAACACATGAACGACGAAGAAAGGGGATTGATTTCTCAAGTTTGTCTAGAATTTTCTGATATATTTTACTTAGAAGGAGATTCACTGACTTTTACTAGTGAAATCAAGCATTCAATCAAAACAAAAGACTCCAGGCCAATCCATACTAAGTCCTACAGATATCCACATGTCCATAAAGAAGAAGTGAAGACACAAATAAACAAGATGTTAGACCAAGGAATTATCCAGCCTTCAATTTCACCATGGTCAAGTCCAGTATGGGTTGTTCCAAAGAAAATGGACGCATCTGGAAAACAGAAATATAGACTTGTGATAGACTATAGAAAACTAAACGACATTAGTATAGACGACAGGTATCCATTACCAAATATATCTGACCTTTTAGATCAACTAGGACACTGTCAGTACTTTACAACATTAGATTTGGCCTCAGGCTTTCACCAAATAGAAGTCAACCCAGATGACGTAGAAAAAACAGCATTTTCTGTCGATAACGGACACTACGAATTTTTAAGGATGCCTTTCGGGTTAAAGAATGCACCTTCTACATTCCAAAGAGTTATGGATAACATTCTAATGGGTATCCAGAATGAAAAATGTGCAGTCTACATGGATGATATTATAATTTACAGCAGTACTATTCATGAACATATATACAGACTTCGAGAAGTATTTGCCAGACTCAGAAAAGCTAACTTAAAAATACAGCCAGATAAATGTGAATTCTTAAGAAAAGAAGTCGCCTATCTCGGACACCTGATAACAAAAGATGGAGTAAAACCAAATCCAAATAAAGTTACGGCAATTAAAGAATTTCCAATTCCAACTAATACAAAAGAAGTAAAATCATTTTTAGGACTTTCCGGATATTACAGAAGATTTATTCCAGATTATGCCAAAGTATCAAAACCATTGACTACATTACTAAAGAAAGATACTCCTTTTGTTTTTGATTCACACTGTCAAAAATCATTTGATACATTAAAAGATTATCTAACCAAAGAACCTATTCTTATCTACCCAAACTTTGAGGAACCTTTTGTCCTAACTACGGATGCATCTATGTTTGCAATAGGAGCAATTTTATCTCAAGGTCCAATTGGAAAAGACTTACCAATAGCTTTCGCATCCAGAACACTATGTCCAGCCGAAACCAAATATAGTGTTATTGAAAGAGAACTATTAGCAATTGTCTGGGCAGTAAAACACTTCAGACCATATTTGTATGGAAGAAAATTTAAACTCGTAACTGACCATAGACCATTGACATGGTTATTCTCAATAAAAGATCCAGGCTCAAGACTTGCCAGATGGAGACTCAAATTGGAGGAATATGACTATGAAATCCTGTATAAACCTGGAAGAATAAACAAAAATGCTGACGCCTTAAGCAGAATTAAAATTAACCATTTTAAACAAGTTACTGCATTTAATAAGAAAACTCAGGAAGAACCAGAATCCTCTTCCACAGAAATAGATGAAAATGAAACTCAACTAATGTCACCTCAAACTATGGAAAACGAATTCAAAAGATTTTGGGAACTATACCACGTAAAATCTTTAATCGACTACTCAAAGATTAGATATACAAATGATCAACTCCTGGATAAAGACCACAAGAATATAATAATTATTTTTCAACAAGATAAACTCACAGATTTACACTATAAGATTATAGAAGATTTCCATGAGGAACACCCAAGTTTTGACGATGACAAAATAAATATTTTGAATTCTAAAACCTCAAATAAAAGAAAATATTATCTCATAACCTTACCCTTCGTAATGGAAGATGCTATAGCTATACTATTTAAAGCCTTAGTTAGTTCACAACATGAGATAGATGAATCAAAAACATATTATGTAGAAAACAATGTTGACCTACCATTTTTAGAAATGCTATGTTTTATTTTTGCTGACAAAGATTTAAAAATTGTTATTTGTCAAAATATTGTAACCACTCCACAACAGGATGAAATCCCAATAATCATGGATCAATATCACTCTGGAAAAAGGAACTTTCACAGAGGAGTTAATGAAACAATAAGAAGACTTAAAGAAAAATACAACTGGACAGGACTCAGCAAAGATGTTGAGAATTTTATAAAGAAATGTGAAATCTGCCAGAAAAATAAAGTCATGAGGAAAAACATGGATAACCCACTAGTTATTACAGAAACACCAAAAACCGCATTTGAAAGAATAAATATTGACATTCTAGAAATTCCAGAAAGAAACCATATCCTAACTATAAGAGACGAACTCACTAAATTTATTCAAGCATACCCACTAATGGACAAAACCTCAAAATCCGTAGTAAACACTTTATTACTCTATTTCCAACACTATGGAACACCTTTAAGGATACATTGCGACTTTGGAAGAGAATTTAACAACCAATTAATGAAAGACTTATGTAATCTCTACAACATAAAATTAACATTCTCTAGTGTAAACCACCCCCAATCAAATGGCTCATTGGAAAGATTCCATGCCACTCTTTTAGAAATGATACGAGTAATGACTACTGAAGACCCAAATGAACACCCCTTACAATTATTGCCATATGCTTGTATATGTTACAATAATTCTGTAAATAAGACAACTGGATTTACACCATATGAATTAATATTTGGACATACATCTACCAGACCTCCAGAAACCCTTTACAACGAAAAGGAACTTGTTTCAAAATATATAAGAGACCTAAATGCCAGAATTAAACACTACTATGACCTTGCCAGGCAAAGAACAATACAATCAAAAGAAAAAGCTAAAAGAAGATTCGACGAACACGTAAAAAGAGATAATGCAGATTACAAAGTCGGTGATAAAGTTTATGTAAAGGAATCACAAATTAAAGGAAAACTCGCTAACAAATTTAATGGTCCTTTTATAATCAAAGAAATTCATCTAAATTCAGCAACACTAGAAAATTTACAAACGAAACAAACAACTAAAGTCAATTACGATAGACTAAAACCATACTATGATGACGTAATAATTAAACCAGATGATAAAAACGCTATAGAAGAAAATACTGATTAAAATTTTTTCATTTCAGATTTTTAATTATGCTCTCCAATACGCTTGCTCTATCAAGACAAAGAAATGATAGTTATCGCTATACACTCAGACCTATCGAAAATAATGTCGGATTATACTTTCAAAGAGAAACTAAACTAAAAGTCTCTAATGATAAATGGACACTTCTAGTCTACAAAGACACAAGAAGACTAAAAGAATTATATGATAGTAATAACAACATTTTACAAAGCCTAAAAACTATGCTAAATAGTAACAATAACTACATGAAAAATGTGTATGTCGATTTAAAAACACACATCAGTTTGCTTGGACAAATATCCAAAGATATAGAAGATAAATTTGAAGAACTGGAACTAGATGTTTCAACAAGACCAAGAAGAAGACGTGGCTTAATCAACGCTGCAGGAAGCATTTGGAAATTTATTACTGGAAACTTAGACTCTTCAGACGGAGAATATTACAATAACTGTATAAATAAAATTGAGAAAGACGAACATGAACTCGAAACTCTAATGAAAAAGCAAATAATGGTAACAACTTCAGTGATCAAGAGCTTTAATGAAACTTTACGAAAACTTCAAATCGACGAAGAAACTTTCAACAAAAACCTAAAGAACATAGAAAAAAACATTCTCGATATATGGGATGAAGTTGAACTATTAGAAAGTAAGCTACGCCTTATAACTGTTTGTCAACATTTAACGGAATCTTATTCTTTCATAGAAGAACAATTAAATGACATCTTAAACGCTGTCACTTTCGCCAGACTAAATATAATTCACACCTCTATTATTACCCCAAAAGACTTAGTATCCGCATTAGGAAAAGTAGCTCAAAACCTTCAAAAGAATAATTTACCCCTTTCTCCTAGAGAAGCTAAGGTTGCTACCTATTTAGATATCATAGAGTTAGCAGCATTCCAAACAATGGATAAATTAGTATTTGTCTTAGACATTCCTTTAGTTGAACCCGAATTGTACACAGTTTATCGATTATACCCTATTCCAACTAAAGATAATCGAACTAAGCTTCATTATGTTTTACCAACCATTCAAAAATATATAGCGAAAGGTGATGATTCAGATCAGTTTATTCCGTTATCTGATATTGAACATTGTAAAGAAGTAATGATTAATATTAAGCTTTGTAAAAACTTGTATTCATACCCAATTGATTCTAATGCTATTTGTGAAGCGCAACTTCTCAAAACGCAACAATTTAATAGTCTTCCCAAAAACTGCGAAGTAATTTCAATGTACGCACAAGACTACAAGGTACAATTGTTAAAACCAAATATGTGGTTATTGGTAATTACCGATCAAACTCCAATAACAGTTAAATGTGAAAATATTGATCCAAAATCAGAAATAATCGATACTAACACAATTATGACGCTACAACCCAGCTGTTCAGCATTTGTTGGAACTACAAGAGTTCAAGCTTCAATGACAAAAGTTTCAGAATGGCACTATAACTATTCTAATACATTTCAAATACCTTTTAATTGTTGTTCTAATTTGCCAAATAACGCTCATAAAAACTTAGACTTAAAACCACTTAAAATTGGTGAACTAAATCTCGAAGATTTGGAAATTGCTAAACACAAATTGGATCAATATTCTAGAGATATAGACGACCTAATCAATGAACCTTTAATTCAGAAATATACGCCATGGTTCACTTATGTTTCTATAACTTTAATAATACTCGTAATAATTGTATACTTTTTCCGAAAATGTCAAAAACGTAGGCGAATGATTGGAATCAGTATTGATCAATCCAGCCCTCCATATCCACCTTCTCCAAAACCTGGAATATCGTTATTAGGAAAACGACTTTCCAAAATGTTACCGCGAAGACGTCCAAGCATTCGTCTCGGTGAACCAATTGATGAAGGTGAAACCTTCGAAATTATAAATACGAACATAAATAAGAATTGCGCATAAAAATTTGAAAGGAACTATCTATATTATTTCCAATTTATCATGATTCGATTATATTATCATTTCTTTATTATTGTATTTTACGCTTTCCATATATTTTATTATTGCTTATTGTACTTTATTATTATTATACACTGCTCTTAAAAGTTACTGCACTGAATAGCACTAACTTTTTTATATAAGAGGGAGCTGTTATATCCCAAATATCCTATGTAATATTAAGAATTATTCTAAGTCGCTTATCTGTAACAGGATGCAGGTGTTTATCAAAATATCAAGTTTCACGTTATCTCAAATTATTGCTGACCCATATGGGAACGAATGCAGTATTGCGACATATTGTGCAATATTACGAGACTTTTCTAGAAACTCTATTACGATAACAAAAGAATATAAATACCTCCATCTAAAAGCGCTGCATCAGTTTAGACAAATTAGACCGCTTGTAAAGTTAAAACTTTGAAAGTCCGAAAACCAAACAAATGTATTTGTTAGTCGTGTAAATAAATAAAGTGTTTTTTAAAAAGAAGTTTTTGTCGGCCACGATCTAACATCTTTAACTTCTGTCGATCATCTGGAATAATGTGACGAATTTTCCGTTCAATTTTTTCAATTGAAATGTCTGCATCTACTTCACCGATATAGCAATTGTTGAAAGTGCGGGCGATAATTAAAATCAACTCTTGCTTGACGTTACAAATACCCTTTGAATAATCCTCTGCAAAACCCATGAGATATTTTAGAGGAAGCTTGCCGGAGAACACGTTACTTGTGGAATATAGTATACCTTGATTTGCTTCATCTAGACCCCATCCACATGCCATGAGAGCTCTATTTTGTGCGGCACCTAATGACACCATAGTTTTCATCGTTGTAGTAATTCCGGGTTTCCGAACGACAGCAACTTGCTCCCCTCCCATTTCATAACGACATTCGTCGAATAGAAAGGCGATGGCATTATTTGATAGATAACATTTTTTAGTAACATCTTTGAGTTTGAATGTTCCTTCGATGTAAATGTAACTATCCGATATATCCAAAATGATATCTTGAAAGTGTACAGGTATGCGAATTTCATCAGAATTGCGGAATGTTGGAGAACCGTAAGGTTTATATGTGTGTTGTTGAAAACTAATAATGGAGTTATCAAAAATTGGTTCGGTAAAAACTTCGATTTTGTCACTGCTAGCGGCCATCATTTTCTAATTTTTCTCAATTTCAAACCGATCGATTGTAGAAATTTGCAATCTTTCACGGAGAGCTGGCGATTGCTGTGCGGATGTGTTTTCGATCGTCCGTCTGACTTGCGAATGAACCTTGACTGTGTTGTCTGCTTACTTTTATGTCGTTTAACTGAATCTTGAATTGTTGACAGCATATGCAGTTGACGGTTGAAGCAAAAACCCATTATACGATTTTTTTCAACTCTAGTTTAACTATAATTTTCTCACCTCAAGAATCGATCCAATCACCGCTATCGTCCAAGATGCGCAGAGTAATGTTGTCGATAAACTGACGACCATCCGGCATTATCGGCATATAAATATTATTTTGCGGTTCTTTGGAGATTTTGTAACCAGGTTCGACGTCAATATCAAATTCAAATAACGTATGAATTTCCAAAGAATTCAGGTATGCTCCGGAAATTATATTACAATCCACACGTACAATGCGCACTTTCATTATGTCCACGATGGTACTTGATTCGTGTCTTTGTCCACCTTGCAGCAACACAGAGCCAAATCCGAGCACTTTGCCGATACTGCTGCTACCTCGAAAATCGATGCTATATTTTGACTTTAGCTCACATTTTAACGTGTTATTATTGGCAGTTAATGAAAATAAATCGGTACCAACATCATGACTCTTTTAAAGCGGTGTACATGGCTTTTGCTATCTCATTAATTTCGTAAGCTCCTGGTGGTATCCTTACATACGTTGGTCTCGCTGTTTTCAAATGGCTGAATGAATTATTGCTTTCGTCGATATTAAAAATCGAATTATATGTGTAAAATCCCAGCAGTGCAACTCCATATTTGCCTGTTGTATTTAACTCGATGGGTGGGTAAAAATACGCACTTAAGACACTTGTATGTCCTGTTAGAGTGAATGTGTGACATGACTGACGACGAAACTATGTGTGTAGTTATTTTATTGCTGTTTGCAACAGTTAAATGGATTTAAGCTGAAGCGTTGTTTTATTCCTTTGGACATTTTTAAACTGTTTTCTGCCTTTATATTCACATCGTTAATTTTGCAATAACAACAAAATATTTTTTGGTGTCGGTCCATCGCCCTCGTCCGAATCTGAATTATTGCTATTATAATGTTCGAAACAGTATTGATATTTCAATATATCGATGTCACTTTTTAGGTGATTAGGTAACCTATCCCAAACTAGTGCTATTTCATTTGGAGCTAATGCAATCAGCACTTCTTTGGGCGTATTTTCTAACTGTTCGGCTATCATTTTTTATAATCCTCCGACTTCACGATAGGCTTTAAGTGATAGCAACATTTTGGTGTAGTTGTTACGTTCCATTTGGGGTGTCAAAGACATACTTTTTATGATTGTAAAAGAAACTTCAAACACAAATGTCCACACCAGACTGTTCCAAATTCTTGTTGACGGTCGTATGTATAGTAAATTTTCTTCGTCGCTTCGGAACCCATCTGCAGATATCGTACCAATTCCATAGGTGGGGGTAAATCACCGAAACTATCGTAGTATGTTACATCAGAATTGATTTTTCTATATGCTACCCAATGAGTCCCTACACCCGACATACTATTCAAATTTATAATGGCGGCCTCAAAACGTTTGGGACCGCGTACAGGTAATGAATCTCTCATATATACGCCTCGAAAGTGTGGTATTTTCATTTTTAAGGCGTACTTTTCTATATCAATATTGGATAGTGGTCTTTGAGGTAGGGATTCTATTAGTTTTTTGATTTCTTATTTTTACCGTTGCCGTTTATAAATAATCCCAAACCTGTGCGATATGGTTTCAAATATAATCCGTTTCCTCTTGAACTTAGATGTAAGCCGGTACCTATTTTTTCTGCACTCGACTTTTTTACTGGTTTTACGGCACGCACGATGCCAGCTACACCACCTGCTAATAAACCTAAGGCCGATAGTCCTGCAAATATTGGTATTAAAGGTAATATCCCCCCAGTCTTTGGAATTGGAATGATTCTAGCCGTGCGAATTTTTCGTTTGCCACCGGCTATTCTTAGGGATTTACGTGCAGCTACTGCAGCTATTTTCGATGCTTTCATGATATTTTTCTCGATAAGTTTTTTCCCACCAGCTTTTAACAATTCTGATCGAACGGGTCGTCTAATAGATGATCCAAAGGCTACTTTGTGTACTCGCTTGTGTTTACCGACGCCTTTACCTTTAGTGTGGCGGCGGCGGCGCTGGAAGCGACGTTTACCTCTAATGGATGCTTTTCTCGATTTTGATGATGATGATACACCCATACCAAAACGTTGTTTCGCTTTCATAATGTTGGTTACCAACCAAGCTGCAGCTTTTTCACTAGCGCTAGAGTCTTTATATTTTACTCTTTTCCACGCGCTTTGCTCGAGCTCGTGATCTGCTTGGTGGCGAGCACTTAAATTTTCACTATTACGCAAATAGGCTAAATCGTGTTTTTTGCATGCGACATCCAAAGAATTAATTCCTTGATCACCTCTTGCCACACGTTTTACTACTTTCGTCCCGGGCCCACAATAATGATAGCCAGGAATGTGTAACTCGAACGGTAGCCTATTAATTACTGAATTAACACTACCGCTTCCAGTCTTACTTGATAAACGAGAACGTCTACTTCGTCTGACGAGCGACATCTGAATGATAGTTTACGTGAAAGTTCAGTATAAAATATAGATTTTGTTAAGATGCGTATCGTCAATCTTAAACAAAAACTTCCCGTCGATAATCTCGATGTAAAGGTCGGCTCTGGACAAGAACATAAATTATTTAAAAGACTTGGTCCTTTGCTACCGTCATCTATTCGTGGATTATTAATAGGACCTTCCAACTGTGGAAAAACAAATGTTATGATTTCGCTGCTTACTCACCCCTCGGGACTGCGTTTCGAAAATGTTTATATCTACTCAAAGTCGCTCTATCAACCAAAATATGAATATTTAAAGAAAATTTTATCACCAATCAAAGGTCTTGGCTACTACGCTTTTAGCGACGCAAATAACATTGTGGAACCGTCAGATGCTAAACCTAATTCAATATTTATTTTTGATGACGTTATGTGTGAGAAACAGGACGTTATAAGATCGTATTTTAGCATGGGACGTCACAAAAATGTGGGTGCCTTTTACTTGGCGCAAACGTATTCTCGTGTTCTTAAGCAGCTCGTTCGGGATAATGCCAACTTCATTATTATGTTTAAACAAGATGAGATGAATATGAAACATATATTCTCTGATCACGTTTCACCCGACTTGACGTTTACACAATTTCAAGAGATGTGTGCTAAATGTTGGGATAATAAATATGGGTTTTTAGTTATTGACAAGGATAGTGATGTAAATTCAGGCAGATACCGCAAGGGATTCGATAGTTATATATTCCTATAATAATAACTTGGATAATCATTTCATCGTTGAACGGTGCTTTGAAAGCATCATGGATGAAGAAATCGAATTAAAACGAAAGCTACTGGAAACTACAAATGCGGTTAGAAAAAAATTTAAACAAATTATAGCAGCTAAAGTGGAGAATGAACATGATTTGGAAAAGTTTTATGAACCAGTTTCTAAACCACTAGAATCTATATCTAAAGCCGTAAAGCAGCAGCAGCAGCAGTACGCAACTAAAAAATCAAGTACTACGACTAAACCACAAAGTCGGAGTAGCAGCAGCAGCTCGGTGGGAATAGCGAAAATATTTGAAGAACATCCAACAGAAGCGGATTTTGAAACATCTACACCCATTTCGCAAAAAACACAAATTCCTACACCAAAACGTGGAAATCGTGAGTCACTGTTCGAAACCCCTTCCCCATCAACGACAACATCATCTCACGCATCATTACACACATCAAGTGGTAGTAGTTCAACCGCAAAAAATATTCAAGATTATTTAAATGGATTAAAACTGGAACCAACCCATTATGATACCGTGTATACTGTACGCTTTGGTAAAAAAGAAAATAAATCAAGAAAATATATTGGCAACTTGGTGGTTCGTTTTCTAACAAACGGAAAGATGGTGTTATACAAGAACAAAACAAACATTGCTGAATTCGATGGAACAGCTGAGCTTTACGATTTGATTTTTCTAAAAAATCCACCAATTCTAAATAAAGAAGACGAAATTAGTCTAGGTGTACTTCGAAAATGCCAAACCATTTTGAAATTGACGGATGCGGCATACGACGGTTATGACAAGAAACGTGGTTTAAGGGAAACCCGATGGAAAAAATATTTACATATCATAAAACCGCTAATTATGGGAACTAAACTGGGTGGTGGTGGTATAGGAAGAAAAAAAGTCAACAACAAAATCCAACTACCAGTAAAAAAGCATCTATCTTCGAAATCATCTGAATATGTTTATTGGAATAAACCTAAGGAGTAAGTGGATAGATTACGATTATTGTGGGGGTCAAAAATAGCTGGACATACCGGACATGATAATGAGATTATGTCAATTATGGAAGAGCTTCGAGAGGAAAGAATAATATATTAAGTTTTGCACGTAGTTGCCATCCTCAGTGTGTGATAAGACGTGCAACCTTATAATATGGATCCTAGCCAAGAAAAAATTAAAGTCGTAAATGAATTACATAGGACAGCAAGAAATAATTTTGTTAGAAGACGTACGGTCATAAAAGGATATCGAGATTTTTGGCAAATTGGTTTGGCGGAAATGCAGCAATATGCTACTGACAATGATGGTTACCGTTACATTTTTGTATGTATAAACTGTTACTCTAAATTTGTGTACACCAAAGCAGTTAAGAATAAGACTGGTGTTGAAGTTACGAATGCCATGAAAAGCCTCATTGAAGAAGCATCATATGCACAAAACAATTTACAGAGTGATCAAGGAAAGGAATTTTATAATAGCACCTTTTAAGCACTCATGAAAAAATATAATATAAACCATTATTCCACATATAGCACGAAAAAAGCGGCAATTGTTGAGCGTGATATAAGAACTTTGAAAAATAAGTTATATAAACAATTCTCGGCTAGAGGTTCATACAGATGGTTACAAATATTACCAGCTATAACGAAGACCTATAATAACACTAAACACCGCACCATTGGAATGAAGCCTAACAGTGTAAAAGAGGATACCCCTATTAAAGCATATGACTATTTGAAAATTGTTCCGAAGAAAAAAAATTTATTTGGGTGATATTGTTCGCATTAGCAAGTACAAAGTTGTATTTGACAAAGGATATACGCCTTCTTGGTCAACAGAACTGTTTGAAATAGCAAAAGTTAATATTACAAATCCACCTACATACTTGCTGCAATCATTAGAAGGTCAACCTATTAAAGGATGTTTTTACGAAGCAGAACGGCAAAAGACAGCTAGTCCTGGTGTTTATTTAACTAAATAATTCATTTTCTCAACTGAGAAAATTCTTAGAAAACGCATGAAAAATCAAAACGATCAATTGTTTGTAAAATGGTTAGGTTTTCCAAATCAATTTAATTCTTGGATAGACAAATCAGATATTGTATAAATATTATCAAATAGTTTTTACGATATATGCATTATAAATAATAATAAACATTGCTTTTCATAATTATGCATTTTATTGTTAATTTATTACATGTAATAGTATAATTGTGTTTTTAAATAGAACTTTATCTATGTTGGTTTCCATTTGGGTTTTTTTGGATCCTTTATCTCCGTTGTGCTATACCGTGCAGCATGCGGGTGAATTTGATACATTTTTTCTTTAAGATACGTAATTTTGGCCTCATCATCTTCAAACATTTCTTGAAAAACTGGTACTAGCACATTACTAAGTATGGTATTTATCTGCGAACCAAGTTGATGAACTTCCGTAAGGGCATATTCTTTGGTAGCAGCATCATTATCATTTATCGGTTGGGCAACATTCCTTAATAATTTTCCCTCTATATCAAAATGTCCATCTGAAGTAAGTTTAAATCCGATTCCGGGCAACCCTCGCGATACGTTGTTACAAACAAGAGTTTTCTGTCGACCAAATTTATCAATTGTGTTGTTAACACGACCCATTTTAAAGTAAAACTAATTCACTCTCTTTATGTTCAGCCTATATATAAATAACATAACTAATAAAAATTCATTTTACAATACATCATGAAGCAACTAAGATTTGATGAAGAAAGAAATATTATCCACCGTATGTCTGTTTGGTGTTTTGCATATAGACAAGCCCGACAAAGTAATTTTCAGCAACTAATACTTGATAGATATCGTTTTCAAAGGTGAATTGGAAAAATGGATGCAATGCTAGCGAGGTTTTTAGAACGGAACCACAGAAATAATATATATCAAGAGCGATTTGTTAATTAAAATGTATGGTGAATAATAAACATATTTAGTACAAAAAGATTTTTATTAAGATTTAAATAATACATCCACACTATCATTAGAAAAACGCACTTATTCACATAAATTTAAAATTACATGACTATCATAAGAAACTTTTACACTATATCTAAATTGTCTCTATTTTTTCGGAATTACCAGCGCTGCCCTTCTTGGCCGAATTCCATGGTCTCACTATTATTACGTTCTGATGAACCTCCTCCCCCTACTCTTCCTCCTTCTAAGAAAACAGGACTTTGCGGTGATTCTTTAGTTATTTCGAGATCTTCAAAATTGCTAGAAGAAGTCCAGCGCTGCCCTTCTTGGCTGAATTCCGGCGTATCATGATTATTATGTTCTGATGAACCTCCCACTGAGACAGCGAGACTTTGCAGAGATTCACTAGAATTTTCCCGAGATATTTGTTGCGGTGATTTCATCCCATGTTTCTTATAGTACCCATTTTGACACCATTCACAGAAACCCATTATTCCACTAATAAATTCCCAATTTTCGCAATTGGCACACATCTGACGACCGTTTACAGAGAATGGATGAACAACTACAATTTGACGTTCACTTTTTGGTGACTGCATTTTGAGGAAATAAATTACTATGTAGTATTCTGGAAGTACTGAAATGCCGACTGAAACAAGAAATTTTTGTGCCTCTATTTGTATCTGTTAGGTGACCTTCAAACCCCCTCCACTCTCATATCCCATGTAAAATCGAGGTCGCCATATACAGAATAGACTTTTTTCTTTCTCTACATGCGCGTAATACGTATACGCTGAATAGCTTTTTCTTGATTAAACAATTTTGAATCAATTTCGTTAAGTTTTTTTGTAACAGATTGCAAAAAATCTTCATTCGCCTCTTCAGCAAGCTTTTTATTCATTTCATTAAGTTCTTTTTTAACATATTGCAAAACATCATTAGTCACTAATTCACTAAGTTGTTTCATAATTTCACGCCTTTGTTCAAGAACATATTCCAGATTAGCGGCATCCCCAGGATTCCTTGGCGGTGCTACATTAGTTAGAGATTTCCCTTGTATATCATATTGACCATCATCGGTCAATCTAAATCCAACTCCTGGTTGTCCAACAAGAACAATTTGATTTTGCCCATTAAATTTTTGGCGCCCAAATTTATCAACCCATTTTTAACTTAAACTAATGTGATTTTTGTGAAGGTTGCCTATTTATAAAAAATTAAACAATAACTTAGGTACGTAATCATTTATTTAACATCTCATGTTGTTATATTATACAATGAATTAAAGATTTTCTTCATCTTCTTGAACACACTCCATTTCGTCATCGCTAACAGTAGCCAATGCTTTACTATCAACTTCATTGGTGACTGCTTTATTTCCAAGGTCATCAAGAATAGTGGTATCATCTGCGGGAGCCAAACCATATTTTGTAGCTAATTCATCGGGTAAATGAGACACTTCGAATAGGTAGCTTCCCAATTCTTCATTTATCATTCCAGCGCAAAATTCGTCCAGATCAATGGTCCCATAGGTATTTCTCGCACATATGTGAAATTTACAGCGTCTTTCATATACTTCCTATACTGACTTTCACTAAAACCCACATCGGATTTACCATAATTTGCAAAGTGTAGTATTTCTTCAGCCTCTTAATTTGCATGATAACCAATTAACGTACATATCTCGATTTTCAATGACAGTAGGGCAGTCACACATCTTAAATAGAAAATAATGGACATGTGATTGTGTGTGAGTGTGTGTTTTTCGATATATACTTAACCAGAACTATTTTATTACATTTTAAATAAACATTAAAATAGCCTAACCAACAATATATTACAAACAACCAAAATTTAACAACGCTCTAGTACTACCTCCAGAGAATACATGTGAGCTTTGCCCCAAATAAGTTAAGGTGTACTGGTCACCGGAGTTATTCATCATTCCAATAGTATCCTCTGTCAGAATTTCAGCTACGCGTGATGGTAAAAATGTTTCAAATGTTGCTTTATGTGACGATAATAGCTTTTCCAAAACGTGAAGTCAAAGAATTAATTTTTTTATCATATAAATTTTACCCACCGTTAATGTAGAGAATTTTCTACGTTCCAGAAATTGAATATCTTGGTTTATCATATTGTTAATTTCGGCTATGGTCTGCTTTGAAATGCTCATGATTTAAAATGCAATAAAAACAATTACTGTCAAGTACCTTGAATAAACACTTGTAGAACACATCACAAACACAATACTTTATATGTCAAAGCAACAGTTAACGCATACGATGTATGTGTGACTATGAAAGCTATTTTCGAAATGAGCCATATTTATTAGGAAGTAATCCAAGGTCAAGTATTTATTTAGGGTGGGAGGAATACATCCGGCGACCTCGAAAAATACACCACAAATGTAACCTTGAAATAAGCGTCGCCCACCTGGTCATTACCAAACAAAGAAACATCTGCTCGCATTCAAGGCCAAGTTCTTGACCTTGACTTTGGAATAACACCTGCGCATATCAAGGCCAAATATCAATAGCACACCTGCGCGTTCAAGTTCGACCCTACTGCGCATGCGGAAACTCCCGAAGCATCATATACTTCTACTGCCGTAAATATTTAGAATTATTCGTTGACTTTGAACATGTAAATCTTTATTAAACTCCGGACATGTTTCGACTGGCGATGCCACGGTCGGTACCGAAGGTAATTCAACATGTAATAATTCGCTTTCATCTACCTCAAAAGGTCGCCTAAAAGTCATTATTATAATAAAAATTTACTTACATAAACCACGTATCTAAAAACAAAAACACTTATAATACGCACTTCACTGGTCAAAACCTAAAACTAAATATATAATAAATTTAAATAAATCATATTTTAAAAAACATCTGTCTAGACGTAATGACTCAATTAAATGGAAATGACTCCGCCCACTGCATGCGATAATATAATATTACCCTTAGTGGAAAAGAGATAAAACTCGTCGTGGCGGATGGCCAACAAGCAGGTGCTTTGAAGAGTATACCGGAATCTATCACTAAGAAATTTGCATGAAATGAGGTTATCTGCTGTGCGGTATCGAGCGGTCCCGGTATAAGCGGCAGGCCTTTGTCTCGCTTTTTATGTACCTAAGAATTTATATTTATGAGATTCAGTTAGGACTGGCAAAAGTATACCTAAAATTTGGTGTCTCTATCGTTACTAATAGCAAAGTTATTTGCCAATACTAAGATTTTTCGGACACCCTGCATATTATTATATTATTGTAATGTATCGTCTTCGTTTCGATTTTTGCGTTACTTTTTAAAAAAAAAGTCGCACGTTGGTGCCAGAGATCCTTCGTTTTTCTGTTTTGTCTTGCATTGAGGGCAATTTTTTTTCAGCTTTTTGTCCCGCTTTTGCCTAAATCAAATATGGTCACCTTAAAAATAGACCACTTCAACAGGGTGCCATAAATGACAAGTGACTTAGCGGCCGTTAAAATTATTCTGCCAACACAATTTCTCGTATACGAACATATACCTAGAAACTGCGTGAGTAATTTTTAAAACCTACGGCAACAACACCAAATTCTTAGCGAAAGTCTAGAAATTCATAACCTGCCCATAACGTGACGCCAGACCGAGTCGGGCTTTAGACGAAGGCCCAGACAAGCTATTAAAATTTGTATTTGTTGAAAATTCGAGGGATCGTATATCTCAAGACCCGAAATATTGTTAAAAGACCTGGCAACACGGTACCTACCTGACTGTTCTTTATATGGTCCCCAGATAAAGCCACACCAGATGAGAAAGTGTACATTTAACACGTTAACTCGAATTTATTTAAAGCTCCGCCACCGACTGTTGGCCAGACACCAGAGAATATAGTAAAATATAGTTGTTCAGTTGTATTTTAGATTCGAGTGGTGTGGTGTCGAATGCAGTATTTGGTGCGGGCCATCCACATCTCTCGCGTCATCAGGTGTCGCTTTATCTGGGACGAATATAATTTTATTTGACTGACCTTGAAAAATCCATTCGAGATCAACGTATACCGTAGGTATTAACTCGATATCAAGCATGGATTTATTATAATAAGGATTCGATGTCCGTATACTGTGAGCGTATCGAACGTGAAGCCTTATCTTTGTTGTTTGTTTTCTCTTGTGAGAGGAGTTTATGAACTCCGAATTACTACGTAATTGAATCAAGAATGGTAGTAGAAAGAGATAAAATACCATTGGAGTGTTGGAGCTCAGAAGTGTTGCTGTCTGTCCTGGTTGCTTAGGAAAACGGCTGAACCTCGGTCTGAACACTCGGTTACACGTACGTCTTTGTCTAATGAACTAGAAAAGAAAAAGTGCGACGTACAGATTTATATAGATTTATAAATGACTCCGAGCGACTTTAAATAAACACCTTTAGAAATAACATAACCTATAAATAATAAAACCTTTTTAACACTGGATTTATACACTCAGTTGAGGTTCAGTTGAAGTTGAGGTTCAAGATAAATAAACGCAAACGCGTACTTTCGTTTATAAACTAAGTTCAGCTCAGTTCAGAAGTTTCCATTACGCTGGCGTAAAGTTCGAGATAACCAAATTTTATGTTCGCAGTTGGTGCAGTTGGGCTGCCACCAATCAAAACGCAGAATTAATACACGTGATGGTGAAGCCACACCTCTGCCGATCATTTGCCATCATTTAACATTAAACAAAACAATTGTTTGGCTTTTTGTGTGCCTGTGTTTCCATATATTTTTTTCCAAATATTGCGATTGTGGATTGTGTGCTTTTTATTTTTTCTAAATCTGATTATGATGTCACAGTTGTCATTAACGTCACTTTACCCCGAACCAATGAAATGAAAGCAGCGAACTGTGTTTATAAATGGCCCAAAAGCTCAACTGCCAACTTTCAACTACACGAACTGCGAACCTCAACCTCAACTTAGTTTACACTGGATTTATAAACTCAGTTGAGGTTCAGTTGAGGTTCGGTTGAAGTTGAGGTTCAAGATAAATAAACGCAAACGCGTACTTTCGTTTATAAACTAAGTTCAGCTCAGTTCAGAAGTTTCCATTACGTTGGCGTAAAGTTCGAGATAACCAAATTTTATGATCGCAGTTGGTGCAGTTGGGCTCCCACCAATCAAAACGCAGAATTAATACACGTGATGGTGAAGCCACACCTCTGCCGATCATTTGCCATCATTTTGTAAACAAAACAAATAAAACAATTGTTTGGCCGTTTGGTGTGCCTGCTTTCCATATATTTTTTCCGAATATTGTGATTGTGGATTGTGTGCTTTTTATTTTTTCTAAATCCGTTTATGATGTCACAGTTGTCATTAACGTCACTTTACCCCGGACCAATGAAATGAAAGCAGCGAACTGTGTTTATAAATCGCCCAAAAGCTCAACTGCGAACTTTCAACTACACGAACTGCGAACCTCAACCTCAACTGAACCTCAACTTAGTTTATAAATCCAGCTTAACTTAAATTTCTTATTATTTAGCAGAAAAATAAAATATTTTAGGGCTTTTATTACTTTTAGTAAATCTTGTGATGCTTCTAACGTATTTTTTGTACAAAAATACAAGGTAAAATACTTAAAATAGGATGTGGCCAGTGTTTACAAATTGTATTTACAGTGTCGCTTAGAATGGTTTGTTTTGGCTTCAAAGAATGTTACATCATCCCGTATCCAGTCTTAATAAATCCATGATATCAAGCTTTACAACGCTAAAATCTCATGCACATTGCGTACGTTTTTGTATTAAACTGACCCCGTAATATTCGTCTTCTGTGATTGGCTGGACGCTCTCTGAAATGACCAATTAGATAGTCTAAATTCCCATTCGTTCTTGTTTGGAAATTCAGACATCAGTGTCAGCTTGTCGGTCAGGACGGGTGATCTGTTCAAAGAAAATAAAAGGGTATGATTGATTAGGTGATTTAGCCAGTGCAGCGAATAAGTGTTTTAGCACCGAGACACCGAGATTTATGTAAATAAATTTACGTTTAAGAATAGTTTATATTATTAATATGGCGTTTTGGCGACCTTTTGAGATAAATGAAAATGAATCATTGGAGGAAAATGCTGAATTGCCGTCGGTATCTGCAACGGACAGGAGTCCAGAATTTAATTGTAAGGATTTACAAATTCAAAATCGGCGTATCATTTTAAATATTTACAGGTGTTTAAAAAAGAAAATACGTGACAGTCAGATACATCTATTATAAAGAGAATTAATGAATTAACTAAAATTTCCACGTCTACGATTTATTGCGTTATTAAGGCAGGAGACGTGACATATTATTCAGTAAAGCGAAAACAATGACCAAAAGTTTTTTTTATAATTTATCAATGGATCTTGTTGATAAATAAATAAATAAGCACCTTTTGACAGCGGAGTAAAGCGGTATGCCTCTCATAGGCTTGACTTCAATAGTGTATTTTCGTAATATCGCATTTTGTCTTATAATACCGTCAAGATCAGGGCTTAAAACTTTAGAAATGGATTCCTAGTAGTTCAAAATATGTTGAAAATTTTTTTCCGGCAAGCCTTTTTCCTCTGTAAATTTTATAATATCTTTACCACATTTAAAACACTACTGCTACTTATTAAATCTTTTATTGTGCCTCCGCTCGATTTGACAAGTTTAAATAATAATAACCTGCTGTTTGCTTCCTGTGCAGAGTCGTCTTAAGCTGCGTACAGACCAGGCCAAAGAAGGCCAACTAAGGGGTTTCGGTTCGGCACTTGTTGGTCCGGTGTGGACGGTATAGCGAACGCAAACGAAGTTTCGTTGGCGTTTGACCCCAGAATACCGTAGATAAGGTATTCTGGGGTTTGACCGCAATCCCTAGCGTGGCGGTAACATCAAAGGAAACAAACACTTCAAGCGGACGAGGTGTGGACGAGCGCCGAAGGCCAACGAACGAATGATCAGTTCGTTAACGTCCATCATGTACAAAGAAGTATACAAATGAAATTGGATACAAGCTTCAACGAACATTTGATAGAAACAACAAATGCATATGTCCGTATTACCGACCACCAACGAACGTGCGGTAGCCAATGGCGAATCTCGTTCGTTGGCCCGTTACGCAGCTTTATACATACCGGTTGCGATCGGAAAGAGTGTAGAGGAGGAGCGAGCCCTATTTTGCGTTCGCGTTACGACTTACCTGCTCTCGATTAGACACATGCATTTACAAAATTTTGCTGGTAGCTGCTAGTTTGTACTTTGTTAACTAGGTACTAACCTTAATACCCTAACTAAAACGTACCTACCTATCCCCTTCAGGCAAGGAAAAGTCATACCCACGCGGTCCTTGCTTTGCAAAAATTTTTTTAAAGTTCTGTAACAAAATTTTGCATTAATTTTAATTAATTATTGCATTAATTTTTAATTAAGTCTTAAGAACTTGAATTTTAATTGGTTGAGGCAAATCACATGACCAAAGTCCACCAATTAGATACGGATATCTTAAGACTAAAATTACAACTAAAACTAAATTTTGTTAAATGAACCAACCCTTACTTAATTGATATTGGCAAAATGAGCAAACATCTGCATTGCATGGTTAAGGGGCTTGAAACATAGTTCAGGGCTATTTTTACAAACTGAATTGATATGTAGAAATAAAAACTAAATATGATTATATTATATTTATATGTTGCACCTTCTTATATTTAAAGTTAATTAAAAATAATATTTTTAAGATTGATGGTACTTCTATTCATACTGGGAACACTAAACACACTGCTTGAAACAGAAACAAAAATCATAATAGTATAGAATGAGCATTTACTTAAGTATATGAGAATTACGACACGAGCCGAATGCGAGTGTCATAATAAATACGAGTGTCTTCATTGCCATTAAATGTGACTTGCATTATTTTTTCTACGACCAGTAGTAACAATAATGACAAACAAAAATTTCAGTTTTCGAAATTTATGAAACTTATTTTTTGTATGTTTCTGCTGATTTTACGGGTAATAAATTGTTTGCGGCTCTTGTGGCCTGTTTCTGTTGGCGTTAATAAATTCTCATTATTTCACTCCCATCGCACATTTGTACCGAATTTATTTGCAAAAAGCACAAATATTACGAATTTACTAAGTAAACACGAACTATGAACTGTCAAAATTGATAAATTGTAAATTTGTCATGGTTATGGCAATCTTTGATATTGACCAAATATTGCTGTGATGTTGCATTTCTATTGGTTATACACTTGTATTTTAATGAAACATAGGTATCTCAATGAATCTCATTAAAGTACAGGTAGTAAAAGTCTAATAAATCAATTAAAGTAAAGGCGTGGGCAAACGAAATAAAAATATCTTAAAAGTGTTTTTATGGCAACATTTTTTGTGCTATTAAATATTTATTGCCACTAAGAAATAATACATATATTTAATAGTTATAAAACATATATTTAACATAAATATAAAATTTTATTCTTAAAACAAATACAACGTTAAATTACTTACAGAAATAAGCATTTAACTAAAGCAACAAGAAATATAAATTATTTTAAAACTTCTCAATGCATACATGTACAAAACAAATGCAAAGAACCGAAAAGCAGTGAAGCAGCCAGAATAATTGTTGGTGGCTTTACATATAAAAATAAAAATAAAAAACTAATAATTTCCTTGCTGCACCACTGCCAGGGCGGGCCGGTTATAATGTTAGTGTTTTCTCCATAAATATAGATATAGAGTGTACCTAAAAATTTGTTATTACTGACAAATTTTTGATTGCTTATTGATTTTCAAGAAAATTTTATTATCTTATCTCCTATATATCTTTGGACACACTGTATAACGGAACAAAGCGCCATTTTGGCCGTCATTTAGACATACGACATTTACGTAGGTATATTGGTAAGCACTAGGTCAAATAAGAAATAATTTGAAAACTAAAAATTAAACTAAAGACAGATTCAGTGCCACTTGACTAAATAGCAAATGCCGCTTGTCATTACTATTCACTGGGTTTCTTTTTTTTTGTAAGGGCCTGAAAATATAGTAAAATATTTTGTGGTTTAATAATAAATAAACCATAAAGTCAAAAGCATTCAGATCACATAGACGCCTAAAAGATTTAGGCATGATTCTTTACTGCCTGGATCCAAAGCCGCTAAGAGCCATTTTTAAAAAGTTTCACCCTTTTACAGCTTTTCTTTTAACACTTATAAACAAAAAATAAATAAAATCACGTTAAAACAGTTTAAATAGATCTAGGTTTATCCATCACTTGTTTGCCCTTGGAGCATAAGTTTTTTGAGATATTTTTGTTCAAGCAAAAAATTAAGCAATCAGCTCTCAGCAATCTGTCAATGTCGCTCAACATTTCTTTACACTGAGCCTTTCTTTACAAAGTAATTAAAAAAATTATAAGCTACAGGAAAGTCTTTGTTCTTAGAAATAATCAAATATCTCTAAGACTTTTGTGCAACTTAACAAAAAAGGAAAAATATATAAGTAACTTAAAAAGCTTTATAAATTAATGGTAGCCGATGTTTTAAGTTTTATTTTTGTGTAGCCGTTAAAAAGAGTAATGAAGAAAAACTAATTATTTATGCCCCGAGAACATGCAAACGGTAGACAAGCTTTAAGTTTTCAAATATGGTTAAGAGAAGTAATCAGCTGTAATACCTACTATCCTGCTTTTCTTAACACGGTTGTCGCTCACCTATTTGCTACAAAAAACTTGTGACTTTCCGGTGAACAAAGAAATACAGGGTTTCCGAAAAGTCTTAGTACGGGCATATTTTTTTGCTTAGGTTAGATAGAGACACTAAATTTTAGGTGTATCTTATTAGTTAATAAATATATTTTTTATGTAATTTAGTTTCTTCAGCCCCTTAAGGAGTGACGCTAGGGAGTTGAGGTCAAACATTTTAAATTCAAACCTATGCCATATGGTACCTCATTTTCAAGGTCTTCAAAAAGAAACATTTTACCGTAAACCCGAGGTACGTATCTTAATTCGTTTTAAATGGCAAGCCTATAAAAATTAAAAATCTTGAAAAAAAATTTAAGTACCTTTATTTTCTTATTACTTTAAAAGTTGTTCAAAATGGTCACCATGAACTTCTTGGCAGTAATAAAGTTGATTCTGGAACTCTGCCAAGAAGTAACACCTGCCATTCTCGAAAATGGACTTCGAAAATCGACCCGAGGCCCGTATCTTAATTTATTTTTAAACGACAAGCCTATAAAAATTAAAAATGCAGAAAAAAACTTTAAAATCTAAGTACCTTTATTTCTTTAATAAAAGTTGTTTAAAATGACCACTGTGAACTTCTTGGCAGTAATAAAGTCGATTTTGGAACTCCCAAGAATACCTGGCATTCTCGAAAATGTGAGAAGTGAGTTCCAAAATCGACTTTATTACTGCCAAGAAGTTCATGGTGGTCATTTTGAACAACTTCTAAAGTAATATGAGAAATAAAGGTATTTAAATTTTTTTTCACGATTTTTAATTTTTAAAGGCTTGCCATTTAAAAACGAATTAAGATACGGACCTCGAGTTTGCGGTAAAATGTTTCTTCTTTAAAGACCTTTAGAATAAAGTACCACACGGTATAGAGTTGCATTTCCAATATTTCACCTCAGCTCCCTAGCGTCACCCCTCAAGTGGGTTGAAAAAGTTGAATTACATAAAAAACTAGATTTATTAACCAATGATACCCCTTAAATTTGGTGTCTCTTTCTTTACTAATAGCAAAGATATTTGCCCATACTAAGACGTTTCGGATACCCTGTATAATCTATTAAAGAAATCAAAATCTTAGCTAAGACCTTTTCTTTAAAACCGGGCTCAGCAAAAATTAAACAGACTTGAAGAATTTTTACGGTGTGCTGTTTAAAAGGATCAGTACAAATTAAACTTTTGATTTCTTTGATGAATTATAATCCTTTAGTCGTCCTTTTTTATAACAAAATAATTAAACAACAAAACTGTGTTAAAAAATCATAATAGTAATGATGAAAGCTGATTGCTTCGCGTAAATGGTACCTACCTATTTAATAAAAGTATTTTTACAATTTTCTAAAAAATTAAAAAATAGTTTTGTACTTTGAATTTTAAAGTTAATAATACGGTCAGGTTTTTAGTCACTCCATGATCCTCCTGGAGTACCGGGACTGTCCAAATTACTAGATGAACTTCCTATACTTTCGCAAGCTTCCATAAACAAATCTGGATTTACCATTTCCATAACACGCCAGGCCAGTGTTTTACCTGAAAAAGAAAAGATAAAATGTAGAAAAAAAACTTATGAAACAGGTTTCTCCAAATAAGCTACTCGCTAAATGGACAAGTACTGGCATACTATTTACGACCTATAACCCTATATATACGCCATTTTTTACAATTTCGTGATTTTTTGTTCCTTTATAATTTCACCTGTATGCCATCGTCTACGTTGCTATTTTTTAACAAAACGGCGCAAATCGCACAATAACTGATGACACTTTGTCACAATTTTTGACGTTGGGTAACGAAAAATGACGTCATTCTAAAAAGCGAAGTCATAATGACATCCAAATATGTCGATTGGTCATAAAACGTACTACATAGGTATAGATACTTTTCATGTTGGGTCAAAAAGCCACGAAATTTATGCCTCTTTGTCTAATTCTATAATAAAACAAACGCTTTCAAACTTAATATTTTATTATAATAATTATTCTTTTTTATATTATTACATTAACAATACGGGTTTACAGCCCTGGAGCTACTCTAAGCTTCTCAATACTATAATAGACGGAATATTGTTTTACCAAATACCTAATAAATACATGTACACCTACGTTTTCCACTAAACTGAAAAACATAGTAAAATAATTGTGGACATACAATATGGTTAGAGTAGAATTTCGTTATTTTCTTGACGTATAATGAACCTATTATGGCAAACATTTTCTCAACAAAGAAAAGGAAATTTTAGTTACAGAACTACTGCTTCCAAGTGTATTATAAAATTTTTTATTCGATTTTTTCTCTTAAATACCTAATATGAGATTTCAAGATTCAGTTGTTTTGGGTTGAGACTTGAGACATCCAAAATATCAACGCCATACTGACGTCCAAATATTACTGACGCCAGTGGCAAGTAACTTCTCTCTATAATATGTCTCGCGGACTAAGTGACCAAAAAATGACGTCTTGAGGCGTCAATCTGACGTCAGTTTCAGTTGGGAGATTTGTATTTTTTTTTGGTTCTTATCGTTTAAGATACATTAATTTCTACGTTAGATAGTTCCACGTATGGTAAGTATTTTTTAATTCATAAAAGTAAGAAATAGGTGAGTGTATTACTTGGAACACTTACCCATATGTACACTGCCCTTAATTTCATCGGAACATTCACAATAATGTAATGAGGCTTTTCTTAAATTCTCGCATCTACATTGATCTGCTAACAGAAGAATGTTGGCAACATTGCTGGGCGTAAGGCTTTCAATGAGGTGACGTTCACAAAGTCCTTTGAGTCCTGTAAAAATCATAACTGTAAATTATTTTCCAAATCGTTAAGGATATTTTTTAACATCTGTGTGTTGTGTTATTTTCTTTTTAATTTTTAATGATACTGTGTCATAAAAATCAATATTAAATGGATATTACATTAGTGAGGAAGAGATAAGGGAAAGGAGAAAAGAGAATAGGTGCACCAAAAAAGAAAGAATGTTTTTCTTTCCAAAAAAAATGAACCGACGCGTAATGATAATGCATAAACAATAAGGAGTTGGGCCGACTTTAAAATTTATGACTTTGGTGTACTTAAAGTTGCTAAGCCCGCCATTGGGCTGAATAATAAATAACCAAAAATATTATTTATTTAATTTTTCCTTTCAATGTTTTTTTAAGTCGGTTCATTTAAAAAAAGTTATACTTTTTTAAACTCGAAAATCAAGAACTTTCCGACAATGGGAAGTAATCAGGATATTCTTGTTGTACTAAGATTCTTTTTTTTAAATTAACCAATAAATGAAGTGTGGTCATGCATTGACTATAGATGGTTAAATAAAGAGGCTATATTGGACGAAACCCACACACTATTGACCTATAAAAAAGAGTTATCAAGGCAGCTGTTCTTTTAAATGATATATTATTAATTATTACTCTTACCTTGCATATGATATATAGTGCTTATAGGTAACAGTTTGGCTGCATGTTTGTCCAAACAATTTACCTTATCCGTGTAAATATACCGAATAAGTTCACTCACAACACCATACGAGTATTCTTGGAGAGACAGAAGATACTTGATTATCTGAAACGAAAAAAAAAACAATATTAATACACATACATTACGCATGTTTTAAAGCTTTTTATGTGAAATTAAAAAAAAAGGATTTACTATAATAATATAAAGCTAGGCCGTACTAGATAAAAACTGAAAATTTGAGGGACTACAAAACAAACAAACTTACTTTATTTTTTTCATCACTATATTCTTCGAGTCTCTTAGCTAATTTTTCACTTCTAGTTCTAAGTATCCAACTATGCACTTTCAAAACTGTCTTATTATCTTTATTTTCAGAGTCACAATAGCATTCCACTAACGTATCTTTATTAGCATCGTCATCCAGCATCAGTCTTGCCATATCTTGAGATAAACTGTGAACTTCTTCGTCACTTTGGATTATCTGGATTTTTACCATTATTCTTACATCTTTATCTGTAAAAAAATACAATAGTCATTCTATACGCAATAAAAAAAATAATCACAAAAACAGAATTTTGCCTTGAAATCTGAAAAATTGGAAAAATTATTATTAAAGTTTTAACATTGTTAAATATTTTGGCCTCGCCATTTTTTTGTGAGTCAGTGTATTGAAATGTTAGTTTACTGGTGTAAAATGTGGCGGTGTTTGATTTTCTTAAAAAAAAAATCATTCATATAGAGCTATAAAATATTTTCCGAAAAACTCTGACTTCATTGACATGATATCCACCATCATCTTCAGCACAAATAATTTAATTTTATTAAATGATACGGACCGATTTAAAAAGATAAGTAAACACACAACAGTATTAAACCCTTTCCCGTTACACTGTTAATTAATGTAGATCTTTCTCGACAAAAACTTACCACTATCTAAATGCCTCTCCATAATTCCCAAACTTTTGTATCCCACCGAGAGAAGATCTTTGGTGTTCTGCAGATTTAAAACTACGCTGCTTATGGGGCAGCATTCCCAATGTCTGATGTTGGCATCCCATACTCCAAACTGGAACCTTACTCTGGCCTGGCCGGTTTCTTCAGTTTCGCATCCAGTTAAATTTAAGCATATTACAAGAGGGTTGGTAACTTTTTTACCATTAGTACCTGAAATATATATATATATATATATATATATATATATATATATATATATATATATATATATATATATATATATATATATAGTAGACAAATGGAAGATTTCTTGGCCTATAGGTAATATAATAAATGTAAATGCGAAGATTTACTTCTTCGCTAGTGCAGCGAAAAGGCCGTGAATGAAAAATAAAAATAATGAGGACTATCTTTGATTCTGGTCTGGGTGACCTCCTGCTATCGATTTCTGGGCCCTTACCCATCAGCGGGCAGGCTTACACCCAGGGTGGCTGAAGAACAGACCACGATTTGACCAGAATCAAAGAGAGTCCTTATATCCAAAATGTTCGGAAAGGATGGGTAAGATGTAGTGGCTCGCGCCAACTAGTTCACCCAGTGTTGCTCCAAAAATGTTTGGCTGCTAACACAATAATACTCGAAAGTATGTCGAATGTCGATTTTCTCGACGTCGACGGTACAAATGCACCATTGTACAACAATAGTAGAAAAATGGAAGATTTCTTGGCCTATAGGTAATATAATAAATGTAATTTATTTTTCATTCACGGCCTTTTCGCTGCACTAGCGAAGAAGTAAATCTTCGCATTTACATTTATTATATTACCTATAGGCCAAGAAATCTTCCATTTTTCTACTATTGTTGTACAATGGTGCATTTGTACCGTCGACGTCGAGAAAATCGACATTCGACATACTTTCGAGTATTATTGTGTTAGCAGCCAAACATTTTTGGAGCAACACTGGGTGAACTAGTTGGCGCGAGCCACTACATCTTACCCATCCTTTCCGAACATTTTGGATATAAGGACTCTCTTTGATTCTGGTCAAATCGTGGTCTGTTCTTCAGCCACCCTGGGTGTAAGCCTGCCCGCTGATGGGTAAGGGCCCAGAAATCGATAGCAGGAGGTCACCCAGACCAGAATCAAAGATAGTCCTCATTATTTTTATTTTTCATTCACGGCCTTTTCGCTGCACTAGCGAAGAAGTAAATCTTCGCATTTACATTTATTATATTACCTATAGGCCAAGAAATCTTCCATTTTTCTACTATTGTTGTACAATGGTGCATTTGTACCGTCGACGTCGAGAAAATCGACATTCGACATACTTTCGAGTATTATTGTGTTAGCAGCCAAACATTTTTGGAGCAACACTGGGTGAACTAGTTGGCGCGAGCCACTACATCTTACCCATCCTTTCCGAACATTTTGGATATAAGGACTCTCTTTGATTCTGGTCAAATCGTGGTCTGTTCTTCAGCCACCCTGGGTGTAAGCCTGCCCGCTGATGGGTAAGGGCCCAGAAATCGATAGCAGGAGGTCACCCAGACCAGAATCAAAGATAGTCCTCATTATTTTTATTTTTCATTCACGGCCTTTTCGCTGCACTAGCGAAGAAGTAAATCTTCGCATTTACATTAATTACATATATATATATATATATATATATATATATATATATATATATATATATATATATATATATATATATATATATATATATATATATATAATATACAGTGAGGGCATAAAGTCTGGAAACACCTAGTTTTTTACGAAACGATACATTTTCGGGAGAAACGCCGAAACACGTCGATTTTGTTCTCATTTTCTACACATTCTGAAAATATTTGATTATATACAGGGTGTGCCATCAAAGTTGGGCATTTGTCAAATTTGATTTTTTAAATAGAACACCCTGTATATTATTCGATTTTTGAATTGTGCGTTAGATAATCAACATCTTTTGTATAAACCACCCTTCCTCTAAAATCAATTGTTTGCGAGATATTGCAACTTGAAAATTGTTAGCCCGCAAAATTAAATAAAGTCAAATAATAATTTAACACATTTTTATTTTAACAACAACAATCCAACTGAGACAATTTTAACGCAACAAATGCTGAAATTGTCGACCGTTAACTTCCCGGCAATATCCTAGCCTATCCATAAACTCCTCTTGTACGTTACGGATGAAAGGTGGTGAAATTTGCCGAATTTCATCCCTTATACGATTTTTTAAAGCTTCTATGTTAGGAGGTCTGTGAAAGTAAACTTTACTTTTTAAATAACCCCACAGGAAATAATCAAGGGGGGTCAAATCCGGTGACCTCGCAGGCCATTCTATGGGGCCACGACGTCCTATCCACCTGTTAGGAAATATCTCGTTGAGAT
This sequence comes from Philopedon plagiatum, assembly GCA_963971165.1. Taxonomy (NCBI): domain Eukaryota; kingdom Metazoa; phylum Arthropoda; class Insecta; order Coleoptera; family Curculionidae; genus Philopedon; species Philopedon plagiatum. The sequence goes on along the minus strand of OZ020196.1, from coordinate 14,194,388 downwards.
ATTGCCTAACAGCTAGCGCATAGTGAGGTGGGGCCCCATCTTGTTGAAACCACATTGTTAAGGCTGGTGTATCAGGCTCATCACCTGGATACCGCTGAGCTAAGGCACGAATTAACTCTACTTGCAAAAAGTCTAGATACATTTGGCCGGTCAAATTTTCGTCAAAAAAATAGGGACCAACAATCGGTCTTGAAATATTCGTACCCAAACGTTGACTTTTTCGGGATGTTGCGTATGAGCCACTTGAGCCCAATGGGGATTCTCTTTAGACCAATACCTACAGTTTTGCCGGTTGACAGTACTATTGAGAAAAAAGGTAGCTTCATCCGAAAATAAAACATTTGCACAAAACAAGGGATCCATGTTGCACCGTTCTTGCATATTTTCACAAAACTGGAGTCGGCGGTCATAGTCATCGTTTAATTCATGTATTAGTCTTATGTTGTATGGATGATATTTCTCTTTATGCAGAATATTTTTCACTGATGACTGACACACGTTTAAATCTAATGCCACTTGATGGGTTGACAAATGTGGATTCTCGTTGTAACTGAGTAAAACATCTAATTTAATATTATCATCTGATTTGGGCCTACCTGTCCTGGGCAGATCTTTTACAGTCCCATGTTCATGAAATTTTTTGATAATTTTGCTGACCGTCGATTTTGTAATTGCTTGTCGCTCTGGATGTGTGTTATTAAAAAGTTCGCAAACTTCGTCAAGATGCCTACGACGATCTCCCCAGCCAAACATCATAAGGATTTCAATCCTTTGGGTCTCGGAAAGCATATTTTAAGATACAAATTACTTACTATCTTATTTAAATGTGTTTGATTTTTGACACAACTATCATAATGGGACATGCTGGTTTCCAGGGTTTCCAGTTCAAGGTGTAAGAATTACCAATTTTCAAGTCGCAATATCTCGCAAACAATTGACTTTAGAGGAAGGGTGGTTTATACAAAAGATGTTAATTTTCTAACGCACAATTCAAAAATGGAATAATATACAGGGTGTTCTATTTAAAAAATCAAATTTGACAAATGCCCAACTTTTATGGCACCCCCTGTATATAATCAAATATTTTTAGAATATGTAGAAAATGAGAGCAAAGTCGACGTGTTTCGGCGTTTCTTCCGAAAATGTATAGTTTCGTCAAAAACTAGGTGTTTCCAGACTTTATGCCCTCACGGTATATATATGTTTACAAAATATGTAAAATTATCAAACCTGTAGATGTAGTTTTTTTTATTTTGCGTTGGCCTTACAAACTAGTGTATTGGCGAGTGGCCACTAAGTAGATGTAGTTAAATAATATCCTAGCCTAGAGGTTTTTTAGGATTTTTGACATTTTTCCAAAAATATTTTTCTGATAATTTTATAAAAAAGAGATCAGAAGTATGGTCCATTTTAACAAATTATCCTTTATCGGGATCTACGAACGTTTTTAAAAATCAATTTTTCTGAAACACCTTTTTAAAAAACACAATATTTGAAAAATTTAATTTTTTCGAAAATACAGCTTTTCAAAAATTCAATTTTAAACTCTCGTAGTTTAGAAAATGTTAATGAAACAAAAGGGATCCCGAGCCAACCTAAACAAAACTATACATATTCTTTTTTTGCTCAGGTTTGCTCAGGTTTTTTCTGGCTTTTTTATCAACGTTTTCTAAACAATTAAAATCCGATTCCTACATAAAAAAATAGCTGCTATTTTAACCCCAATAATATATTCTGAACACATTTAATTTGGCCAGTAGACTGTAACTCTACTGTATGTACATATACGGCAAAATAGTGTTTTTCGAAAAAATAATTCTTTTTTGGAAAAAAATTACTCTCGAAAAAGATGCTTTTCAAAGATTGTTTTTCGAAGAAACTTACTAATTCTCCGATTATATTTAGTTTATTTTTCTATAAGTCTTTACAATGACCAGCATATACCTACTATCCAGTATAACAGGGTGGTCAAAGAAGTTTGAAACAAATGGAAAACTTCTTTATTCTCAAAAAATTTTATTCCTTATGAAAGTTGCATAATCTAAAACCTACAAAAATAAATTACAAGTCATGATTTATCCTTAACAGGGAAATTTAAAAAGAATGAAAAAAGAGGAAATAACGCCTGTTTCAAAAATATTTTAAAAAATTATAAGGAAACGTTTCTAAGGATTAAGAAATGAATTGGAATTTCTAATTTGAGGGCACATTTTTAAAACACTAGTTTTAAAAAAAAATTGTAATTTTTTAACATTTGCAGTGCGCCACTGAACATATTTTACTTTTACGCTTTTGGTCTTTTACTCTTCAGCAATTTACGGAAAAATTAGAACTCTCTAGTAGGTACGTTACGATCACACGCCTCTAAAAAAGAAGAATACCTTCTAAGTTTCAAAAATGGCCCACGCATGGATGGACGGTCATATGGAGCATTTAATTTTTATTGGGTTGGATACTAGAATTTGTGTTTGAAGCAACCGCTAACTTTGTGGAAGTTGATGGGCGGTAATTTTTAAAACAAAAGGATAAAATATGATTCTTAACATTTTATAATGTAAAATATCTTCAAATGTTTGACTACTTAGTTTATTGTTTTAGAGCTATTTTGTAATCCAATTGGTTCATATAAAGAGAAAACAATGTTGGGTGGAAAGCAGTGCACAAATCCGAACACACCCACGAGGTAATCAACTGTCATATTGTTTGTTGTTGACGTATTTCAAGTAACAAAGCTGCCAACATCTAAACTTGAATCCCCCAGATAGCCGTCCTTGGCATATTATTATGCAGGACCGCCGAGAGTCGCGACGGGCTCCGGGGCAGTAAAATTTTTCTGGCCCCCAAAAGATGAGTTTTTGCAATAATACTTAATAATTTTGAGTTGCGGGCCCCCCAAAGCAGTGCGGGCCCGGGGAATTTGCATCTCCTACCTCCCCTTCTCGACGGGCATGTTATTATGTGTGTCATTTTATTAACAACGGGGTTTATGGGAAGAAGGTAATTTATTTCTTTTTAGAGAGCTGTAGTTATGATACATCAATGTTTTTCTTAAAAGTAAAAATTTACGACATCAGTTGTTTCAATAACATTTCGCAAAAAATTATGTTAATTAAAAACCAACTTACATTTTTTTTGTAAATCACAAGCGGTGTCATAATTTTTGCCTAAAAAATAAAGGCACTGATGTAACGTAACATACCTACTAGAGAGCTCTAGTTTTTCGGCCCACTGTTGTAGGGTAAATAGTTCTAACGCGTAAAAGTAATAGATAGTCATCGGCGTATTGCAGAGTAAAAAAATTTAAAAAATATTTTTTTTTGATTTTGTCCGTAAATTTGAGGGCAATTTCGTCTAATTTTTTTAATTTCTCGCTCTACTAATGATAAATCATCATGACCTGCAATTTATTATTTTGTAGGTTTTAGATCTGAAGAATGAAATTTTCTGAAAAATCAATAAGTAAAAGTTTTTCATTTTTTACAAACTTTTCAGGTAATTTTTGCTGGACACTATTATATACTCATAGAACAAAGCTCTTCAAAATCAAATCAGTCATCTTGAGTGATAACATATTGTAATTTATGTAAAATAGTTAATTTAAAAAACATCGAAATCAAAATCATAAAAAGTTGCGACACAATGCACATCTACGTTTTAAAATATTCACCAAAAAATTTATTGTTACTTATAGCTCCAAATGATTACTTTCCTTTTAATATAGTTGCCAAAAGCGAACAAGAATATTTCAAATTTCAAACTGAATAAAAAAAAATCAATTGGCAATGCACGCTCCATACACGTCTGTCATTCTGTAAATTGCATGCATTAGCAGAGTGATTGGTGCATAATAACTACCTTTCACATGGCTTTTAAAAATTAAATAGCAAAGTAGTTATTTAACATTTGATGTATCTAAATCATGAAGAGGTAGTTTTATTTAATTAATGTTTGTGTTTGGATAAACAATTTAAACAATGTCACTTAAAACTCTAAGTTAAAATCTACACCTAGTGAAAACCATCTACGTTCTGCCTTGCACAAAGTGTATCACCATTTGCTTATTTATGGCATGTTTGACAGTTTTTTTTTAATTACAGTTCATATCAACTTATTTACAGCAAGCGGCAAAAAAAAAACTCAAAACTCTTCAATTACATTGTATATACATATCAATATATATATATATATATATATATATATATATATATATATATATATATATATTAGGGTGGTCCATAATCTTATGAAAATTTATTTTTGTTTTCTTTGTCGGTTTCCACAAGCTTGTTTTTGTTCCTTTAACCAAAAGAAGTGTGTATATCAAAAACTGGCCCATTTGAACCATATTTAGGGGTCGCTAGGGTTTGCGACATTTTTTATACAATTAAAGAAATATATTTTTACTTAATAGTGGAAAAAAAATTGCCTTTCTTCCAGGAATAAAATGGCTACCACTAGTACCTCAAGATCTACAAGAACGTCAGCTGAAGTATGGTTAATTGGAAAACCAATAGAATCTCTCTCCCATGCAAGGCTATCATCAAAAGGGGATGTTCTTAGAAGGTTTCATTTTCACCATTTAGAAAAAAAGAAGACGATAAAGGAAAGTATTCGGGACGCAGTAGCAGCAGTGTTGGAGATTTGGGAGAAAGCCAAAATACCTACTCAAAGAATTGATTCTGTTGAAAGGAAACTTAAAAAACTTGTAAATGAATATTTTCTCCTGAAGAAGATTCGAAGAACCAATTTGGAAAGTTGTCGAATGAAAGAAGATATATTTAAAGGAGACTTGGTTGAAATTTTTGTTATAGCTGTTAAGGACGCACTGAAGATAATAAAAAATGTAGAGGATAGAACGTTTCTTACAATGCAGATAGAAGATAATATGAGCTGCAGTATGGCAGGAGTAGATAAGTGTTTAAAAGATAAAGAAAGTCGAAAACGGAACAGAGAAGAGGAATCGGAAACCAGGCGACTACGAAATCAAGATAAGCAAAAGACAAGTCAAGGAGTTGTTGACGCTGTTTCTGGAATAACGGATTCTGATGATTCAAATAATAGCGGCTCCAACACTTCATTATGTGATGAATTTCAGACACCTACCACTTCGACTTGCAGCGAAAAGACTCAAACTCCCAAACGTAAACGTGTTTTTACAAAGGATTTTATCGCAGCTATTGACCGTGTTAATATTTCTGATCGGAATGCAGTGTTTGTTGTCGGAGCTGTAACTCAGGCCTTGAGTACACCAATTTCGGATATATCTTTATCACGTAGTACAATACGCCGAGCAAAAAACGATATCCGTAAAGACATAGTGGAAACTAACCAATCTTCATTTAATCCACAACATCCACTTGTGTTACATTGGAATAGCAAATTATTACCAGATATTATGGGTGTCGTGCAAAAAGTTGATAGAGTTGCGGTTGTCATCAGTGGAGGTGGAATAGAAAAAACTGTTAGCAGGTCCGAAGGTAAAAAAGGTACTGATGAAGAACAAGCAAGCGCTTGCTTGCAAGTTCTTGACGATTGGATGTTAAAGGGCCGTGTTTGTGGACTATGTTTTGATACCACAGCTTCTAACACAGGCTTAAACTTAGGTGCATGCACTTTAATTGAACGAGCCCTTGATAAAGAGCTTATATGGCTTGCCGTCATCATATTTTTGAGGTCATGCTATCGACTGTTTTTAAACAATTTTTTGGATCAAGCTAGGGCCCAGATGTTCAACTAAACTGCTGGCCAATTCAAGCGGGACAAACTAAATTTTTGATAAAATTTAGAGTGGAATATTTTCGAAACGAAAAAAAATTTTGATTTAACTTTTTCAGTATGTAATTGAATAGTTCTTCTAGTTTTTATACTTTAAGGCACTATTGCTAGCAGTCGCTGCAACTCTATTTTACAGGGTGTTAAGTGAAACCCTGACTTTTTTGGAAAAGTTTTCCAGTTCCGAGAATCTAGGAAGAATTTTTTTTGAATTTTCTTTTCATACTAAAATGATCCATGGTCAAATACAAAAAAACAATTTCTCCGGATTTTCTCTATTTTCATTTGTTTTCCGTATACAGGGGTTAGTCGAAATTATCGACTTCTTCTTACAAAGGAACCCCTAATTTGGCCGTTTATTCACAAAAAGCGAAAGACCAAGTAAATTTGTAGTTTGAAGTAGTCCAGCTAACAAAATTAATACAAATTTTTGTACAGGGTGTAGCAAGTTTGGATCACGGGCTAGTAAATTATTATTTTTTAATTTCTACTACTTTTTCCTAAGTTAACTATTAATTATCACGTGCTACGTTAAAGGGTTAAAATTTGTTAGGTCCGATAACAGTACTGGATAGAAAGATCCTTTTTGCCCAAACGGGTTTTTCATTTTTTGTCTAGTCCCATTTTTAGTGATTAAACGGCTCGCATTTTGAACCTAACTTTTTGCAATTGCATCCATGAACGATTGAAGTGAGAGTGCGTTTTTGGTGGTACATAATGAATGTTTTATCCAACCAAAAAACATGTAGTGGCCAAACAGCTAATGATGCTTATTCGAAGAATTTTTTAGCATTATACAGGGTTGCAAAAAATATACCACCTATACTTTGCAGGTGGATTTCTGTTAATTTAGCGGCGTTTCTATTTCTTAGTCAAAAGATCTAGTAGGCCAAAAAATAAAACATTTTCTTTGCTATTGACAGTTACCAAGGCAACAAAGTATTCTTCTTTGAATTGGTGCGTTATTATCCTTTATAATGGCTCGATTAAGTGCAAAAGAACAAGCTAATTGTTTGCGTTTACTACAAGATGGGGTAAAAATTAGTATTATTGCGGATATGTACGGGGTTGGGCGAAGTACAATATCTCGACTGCGTCAACGCTTCCACGAAACGGGAAGTGCAAACTATCGTTATGGGGGAGGTCGCCAAAAGAAAGTCGGCATTGCAGATGAAAGATGGTTGGTTAGAGAGGCTCGTCGAAGGCGAAAAATTCCATCAGAGAAAATTAACCAGGAGTTCAGAGCAAGAACACACATTCGTGTGAGCAATAGGACCATTAGAAGAACTTTAAACAATAATAACCTAAGGTGAGTTACTTCAAATGAGATCTTATTTTTTGTACCAATATTTTTAGTGTTTCATTTTAGTAAGTCGGCTATTATAATATCGACGTCAGCTGAGGCGTGAATCTTGGATTTTGCGCACCGATATTATAAATGTAAACTTGAACTAAGTTGTTCATAAATTAAAGTTTTGATAGGCGACCCTAAACACATTATTTGTGCTTGCAGCGTAATGTTCCTTAGTTCTTCCCTAGAACTAACGTTATGAAAATTGACCTAATTTTGCATTTTAGTATAATAAAAGCTACTGTTGGCTTATTTATTGGTTCATTCCCTACACCTATACTACAGATTTTTAAGCCAAAATTTTAATTTTAGAGCTCGGCGACGTGCTAAATGTGTGCGACTTCTACCACAGCATAGGCGAAGACGTCTCCAGTGGGCATATGAACATCGCAATTGGCCATTAGATAACTGGGAAAACTGCATGTTTGTAGACGAGTCAAGATTTAATTTAATTCACTCGGACGGCAGAATATTAGTTTGGCGTGAACGTGGCGAACGGTATATGGAGGAGAATATGGCTCCTCAGGAACCTTTTGGTGGTGGAGGCGTTACTGTTTGGGGTGGTGTAATGTTTAATGGCAAAACGGAACTTTTTTTAACATTGGAGCCCATTAACGGTCAGGTATATAGGGACGAAATTTTAAGCAATATCGTTCTACCATTTGCAAACAATTTTGGGAACGATTTTGTGCTAATTGACGATAACGCCAGACCTCATAGAGCACGCATTGTGCAAGAGTTTTTGGAAGCTAATAATATTACCAGGATGGTCTGGCCTGCAAAATCACCAGACATGAATATTATCGAACACGTCTGGTCTAAATTGAAATTATTGGTAAGTTCTAGGGAAGATCCTCCTCAGACTCTAGAACAACTTGCAGACGCCATTGTTCAGGAGTGGGAAAATATTCAGCAAGAATTTGTCAATAATTTGGTAATAAGCATGCCTCGAAGATGCCAAGAGATAATAAATGTAAGGGGAGGTCCTACTAGGTATTAAGATTTGTTTTGTTTTCGTTAGTTGCAAGTTTTTATAATACCTTCAAGTAAAAAAAATGTTCTATAATTTAAAACGTTTTCTGTTTACCTATAAAAGTAACAACCAAAATTTACATTTTGGATCTCCTAAAGTAATGCCGGGAAAAATAACTACTAAATTTGAAAATTACGTATCTTTTCGAGTACTTTCAAAAGTAATTAAATCTTCTGAAATTTCTATACCTTCTAAGAACTACGCTATACAGAATTTTATAACTTGTTCAGTTGAATTCACTATCCATCTCCAATTTTTGACGAGAAAAATGTACTCCGTGACTATTAATTTAAGACACTTCTTATTAATTAAAATTTCTCAATGCCATGTACTGACTTTTTAGAGCAGTGGTAAAATATTTTTCTTTTATAATGAATAATCGAAGTTTACGAAAATCCAAAGATATCGAGAAACACGTGGCTTCTATTATAAGTAGTAACTTCTGCACAATCCTGTATAATGTGAAAAAGTTCCGAATGAATATTATTCTTTTTATCTGTATCGTTACTAGATTTTATTAATAATAAGTAGGACATTTTCTTTAATAATTATTAATATAGCAAAAAGGAACTTTATGAATACCTAAAGGACTCTAAAATCACATGATTTTCATATAAAATGTAGGTGATATGTTTTGGGCAAACGCGGACAAAAGCAGCGAATAAGCATCCTTAGCTCTATGGCCACGACACTTTTTTATTGGTTGGTTAAACCAATAAACGATGTCCACTTCAATAGTTCATGAATGCAATCGCAAAAAGTTAAGTTTTAAACGCAAGCCATTTGTATCACTAAAAATGGGACCAGACAAAAAAATTCAAAAACAGTTTCGGCAAAAAGTTCCAAGAAAATTGGGACTATATTCAATTAATTTGAAAATCACATGACTTCCATATAAAGTATAGGTGGTATATTTTTTGCAACCCTGTATAATGCTAAAAAATTCTTCGAATAAGCATCATTAGCTGTTTGGCCACTACATGTTTTTTGGTTGGATAAAACATTCATTATGTACCACCAAAAAAGCACTCTCACTTCAATCGTTCATGAATGCAATTGCAAAAAGTTAGGTTCAAAATGCGAGCCGTTTAATCACTAAAAATGGGACTAGACAAAAAATGAAAAACCCGTTTGGGCAAAAAGGATCTTTCTAACCTGTACTGTTATCGGACCTAACAAATTTTAACCCTTTAACGTAGCACGTGATAATTAATAGTTAACTTAGGAAAAAGTAGTAGAAATTAAAAAATAATAATTTACTAGCCCGTGATCCAAACTTGCTACACCCTGTACAAAAATTTGTATTAATTTTGTTAGCTGGACTACTTCAAACTACAAATTTACTTGGTCTTTCGCTTTTTGTGAATAAACGGCCAAATTAGGGGTTCCTTTGTAAGAAGAAGTCGATAATTTCGACTAACCCCTGTATACGGAAAACAAATGAAAATAGAGAAAATCCGGAGAAACTGTTTTTTTGTATTTGACCATGGATCATTTTAGTATGAAAAGAAAATTCAAAAAAAATTCTTCCTAGATTCTCGGAACTGGAAAACTTTTCCAAAAAAGTCAGGGTTTCACTTAACACCCTGTAAAATAGAGTTGCAGCGACTGCTAGCAATAGTGCCTTGAAGTATAAAAACTAGAAGAACTATTCAATTACATACTGAAAAAGTTAAATCAAAATCTTTTTTCGTTTCGAAAATATTCCACTCTAAATTTTATCAAAAATTTAGTTTGTCCCGCTTGAATTGGCCAGCAGTTTATTTAAACGTTTTCAGAAACAGTGGTCCAAAATAGATAAAAAAAACTTTACAGTAGGAGACAACTCGTTATTTAGTACTAAAGAATTCCTTGACCTTTGTGAAGAATTGCATAATTACTATGCTGACGCTATAAAAAGTCAACAGCCTAGAGACGATTACCTCGAACTGTTAACCCTTTGTCAAAACTTTCTAGGATGTCCAGATAACACTAAAATTAAGTTCTGTGCACCTGGCGCTTTACATCAAGCTGGATGGATGGCAAAGGCAATTTATTGCCTAAAAATATATACGTTTCAGAATCAGTTCGTTCTTACTGCAGCAGAGAAAAACGCGTAACCCAATCAAACCCAACCCAACCCCTAAAAACGGTAAATCCTAGTGACCTCTTAATATTGCCCGATTGACCTTAAATTTTATACAGATATTAGTTAGCACATTTGGAATAAAGTAAACCTGGTGGAGCACCAACATTTTATATTTGAAAAAATGGACCACCCTAATATATATATATATATATATATATATATATATATATATATATATATATATATATATATATATATATATATATATATATATATATATATATATATATATATATGTATATATATATATATATATATATATATATATATATATATATATATATATATATATATATATATATATATATATATATACAGGGTGTTTCAAAAAACATGTGCCATCGCTTAAAGAGAGATTCTTTGAAAGAAATTAAGGCAAAAAGTTCTTATGAACATGGGTCCGCAGATGCTTTGTTTCAAAGATACAGGACGTTAAAGTTTTAAATGGTCTTTACATGTTAAAACCGATGCATGGTTGGGAAAACTAAACCAGTAAGACGGTTAATAAAATCACATTTATCTCCTAAACGGAATGAAAAGTGGAAAAATATGAAGAGATAAGTTTTGTTAAGAATTTAACATACTATTTGACCGATATACGAAAATGTGAAAAAATCAGTGGCGTACATGTTTTTATTGGAAAAATATTGTACTGTCGTCTCATATGTACCCCCTGGAGGACCTGTCAAAGTCTTTTCATGGTCAGAATTATGCTTAATTTAAGTACTTTATACAACGTAAATTTCATCAAAATTGATGAAGCCATTTTGAAAATATTTTGGAAAAACTGAAAAAAATTATGAAATTTAACACCCTGTATCTTTGAAACGAAGCATCTGCGGACCCATGTTTATATAAACTTTTTGCCTTAGTTTCTTACAAGGAATCTCCTCTTAAGCGATGGCACATGATTTTTGAAACACCCTGTATAATATATACAGTGTCACACATAAAGTCCGCATCATATGGGAAATTTTTTTCCTTACAGGTTAAAGGAAATTCTGATTTTACTATTAGTTTTTGCTTTAAAAATGACGCCCAATGGCATGCACATGAGCAGTCACGTGACTTTGTTTAACTGTCAAATTTGACATTTTTTTCAAAAAATGTCCAAAAAGGCGGTTATTTCTTAAAATTTCGAAAAATGTTAAAGGAAAAAGTTGTTTGTTTTTTAATTTTCTACCGATGAACCAATTTTCAACTTTCTAGTACAAATTTCATTTTTTTCCAATTTTTTTTAAACTCGACATTTCTGGGTTTTTCAAATTTTACCAAACCTGTACAAAAATATTCCTTTATACCAAACTTATCTTTTTAATGTATTTTTATCACCAATTGTTGTTCTAAATACTGTTTTTTATTATAAAAATAGGAAACGCCAGCAAAAACTATGTCAAAGTTGATGCAAAGTTGACATAATTTGTACAAATAACTGAACATTTGACTTTATTTCGGTTTTTTACTAAGATGTTAGATGCATAAAACCGAATTAAAAAACAATTCCAACGAAAAATTTCTAATTTACCTTTTACTGCACTTTTTAAACAATAAAACCTTGTCTTAATAATAACGAATAATTACAACGCAAAAGGAACTAAGAGCAGGCCCACTCTAACCATTGGACCAATAGGGGCTGCAGCCCTAGGGCGCAGGGCGTCCGGCGCCCTAGGGCTGCAGCCTCTATTGGTCCAATGGTTAGAGTGGGCCTGCTCTTAGTTCCTTTTGCGTTGTAATTATTCGTTATTATTAAGACAAGGTTTTATTTTTAAAAAAGTGCAGTAAAAGGTAAATTAAAGATTTTTCGTTGGAATTGTTTTTTAATTCGGTTTTATGCATCTAACATCTTAGTAAAAAACCGAAATAAAGTCAAATGTTCAGTTATTTGTACAAATTATGTCAACTTTGCATCAACTTTGACATAGTTTTTGCTGGCGTTTCCTATTTTTATAATAAAAAACAGTATTTAGAACAACAATTGGTGATAAAAATACATTAAAAAGATAAGTTTGGTATAAAGGAATATTTTTGGACCGGTTTGGTAAAATTTAAAAAACCCAGAAATGTCGAGTTTAAAAAAAATTGGAGAAAAATGAAATTTGTACTAGAAAGTTGAAAATTGGCACATGGGTAGAAAATTAAAAAACAAACAACTTTTTCCTTTAACATTTTTCGAAATTTTAAGAAATAACCGCCTTTTTGGACATTTTTTGAAAAAAATGTCAAATTTGACAGTTAAACAAAGTCACGTGACTGCTCATGTGCATGCCATTGGGCGTCATTTTTAAAGCAAAAACTAATAGTAAAATCAGAATTTCCGTTAACCTGTAAGGAAAAAAATTTCCCATATGATGCGGACTTTATGTGTGACACTGTACATATATATATATATATATATATATATATATATATATATATATATATATATATATATATATATATATATATGAAAATAAAATTTAAATTATTCGCAATAATCAAAACTCATACCAAATGGTACCACTTAAGGATTTTGTGATAACACAGTAATTGGCAATGGATAAGTAAATTTATTTTTAGGTACTCTCGAGATGAAACTCAATTTATAAAAAAAGTGTATGTGCGTCAAATTTTCAAGTGTATTACAAGATGTATAGAATACTTAAAAATACAATGAATGTATTGTGTCAGCTCTTAATTAATATGAATATAATTAGTCTCTTAGAAATTAAGATAAGATGTAAGAAATATGTGAAATGTACTGTGTATAAAATTAGTTTGGATAAGTGCGTACCAAGATATTAAAAATGTATTTATTCCTTAGAAGACAAATTTGCAACAAATGCATTATCAAAGCGCACAGTGTGCGCCAGGCCAAGTTCTCGCAAAACTGACCGCGCGCGCACTGCACAATATTTACACGAACCATTTCGAACACTTTCCGGCCCCTTTTCGGAGGCTAGTTACGTTATAGGACTGAATTTCAGGGGGGTTAAGGTTACCAAATAGTATTATAACAGCAGTATTTCAACATTCATAAATCTAGGTGGAATAGTTTCCAAGATATAGGGACTCGTAAGTGTCCAAAAATCACAATTTTGGGCATTCACTGACTCACTGACTAACTGACTGATAGATCATCAGATCATCATAAATCTAGGGTACTTCCAATCGAGCTTTGAAATTTGGAACATAGATAGTGTTTAAGGTGATAATACGAGAAAAGTCAAAAATCAATAAAAATCCAACATGACGGAAAATCAAACATGGCGGGTTCTGACACGAAACAGCGACTTCTGCTTTGGAAAGTTACGGAGCACAGGCAGTCGGTGTCGGATTATTTACTATGATGCGAAAATAAGCTAAATTAAAACCGTGCAGTTATTTTTGCGTTCAAACCTTGCAAAGGCACAATCACCCGACATATCTTCTGTAAAAAGAAAAGTGGCTACGAAACGAAAGTCAGTTTTTAAAAGTGATAAAAAAAAGGAAACGTCAGTAACAGGCATTTTAAATGCTGTAACTAAATATCATTTGGTTTTATAAGTATCTGAACAAAAACTTATAAAACCCCACCAAAAACATACATGTAAAAAAAAGGCCAACTTCTCGTCAGGACTGGGTGTTTTGTTATCTGAAAAAATATCTGAAATGTAAAAATTATGCCAAGTTTCTTGCCTACACGTTATTAACAGTGTTTTGATAAGCACAGAAAAATATTGTGTGAATTAATAAATTTTTAGACCAAACTTGGCAAGTTTTCATTAAATAACTGAGCAATATTGAGACCCTTGAAAACTTGCCAAGTTTGGTCGGTAAATTTATCAATTCACACAATATTTTTGTGTGCTTATCAAAACACTGCTAATAAAGTGTAGGCAAGGAACTTGGCATAATTTGTACATTTCAGATTTTTTTTAGATAACAAAACACACAGTCCTGACGAGAAGTTGGCCGGGCCTGTTTTTTCTACATGTATGTTTTAGATGGGATTTTAATATATACATAATATAGGCGGAGCGGAGGCTTTAGTTTAGCATACTTCATCGAGTACCTACTAGAAAAGAATCTATTTCTGCAAGAAATAGACATTAGGTAAATAAGAAGCCGTCAGTTTGCCGAAACCCTCCTTGTCCATTTTTGCACGTAATGATATGTTTTGTGATAATTTTTTTAATAGAAATGCACAAGATCATTATGTGTTGTTAAATCGGAATCTTTTAATACTACAAACAGAAATTGGTGGGATCCTCTATACCCCCCCCCCCCCCCCCGTGATCGAGGAAATATTCGGATGTTGTCGGCGTCATGCCAACATTTTCTCATTTTCACATTCTCAGCTTCTCCTCGGAAACGGTTAGAGTCGAAACGCTAAAACTTTCTGTGTTAAATGGATAGTGGTACTAACTTCGGTGACAAATATAGTTATACAGGGTGTTTCGTTTCGGTGCGATTAAACGTCAAGGTCGAAATTTCCGCGGTTTCGGTTGAAATTGGGCACAGGTTGCAAAAGTGGATTAATTCGATTTAAATTTTTGGAGGTTGTAGAGTATGTAGAGGACCCGGAGCTACAGAATTCCACTGATATTGCTGAGGATCAGAAAATGGGAAGTAATTGTCTTGAATTTTTTTGTCGAAAAATTCCATTAGGTATTTGCAGATCCATCTTTGGTACTTAATAACTCAAAAACCCTGGGTCAGATCAAAAAATGGTCCGACAGGTCAAGCTTTAGAATCTCAATAACTATCTTCCTATACCTAAAACCACTTGAAATTAAAAAAATTTCGGAAAAACTGAAACTTATTTTTTTACCCAAATTTTTCACGGTTTCGAATTTCTTTTGGGGTCAAAATGGATCAAAATCACAATTCTATTTACATTGTCGGATAGAGTTAGTCGAAATACGTGATATGCATATTTTTGAAGTCTTTCATTCTTTATAGGAAGGAAGCAAGTGACTAGTAAATTTAGGTTTTGTGATTTTTTTGCTCACGACATCGGTATATTTGACAAACTCTATATACTTTTTACCTAATTTCCTCAAACTCTTTTAGAGTTATTTGGTTAAGAGATAATCAAGCTTTAAAATAAATACCCAATGAGACATTCAGGGGCGTATTTATTAAATACATTTTTTTTTCAATCGAAACCTGTCTTTAAGCGGCATCATTATATTATACTAATTATAAACCCTAGTTCCAATTCCCCCCCCCCCCCATAAAAGCACTTCAAAATTGTCAATTTAGAGGCAAATTCACCTCATCATTATTATTGTTTGTATTTGAGCCTATGAAAACCGGAGTGGTCAATTTCTTCGGTTTTGCGTTTCTGGACACTATCGTATTGTTTACGTAGTAATTTACCTCCGGACAAAATATGGAATTTCTATCTTCAGTACAACACTAACAGAAGTCGCCACTAACATGAATGTAAAACGCATCCACATATACCGATGAAAGCCATAGTGGGCCAAGTCTGACTTAGACCATTATGTCCGCAAACCTTTAGTATCGACTGTTAAACGCTACTTTGTTTACCTCCTAAAAAAATGAATATTAGTGGTTCTTGAGTATCTACTAAATCTGATTCTACAAGTTCAGGTAAATAAAACGTATTTTTTTTTAAATAAGATAACTTAATTTTTTATTTTGGATTAATTAAAAGCTAAATTACATACTTTGGATTTAAAATTGTTTAAATTTGTAGGAGGTATAAACAAAAAATTAATAATTTTTCAGTTATTTTTACTTCCCTGCTAAGGGAGCGAAGATATTTCGTTCAAAGAAATGGATTTGGCTAAAATGAGTGCGAGCAAGAAAAAAACATGGAAGAAATGTTTCAGTTCATATCACCTGTCTATACCAAGACTATTTTCGATTATTGAAGGTTGATGGAGAACATAGCAATGCTCCAGGCCCCGGATCACGCCACATAGAATTCTATTCTATGTATTTACTACATGACTACTCAAACAAAACAAACGATCCATCACATGGCCACTGTCATTAGTGTCAAAATCGCGTAGAATTCTATGCATCGTGATCCAGCACCAGAAGATATTGGTCCCCTAGAAGACTATTTGTTCAATAATAATGAATAATAATTAATATAAGTTATAATCTAAGTGTTTGATGATTTAAATATCAAACATTAAACAATTACAGTCGAGTAGATTTTTTCTACGAACTATGTCAACACACAAACAGTGAAAGCCATAGTGGTCTAAGTCACAGATTTCAAAAAAATAGGGACAATAATTTTTTTTTTTTAAATACCGAATATCACAAAATCGAAGTTTAGATTTTTCCAAGAAAAATCTCCTAAACCCATTCGATATTTGTTTCTCGACATTTTTGGATCCTTGTTTAACTTTGGGCTTTAATATCTCAAAATTACCTTTTTTGACTTATACCACTCTGCATGGGTTTCATAGGCTCATTTATTAAAATGCAAATGGAGTATACCTATATATATACCTATATATATATACCTGAACCGGTTTGTTACCTAATGAAAAACCATGCAAAACATTTACCATGTTTACCACGGAGTACTTAGGTACAGCTTTAAAATAAAATCTAGACCA
This sequence comes from Philopedon plagiatum, assembly GCA_963971165.1. Lineage (NCBI taxonomy): Eukaryota > Metazoa > Arthropoda > Insecta > Coleoptera > Curculionidae > Philopedon > Philopedon plagiatum. The sequence goes on along the minus strand of OZ020196.1, from coordinate 14,177,541 downwards.
AGAGGTGACCGTAAAAATACTTTGCTTATTGCCGGGTCTTTGGAGAAAATAATAGAATAGTAATAATGTAAAAAAAAAAACAATAAAATACCAGCACCAGCACTGAGTACTGTGAAGCTTCCACTTCAAGATTTTTTTTGTAAAAGCTTCCACTTCAAGATTTTTTTTTGTAAATTAATAAATATTACTAAAGTTTATGGATAACCATAAAATATAAATAGCAAGCTTCAATTATAATGCGACTCAAACTAGTCATAGATTAAGATAACCTTTTATCGAAAAAAAAAATAAACGGAAATATCATATTTTCAAGAATTTCTGGTAACGTTGTAATGTGATGTAACGTTAGCCACATTTTAACATTGCACTTGGATACACAGTACTATTTTTAGTAGTTACCTCAAGTATTGGTGATTATTACTGATTATCTACAATATCTAGTATTATTTGATATTGTGAAGGTCAATTATTGCTTGCAAATTTGATTAGTGTTTTCAATCAAATAGAAAGTAAAAGTTCTTGGAAAGAGATATTAAAAGGCCGGCGTTGCCACCTCAGGAAACAGCTGGTTTCTAAGAGGTAAGCGGTACTTCAGTATTTAAGCTTTTAACTTTACCATTTTTTACCGTTCTAATTTTACAATAAAGGTTTAAATTTCCAAGATTAAGATAACTAAGTTATCGATAGTTCCTTACTTCACAAAAGCTCGAATATCCTGGTCTTAACGAAAAAGGACAACGCACGTATACGTATTACAACAAAACTTTGAAACCAGATTGAGAACTACCTTAATTTATGGTCGATTTATCTACATTTTGTTTGAAATAATTTTCGTATTTCATATTTAAATATTATTTTTTTAGAATATTTAATTTAATGCATACAAAAAAAATGTTGCGGTGATTTAAACCTAGTAATATTAATTATTTAACCCCATTACAGATTTTAGATGTAAATACTTTGTAGTTAGAAATTAATTTAAATGTGAAAATATTGCTCAAATCGAATAGTAGCCTATAATTAGGTACTTACAAAGGTGTTTTCTATAAAATCTTATGGTAGTTTATATTGCAATATTAATTGTTTGGCAACAGTGAAAGTTGGTATATATACACTTTCCTGGCGTTTTCCTTGGATTGTAGGCAAAACAATAGACAGAAATTAATTTTCCAGCCAATGCAGAAATACCGCAAAGTAAATAAAGATCTATCTTTTATTGTCGTCTGGGTTTTCCTCTGCTATCGCAATTTCTGGATCTTTAAACCTTGTGAGGGAAGCTTTACCCCAAAGGTAGCTAAAGTGCAGAATCAGAAACAAAACTAGACCTTACCCTTGTACGCAAGTTTTAAACTGGTTTTTATGGTGTTCTAAATTCTAGTCTGTAGATTTTATGGCTAATTTAAACTGTTTCACTATATTTAAGAAAAATACATCTTAATGTTAATATTACTACATGAATTAGAGTTAAAATAATCCTTACTTCAAGTGCGCACTGCGATTTTTTAGTCGCACTCACTAATAAATCGCAGTGCGCGCTTAGCCTTAGTCCACGCGCGCACTGAGATTTTTAGTCGCGGTGTTGATTTAAATTTGCCCAAAGCAAGTTTTCTTAAATACCTTTACTTGTAAGTCATCAGCACTGTCGTGGTCCAACATAAATCGTATCAGTCGTCAGCACGACTGATGCGATTTATATTCGACCAAAAAGGTACTAAAAAAATCTGCTTTGGATGTATGTAAATCGCAACAATTGCGCGACTAGAAATCGCAGTGCGTGCTTGGCAAATTTCAGAATAATAGTTTAAACGAGAAATTAAAATATTGTTAAATTAAATAAAGTATACTGTGTATGTGCGCAACAAAAATAAGTGGAGTAAAATTTAAGACACACAGTCAAAAATAATTTAAGCGTTGAAAGGTTTGATTAAAACATTAAAAGGCTTATTCATCTTACCTTTCCAAAATCTGACAGAAATGTTCCAAAATGTGGATACCCCATTCACAGCACACCTGAATTCCGGGCTATCTAGGAGATCCCTCTTCTTTATAGTATGAAGGAATTTCTTTATCTTCCATATTTTCCTAAATACCAGTTCTGATGCCACCTACAAGCATGAAAATAAAGAGCTAAAAACAAAAAAGGAATTAAAATTTTGCAGGGAAAATTTTAACAGAAATATTAAACTGCAAAAAACATTAACTCCCCTTAAAAGCCCATGCTGCGATTTTTTAGTTGCACAATTGTTGCGATTTATAGGTATTCGCCCACAACAGGTTTACCTAAATACCTTCACTTATAAGTCTTTAAAACTATTTGGCCGAATTGCACCAGTCGCACGACTAAAAAACCGCCGTGCGCACTTGGACTAGCATCTTAGTCCAAGCGCGCTCCGTGATTTTTTAGTCGCGCGATTGTTGCAATTTACATTGGCCCAAAACATATGTTTTCAAATACCTTGACTTATACGCCTTTAAAACTGTTTTCGACAACTACCCAATCAAACTTGTATATTACACCATTCGCACGGTCTAAAAAGCTGCAGTGCGCACTTAGACTAGCGTCTTAGTCCAAGCGCACACTACGATTTTTTAGTCGTGGGATTGTTGCAATTTACATTTGCCTAAAACAGATTTTTTCAAATACCTTTACTTATACGCTTTTAAAACTGTTTTGGCCAAGTATTGCACCAGTCGGACGACTAAAAAACCGCAGTGCGCACTTGGACTAGCGTCTTAGTCCAAGCGCGATTTGCAATTTTTGTATATTTCTTGCTCAATTATTACTGAACAACAGAAACAAAAACAAAGAAAAAGACTGAGGCATTGATAGCTTACATTAAAAATAAAATATAATATATAAAATTCAATCTTTTTTGTGCATATATTACAGCAAAGTCCTACAGCAGTAGGAAAAGTGTACTAAAGTTTGAGCATTTCTTTAAAATTGAAACAAAAAACAAGCAGAAAAACCTACGCAACAAAAAAAATTAGAACTTACAGGCACTTCTAATTCTTCGTGAATTGATCCTACTTCTATATCCACTGGTTCCTTGGGATGCTGGGTGGCTTTGGGTTTGGATTTTGGCTTGGTTGGCATTATGTTCAGACTGAAAAGAAAAAATACCATCCATTAAGCAGAACATAAATCAAAACAGCCTGTCACCCTATAAATTTTAGAATTTTGACTTGAGAAAAAATGGTAACTTATGCATTTTATATAATTGAAGCAGAATGAGACAAAAATATTTTTTATTCTGTATTATTTTAAATATCACACGATAATCAAAAACTCCCTAGATGCAAATTTTTGCTCTCAAATCTTGCGAGGTTACAGAGACAATAACACAATTCATGTTTTAAAGTCGTCCACCTTGTACGTGGAAGTAAATATCAGACAAAGAACGAATGTGTTTCTGAATATTTAATTATGTTCTTTTGTGACTTGTTAGTCACATCTAAAAGGTTTTTAGGTATCTGTAAACCTAATTGACATGTCAAAATTAAGTTAAATATAGCTGCGTTCTAAAATAACGCTTTATTGATGACCGGATGCTGGATTAAACAACGAAAACAAAGTTAATCCCGATAAAATTATCAGTATTTAGTATAAGAAAGTCTGGTATTTACAATAAAAGCTTAAACTGGTAATGAATCATAAAAATATTGTCTGAATGTTCTAGAAAGTTTTGCGCAACTTACTTTCCTTTATGGCTTTCTGTTTTTAGAGGTTGCTTCATTACATTAATTTAAATGTTAATATATTTAACCCAAAATAAAGATAATGTTTGCTTAAAGGTCGCGGTCAATGACGAATCACTAATAGATGTATTTTTGACTTCCATTGTTTGTAAATTACTTTCTTTGCAATGTTTCAACAAACAATGTTTCAAGGAGTTTTTAGAATATCTAATACCGTAACCGTATTATAATAGTTTGTAATCTCAATCATTTTCCTTGTATGTATGTATATGGGCGGTGCTAAAAGTGAACAGAAATCTTGTCATTTTACCTATGTACTATTGCATCCAGAGCAGTGTTCAACATCAGTTACTACCATTTTTTTTAAAATATTATTGTTGCACATTTGTTGGCTATTACCACTCAACGAATTTACGGTGTCGACATACATATAAAAAAGTTCATTAAGAAACACAAAACTTTTCCTTTAAAGCCGCAGGCCACAAATATTTGATACGTTTCAAATTTTGCGGGTTTGTGCGGCTCTAATAAAACAAAATTTTGATTTCCTTTGAATTATGTCTTGTTTATGTACGAGAGCAGGTTTTATGTTATCTACCTAGCCATGAAAACAGTGACGAATGTCAATAATTTTTAAATGTCAAGTAGTGTCAACTTTTATAAGTGTTCTGATTAGGTGGTGTTGAACTTGTTAAAGTTAAAGAAACAATTACGAGGCCGGAAATTTTTTTCTGATGATGACCTGAGAACTATTAATGATTATTTTGAGGAGTTGCCGAAGAATTTTTTTTTGAAGTAATCTCATTATTACAGAAACGTTGGACCTATAGATGGTGAAGAAACATAATATGAAGAAAAAACAATTTTTTTTCATTGCTCTCTGTCTTTTCTTTGATGTCTAGGTAGATTACATAAAAATCTCCCCTCGTACCTAAATCGGAAAGTAATAATTGGCTTTTATACCAAATAGCCGAGCAACAACATTGTCAAAAAAAAATTAACTAGTAATATTATGCGCTGAATACTCCTCTTAACGTTCGTCTTGGGTTTTTTTTACAGATTTTAACTCTCAAATTTTAAAGAAGGAGAGAGAAAGGAGTCTGCGTATCTATGTAATAGCAACAGTCGCTAAACTAAGTGACAGATCTTGCCCAAACTCAATATATAAATATATTGTGCTGATATTTAATAACAATGAAAAAGAAAGAACATTGATTATCCTGACAAAATTTTGTTTCAACTCCGTAGTTTATTATTAATTCAACAGGCAACAAGACTTATATCATCGTCATTATTGTCTCTTCCAGGACATTAACAAAATGGTATCATATTGTTTTTAAACCTTTCTGATTCAAGTTTTTTCTTACATAGTATATATAGGTGCATAGTAGTCAGAATTGTGCTACTACTAGTAAAAAATAAGTTACATAAAGCAAATTCTTAGCTTTATGTAGAATACAGTTTATTCCAGAGTATTCACCCCGAATAACAAAAAACAGTTTGTTATTTATGAAGGTTATTTTTATTCCTTCCGCTTTCAAAGCAACCTCCTTAATTTTCATCAGTTGACAGGAAATTTTATCGAAAATTCGATTTTTGAGTATTTTAAAAGTAACCGGGACCTGCAATTGAAATGAAAACACTTTTTCTACGAATTAGTGTTATATAGCTGATGGCAATCATTAACCTTAACATATCATTGGCGGCCGGTGAAATATAAAAGTTGTATATCTCTGTTCCTACTTACTGGACCCGTAGCAAACTTAGGGTTTTTAATAGTGAGCCCACTGGGAATGTTTTGGCAAAAAACACATTTTGTAATTTGCGAAAAAAAGTTGGATTTTTGCTCAACCTCCTCTGGGAAAAAAATTAACACGTTTAGGTATTTTATTTATAAGTTTTTCCAAACAAATTTTACATCATTTAGTCGAGAAATTTTAAGAGAAAAAAATATGTTCGTAGAAAGTTATAGCCATTTGAATTTTTATAAGCCTAAAATATAATTAAACAAAAAATCAAATGACTATAACTTGCTACTAACACATTTTTTTCTCTTAAAATTTCTCTACAATTTGATGTAAAATTTGTTTGGCAAAACTAATAAACAAAATACCTAAACGTGTTAATTTTTTTCCCAGGGGAGGTTGCGCAAAAATCCAACTTTTTTTCGCAAATTACAAAATGTTTTTTTTTTCTTTTTAGGCTCACTATTAAAAACCCTAAATTTGGTACGGGTCCTGTAAGTAGGATCAGAGATATACAACTTTGAAATTTCACCAACCGCCACTGTAATATATACAAAGAAAAATATAGCTAAAAAATTTATTAGTTCACATTTTGGACGTTCAATGCAATGTGATAAAAGCAGAAAATCTTTATTTTTCATTTTTTAAAATCTTTTACTGCGTATTTTCATCATATTTGCATAAAAGCTCATGACGCAAAAGTCTAAAAACATGTGTTCAAATTTTTGGAACATGGCGCCAAACAGTAGATAAACCGCTTTTTCAGGTCAGTCTTGTAAAAAGATCCAGACTACCTATATTTACTACTGATCAAAATTAAAAATAGTTGCTTTAGATATAAACTTTTGTTGGTTCTACAAGCTAATCTACAAAGTATCATAATAAACAATATTATTCAAAAAACAGTCTTATTGTGAAGATACTTATAAATACCTGACCTCAATGTAGACATAATTTGATACCTACCTACATTCAGGCCTTGTACTGAGATGATAATAACTGTACTTTTTTTTAATAACAAAAATAGTGTGCCCGTTTTCATGAGACTACAATTCACAACAAAATTAACGTAAAAAATGTATTTATACATTTTTGGCGACCAACATAGGAGACAACTAAACTGTTAGCTTTGTCTTTTTGTTGGATATTTTAATTATTTATCCTAATAATAATTCATAGAAAAAATATTTTTATTAGTAATTCAGTTTAAGTTCGCGGTTCAGTTCAGGTTAACTCTAAGAGCAAAATATTAAATTTCTCCATAGAAAAACCTGAGAAAAAACCTCAAAATAAAATTTTTGCACCACCTTTGACATTTTTGGCGCCCAACATACGGCAAAACGGTAAACTACTCTTAGCTTTTTTCCTCTATATTGATTATGTCTTAATAATAATTCATAGTAATATTTTTTTTCATAATTGTACCTTCAGATTACTTCTAAGAGAAAAATATTAAATTTTTCAATAGACAAACCTTAACAAAACTTGAGAAAAAAACTTTATTATCGAATTTGACATCACCTTTGAAATCGCAATATTTTGCTCTTTGTTCCACTATAAGTATTACTATATTACCCAGTGAGTACTGACACCTCAACATGTGCTACTCTCAACCAGTGGCGCGCCAGGGGGACGGCTGCAGACCCCCCCCCCTCCCCCAGACCAACGTCCTAGACACACAAAAATTAAAAAGGTGCACTACTAATTTGAAAAAATCCACCGAATTGCATTATTCAGCCCCCTCCCCCCAAGACAAAATCCTGGGTGCCCCTGTTCTCAACGTTATCAAACACAACAAGGAATATAAAACAATATTTAATTAGAAAAGCTGTAACGTTTTAAAATACTTTGAAATAACTGTTCTCAGTTCTAAGTAACTATTGTCATAGCAATTTCTGAAAAATCGTCATGGTGATTTTCGTAGAATTGTTATTACCAACATTTTATGTACCAAGTAACTTAAAAAGAAATCAAATCAAAATCAAATTAAAAAGAAGATGATGCTGGATTTACAATAATTTAGCCATGCGATCACGTAGGAACATAACTCATATGTCATCAAAATATAACACTAAACACTAGATAGGTAAAATATTAAAAAAAATAAATACCAGCTTAAAATTTTTCACAAAAAAAAAATAAGTAAGACACTGACACACACTATTTGAAAATGTTATTTAGATTTGCGTAACAAAACCTTTTTTAACTGTAACACCAACTTACAGTTTCATAATTCTCACAGAACAAACTATCACTGCTCAACTTTAATATTCGCAAATGATATCAGACCACACCGTCTATCCTTGTTTATAAGCAATAATTTCAAAAATTGCCACGGACTGTTTAAACAATTAAGTAAATACAATTAAATTAGAATAAAAACTTGTATACTTTATCGCGAAACCGCGCGCGATCACGCAGGAAAGCGATGTCGAACTCTGAATAGCGGGTTCGGCGATTACTTACTTACTTAGTTGAGATTACAGCAAGTGCTCGATCTCACTGAAGTATAGTTCTGCTTTTACTTTTTATATTTGGGTAGTCGGCCGTGCTCTAAAATTACCAGAACGATTACGGAACGATATTTTTGTGAGAGTTCTAGGAACACAGTAAGTGGTACGCAGGGACGAGTGAGGGGCTTATTAATAACACAGAGTGTCACAGGTCACAGGGTATATTAATGTATACTTGGCTTGGAATATTTTTAAAGGACATATTCTCACATCCCAATAAAAATGCGTTTGCTGCTTCGTAGCAGAATTTGCACCGATCGTTCGCCTTCAATATTTCTACTTTTTGGATCTACGAACACTAAAACATGTATTATGAAAATATATTTTTTTAAAACCCTTATCGAATAATTCGAATATACATTCATAGATAGATAGATACTACTGGTCAAACCTAATTGTTTATTGGTATCAGATTTAATTTGTTTGAAAAATGGTAAAACAAAAAGACAGAAAAATTCTAAACGAACCTAAGGACATCTGGCCCAACCGAAACAAGCTGAATATGTGCTGGTTTATTCAGGATTGTTTAGGCTTACTCATAAACTTTGTCCTTTTATTTTTTCATTAATATTTTTAAACTACGTATTTCCTAAAAATTGCATTTTTGAAAAATTGTTTCTAAAACAATTCTAAAGTTTTGAAAAATCGTATTTCAGAAAATTTTTCATAGATCCTTCTTCACGGGTTAGACTTAGACCGGACCAGGTGCTTTAGTTTATGATTGTGAGCTAAAAAAATGTTTGATGGATAATATGCCTATTTTATATGAACGCCCTTACACCATAACTTTTAATTTTTGGGAAGATACGGCAATAATGGCTAATATCGACGTGCTGATTGATTTTAGTTATATTTACAACAATTACCCAAGCCGTTCTTCTTACGATATTCAACAACCAGGGCGCGAAATAGCGCTTCTTTTAAATTAAACATTTGAAGCAGAGTCATCGATGCCTGTAGAGGGGCACCCAATCAAACCCAATCAACCAATTGTGTCTCTTTTTAACTTCCTAAAGCGCATATGTCCGTTTCTCTATTAGTTTTAGTGAATTTATATCGTCCATATAAACCTATAAGATCAATTTAAATTAGGACACAGCCCGGAGCAAGCTTGGATATCCTTTGACGATGGCTTGGCTTGATTCTTTGTTGGGGAGTTTTCGCATGGATCTTACACTTTTTTGAAACAAAAGATCCTTTTTGATTTAAAAAAGTAAAAAATAAATTATTAGGCAGATCATTGAAAATTTTAGGTGGGTCATTGACCAAATGACTTTATGGACGCGCGTGGTTGATAGTGTTTAAGTATATTAAGGCGGCATTCTCCACGTGGCGTCCGCGTTGGTCAACCCAATTTCATTTTAAAATGGTTTTCCGGATTTAAAACTTTTACCAATAACATTATAAGTAATTTAAAGTATAGATTCATATCATGCAAGCAATTTTCAGTCCATTATTTAAAGTTTTAACGTGTATAATGATTTCATTTACAAGATTAATATGTTAAAAGATCTATGGTGACATTTTTTCTGCCACTAGGACCTCAATATTCTTTTTACATATTATTTCCTAAAATAAATCATAAAATATTTTGAAACTTTTATTAATACGCCAAAAAATACCTATGGAATATGAATCTACGGTTACAATATTCATACAAAAGGAAAATAAAGCAAAAAATTATACTAAAATGAAATTAAGTCTACACATGGACGCCATGTGAAAAATGCCGCCTTAATACAATCCAAGAAATTCAATAAGCTTGCTTTTTATACTAACAAGCAAGCAAAGTAGTAACAGAGAAAAATAAGATAGAGAGAAGAATATCTCTTCTTCCCGCCAGCTCGACCACGCTATGGCCTTCAAATTGCAACACCCCGAGATTGGCGCGTAGAATTCTCACAATACACCCCGACATAGCCAGTGCGGTAGCAACACGGCAAGCAGAGAGAGTTTTCTGCGGCGCGTCTCAATACTCACTCTCACTGTGCTTTATGCGCTAGTCTGTTTTTAACGCGTGGCTGCATTTTTGGAGAATCTTTTAAACTTTCGATTGTTGTTTTTCGTATTGTGTTTCTTGTAACGGGGTATTTTACGTGCACATATAGTTTTCTATACCTTTTTGTATCTTCGTGTGTCTGTTTTTCAAATCATGACATCACAGCTTTTGTATAATCTTTCCTTTTGGGGGAACGTTAAATTATGTTTTTGACATCTGCGCAGTAGACCAAAATGCGAATCACGCGCATACCGAGCATGCAATATTCGAATATTGGAATAGCGAATATTTTCCCTTCAAAATTATTCATATGTTCGAATATTGAAATAAGTATTTCAGTATTCGAGTATTCAAATATTTGAGTTTTCGATTTTGTGAATATTCCGATATTTGATTATTCAACCAATTGTTTAGTTAAGTTTAGAAAAAGTTTTCAGTTTCAAAAAAAAGTAACAGTCAGTAATGAATGTCAATTCAAGTATTAGTTAGAATAAAGGCCGATTTCGCTTGAATTTTAATTATTCGACTATTCGAATAGTCGAGTTAACTATTCGAATAATCGAATCAACTATGCGAATAGTAGACTCAAAAATTCGAATACATATTTGATTCGAATATTCGAATAGTTCGTTCGACTATTCGAACAGTCGAACCGACTATTCGATTAGTCGAATAAACTATTCGCACATTCGATCCAAATATTCGAATAGTCGGCACGAATATTCGAAAAGTCGAATCGACTATTCGAATATGTGATTCGAATATTCGAATCAACTATTCGAATATTCAAATCAAATATTCGGATAGTCTCCACGAATATTCGAATAGTCGATTCGAATTGTCGAACCGACTATTTGAATAGTCGATTCAACTATTCGAATAGTCGAACCGACTGTTCGAATACACTATTGTAATAGTCTATTCGATTATTCGAATAGTCGACTCGACTATTAGAAAATTCTACTAGTCGAATCGACTATTTGAATATTCGTGGAGACTATTCGAACACTGAATAATTCGAATACTTGAATAATAAATGAAGTAAGTATTCCAATACTTCGATTTCACAAAATTCCGAGCCCTAGTCTACAGTGGAACCCATTCACTTTTAAGAATATATTATCGCCAGGAGTAAAGGTACAACTACGTATTTAACTTTTTAACTTTTCTCCCAAACTTTTTCCAACTTTTTATTCGACTGCTCTATTTTGTTGTTCCGTTCCTTACAAATAATTTTACTTTTGTCGTAAAAGGTTTTTTATATTCCAATTGATAAAAGCTTTAGATTCGATGCAAAATATAAAGGATAACACCGTACGTCAGAAATCTTCATAATCACGGACATATAATAAAGACACGAAATAGAGAATGGTTGGTATTTTGTCTAAGAATTTACACTTTGTCTAAACTATATTTCATTTAGTTAGGTATGTTTTGTTACATAATTCTATAAAGGGCTTAAGTTATTGTAAAAAGCCTGTAGTTTTGTAATTTCATGCAATGCTTTTCATTTTTACTAATTCACGAGTTCAGTATTCATAGTTTTTTTTATTTTACTCTACATTTTTTATAGGTTTTCTTGTAGAAGTAAAATTGCTATATAATAAATAAGGTACCTACTTAATTGTTCCTAGATTAGTTATTAAATATTTAATAATACATTTTAATACTACTGTAGTATACTCATATTGTATTTTGTATTTTGCATCATAGTAGAGGGATATGATGCTCCCCGAGTCTCCGCATGCGCAGTAGGGTCGACCTTGAACGCCCAGGTGTGCTATTGTTATTTGGCCTTGATATGCGCAGGTGTTATTCCAAGGTCAAGGTCAAGAACTTGGCCTTGAACGCGAGCAGATGTTTCTTTGTTTGGTGATGACCAGGTGTACGATGCTTATTTCAAGGTTACATTTGCGGTGCATATTTTCAATGAATGCGAGCAGCTGTTTCTTTGTTTGGTGATGACCAGGTGTACGACGCTTATTTCAAGGTTACATTTGCTTGGCCTTGAACGCGAGCAGATGTTTCTTTGTTTGGTGATGACCAGGTGGACGACGCTTATTTCAAGGTTACATTTGTTTTGTATTTTTCGAGGTCGTCGGATGTATTCCTCCCACCATAAATAAATACTTGACCTTGGATTACTTCCTAATAAATATGGCTCATTTCGAAATTAGCTTTCATTGTCACTCATACATCGTATGCGTTAACTGTTGCTTTGGCATATAAAGTATTGTGTTTGTGGTGTGTTCTACAAGTGTTTATTCAAGGTACTTGACAGTAATTGTTTTTATTGTATTTTAAATCATGAGCATTTCAAAGCAGACCATAGCCGAAATTAATAATATGATAAACCAAGATATTCAATTTCTGGAACGTAGAAAATTCTCTACATTAACGGTGGGCAAAATTTATATGATAAAAAAAATTAATTCTTTGACTTCACGTTTTGGAAAAGCCATTATCGTCACATTGTTTGATCCAACACATCAAGCAACATTTGAAACATTTTTACCATCACGCGTAGCTGAAATTCTGACAGAGGATACTATTGAAATGATGAATAACTCCGGTGATCAGTACACCTTAACTTATTTGGGGCAAAGCTCACATGTATTCTCTGGAGGTAATACTAGAGCGTTGTTAAATTTTGGTTGTTTGTAATATATTGTTGATTAGGCTATTTTAATGTTGATTTAAAATGTAATAAAATAGTTCTTGTTAAGTATATATCGAAAAACACACACTCACACACAATCACATGTCCATTATTTTCTATTTAAGATGTGTGACTGCCCTACTGTCATTGAAAATCGAGATATGTACATTAATTGGTTATCATGTAAATTAAGAGAGCTGGCTGAAGAAATACTACACTTTGCAAATTATGGTAAATCCGATGTGGGTTTTAGTGAAAGTCAGTATAGGAAGTATATGAAAGACGCCGTAAATTTCACGGCTGGAGCACATACGTGCGAGAAATACCTATATGGAACCATTGATCTGGACGAATTTTGCGCTGGAATGATAAATGAAGAATTGGGAAGCTACCTATTCGAAGTGCCTTATTTACCCGATGAATTAGCTAGAAAATATGGTTTGGCTCCCACAAATGATAACACCCTTGTTGATGGCCTTGGGAGTGAAGCAGTCAACACCGATGAAGTTGATGGGGAAGCGTGTGCTATTGTTAGCGATGAGTGTGTTCAAAAAGATGAAGAAAATTTCTAAACTTCTATTCATTGTATAATGTAATATGCGATGTTAAATAAATCATTATGTACCTAATTTATTGTTTTATTTTTGCTTTAACTAGTCTTAATATTTCTTATAAATTGGTAAACTTGCAAAATTACTTCAGTTTAAGTTCAAAATGGGTCGTGTTAACAACACAATTGATAAATTTGGTCGTCATGGGACCAATGTACAAGTTCAGTTATTACGTGGTCCACCTGGAGTTGGTTTCAAACTAACCCATGATGGACAATATGACATTGAAGGCAAATCTTTGTCCAATGTTGCAAATCCGATAAAAAGTCATGATGCGGCAACCAGTGAGTACGTCCTGAATGAACTTCATAAAATTCATACACAAATATTATCTAAAATTAATACGGAGGTATATTCACTTAATGAGAAGATCACCAGCCTTGGAGATATAAGCCACAGCTTTCTATGGGGCCTTGAGAAACGAATTAGCAATTTGGAAGGTCAAAAAAAAAAAAAGCCAAGGCAAACCTAAAACGAAGTTAAGATAGGGGTGGGGATGCCAAGGTTATGTCGGTGTGTGAAGGTCGACTCTTGGGTATAAGAACTTCTCTCGAAAATTTTAAAATTCAGTTCAGTTGTATTATTTGGTCTTGAGTTTACTACAATATATTTTTTAAAATGCAGTCGAAAGAAGAACGTCCAACTGCAATGGTTTCGCCATTTTCCATTAATGGTCATCAGATGTGTGCCAATTGCGAACATTGGGAATTGCTAGTGGGACAAATGGGTTTCTGTGAATGGTGTCAAAATGAGCACAGAAAACAGCAAGAAGAACAATTATCATCATCGCATATCACCCAACCCACTCAAACCCCAATCAGTTTAAGCGGGGGAGGAGATTTGTTAGAGCAGCAGCGACAGCAAAATTTCAACTCTTTTACAGAAGAAGAAGAAGTCAACGGAGATGGTTCATCATCGCCATCGTCGTCGTCATTACCGTCAGAGTGGTCACCAGGTAGAACGTCGCTACCGGATGCCCCATTCGACACTTCTGATGAAGAGTATATGCGTGAAATAAGTGGCGATAATGAAGATGAATATGATGCAGAACAAGGTTTTCGAGCTATATGTTTAAGGAGAAGCGAACTTATACAATTTGGATATAGCCCATAAATTTAATTTTATATATTTTTTAGTTTGTTTATGAAATAATAAAAATCTTCTTGTACTAAATATGTTTATTATTCACCATACATTTAAATTAACAAATCGCTCTTGATATATATTATTTCTGTGGTTCCGTTCTAAAAACCTTGCTAGCATTGCATCCATTTTTCCAATTCTCCTTTGAAAACGATATCTATCAAGTATTAGTTGCTGAAAATTACTTTGTCGGGCTTGTCTATATGCGAAACACCAAACAGACATACGGTGGATAATATTTCTTTCTTCGTCAAATCTTACTTGCTTCATGGTTTATTGTAAAATGAATTTTTATTAGTTATGTTATTTATATATAGGCCGAACATAAAGAGAGTGAATTAGTTTTACTTTAAAATGGGTCGTGTTAACAACACAATTGATAAATTTGGTCGACAGAAAACTCTTGTTTGTAACAACGTATCGCGAGGGTTGCCCGGAATCGGATTTAAACTTACTTCAGATGGACATTTTGATATAGAGGGAAAGATATTAAGGAATGTTGCCCAACCGATAAATGAGAATGATGCTGCTACCAAAGAATATGTCCTTATGGAAGTTCATCAACTTGGTTCGCAGATAAATACCATATTTAGTAATGTGCTAGTACCAGTTTTTCAAAAAATGTTTGAAGATGATGAGGACAAAATTACGTACCTTAAGGAAAAAATATATCAATTCATCAAATTCACCCACATGCTGCACGGCACACCACAACGAAGATAAAGGATCCAAAAAAACCAAAATGGAAACCAACCTAGATGAAGTTCTTTTGAAAACATAATTATACTGTTACATGTAATAAACTAACAATAAAACGCATAATTATGAAAAGCAATGTTTATTATTATTATTTATAATGCATACATACGTAACGTAAAACCTATTTGATAATATTTATACAATATCTGATTTGTCTATCCAAGAATTAAATTGATTTGGAAAACCTAACCATTTTACAAACAATTGATCGTTTTGATTTTTCTTGCGTTTTCTAAGAATTTTCTCAACTAAATAAACACCAGGGCTAGCTGTCTTTTGCAGTTCTGCTTCGTAAAAACATCCTTTAATAGGTTGACCTTCTAATGATTGCAGCAAGTATGTAGGTGGGTTTGTAATATTAACTTTTGCTATTTCAAACAGTTCCGTTGACCACGAAGGCGTATATCCTTTGTCAAATACACCTTTGTACTTGCTAATGCGAACAATGTCACCCAAATGGAATTTTTTTTTCTTCGGAACAATTTTCAAATAGTCATATGCTTTAATAGGGGTATCCTCTTTTACACTGTTAGGCTTCATTCCAATGGTGCGGTGTTTAGTGTTATTATAGGTCTTCGTTATAGCTGGTAATATTTGTAACCATCTGTATGAACCTCTAGCCGAGAATTGTTTATATAACTTATTTTTCAAAGTTCTTATAACACGCTCCACAATTGCCGCTTTTTTCGTGCTATATGTGGAATAATGGTTTATATTATATTTTTTCATGAGTGCTTGAAAGGTGCTATTATAAAATTCCTTTCCTTGATCACTCTGTAAATTGTTTGGTGCATATGATGCTTCTTCAATGATGCTTTTCATGGCATTCGTAACTTCAACACCGGTCTTATTCTTAACTGCTTTGGTGTACACGAATTTGGAGTAACAATTTATACATACAACAATGTAACGGTAACCATCATTGTCAGTAGCATATTGCTGCATTTCCGCCAAATCAATTTGCCACAAATCTCGATATCCTTTTATGACCGTACGTCTTCTAACAAAATTTTTTCTTGCTGTCCTATGTAATTCATTTACGACTTTAATTTTTTCTCGGCTAGGATCCATATTATAAGGTTCCACGTCTTATCAGACACTGAGGATGGCAACTACGTGCAAAACTTAATATATTATTCCTTCTTCTCGAAGCTCTTCCATAATTGACATAATCTCATTATCATGTCCGGTATGTCCAGCTACTTTTGACCCCCACAATAATCGTAATCTATCCACTAACTCCTTAGGTTTATTCCAATAAACATATTCAGATGATTTCGACGATAGGCGCTTTTTTGCTGGTAGTTGGATTTTGTTGTCGCCTTTTTTTCTTCCTACACCACCACCACCCAGTTTGGTTCCCATAATTAGCGGTTTTATGATTCGTAAATATTTTCTCCATCGGGTTTCCCTTAAACCACGTTTCTTGTCATAACCGTCGTAGGCCGCATCCGTCAATTTCAAAATGGTTTGGTATTTTCGAAGTACATCTAGACTAATTTCGTCTTCATTATCTAAGCATGCTGGATTTTTTAGAAAAATCAAATCGTAAAGCTCAGCCGTTCCATCGAATTCAGCAATGTTTGTTTTGTTCTTGTATAACACCATCTTTCCGTTTGTTAGAAAACGAACCACCAAGTTGCCAATATATTTTGTTGATTTATTGTCTTTTTTACCAAAGCGTACACCATACACGGTATCATAACGGGACGGTTCGAATTTTAATCCATTTAAATAATCTTGAATAGTTTTTGCGGCTGAACTGCTACCACTTGATGTGTGTGGTGATGTGTAAGATGATGTTATCGTTGATGGGGAAGGGGTTTCGAACAGTGACTCACGATTTCCACGTTTTGGTGTAGGAATTTGTGTTTTTTGCGAAATCGGTGTAGATGTTTCAAAATCCGCTTCTGTTGGATGTTCTTCAAACATTTTCGCCATTCCCACCGAGCTGCTGCTGCTACTCCGACTTTGTGGTTTAGTCGTAGTACTTGATTTTTTAGTTGCGTACTGTTGCTGCTGCTGCTTTACGGCTTTAGATATAAATTCTAGTGGTTTAGAAACTGGTTCATAAAACTTTTCCAAATCATGTTCATTCTGCACTTTAGCTGCTTTAATTTGTTTAAATTTTTTTCTAACCGCATTTGTAGTTTCCAGTAGCTTTCGTTTTAATTCGATTTCTTCATTCATGATGCTTTCAAAGCACCGTTCAACGATGAAATGATTATCCAAGTTATTATTATAGGAATATATAACTATCGAATCCCTTGCGGTATCTGCCCGAATTTACATCACTGTCCTTGTCAATAACTAAAAAACCATATTTATTATCCCAACATTTAGCACACATCTCTTGAAATTGTGTAAACGTCAGGTCGGGTGAAACGTGATCGGAAAATATATGTTTCATATTCATCTCATCTTGTTTAAACATAATAATGAAGTTGGCATTATCCCGGACGAGCTGCTTAGGAACACGAGAATACGTTTGCGCCAAGTAAAAGGCATCCACATTTTTGTGACGTCCCATGCTAAAATACGATCTTATAACGTCCTGTTTCTCACACATAACGTCATCAAAAATAAATATTGAATTAGGTTTAGCATCTGACGGTTCCACAATGTTATTTGCGTCGCTAAAAGCGTAGTAGCCAAGACCTTTGATTGGTGATAAAATTTTCTTTAAATATTCATATTTCGGTTGATAGAGCGACTTTGAGTAGATATAAACATTTTCGAAACGCAGTCCCGAGGGGTGAGTAAGCAGCGAAATCATAACATTTGTTTTTCCACAGTTTGAAGGTCCTATTAATAATCCACGAATAGATGACGGTAGCAAAGGACCATGTCTTTTAAATAATTTTTGTTCTAGTCCAGATCCGACC
Source organism: Philopedon plagiatum (assembly GCA_963971165.1). NCBI lineage: Eukaryota > Metazoa > Arthropoda > Insecta > Coleoptera > Curculionidae > Philopedon > Philopedon plagiatum. The sequence goes on along the minus strand of OZ020196.1, from coordinate 14,159,528 downwards.
TTTACATCGAGATTATCGACGGGAAGTTTTTGTTTAAGATTGACGATACGCATCTTAACAAAATCTATATTTTATACTGAACTTTCACGTAAACTATCATTCAGATGTCGCTCGTCAGACGAAGTAGACGGTCTCGTTTATCAAGTAAGACTGGAAGCGGTATTGTTAATTCAGTAATTAATAGGCTACCGTTTGAGTTACACATTCCCGGCTATCAGTATTGCGGGCCCGGGACGAAAGTAGTAAAACGTGTGGCAAGAGGAGATCAAGGAATTAATTCTTTGGATGTCGCATGCAAAAAACACGATTTAGCCTATTTGCGTAATAGTGAAAATTTAAGTGCTCGCCACCAAGCAGATCAGGAACTCGAGCAAAGCGCGTGGAAAAGAGTAAAATCTAAAGACTCTAGCGCTGGTGAAAAAGCTGCAGCTTGGTTGGTAACCAACATTATGAAAGCGAAACAACGTTTTGGTATGGGTGTATCATCATCATCAAAATCGAGAAAAGCATCCACTAGAGGTAAACGTCGCTTCCAGCGCCGCCGCCGCCACACTAAAGGTAAAGGCGTTGGTAAACATAAGCGACTACACAAAGTAGCTTTTGGATCATCTATTAGACGACCCGTTCGATCAGAATTGTTAAAAGCTGGTGGGAAAAAACTTGTCGAGAAAAATATCATGAAAGCATCGAAAATAGCTGCAGTAGCTGCACGTAAATCCCTGAGAATAGCCGGTGGCAAACGAAAAATTCGCACGCCTAGAATCATTCCAATTCCGAAGACTGGGGGGATATTACCGTTAATACCAATATTTGCAGGACTATCGGCCTTAGGTTCATTAGCAGGTGGTGCAGCAGGCATCGTGCGTGCCGTAAAAGCAGTAAAAAAGTCGACTGCAGAAAAAATAGGTACCGGCTTACATCTAAGTTCAAGAGGAAATGGATTATACTTGAAACCATATCGCACAGGTTTGGGATTATATATAAACAACGGCAAAAATAAGAAATCAAAAAACTAATAGAATCCCTACCTCAAAGACCACTATCCAATATTGATATAGAAAAGTACGCCTTAAAAATGAAAATACCACACTTTCGAGGCGTATATATGAGAGATTCATTACCTGTACGCGGTCCCAAACGTTATGAGGCCGCCATTATAAATTTGGATAGTATGTCGGGTGTAGGGACTCATTGGGTAGCATATAGAAAAAGCAATTCTGATGTAACATACTACGATAGTTTCGGTGATTTACCCCCACCTATGGAATTGGTACGATATCTGCAGATGGGTTCCGAAGCGACGAAGAAAATTTACTATACATACGACCGTCAACAAGAATTCGGAACAGTCTGGTGTGGACATTTGTGTTTGAAGTTTCTTTTACAATCGTAAAAAGTATGTCTTTGACACCCCAAATGGAACGTGACAACTACACCAAAATGTTGCTATCACTTAAAGCATATCGTGAAGTCGGAGGATTACAAAAAATGACTGCCGAACAGTTAGAAAATACGCCCAAAGAAGTGTTGATCGCATTAGCTCCAAATGAAATAGCACTAGTTTGGGATAGGTTACCTAATCACCTAAAAAGTGACGTCGATATATTGAAATATCAATACTGTTTCGAACATTATAATAGCAATAATTCAGATTCGGACGAGGGCGATGGACCGATACCAAAAAAAATATTTTGTTGTTATTGCAAAATTAACGATGTGAATATAAAGGCAGAAAACAGTTTAAAAACGTCCAAAGGAATAAAGCAACGCTTCAGCTTAAATCCATTTAACTGTTGCAAACAGCAATAAAATAGCTACACAAATAGTTTCGTGGTCAGTCATGTCTTACACATTCACTCTAACAGGACATACAAGTGTCTTAAGTGCGGATTTTTACCCACCCATCGAGTTAAATACAACAGACAAATATGGAGTTGCACTGCTGGGATTTTACACATATAATTCGATTTTTAATATCGACGAAAGCAATAATTCATTCAGCCATTTGAAAACAGCGATACCAAAGTATGTAAGGATTCCACCAGGAGCTTACGAAATTAATGAAATAGCAAAAGCCATGTACACCGCTTTAAAAGAGTCATGCAATGAAGTTGGTACCGATTTATTTTCATTAACAGCCAATAATAATACGTTAAAATGTGAGCTAAAGTCAAAATATAGCATCGATTTTCGAGGTAGCAATAGTATCGGCAAAGTGCTCGGATTTGGCTCTGTGCTGCTGCAAGGTGGACAACGACACGAATCAAGTACCATCGTGGACATAATGAAAGTGCGCATCGTACGTGTGGATTGTAATATAATTTCCGGAGCATACCTGAATTCTTTGGAAAGTCATACGTTATTTGAATTTGATATTGACGTCGAACCCGGTTACAAAATCTCTAAAGAACCGCAAAATAATATTTATATGCCGATAATGCCGGATGGTCGTCAGTTTATCGACAACATTACTCTACGCATCTTGGACGATAGCGGTGATTTGATCGATTTTCGAGGTGAGAAAATAATAGTTAAACTAGAGTTGAAAAAAATCGTATAATGGGTTTTTGCTTTAACCGTCAACTGCATAAGCTGTCAACAATTCAAGATTCAGTTAAACGACATAAAAGTAAGCAGACAACACAGTCAAGGTTCATTCGCAAGTCAGACGGACGATCGAAAACACATCCGCACAGCAATCGCCAGCTCTCCGCGAAAGATTGCAAATTTCTACAATCGATCGGTTTGAAAGTGAGAAAGATTAGAAAATGATGGCCGCTAGCAGTGACAAAATCGAAGTTTTTACCGAACCCATTTTTGATAACTCCATTATTAGTTTTCAAGAACACACATATAAACCTTACGGTTCTCCAACATTCCGCAATTCCGATGAAATTCGTATACCTGTACACTTTCAAGATATCATTTTGGATATATCGGATAGTTACATTTACATCGAAGGAACATTTAAACCCAAAGATGTTAGTAAAAAATGTTATCTATCAAATAATGCCATCGCCTTTCTATTCGACGAATGTCGTTATGAAATGGGAGGGGAGCAAGTTGCCGTCGTTCGGAAACCCGGAATTACCACAACGATGAAAACTATGGTGTCATTGGGTGCCGCACAAAATAGAGCTCTCATGGCATGCGGATGGGGTCTAGACGAAGCAAATCAAGGGATACTAGATTCCACAAGTAACATGTTCTCCGGCAAGCTTCCTCTAAAATATCTCATGGGTTTCGCAGAGGATTATTCAAAGGGTATTTTTAACGTCAAGCAAGAGTTGATTTTAATTATCGCCCGCACTTTCAACAATTGCTATATCGGCGAAGTAGATGCAGACATTTCAATTGAAAAAATTGAATGGAAAATTCGTCACATTATTCCAGACGATCGACAGAAGTTAAAGATATTATCACGCATGAATAAAGGTGGCAGTAACGCAAACGTTCCAATGGCTTACCGTAAATGGGATCTTTACGAGCTACCTTCTTTGAGAGAAACATCGTCAGACGTTTGGGCCTTAAGAACTAGCACGAGTCTCGAAAAACCGAGATATTTGATTATCGGTTTTCAACCAACTAGCTCGTCCGACAACAGAGCAAAAGATAGCACACAATTTACAACGGCCGATATAAGTGATATTAGGCTCTATCTGAACTCTGCCGTATTTCCGTACGAAAGATGGAATTTAGATTTTTCAAAGAAACTGTATGCCGCAGCCTATTATAATTATGAGAATTTTCAAGCTAGCTACTACCAGCGAGAACTGAGCGATCCTATGATGAGTTTTGCCGACTATCTGAAAAATCCGTTATTCGTAATCGATTGCAGTCACCAACCAGAAGCCGTGAGGACGTCAACAGTGGACGTGAAATTGGAGTTTGAAACACGCAAAAGTAAATTTCCTAAAGACATTAAAGTGTACGCGTTAGTTATTCACGATGCATTTTTTAGCTACAATATACTTAATGGTTCTGTTACTAACAAATCAATACATTAGTTTGAAGTTATGTAATTCTCCAAATTATATATTTTTACATATTTAAAATAAACTTATAAAGGACATATTTGCGTTTTATTTTTACTATTGCCTTATTTTAATACTTCAAATGTGGGGCTTTGGTAAATAAGGTTATGAGGCGAAAAATAGAGAGAAATTTAGGAGAGGGGTGGGGAAAAGAAAGTATATAAGACGGGATTTAGAAAATTAAATTCACTCGAAGCCACAATGTCGTCAAGCTCGGATAATGGTTATTCTAGTGACGACGAGCAGGCAGTCGCACCAAATGTGCAACATAGGCTCGTACGCAGACCGCGTAGGCTTAGACCTAGGTATTGCATCATGCAATCCTACGTCTCATGGGGGTCTAGAGATTTGTGTATGAACTGCTACACGAGAGGATTTGGAGCTGCGATTATGGATGTTCATTTCGTCACAACCCATTTTACAGTGGGTTCGCGAGGTGATCAAAGGCGGAACCACTCGAGGTGTGCTTTGTGTAGGGAGAGACTGTTTACCGTCGTTCATCAGCAGTCTTGCCTTATTTGCAATAGAATGTAAATTCTATTACAAATAAAGCTCCTCATACGACAACCCTGCCTGTCCCCTGACAAAATCAGTCCTTTTCAGGACTACAGAATATTTGATCGTAGTTTGTAGTTAAACACTATGTTTCCTAAGGAAGATATTTCTCGAAGGAAAAATTGTGTTAGTTTGGGTGAGAGATGCATTATGTGTTTAAATCATACATAGATGGCGAGAGAAAGAGCATTTGCAAGATTTAGCTTGTAGTTTTTATGTATGATAAGAACGCATATGCCTCTAGTTATTCAAAGTGACATAACTTTCTATCAAGAAACATATTTTAAACAATAAATTCACTCTGGGTTGATACGCTCAAAAAGATACATCTGAATTTGTGTCGTTTCACATAGAACGTTGGCAAACCTGCTCTTAAGTATGACAAAAACAGACGTATCCTTTCAGTGTAACAAAATATTTCGAACAAGAAATCTATTCTATAGGAAATATTTTGTTACTCTGAAAGGATATGTTACAACTGTTTAGCCCCACTCTCACCCCCACTCTCACCCCCACTCTCACCCCCACCATCCTAAATGCTTTTAAAAGCGGGAGCAGCCATCACAATTTTCATTTCTCAACCAGCCATGAAGTGGGACAGGCTGATGTTAAGGACGACAAGGGAGTCCAAAATAAGCGAGTTTTGGGAGGCTTGGCGTTTAAAAAACGCGAATAAGCCAACGGCTATCGTACAGCCGATCCCAAGACCGCAACCACCACCGGAGCCGGCTCCAACAGAGCCCGTGGAAGTGGTGGAAGGACCACAGATGCTGCTGGGTCCTGAAGAAAGGGCGGCTCTGTTAGAAGAGCTCACGGAGCGTCGCCGGAGCCGTCGCAGCACTCGGCTGGAGGTGCGAAGACGGCGAGCTGCACCGCGATCGGTGCAGATCGCGAGAGGGGAACAACCACTCTAGGTTTCCCTCTCCAACCCACCGTGAAAACGGCCCTTTTCAGGGCCACAAAAGATTTGATCGTAGTTTAGATATTCTTAGTCACTTTGTGTTTGACACTGAATCGGTGAAAAATGCAAAGATGACCAAGGATGACATTTTCAGGACGTTTAAAAATAGACGTTGGCATTTTTGCATAACTCTTTTCGATAATTTACCTAGAAGTGTCTAAAACTTATTTTAAGTTAAAGGTCCAAGATCCGTTAAAATTGTTATTTTTCTAACTTAAAAATTGTATCCATTTAGTTATTTCCGAGACGTATATTTTTGAAACTAAAAATCGATATTTGTCGACCCACTAAGATTTTTATTTTTGTATATTTTTAACAAAAAAAGCAACCACATTAACCCTTATATAACAAAAATATTTTTATTTCGGATCAAAGCAATGACAACAAGCACATAACTTGTGGGTTTGCTCAGGTTTGCTTGGGTTTGTTTAGCCAATACAAATAATAAGAATTTTGTTATTAATATTATTATTATTATTTGATAGTTCAAGGACATTTCAGAACATTTGACATAAAACTTTTTATGATCAAAATGATCAGACTAATCAAAATTTCAAGAATTATGGGGTTTGATTGGGTTTGCTCATGAATAACGGGAGAAGTGTAGCTCAGATCGAAAAAAGTTATAGGAAAATATTTTAGAGTAAACTTTTTGTGATTGGAAATGACTTTTCAATATTTAATTTGGAAAAATTGAAAAAGACATTTTTCAGATTTCTAATTAATTCAAAGGGGTAGTATAGGGAAGCTGTGGGGAATAGGGCGAAGGCATGAGGGATGGGTGGCATAATCGTTTTTAAATAAGACCCGAGTGATTTGAGTCATTAAAAGTAATAAGAGGTCGGTCAAAAAAAGACCTAGGGAGTAGGTATGTATTTTAGGGAAAACAGGGAACTATGAAAAGATAGTCAGGTCCAAACTAATGTGAATTGTACAACTTGACTGTTATTCCGGGGTTCGGGGGCGGAGCCCCCGATCTGGGGGGGGCCCGGGGGGCACGAAGTGGCCACCCCGGGATTTTTCGAGGTTTTTGGGGGTCTTTGGGGGTCTTTGGTGCAATTTTAGACCTTCCAAAACTGAATTTTATATATTTCTTTTTCTTATATCTTTGCACGTAAAACACCCTTCAGCGTTTAAGTTTGTCATCTCCTAAGGGTTCTATCATATCTTGGTAGTCGTCATAGAATCGCACCATCATCCCCTCCTGTATTTTTAGCAAGGGTGGGGGAAGCTGAGGTCTTTAAAAGCAGCTCGAGTCGACTGCTTACTTCATTACATTCGCTCATCTCAACATGGCATCATCAGATGATGATGGATACTTAAGCGATGATACTCCTAGGAATTTGGATAATTGGGCACTTAGACAGAGGAAAGTTTTCCCCGTCCGATCCCGCCGGGTGTGCAAGATCTTAAACCTGGTGAAGGTGGGTGATGACGGCTGGTGTATTGGCTGCTATGCCGACTTGGAAAACAAGTCGGCTGGTGACCAATTCTTCAGTGGTCATGTAACCCAAGATTTCGGTAGTCGCGCGCACATACCGAACTGTAAAGGTTGTGGAGTAGCTCTTGGTACTCTACAACATAAGAGTGCGTGCCTTATTTGTAATCGAGCCTGATTACAAATAAGATTTTATCCCTTGAAAAACGGTCCTTTTCAGGGCCACAGAATGTTTCATCGTAGTTTTAGTTACCTAATGCCATAGTACATGTGGTGTTAGGTAGAAAATTATATAAGTCCAGTCGGATCGACTATAATTTTCCTTGCAAAATCCGTCCTTTTCAGGATGACAGGATATTTTGATCTTACTTGTATTTATCTAATGCCACGGCATCTGTACAGGATATTTTGATCTTACTTGTATTTATCTAATGCCACGGCATCTGTGACATTAGATAGAAATTATGTAAGTCCAGACGGATCGAGCATAAGTTTCTTTGTCGGTCACATTTCCACAACACAATTACACCATTTTTGAGAACTAAAAGCAGTTTTCGACAGTGAAGTCCGCCAGTGTCATTTTTGGATGGAGGGCATTTGTATAATAAACTCTAGTTTGTTGGCGGTGGAAAGGTGGGGATGGAGTGGTGGAGGGGGTAGATTATCTCTATTTAAACGGTTACGACCGGGTCACAGAATCACTTCATTTTTAAATCTTAAAGTACGAAGATATAACTATGGATTTCGAAAGACCATTGAGTCGCGGTTCATCGGTTTTTAGCGATGATACCGTTGACATGAATGATGTCGATATGGATGACCTACTCTTGGACATCGAACGACTTCTAGACATCGAGGCAGAAGATATGTTTAATGCCTGGGAAGATGAGCGGGCGGTCGAAGAAGCAGATGTGGGTCTGGAATTGCCAAACATGGATTGGCAAAATGGGGAGTTGTCGGCTGAAGACATGGAGCCAGACTCCAGCACTGATTGGGTGCCACCACCGCCGCCGGAAGGTCATGACGGTCCGGCCGATTCATCCACTTGGTGGATCACGGACCATCAGGATGATGATGGTCCAGCTGATTCCACCAACTGATCCCGGAACCATGCCCTCCCCGACCTACCCCGACAAAATCAGCCCTTTTCAGGGCTACAAAATATTTGATCGTAGTTTGTAGTTAGTAGTAGGAGATGATATGTTCTGCCCCCACCGCCCGCCGGCGGGATCTTATCTTGTGATCTATGACGTCATATCTCGGCCACCTTTGCGCATGCGCAAATTTCAAGTACGTCATCGAAGTCTACGTCACTGGATCTTACGTCAGCAAACCCAACCTGCGCGCGCAGCTGTCAAATGTCACCTGTCAACTGTCACCTGTCACTTGTCAAATGTCAAAATTAAAATTTGACATACGTCACGTATGAAGGATGACGTCATAAGACAGAAGAAGAAAATTAGCCGGCTGTCACTTGTCATTTAAGATCTGTCAACTGTCACCTGTCACTTATGAAACGTTAAAATAAAAAACTGACATACGTCACGTGTTCAAAATGGCGTCAGAAGACATGCGTAAAAGTATGGCGGCTGTCACCTGTCATTTAAGATCTGTCAACTGTCACCTGTCACTTTTGAAACGCCAAAATTAAAATTTAACCTAGGTCACGTGTTCAAAATGGCGTCAGAAGACATGTGTAAAAATATGTCAGCTGTCATCTGTCATTGAAGACCTGTCAACTGTCACCAGTCACGTGTTAAACGTCAGAATAAAAATTTAAGATACGTCACGTACTCAGGGCGGTGTCCGAAGACGTTTAAAAAAAGAATGGCGTCGATCGGCCTTAGGGTTCCGGAGATATAGTTTTTTGCGATTAGCGACCTAACGGCTGATGGTGGAGAGCCGAAATTCGCATGGGGGATAGTGACGGAGCAGATCTTTCGATTTGTCAAATTAGTTTTCAAAAATCTCGACTTTGAGGAAAAAATTAGATTTCAAAATTTTTACATCACCCTGTATAGTAAATTTTGGATTAATTATATAAGTTATGAATATTAGGGGATTTGGCAATAGAAAAATAGGTATTAGATCATCGGAACTAGTAAAAAATTAGATCTCAAAATTTTTATATCACTGGACATAGGAAATTTTTTAATTTAATTATAGAAACTATGAATATTATTTGATTGAATTTTATGGACTAATAACAGCAAAAATATGTATTAGTGCCGCGTGAAACATAGGAAGCTGCGGTTAGCAGTTTCCGGTGATAAGGCTGGCTTTGTGGTTGCCATTTCCGGTCGATAAGGTGAACACTTGTTTTAATTTATGCATGGTAACCGCATCATAGGTAGCAGATGTAGATAAATAAAACCTTGAATAGGAAAAAATCGGTTTTAATTAATAATGTTGTCGAATTGTCTTACAAATATTAAATATTACATTACTTAACAATAATGAACAAGCTATAGTTATAAATATAAGTAAATTCAAAACTGTGTTTGATGATGATGATGATGATGATGGTGTGCTAGTTAATGTATCCCCACGAAGTATTGTCTTCCAATCGGTTTCGCCAACGGTGTTATCTCGAAAGATGAACTTTACTTTGTAGCGAAGAAGGCTGCTTGATGCTGCTGCTGCTGTCGTAGGAATCTTCATAGAGAAAACAGGCGTTTGCTGATGGTCTATTCTTTCGTAAACCATATGTAACCACGTATTATTGGAGGGAAAATCCTCGGTTTCCATCATGATGGCGGCATCCTTAACATTATTTGGCATGTATACGTAGAAGACGTTTTGCACTAACGCAACGAGCAGAATGTACGTCGAACTTAACGCTGCCATGACTGATGTCAAAATGATTTAAAACTTGGAATGATAGAGATTTATAAGGTCGTATATGTGTATCAGTCCGCTGTACGATAGTACCAAAAGCGGTATTAAGAACAGAGAACTAACATGGAGAGTTGGGAGCGGCTCCTGCTGTTGTATCTTCGTCTTCTTCTTCAAGCTTTGGGGTGATGATGATGGTGGAACTGCCATTTTCAGTTGGCGACACTTCCACAATACTTTAGCTAACGGACAATGTTGGGAGTACTTGTAGTGGTCGGCCAGCGGATCATCTCCCTCTTTCCAATCAGTAAACTCACAGCGGCAAAAGACACATTGAACGATATCCAAACGCTGGGTGTAATAAAAACCAGCCTGTGCTAGGTCTTTAGGACTAACTTTATTGGTCCAATTTGCAAACGTGATCAGTCGTTCTTCAAAAGTACGAATAAAGCCAAGACCGTCGTCTAAGCAATCAGTACAATCTACACTGCGACCAGCCATTTTACAACGGCTTTCTACTTAGACTAATCGAGCTATACTAAGAAATAAAACAAACAAAATCTGTTATATACTTTTATTCCAGATCATTTAAAAAACAATGTCGGAAATTATACAATAACTTAGCATTATTACAGGCACAATGCCAAACATTAAAGTCCTTATGGTGGAAACATTCCACAACTTTCTTATATTTACTTAATTTAGGTTCGGTCTTTAAAGGAATACTAAATATAAGGGAAGAATCAAAAATCTGCTTTAAACAAGCTGCCTTTAAATCGCCCTTAACCAGAAATTTCGGAGAGTCATACTGAAGCCATATGTTACGTAAAACACTTTCAAATTGATTCAAGTCTAAACAGCCAGACTCCCACATTAGTCCATGGTAGTTTTCCTCCAAATATTCGACAATCTTGAGATCTTCAGGCTTTAAAAATTTCCCGCTATACGGAGGTTTGAAGAGAAAGCTGCAAAATCGTACGCCATCATACACAGCCAACTCCTTCGGTATAAACCCACTGGCTAAGGGGTAACCTTGAAGATCGATGCAAACTTCCTGACGTTCTTTTGACATCTTGCACAGACACGCTTATGAGACTCAAAGACGTGGGTTTTAAGGTTATGTAACAAGTCACGACAGGTCTGAACAGGTTACAACTGACTGCAAGGAACGTCGGAACAACTATGAAAACTCTGCCGGAAATCGAGTGGTTTTATGAGGAACAGTAGGATAAGGGTGAGAGGAAAAAAATAAAGGAACCGAGAGTTGTAAAAGATTTATTATTATAAGTCATCAGAATACATATACAGTTTATCAAAGTCATCTAACAATTTTTGCAGGTTGTAATGCAATAATTCCAACATGTAATAACTTTGTTCAGATGGGTTTAAATTACAGAGATTGGTTACAATTTCAAAAAAGGTATCCTTAATAGTAACAAAACATTTTGCATACTGCAAAGTATCGTCATAATAGCTTCTAAATTGTAAACGTTCGACTAACTTTAATCTATAGTTAATTAAATGCCTAATGCTAACAATAGAATTTATATCATTGTAAGAAAATGTTAAAGTTACATCATCATTACTCTTGAGTCTAAATAATCGATCGTTCAAAAGAATAGCACTGGATACGGTAAAATTTTCCGATGAAGACATCTGCGTTGTTGTCACACTTCCATCAGTATCGGCAATCATCTTGTCGATAATCTCCAAAAACTCGATCCAATCAGAATGGCAGAGGGAGAGCTGAAGATGTTCGGGTGTTGTTGTTGTTGTTGTTGTGGTTAGTTTTACACTTGGCATCATCCCCCTGGCAATACTAAGGCCCACAATTACTGTAACATTGCCAGTAGGATAGCAAAATTCACCCAAGAGTTTCTTCTCGTTGCGAATTTCTCGGTTACTTCGGAGAATCATACTGTCCAGATATGTCCAATAGGGCGATGAGCTTCGGGAACTGTCGTCGTTGTCTTCCATCACCTCAGAAGCAGCAGCAGGAGCGGTACAACGTTTACTGGCCATGGTTCGCACGAAAATAATGACGTCAGCCAACGTATTAGGATTAGTATGAGTTTAGAGGAAACTATACCCCCACTCCACATTTATTGATGTTAAGTTCGAGAAACAGTAGTTTGGATAACGCCCATCCACTTCCCATCTCGGTGAATTCGGAAGCTTTTTTCACTAGAGAGATCTGATATTCGCTGTAAAAGTCCTCCAAATTAGTGTTGGGGGAAATAACACTAAATTTTGTATTAAACGATTTTATGTCTTGTTCTTGTGTGGATGCCAACAGATAACGACCATATAGCTCCATATTAACTTTAAGCTGGGGATAAGTCTTTAAAGGATCGGTGAGTAAAGTAATAACCGTATCTTTTAGATCTTCTAAATATTGCTTAACATCAGTCGAATGTAAGTCACTTGTCAGATGGTAAGTTAGTATCCGTTGTTTAAAAGCAGTTCGAACTAATTTTACCTGAGAGTACAAGTTCTCACTACATTGCTGCTTATGTTTTAGAGTGCGGTTATGAGCACTATGAGATAAAATTTCACTATCACACTCTTTGCAATACGGCATAGTTTTAACTGATCGAAAGCTGGAAAAATTCTGTCTATTTATACAAAGAACGAGCGTTTAAACCACATCCTTAGCCATATCTATCCAACTGTTATGGGACTTATCAAACCCAAGCCATTTTACATACATCTTTTTGCCCTTTTTACGCAAAATTTGTTCAATAAGAAATACATCAGATTGTTTGGTTTTTTGCAATTCCTCTTCATAGAATCCACCACTAATGGGTTGACCGCTCGTGTCCTCGAGCAAATAAGTCGTTGGATTTGTAATCTTAACCTGAGATACTTTAAACAACTCAGTGGCCCAATTAGGTACATAACCCTTTTCAAACACGTGCTTGGCCTTACTGATGCGAACAATGTCGCCAACTTTGAATTTTTGCTTTCCCACAACCTTTAAACGACTATAAACCGAGTTCAATATTTTCTTCTCATTACTCTTGTTAACATCCTTCGGTTTCATGTGGATTGTGTGATGTTTGGTGTTATTATAAGTATTTGTAACTTGTTCCAACAAGTCGATCCATTTATGATTACCATTCAAGGTAAACAACTTAAACAGTTGTTCTTTGAGCGTTCGAATTACTCGTTCAGCAATAGAAGCCTTTAAAATACTAAAGGTACTGTAATGATGTATCCCATGCTTCTTCATAAGACTTTGAAAGCTAGCGTTGTAATATTCTTTCCCATTATCAGTCACCAGCTTTTTCGGAATCCTCCGAGACTGTTTGAGTATATGATCCATGGCATTAGTCACATCCTGAGCATTTTTCGACTTGAGAGGCCGGGTCCAGAGAAATTTGGAAAAGCAATCAATTACAACCAAGATGTATTTAAATCCCTTGTTTTCACGAGCGTACTGATCGAGCTGCGCAAGATCGGAGGCAAACGTATCGTCTAAACCATACTGGAAAAATCTGCGACGTTTAAATTTGATTCTAGCGGGTTTATGTAGTTCCTTAACAACTTGTTCTCTAGCCTTCGTAATGCCCTTGGCCATTATTTCTCAAAGAATGAGGTTCTGCAGCAAGATATCGAATTATATACGTCTACATTTTAAACAGTTGGTGGACGGGAAGATCCTTTCTTTAGCAAATCAACTGTTTGTAATAATTTGGAGAGTTCTTCACGAATCTTTCCCATATCCATCCTGACTGGTCTGAGAGCATTTTGAATAGCCTGATTGGTGTAAACTTTTAGGAGTTTTTCGAGGTCCTTGAATTGGGTAGAGAGACGATCCAGGTTTGTATTCAAAACTAAAGTCTCACTCTTGAATTTGTTGTCAAGCAGCTTAAGTTGGTTGGATACCGAGTCTACAGAACCCTTATTAGTTTTTGTAAAGGTCTTCATTTGTTTTACAATACTACCGTTAGAGTTGTTTACTTTTTGTTCCAACACCGTTATTTGTCTCAACATCTCCAAGTGGGATACTTGTATTTTATCATTCAGCGATCTATCAATGGTAGTAGAAAGTGAAGTTAGCATACTCTCTACAAACTTTTTATTTACAGCATCAGCGATATCTGCTGGTGATTTAACGTTACAAAGCCGATGATCTCGAATATTGTAATCACCATCTTTTGTAAGAGTGATCAAGTTGGGTGCTTGCAACACTCTCACTCTTTTCTGATTAGACGACGTGGGCAAGGAACGTCCAAACTTATTCATGATTACTGCGGTACTAAGACATAGTAGCTTTAAACAAACTTATTTATAGAATTCAATTACTCCAAGGTGTTCCAATTCATGCAAAATGCTCCAAATCTCGTTCATGTTATTATTGTTGCCAACCTGATTGGAAGCGTCTAGCTTTTTTAACCTATCAACCAGCTCATTTACGTCATCATAGTAGACATATTCTTTGGGTTTTTCGTTGTATTCCATTAAGGCAGATCCGGATTTCACAGATCCGGATTTCTCAGACTTCGATCTTGTCAATATTTTAACCCCGGGCGAAGGAATTTTACTGGTAGAACCTTTCGAAATTAGTGGTTTCACAATGGCATTGTATTTGTGGGATCTATTACCTTTCAACTGACCATTGTCTTTCAAGTATAAATCTGTTCGCTTTAAAATATCTTTGTATTGTTCTTCATCGGCAGCGGTATTAAATTGAGGAACCTTGAGAAACAATAAATCGTATAGCCCCAGAGTTCCTTTATACGTAAGGGGGCCAACTTGAATATCGCCATTCTTTAAGAAATTAACCGGTTCTGAACCTAAGCTCCAAGAATCAGTCACCAAATCATATTTCAGGCTGTTAGCATCTATTTCGCTAGAGTCCGTCCAATATAGTTTCAGATAGTCTTGAGCAATCTTCGGATACTGCTCGATAAAAGTCTCAAACACTTCAGATTTTTGAAGAGAATCTTCAAAATTCTTTCTTATGTGCTGCGATGATTGTGTCGCAGGATCCTGAGCTGGTTCTTCAAACACATCATCAGCAGCAGCAGCATCATCCCCGTAGTGAGTTTCCTCGGTTAAGAATTGTACAGGAGGTTTCACTTCTCGAGTTCCTATGGGTGGTTTAACTTTGGGTTTCACACCAACACTCTGTTCCCCTTTAATCTTACGTTTCTTAGATTTTGCAGTGGCGGCGGCGGAAGCACTCACAAGCTTATTCAGAGGAGCGGTAATCGGCATTAATAATTTATTAAGAGCTTCATCTTCTTCGCCTCGCTCCAACTTTAATGCTAAATACTTCTTTCTTATTGTTCGTGCAGCTTGGATAATCCTACGTTTAACGTCTTTATCGAGCTGGCTCATGGGGGTAGACATACTTAAAAAACAGACCCTGTTTCGGGAAAAACAGCTAAAAAACAGGCCCGGTTCTGGAAAAAACAGCTAAAAAACAGACCCTGTTCTAGAAAAACAGCTAAAAACAGACCCTGTTCGGGGAAAAACAGCTAAAAACAGACCCTGTTCTGGAAAAACAGCTAAAAAACAGACCCTGTTCGGGAAAAAACAGCTAAAAAACAGACCCTGTTCTGGAAAAAACAGCTAAAAAACAGACCCTGTTCGGGAAAAACAGCTAAAAACAGACCCTGTTCTGGAAAAAACAGCTAAAAAACAGACCCTGTTCTGGAAAAACAGCTAAAAAACAGACCCTGTTCTGGAAAAAACAGCTAAAAAACAGACCCTGTTCTGGAAAAACAGCTAAAAAACAGACCCTGTTCTGGAAAAAACAGCTAGGAAACAGCTAAAACAACTACTAAACAGACCCTGTTTCTCGAGACTTAACACATCTAGCTTCTAGAACGTCAAGTGTCACACTGAGTCCCGAGGGTTTAGGGTATGATATATGTATCAAACTTGCTACGATATCGGCCTTTAGCAATATCATTGTCTTTCACCATTACTAGGAAACCATACCGATCCTTCCAACATTCGGAGCAAATATGTTTAAATGCATCGAATGTCATGTCTGTATTAACGTGATCGTCGTAGATATGTTTCAAGTTTAAGTCGTCCTGCTTAAATAAAATTAATACATTGGCATTGTCACGAACCAGCTGTTTAGGTATTTTCGAGTAAGTTTGCGATAAATAGAATGAATCAATCGCATGATGTCGACCCATACAAAAATAATTACGTATTTTATCCTGCTTCTCACATGCTACGTCATCAAATATGAATACAGAGTGAGGTCGGGCACTGGCAGGATCTAAAACTTCATCATTATCGCTGTAGCCGAAATAGCCTAAACGGGAATGTTTCATAGCCTGTTGAAGAAAGTCGTATTTGTCTTGCTGCAGAGATTTAGAATACACGTACACATTCTCGAATTTTAAACCATTTTCATCAATCAAAAGACTAATCATTACATTGGTTTTGCCACAATTACTCGGACCACATATTAACGCTCGAATTGTAGAAGGCAAAAGTTGACCATGTTTGCTACTGAGGCACTTTTCTTTTTTCATATCGCAATTATAAACTTGGATTTTGAGTTTCTGCTTCTCTTGACGCATCTCTATAAATACTACTCTACACCCTCCCAGGGCTTCATTACGAATGAAGACTCTGCAGGGTGCAGGTGTGTTAAATACAGCTATCAACAAGCTCCCGTTCGAGCTTCATTTGCCTGGTTATTCCTATTGCGGACCGGGAACCAAACTTCAAGAGCGACTGGCTCGAGGCGATCAACCAAAGAACAAATTGGATAGTGCTTGTCGCGATCACGACATCGAATACGCCAAGTCGATAGAGTTGGAACAAAGACATAGAGCCGATCGAGTGTTGGAGAACCGAGCTTGGGAACGAGTAAAGGCAAACGATTCCAGTTTGGGTGAAAAAGCTTCAGCGTGGTTAGTAACGAACGCTATGAAGGTAAAACGCAAGTTGGGTGCTGGCAAGAAGGTGAAACGCAAGTTGGGTGCTCGCAAGAAGAAGATGAAACCCCTATCATCAGTGGTCACTCTGCTTAAGAAACAACTTCGACATACGGGTACTGGTGATGTTAGGAAGAAAAGGACTCTCAGTAAAATACTTAAAGCTGCGCGAGTAACGGTCAAGAAGGTGGGAGGACGTAAGAGGATCAACGTACCACGAATAATACCCTTACCGAAACAGGGTGGGTTTCTACCACTTATTCCCATATTTGCAGGACTTAGTGCCCTGGGAGCGGAGGCGCCGCGGGGATAGCTAAGGCCGTTAATGACGCTCAAAGTGCCAAGGAGAAGTTGAAAGAATCGAAACGACACAACGAAACAATGGAAGCGATTGCATTGGGAAAAAAGGGTAGCGGCATGTATTTAAAGAAACACAAAACTGGCTATGGATTGTTTTTACGAAAACTGCCAAAAAACTACCAATAAAGCTACCTGACAAACCGTTATCCGGTCATGATATTAAGTCGTACGTCACTCGATTAAAAATACCGGATTTTAGAGGAGTATTTATGCGAAACACTTTACCGAACGCACCCCTCAAAACAGAGTGTGGTGTTATTAATTTGGATCGGAACACAGGCTTCGGAACACATTGGGTAGCTTACAAGAAACACGGTAATCGAGTTGTTTATTTCGATAGTTTTGGCAACTTGAAACCACCCAAGGAATTTGTCAGGTACATGAAAAATGTGAAAATCTATTTTAATTCCGATCAGTATCAGGATTATGGAATGACCAATTGTGGACATCTTGCTCTAGCATTTCTCTACAATGAAACTTTATAAATGCAGGTGTTGATGCTTATTGCTCGCAGTCATGTCACAGACATTCACGTTAAAAGGTCGCTCTCATCGACTTGAAGCATACTTTGTACCTCCCATAGAGCTCGATTCCAGGTTTGATTACTCGTTAGCATTAATTTCGCTAAACACTTGGAACACGATTCCCAATATAGAAGAGGGACGAAACAAGTTTTATTATATTATCAATAATCAGGAGGAGCGAGTACTGGAAATACCAACAGGGTCCTACGAGTTGGAAGATATCGAGCAGTTTCTACAGCGTAAGCTCCTAGATCCCAGTGCTCCCGCAGACGAACGGAATCGTATCTTATCGCTGAAACCCAATAACAATACGTTAAAGTGCGAGTTAACCAGTGTCTACGACATAAACTTTAAACCAAAAGACAGTATTGCAAAGGTGTTGGGATTTTCGTCTCAACTGTTAAAGTCTGGTAAATTCCACGAATCAGATCAACCTGTGGAAATTATACAAGTTGTTACTATTCGAGTAGAGTGTAACATCATTTCCGGCTCGTATTACACAAATAATCCCTCACATACTCTGTACGAATTTTCACCAACTGTTGACCCCGGCTACAGTATAAATATCGAGCCAAGGAATCTAATCTATTTACCTGTGAACCAGAAAAGCATCTATAACATCACTCTCACGCTAGTAGACCAGGATTCTAGACCTCTTAATTTTCGAGGTGAAGAAGTAGTAATTCGATTAGAACTTAGACGAAATGGTTCTAGTATTTAAAAGGTATTTAAACACTAATACCTCAGCCGGCAGATCATTCAGTGGTCAGAAGTCGAAGGGGTCACTCACGTTTTCAAATATCTTATATTTGCAGTCTATAAGCAGTCCTTACGGCTACCATGTCAGAAAAACTTCAAATCTTCAATCAGATCAAGAGTGATGAGTCGGTCATTCGCGAAGAATGGCACACTTATCACCCCTTTACCAACTCCTTTAATAACAATGACGAAATCGAGATTGTTATCAATCAGCAAGATGTCTTTTTGGATATGAGTGAAGCTCAACTCTACATCGAGGGTACGTTTAAGGTGGAAGCAGATGCCACTGGTAAGACCGGTACTTGCGATCTAACCAATAATGCCGGAGCCTTTCTCTTTGACAACATTTCCTATGAAGTTAATGGTAAGGAGATTGAAAAGATTCGAGATCCTGGTATTGTTAGCACCGTTAAAAATCTGCTATGTTTAAATGAGCAGGAAAGCCGTGCTCTAGACATAGCTGGATGGAATTGGCCAAGTGGAACTGTCAAGACCTTGGATGAAACATCTAAAGACTTTAATTTTCGTATCCCCCTTTCCCTATTGTTTGGCGTGTTTGCCGATTACCACAATGTATTAATGGGTAAACAGAAAATTAAACTGGTTCGTGCTCGTCATGATGACAACTGCTACAAGTCCACTGGTACTAAGAAGGCGACAATAACCTTAAAAACGGTTGAGTTGAAAGTGAAGCATATTTACCCGAGTGATGCAGTGAAATTAAGGCTTTTGGATGAAATTGCCAAGAACAAACCGATATATATTCCGTTTAGAAACTGGGAACTACATGAACTGCCTGCTTTGAGAACAACAAAGCGTGATATTTGGACCGTTAAGACCATGTCGGAGAGAGCCCGATACGTCATTGTATTTTTTATGAAGAAGCGAAAAGATAACTTTGACGCTGATTGTACCTACTTTGATAATTTAAACATCACCGACGTCAAATTACATTTGAATTCTGAAGTTTACCCCTATGAGTCGTTAGACCTAAACTTTGTCAATAGACAGTTTGCAGAAGCCTATCAGATGTATACGGACTTTCAAAAAACCTATTTGGGGAAACAACGATCGGAGCCGCTCTTGGATTTTCTCGCTTTCGCTGGCAGAGCCCTATTTGTTATTGACTGCTCCAAACAAAATGAAGCCCTCAAGAGTAATACTATTGACGTTAAGTTGGAGTTTCAAAGTTCCGAAAACTTCTCGAAGGAGTCACGAGCCTTTTGTATAATTATTCATGATCGAGTTCTCGAGTATCAGGCTTTAACAGGTCAAGTACGTGATCTGTTGTAATCAGTTACTATTCAACCCTCTCAGCATGATGAAGTTTGTTGTGGTTGACGTTCAGGGATTCAGCGTTCCAGAATTTCAAGCTAAAGAATTGGCTATTTACGATGGAAAGCAAATACGGAACTATGTTTTCAAACCCGTTAAGCCGTTTTATGAGCTGTCCTATGATTGCCAGAAGCAAGTGATGTTTCTATATGGGAACCGACATGGTTTATACTACAATTCCGGCGAAACCGATTACAATGAACTTCACCGCATTATCTACAACGATCTACGGGATGTTGATGTTATCTATGTGAAGGGGCATGTAAAGAAGACCTTCTTACTGGAAACTTTTTCCACGATGAAATATCTTAAGCATATACCCGATATTGTTAATTTAGAATTTACTGGGGACAGTGTTGCTGTACCGAAATTAGCTCTAAGTAAAACCACTTGTTCTTATCATGCTTTAGAATATTGTATTTGTAGTGCTAAGAATTCAAAAATTTTGTATGAATATATTTATGATTTTTTACCTAAATAAAGAAGTTAAACTGTATTCCCTGTTTAATTTTATCCTATATTATTAGGCCCCCCTTGAGAAATTTGATCATTTAGTCTCGAGCTTATGACAAAGACAGTCGACTTGTCAGTTAGATTAGACGAGCATTTGAAAAAAATACGCAAGCTGAAAAGAGATATTAAGTTTTACCAAGAATATAAATCTGTGGTTAGATTGTTTTCGAAACTTACCATTTCAACTTACCAATGGCGGCCTCCTCCTCCTCCTCCTCCTCTTCCGGCTGGGATAAGGTGTTTGAATCGTCCTCTAGATGTCCTGATGTTCCAGCGAAAGTTCTTAAGACTAAGCCTAACCGAGTTTACGAGATTGATGACTTTATAACTGTCATTTTTACTACGTCCGAAGAGGAACGCAAACAAGTAATTTTGGATACTATTGGTTATGGCAAAATTTCTTTCTCTAGTGAGGAATTTGAAGAATTTTTAAGCACTTTTGATTGTTTCAATACCCATTGGGTGGATATATTTATGATAATTGGACAGTACACGCTAGTGTTTCATCGCAATGGTGAGAAGAGAAGTCTCAAGTTTGAAGATGCCACAACAGACAAGTATCTATTTCGATGGACCGAGAAGCTAATACACCTATTTGCAAAACATGTTTATGAATTGTATAAGCTTAATATTGAATATTATACTGTTACTAAATAAATAGTCTAACGTTAATTTGTTTTTCTTTGTTCTAACTAAGGAAATAAAACACCAATATAAACACAAAAATTTATTAAAGTGGAAAAAAAGTTCAAAAAAACACAAAATGTGATCGAACAGTGGTCTGTAAATAGAGTAAAATAACAAACAATATAAAAATCAAAAAAGGGTAAACTTGGGTAAAATAAGTTAAAAAAGCAAAAAATCTGACCGAACAGCGGTCTGGAAATAGTAAATATAGTAAAATAAACAAACAATATAAAAAATCAAAAAAAATAGGGTAAACTTGGGTAAAATATACATAGAAACAAACAATATAAAAATAAAAAATAGGATAAACTTGGGTAAAATATACATATAAACAAATAATAGAAAAATAAAGCTAGGGTAAACTTAGGTAAAATATACATATACAGTAACTAAATGAATACAATAAATAGGGTAGACTAGGGTGAAATACATTAATACAATAAATAGAGTGGAAATAAATGAATACAATAAATAATAAAATAAATAACATATATGCTTAATCTAATATCACAGCCTCTAAAGTCATACATTTAGCTACCAAAGGGGATTGAAGGAAAGTTAGCTGCCCGTGATCAGTCTTCGCTCATGGAATTTCCGATGATTCCTTATACTTTTTAATATCTCTATGACCCCAAGCAAGCGTGTTCTCCAAGTCGCCGGGAATAAGGTAACGCTTATCGTCCGCGTGTGATAGCGCTACCTTATTTTTCAGTTCGACATACATATCGTGTAAATGCGAACGGAAAGTGTTCATCTGACGATGAATGTGAGTTCCTTCTACGTCAACCGCCTCCCTATAATCGTCCAGAGTCAGTTCGGATTGGGTGACGTAGTCAGGAACTCCCTTAGCTTTTTTGGTTAACTTTCCCTCCACATTTACACAATATGCCTTCGCCCCGGTACCGTAGAAATCCCAAATGATTTTTCCTGCATACTCATCTTTCATTTTGCCCAAAATTGACTGGTTTACAGGAACATCATGTGGATTTTCCTGTGAGAAATTAGACGTATCGAATCTATCTAAATTTTGTGTCATATCGCTATAGAAATTTTCGGTTGTAATTTTTAACACAAGGGAATCGGTGTCAGTGTAGAGTAATACCGCGTTGTTGCCGTATTTTGGCTTGATATACCCGTACAAAAAGTCATACATAATCGTCTTGGATATTTCCAAGATGCTGAAACCCACGTAAATCGGTTTATTATATGTGACTTTTTGTTTTTTCATCTGGATAGCTACCAGGTTCTCGTTAAAAATAGTGCGATCTTTAAAATGAGGTTTCGAGATTAACGCTTCGGCTCCCAACCTTCTACCAATATTTTCCCAATGAGAAACAAGTTTAACATCTACCCGTTTCTCCACATTTTCCATTGTTTTCCCAAACACGGCGTTGTTCATAAGTTTGAAAAAGTCTTTTTCAAACTTATTTTGCGCTTGATTGCGCATCGCTGTGTTTAGGTCAATGTATTTCTTTAGCCACGGTGATTGGTCAAAAGATATAACGCGATGAATTTTGGTGAGCTTAAGCCCATAATCTAAAGCCTGACGCAAATTTTGGTAATGAATTATATATTTACTTTTAGGTTTAAAATTTGGAATTAATTTTTCAATATCTTGGAATTTTGATTCTGGTGGAGCTATTGATTGTGGACAAAAGGGTAGTTCGTTGTGTAAATAATGCAACTGTTCGGGATATTCTAAATCTACCTCTAATATATAGCCAGTTTTAGAATCGTTCGCGACATTCATGTAATCTAAACTTTGAATTTCGGTCTCATCTAACCACTTAAAATTCCCCGTTGGTAAATATTGAGACATAGCCGCACCATAGAGGTTGGTAGCGTCCAAATACATGATGTAGGAAGTAGGTTTGGAAGCGTCATAATGAGGTATAAATTTATTGTTAGCAAAAGCTTTTCTAACACTACACTGACTGACCCCACCGCGAATACCGTGTTTAAAGAAGTGTACCATGTCTAGATCTGTCAGTAATTCCAAGCAAATTGATGTGGACTTGAGTGCGGCGTCCATCGCAAGAGAGGGCGCCGTGAAGTACTGCGCAGGATCTAGACCGTAAGTGTTAAGGCACACGTCTCTAAAACTTTCAAAAACATCTGTCAATAATAGTACATCGGATTTTAAATAAATATCTGAATATTCGCCTAAAGTTTTACATTCAAATAAATTCCATACAGCCTCAGCACGCTTGTAATCCTCGTTAGTAATATCTTCTTTTTTCAGCTGGTTATAAAAGTCTTTTTGTGATGGAAGCTTTGTGTCATTCAATTTCGCGAAACTATCCACGTAATTATATGGGAAGACACCCTTCTGTCGAATAAGCTGAAACTTATTTTCTTCCGCGAAATATTTTCTCACTTCTCGACATTGTTCTGGTTTTAAATTTTGACTCAGTTTATCGAGACTGCTGGCCATGAAACGAAAACTGTCGAGGAAGCGTAATTTTAAAAATACCTGATGTTGTTTACCATCTCTGTTCTCGATGTTATCCACCAAAACATGTTTAGTAAAGGAGATATACTTTTCCTTGTTTTGGGGGATAACATCCAACTTTTCTTCGTTGGAAGCCAATTCCTTAACAAACAGGTGGGAGTCAAAGTTGGACATGTTATGGAAAAAGATGGGTATAAATTGTGGGATTTTGTAATTTAGGTTGCATACAGAGTGCGCGGGACCTCGATAGGAGCCGTCTGTATGATTATGTTCGTGCACACGATCGTTTAACGCTACATCAAATGGCTTTTCGCAAATATGACACACCCTAGCTTCTTGATGCTCCCTCTCTTGTTCCGCAGAAATAGGTGTCATGGGTACTACTTCCTTCATAAAGCGATTATAGATTGATTTACAATCAATCTCTAATCGTTTTACGAATTCTTTGTGAGCATCCGGACCTCTATAACTTTGGTAAATCGAATGAGCATCGTCAAAGTCACATTTGATGTAGTAACCGAACGAGTACGGAACATGTTTGTGCGTTCTCACAGTGTATGACGTATCGGGATCCTGTGCATTTTCCTCTGGATCCAGGGGTTCAAGGATAGTTTCGAAATCGGCATAAACAACGAAAGGTACTTTTAATTTTTTTTCAAAGTTTGTAAATTTCAAAATATTCTCGGGAATCTCTTCACCATATTTATTTTTTTTTAAATTTGTCGTTGGGACTTTAGCTAAAACGTGCCCACAATCGTGCTCCTGATGAGTCTTTAATTTTTGTTCTGAATAAAAATACGATAAACAACCGTCACATAAATACTTTGTACCACAGCGTGAGGATAATTGACTTGAGATCAGGCGCGATAAACTTCTTACTAAGCAGTAATGACTATTTCCATAGTCATCACTGATTACTAACAAATTTACGTGTCGCTCCCTATTACGAGATTTTGTAAAGTATAAGGGACCCACGACTTCAATAATATTTTTACCATTGTCAAAAACCCTTTCAAGTCCATAGACATTAATAGAAATATTATTGAGTCGCTCAAACTTAGCGATGTCGATAAGTTTAATCGGAAATTCTATACCTGTAAAGTCCAGTTCGTTCTCAAAAGGCAGATAGTTCGCGACTCTCTCTGCATGTTGAGTTCGATCCAAAGGATGTAAGGCAGCTACGACTGACCACATGAAACATTTTTGATCCGTGTTCTGGATGTTCAGAACAGCTTTCTTTGCTTCAATCTCCTTTGGCAGCGGGATGTAGGAAGATGGCTTTAGAGGCTGGATCTTGTTGATACCTAATTCTAAGTGGAGGAGTTGTTGGAGCGCCCACCCTGTAACAATAGAAATAGGTATTAGTAAGAAATATTAAAGTTTTAAAAAAAAATTTGCAATAGTTTTACACTTACCACTATCCTTTTCCATAAATTCTCCATACTTTCGGTCCAGGATAGCGATAAACTGGTCAAACAGCTCCTCCAAGTCCGTAGCCCTGCTCACCAGCTGGTATTTGGTGTTGAAGGACTTCACCTCCTCTGACTCGTTCGACTGCAGGAGGAAGCGGCCGAAAAGCTCCAGACCGACCTTAAGCTGTTCATACTTTGCACAGATGTCTCCCACCAACTTGACTAATTTTTGTTTCAGATGCTGTACGTAGTTCTTCACGTTGGTGGGATCCTGGCTTGAAGTAAGTCGGTACGTTGCAATTCGGCTTCTGAACGATGTTCTTATCAGCTCTACTCCTTCCTCCTCCTGCATCACGCAGCATTTCTCACGATGCCCCAGGGTCCTGAGATGACCGCCCCATCGGTTCGTGGGGACATCTATTTTGCATGTTGCACAATGCTGCGTGGATGATGTTGTGGGTTCTGAAAATCGGAAATAAATAATTAGTACCTAAGTTATATAAAGACAAATTTATTATTTAGATCACCAAAAATTTAAATTTTAACTACTCACCATCTGTCGAAACGAGTCTTGCTTTTTTCGCCATGGATGTCTGCGTGGTCTTCGCTGGTCTTTTGGGGGCCGGGTGCTTCTCCTTCTGGTGGCGAAGAAGAGCCCCCTCCGACTTGAAAATCCCACTGCAGACGTCGCAGATCTTGACTGCTAAGCGGCAATCTCCATGACGATTGAGGCTGTCCTTCCTGGTGAACGCATGGCTACAGAATTCGCACACAAACATTTTCTGGAAAATAAAATATTTTGACTGAGGAAAATATTCCAGAACCCCTCACTAGTATACTACTGCTATTATGTGACTCCGAGATGTGAGTGGAAACCGAACATACATCATCTTTCCCTACTAGCTGTTTGATTCATTTTTTTTCTGGCACTAAATTTCCAGTTTTTTAGCATAACTTCAAGCAAAACTGCAGTTTATACATACCCGATAGAGAAATTATTTTTTAAAACACTATTACATGCATAAAGAATACTTCGTTCGGTTCTAGTTTAAAAGATTTCTTGTTTGGGTGTTACGTCCCTCTACTGCTAAGGTAAATTAATATTTTAAAAATAATAAGTCCCTGCGTTTAAACAAAAAAAAACAAATAGTGAAAAAAGAAATGTTTTGAACACTGTCAGCGACTTTAAAATTTTTTCAAACAATATTACATGTATGAAGACTACGAGTGCTTTGTTAGGTTCTAGTTTAAAAGATTTATTGTTTGGAAGCTATGTCACTCTACTGCTAAGGTAAAATATTTTAAAAAATATTTTAAAAATACTCAAAGTCACTACGTTTAAACAGCAAACAACTAATGAAAAAAGAAATGTTTTGAACACTGTCAGCGACTTTTAATTCTAAAAAGTATGTTTGATCTTAATCTATATAGTTTAAAAAATAAAAAAGGGTTTAAGACCAACCTCCTTTTCTATTACTCGATCCCGATTCTAATATTACTGTAAATAATTGAAGATTTCCATGCTGTTACTTAAACGCGAAATTAAAATCATAATTTTGTACACTAAAGTTGTAAGATCGACACATAGACAGACTATTTTTGATTTTCCCTGACAAGACGGCACTAGGTTGTAAGACAAACACATCGATAGACTATTTTTATTTTCCCTGACAAAACGGCACTACTATTCTTGTAAATATTCGACATTTCATTTTTGTTCATACATGCAGACTACAAAACTTTAAGCTAATATGAATCGGTACTTACCCAAAAATTTCACAGTATACTTCCTTCACAAAAAAAACAAAGAACAAAGAACACTCCGACTGGCTGGCAACGAACTTAACGTGCACACTAGGAGATTCAGACGCCAACTGTGCTTTGCAAATTGCCTCTTTCTCCCTTTTATGCTTTTCCTTATCAGCCGGAAACTGACGGGTCCTAACAAGTTAACGACGCAGTTTGCTGCTTCAAATAAAGTTAATAATTTCTAATTGTGTGTTTTATTTATCAGTACAATACTAATATTTTGCAATTCTTTCTGTTGTTCGCACGTTCGAGCCCACCTTATCACCGGAAATGTTAACCGCAACTTCCTGTGTTGCACGCGGTACTACTACATATTATTATTCACTTAAATAATATTAATACATTCTATTTCTTCAAAAATTTTAAAATCTTAATTTTTACCGATCGGTTCTACGTACATATTTGCTTCTATCTAAACTCACATACCGACTGTTATTTTACAAGTAAATAGCTTTTTCAACTAATTAATATTCTCCTGATAAGGACGGAAGTTGCGAAGGCTGACGGCTTCCACCGTCCTTATCGCTGTATACTCATTTCTATTGCCACTAAACGACATGTAAATACGTTTTGATTTCCTTGCAAACAATTTCAAATTAAATCATTAATTTTCTTTAATTGCTAATGCCCTTACCTCTCGGAATTAAGAAACCCGAATAGTGTTATTACTTTATTTAAATTTTTCTCTTTTCTTTGATATCCATCATGACTTTTACCATATTCGACCCCCTTATCATCAACCGGAAGTGCTACCGTCGACTGTTTAAACAGGGTTGTTCAAACACCCCTGTTTAAACAGAGGCGTTTTTAACAGGGAAGTTTCAACAGGGCTGTTTAACAGGGCTGTATAAACAGGGGTGTTTCAACAACTCAGTTTAAACATTGACGATTTTAACGTGAGTTGTTTAGTTGTTATTAACTTAAATAAAATTCCTAAATTATATATATTTCATCGAAAATTAACTATACAGGGTGATGTAAAAATTTTGAGATCTAATTTTTTACTAGTTCCGATGATCTAATACCTATTTTTCTATTACCAAATCCCCTAATATTCATAACTTATATAATTAATCCAAAATTTACTATACAGGGTGATGTAAAAATTTTGAAATCTAATTTTTTCCTCAAAGTCGAGATTTTTGAAAACTAATTTGACAAATCGAAAGATCTGCTCCGTCACTATCCCCCATGCGAATTTCGGCTCTCCACCATCAGCCGTTAGGTCGCTAATCGCAAAAAACTATATCTCCGGAACCCTAAGGCCGATCGACGCCATTCTTTTTTTAAACGTCTTCGGACACCGCCCTGAATACGTGACGTATCTTAAATTTTTATTCTGACGTTTAACACGTGACTGGTGACAGTTGACAGGTCTTCAATGACAGATGACAGCTGACATATTTTTACACATGTCTTCTGACGCCATTTTGAACACGTGACCTACGTTAAATTTTAATTTTGGCGTTTCAAAAGTGACAGGTGACAGTTGACAGATCTTAAATGACAGGTGACAGCCGCCATACTTTTACGCATGTCTTCTGACGCCATTTTGAACACGTGACGTATGTCAGTTTTTTATTTTAACGTTTCATAAGTGACAGGTGACAGTTGACAGATCTTAAATGACAAGTGACAGCCGGCTAATTTTCTTCTTCTGTCTTATGACGTCATCCTTCATACGCCACGTATGTCAAATTTTAATTTTGACATTTGACAAGTGACAGGTGACAGTTGACAGGTGACATTTGACAGCTGCGCGCGCAGGTTGGGTTTGCTGACGTAAGATCCAGTGACGTAGACTTCGATGACGTACTTGAAATTTGCGCATGCGCAAAGGTGGCTGAGATATGACGTCATAGATCACAAGATAAGATCCCGCCGGCGGGCGGTGGGGGCAGAACATATCATCTCCTACTACTGTAGTTGATTCATGTCACATCCCAAGTAACATGATATTTCTCAAGAATTAATTTCTTTTGGAAAATATTGTGTTACTCTATAAAGACATGTACGTTCTTACCATACGTTAGAACTAGCTAAATTTCTAGTAAGTTCTCTACGAAAATGCCGAGAGTTTGGTCTATTATCTTACTTGCAGTAAAATTCACATTTTATTACAAATAAGATGCATGTTCTCAGGCATTGTAACGGGTAGCCTCTCTTCACAGACATAACACTTTATCGCATACTTAAGTTGTGTGCATCTAATGATTACACACCTAAAGTTACGGCCCTACATTTTTTCGTCTATTCTTTTTTCTATTTTGCATTTTTATTTTATTTTGTGTAACTTTCGCATACTTATTTTAGAAATAAAAAAATATTGTTTCATTTAACTTTTTATTATCATATATACAAAAACATTTTATTTTACTTATATATACAACACTATTACAAAAATAACTTAACTCTATATTTACAATAAAATTCTAAAATTAATTATATGGAAAATTGTCCAATAACTTAAGTCTTTTTCTACACACTTCCCCTTCACTTTTACACTGTTCAATTTTCGCCTGCAGTTCCTTAATCTGTCTCTCGTATTGCGCCACATCACTATCGTTCTTTTTTAGTTCATCAACTAGTTTTTGCCTCGCACTAAAAGCCACGGAGAAGGCACACTTCTGGCTTGGAGAAAACTCTTCCATCCAGTCCGGTATCGGCACTTCTGCAGAAGAAGCAGCAGCAGGTTGACGGGGTTGACTAACCGCCTCGAATAGCCGCTTGCACCGCTTCTTTAATGGTTTGCGGCACATTCCACGCCCAACTATTGGCGATATCGGCGCACTCGCGATCGGCGATTTTTCGTCAGCGTCGGCCACCAACACAATCGGAGGCATGGACTTCGGCGGCTCGGGCGTTGTCGAGTTTGGGCCTTCATTAATGATGACGACCGGTGACAGAGGCTTCGGTGGTTGTGACGTCTCCAAAAAATCGGGGTATTGAACTGGCACTGTTGGTCGCTTGAACACGAATTTCTTCTTCTTCTTCTGTTCACCCTCCATAGCTGCATAAAATTGACTTTTATTGTTGCCGGCTGTCTTTGGCAATTTCAGCAGCTTTTCCAACTTCGTAGTGGGTTGCCGCCTCGCCTTCTTTACCACCACATCACTTATGATATTGATGCGCCCGCCGTCCTTCTCCGTCCAGTTGTTGACGTAATCAACCGCCGAAGATACTTTTTTTTCACCCACATTCTCTTCTTCCACAAACGCAGTGTTTAGCACGTCGTCATTGTGCCACTCGTCAAACACACCCGGGGTCAGCAGGTCAATAACGTCCTGCCCCATCAACTCTGCTTGGATACTTCCATCCAAGTTAAACGCATTTAACAACGACTCACTACCGGAATTCATTTTTCTAACTAACTCACTGCACTTAACTGACGAATGTATTTACTTGGCGAACTGTTCTAGCGAACTATGAAATGCTCTGCCTAGCAAACCAAATTTATACTTATCACCCCACCATAAACTCCCCCACCCTATCTGACGGTTGATGCTTTAGAGGCCAAACAAGTTAATTCAACTTACAAGGTTGCGTTCTACGGCTAAACAGCGATTCAAGGACATATTTTCAAGGTAATCGTGTGTCCTTACTTCTGTTATTGTTTGTGCTCTCAAGGTTATATGACCCAGACAACCCATATTTATAGACACTCTCTTTCCTTCGATGCCTATTATCAGAAACTATAATGTTGCCCGCAGATCAAGATAACAGTCGTCCAGCTGAGACTTTTTCGGGAGCACAAATAATAATTTCTGCTGTTTGCTATAATTGTAAAAGAGAAGTATATATTTGGACTGACCACATGCAATCTTACAGTTACATTGAATTGTTGAGAGTAAGGATTGTTAAGTGTCATTACTGTGGAACGCTGATGTGTCGACGAGGGCCGATTAGCAGATCTGATATGTTGAGAAGACAATGGATGCTACGAGAAGTTTACAAGCCAGACATTAATTAATTTTTATTTTTGTAACTTTATTACTATATTGTAAAATAAAACAACATATTATTGAAACAATTATCTATGTATTTTCCTATCCTGCGTTATAAAATTTCAACTATTGCTATTACTATAGTGGTTAATAAAACTACGTGACATTGGAGTTAATATTTTTTTATTTTTCTAAAACATAGACTTTCCAACATTTTTCTAATTATAACTAATATTTTCGGGTAAAAAACTTTGCATAGCTTGTATTAACATATTTAGGTTATCTTCAGGGTTTGTTTCGTAAAACTTTATGTCTGGGTGCCCCCAAGGTAGAGTTTTTGTTGTTGATGGTATAATATAACGTTTATCGTCGTGGTGACATAAAGCAACTTTATTAATTATTTCGGTATAAACGTCGTGTTTATAACTTCGAAAGGTTTTCATTTTTCGAAATATCTGACCACCACGTTCTACGATATTCCGATAATCTTCCAGGTGAAGCTGTTTTTCAATTACACGTTTTTTTATACCTTTCGCTTTTTTAATTTCGCTACTGATTGAGTTTATGTAATAAGCTTTGGCTCCGGTACCATAAAAACTTATTATTGGATCACCTGGAAATTCATCCTTCATTCTACCTACTACTGACTGACTTTTTTTTATGTTAAAAATATTTCCTTCGGTATAATTGGATGTATCGAATTTATCCGGATTTTCTGCAATTATACGATAAAAATTTTCGGTGTAAACTTTTAATATTAACGAATCTGTGTCGGTATACAGTAAAGAAGCATTTTTGCCAAATTTTGCTTTAATGAATGAGTAGAAAAAATCATAAATTACTGTTTTCGACATGTCCAGTATGGAAAATCCGATATAAATTGGTTTATTATAAGTTACCTTTAATCGATCCATATGAATGGCAACGAATTCTTTATTAAAAACCGTTGAACTTTTAAAATAAGGACGAGAAATTAATGCTCGTGCCCCAATTTTATTCCTGTCATTTTCCCATCGGGTGACTAGTTTTATATCATTACGATTCTCCACATTTTCCATGGTCTTGCCGAAAACAGCATTAATGATTAATTTAAAAGTGTCTTTACCAAACTTTGTTGTTGCCCTATTGCGCAAATCTGTATTTAAGTCGATATATGTCTTTAACCAGGGGGATTGATTAAATTTTGAAAATTCTGTGTGTTTGCATTACCATTAGGCCGTTATTGATTGCTTGTTTTAATGTTCGGTAATGAATGATGTATTTCTTTTTATCGTTTAAATTCGGAATTAACTTTGAAAATTTTGCCGATTCCGTGGGTGGTACAATATTTTCAACTAAAAAGGGTAAGTCGGAATGATCATCATATAGCGTATCCGGATAATGAACGTCAACTTCCAAAACGTATCCTTCTGGACCATTATCGTCCACATCCATAATATTTAAATTTAAAATTTCATGCTCTGATAACCATCTAAAGCCGCCAAATGGTAATGCTTGCGACATACTATGACCGTACAGATTTGTTGCATCAAGATAAACAATGAAAGATGATGGCTCGTTAGGATCGTAGTTTGGTACATATATGTTGTTGGCAGCGTGCATCCTTTCTGAACACTGACTTATACCGCCTCGAATACCTTTTTTGAAAAAATGAACCGTGTCGATATCGGTCAATAGCTCTAACTCTACCTTAGAAATACGCAACATACAATCAAACGAATAACTTGGAAGGGTATGGTACTGTGCTGGATCCAGTTTATACGTTTCTAAACAAGTATCGCGAAACTGTTCAAAAACATCGGTTAATAATAAAACATCAGATTTCAAATATAAATCCGAATAGTCCCCCAAATTCTTACAATTAAATGTGTCCCACACCTTTTTAGCTCTATCATAATCTTCATCGCTAATGTGCTCCTCTGACAAACTATCATAAAACTGATTTTTTGTGGGTAAAGTTGGATGGTTCATTTTGTCTATTGAATCGACAAAACTATAGGGAAAAACACCTTTTTTACGCATTAAATTAAACTGCTCATTATCAGAAAAATATTTTCCTGTTTCCCTGAAACTACCCACAGCTAATCCATTACCCAAATTTTCCAGTGACGTTGATAGAAATTTAAAACTATCGATGAACCGCAATTTCAAATATTTTTTCTTTATTGTCCCACTTTTATTATCGACATAATCGTGAACGTAAATACTTTTCGTAAACGAAATATACTTTTCCTTGCTTTGAGCTAAAACATCGATCTTGTCTCCGTGACGACACAACTCTTTAATAAACATGTGGCAATCGTACCCGCTCAAGTTATGAAATATAATTGGAATAAAATTGGGTAACTTATAATTTAAATTGCAAATCGAATGAGCAGCACCAGGTCTTTTTTCCCAGTTATGTGACAGTGGTCCTTTACTTTACAATTATTATTTTCAAAAGGTCGTTCACATATACCACATTTTGTGGCATTATTGAACTCCGCTATTTGGTCAGCCGTTAAAGTTTCCATTGCTTTTATATCTCTTAAGTATGTATTGTAAAGAGATCTTAAATCACTTTCAAGTCGAGAAACGAAAACCTGGGCTGCGTCGTTTCCCCGGTAGAGCTCAAATTTTGAAATCGAATCGTCAAAGGAGCACTTAATTAAATACGCAAAAGAATACGGTTCATGTTTGATGCTTTTGACTAAGTAAGAATTTGTGGGATTCGGTTCCACTGTATCCAGTGGTTTAAGCACCGATTCAAAATCCGCGTAAACGACAAACGGTACACGCATTTGCTTTTCTATGTTGTCAAATTTTAATATATTTTCACTTACACTCCTTCCAAATTTATCTATTTTTAAATTTAGTGATGGTGTTAATGAATATTTGTGGTTACAGTCATTTTTTTGGTGTGATATCAAAGATGATGGTGAACTAAAATATATCAAACAACCATCACAAAAATACATTTTATCTCTACGTGATGTAATTTGACTGGAACATAATTTCGATAAGTCTTTTATCCAACAATAATGACTTTTAGAACAACGCGTATCACAAATATGTTCATCATCATCTTTAATACTACAATCCTTTGTTATTAACAACAAGTTGACATGTCTGTTAAGTTTTCTACCCGAATACCTTAATGGACCGACAACTTCGTACTTTAACATATTATTTTCGAAATTTTTTTGCAAACCATAAACGTTAACTGAAATATTATTCATTTCTTCAAATTTTGATATATCACGCAACTTTACTGGAAAGTCTATACCTGTAAAATTCAGCACTCTTGAATAGTGTGGATAAGATTGAATCTGTGATGCCATTCTAGTGGTGGGGCACAAAGCAGACACGATTGACCACGCAAAACAACACTCATCTTGATTAAACACATTGATGATGGCTTTTTTCAATTCGATGAATCGGGGTAACTTTATATATGAAGATCCACCAAAAGGTTTATACTCGTTGACATTTACTTCCAGGTATAGAATTTTTTCCAGAGCCCAACCTACGAAAACAAAAAAGAATGACATAAGTATTTATTTTATTTTTAGTCGTTAATTTATAACATACCTGAATCTTTTTCCTGAAACTCAGTCGATTGAGTCTTCATGGCTTCCACTAATGATTGATATATTTCTTCCAAATCGCTTCCTGAAGTGACAATTTCATTGCGTGTATTAAATGACTTGTCACTGTACATATTATCTTGTGTTGGTAAAAGATACCGACCAACAACCACCATATTAACTTTCAAAGCACAACGCACTCTTACTAGGTCACTTACTACCTCTAACACTCTTGCTTTAATTTCATCAAAAAATAATGAATAGTCAGTATGTTCATTATCACTTGATATACGGTATGTGGCAATCCTATTTCTAAAAGCACTGGACACTAGCTCAACACCAGCTGATATTGGTGAACATGCATTACTTTTATGGTGTATTGTTCTTTGATGACCTGCCATTCGATTTGCTGGTATGGTTATATTGCAGCAAGTGCAAGTACGCACCTCGGATGTTGATGCCCCATCGTCAACTTTTCGCTGTTTTCCACCATGCATATTTTCAAATCGTGCTACGCACGATTCTCGTTTATGTCGTAACATATTATAACTCCGAGTAAATGATTTACCACAATTTTCACACACGTACGCCATGACTTTCAAATTAACTTGCTTGAACCGTTTTACTCAACACAATGTTCTATACTAAAATTTAACCCCCCCTACCCTCATATATACCGATCCACATTTAGACCCAACCCACTCGACCGTCATACCAAAACATGTTACACCCCAGTAATAACTCAAGGTAAACTAACATCATAAATGTAACCTTGAAATAAGCGTCGTCCACCTGGTCATCACCAAACAAAGAAACATCTGCTCGCGTTCAAGGCCAAGCAAATGTAACCTTGAAATAAGCGTCGTACACCTGGTCATCACCAAACAAAGAAATAGCTGCTCGCATTCATTGAAAATATGCACCGCAAATGTAACCTTGAAATAAGCACCGTACACCTGGTCATCACCAAACAAAGAAACATCTGCTCGCGTTCAAGGCCAAGTTCTTGACCTTGACCTTGGAATAACACCTGCGCATATCAAGGCCAAATAACAATAGCACACCTGGGCGTTCAAGGTCGACCCTACTGCGCATGCGGAGACTCGGGGAGCATCATATCCCTCTACTCATCATTTTTTTATAATAGCCCAAAATCTGCAGCGCACGCCCATGGCAGCTTATTTCGACGTCGCGTCGGTTTGGAGGTCATAGAAAGCAAATCGTATTTATGAATGAAATCCGTACGAGATATTCTTCTCTCTATCTTATTTTTCTCTGGTAGTAACATCTCAAAGGATAAATAATTATTAATTATTACACACAGTGTTTATTTATTAACAATGTGGTAGTACTGGTAGTTCAATCCAGTGAAGCTGACCCTGTTTAGTACATTATAAATTTGGTAGTTAAAATTTTTTCTTTTCGAATTACTTAAACTCAGTGTTCTCGATTATAATCTGAATTATGGTTTTTACAATCTGTTAATAACATTTGTTTAAAAAATCGGGTTTTCGATTAGTTTTAAGCGAAATGTTTTATGTTTTCGGCTTCGCGGCTTCTAAATAATATTATGGCGTTGTTAGTTGTTAGTTATAGTGCCTAATTACGCTAAAAAATGTATTGTACAGGGTTTCCTATAATAAACTACCCATTTTGACATTTAAATAAATTCTATATAAGATATCTGAATGAATTGTTCTTAGGAATATCTTCTATGTTTTTTTGGGATTTAAGCCAACGTATATTAATCTAGTGGTGCCTGTCACAAACCACGTTTAAATTAGTATTTTGTGGAATGTCATTTTTCTATGAAAATGTGTTGATTGTCATCAAAAAATATTATAAAATCTTAGGCTTTTAGACATTATTCTAACGTCCGCGTCCGTTCGAATTTTCATAAATTATTCAGTTCAACAACGTGTTTTTTGTGTAGAAACTTATATAAGAAGTAATTCGATAGAACAAGTTAGACGTGTATTTCGGCGTCAATTCAATAACAACAATATTATTATTATTATTTATTATATTATTTTTCGTCTGTTGTTGAGAAGTGTACTGAAGTTGGAAATTGGTGGCGGTCACTTAGAAGAAGTGATTTTTAAAAGTTAGAGTTTATTAACCAAATATTTATAAGTTATAGCATATAGTTAATAAAATGTTTATTTTGTTAAGCTGTAAAATTTTTATTTGACTATTAAAATGAGTAGGTAGTCTATTATGGGGAACTCTATATTTCCAATGATTACCTGCAAATGTTTGCTTCTTATATAATAGAACAATACTAAAACGAAATTTTGCCTCTAGCACTTCATTTGTTGCATGAATATCAAAGATTTCAAAGAATATGTAGGTACACCTAAACATAAAAAATGGAGAATAGAAAACAGAAACTGAAATTATTGAAGTACCGCTCTGGAAATATAACATCTAAAAATACGAAACTTGGCTTTTCTCGTTATCGGTTAATGAAGAAAATTCACCTGACGTGTGGTCCGAATCCTTTGCACTTCCAATTAATATAGTTCTGCAAATGTTATTTTTAGGATTTTGATAAATTATTATTTGTTTTTCTAGTTAGAGAGAGAGAGAGAGAGAGAGAGAGAGAGAGAGAAAAGAGAGATTAATATACTAAGTAAATATTGTTGATAAATTTGTAGAATTAGAAACATTAGGGGAGTTACTTTTAATACGGTAATTTTCAAAAATGCTCAAGGACGACACGAAATGACTTATGCGTATAAAAATAAGTTTCGCGGAAAGTCTGAAGCTGAAGCACAAGAATAAATAAAGGCTGAAGCATAGCATACTATATCTTTGAGACTTCGCGTCAGTGAAGAATTTTTTGGTTTATTTATAATGAAATGTATTCTTCTGGTAAAGTTCTGTTTGGCTTCATTTTCAAGAACTTTTCGTAAGTGAAGCTTCCTGCAAAGGCATTTTTGTTTATTGTTGTGTTTTGTATATCGGTGCTTATTATACGAGGATGAGATAAAATTTCCAGCCTGACCCAGAAAGGGCGCAATTTACCGTAATATTGATAGATGCTTACGCAGCCGCTCTCTTGGGTGGTCCTAATATCTTTAAGGGTTCAAGAAAGTGCATTAAGTACAGCAGAACCTCGATAATCCGAACCCCGGTAATCAGAACGTCCGCTAATCCGAACGCCCACCTAAAAATCAACAAAATTAAAACAAGTCCGCGGCCGTAGAGGGGAATTAACTTCAGAAATGGAAAAAAGCAACCATTTGTACTCTTGGGAACTACATTTCAAGTACGCAGTTTGCGAATGCGCTTTGATGGTAAATCCAGCGGAAACGCGATACGATAAGAATGTTTGCATTCGTATTGGAGTCTAAGAGTCTTGCCATTCTCTAGAATCTAGAGAGATCTAGAGTCTAGATCTCTCTAACACGTACCATTCGGAAGGTATAAGGGATCAAGAAGTGCCAAAAGCGCTGCTGTTCACCTATTCCTCTTAATTTTCTCAAATGATTTGACGTGATATGAAAATTATGCGGTCGATTTCACGTCATTAGCGACCAAAAATCTACCAGGAACATCTAAATTTCTTGAGAAAGGAAATAGCTTGAAATTTGTTGACCAGTGTCATAGCAGCAAATCTATGCACCTATTCGTTTCCCAAGATCTTCAATTTTATTAATCTTAGATTGGGGTGCCAAGAACCTTGTTCAGTTCAAAGCCTGCAAAACCAAGTCTTGTTTCCTGTCACGCAAAAATCCGGCAATACTTACCCCGCCCACATGAACACGTCCTTACAGAACAATGAAATGTTCGATCTCGTTAGCATCGCTTTCGAACATAATCTTAGCTGGCACAAACACATTACTTTAATAGCCACATCAGCTTTGTTTTCTTTTTCAAGCTAGAAAACACTTCTTCCCTTTCAACTGACACACTATCTATGTTTCCCAAATAAGACCTAACCTAAAGTACTGTTCCCACATCTGGGGAGCGGCGTTACCTTCGACACTTAACATCCTTGATTCGATCCAAGCCATTCGAGCCATTCGACTCATTAATGACCCAGTCCCTACAAGAAAACTTTCTCTCGCCCATCGCTGTTTGGGATTTATCTCTTTTCTACCGATACTTCCACAGATTTTGCCAAAAGAGCTAACCGTGATACACTGGGGATATAAAGAATGGAATAAATTCATTAAATAAAAAGTGAGAAATTTTGTGGAAAATTACTCGAACACGTCAACTTTATTTTTATTTTTTAATTTAAAAATATTTTTCATTATACAGGGTGGCTTAAAAAAGTAGGTCATACGTCAACTTATTTTTTTTTAATAGAACACCCTGGATTCTACGTAAAATTCTAAAAAAAAATTATGTAGCATGTGGTATCCCTTTATCGGATAGTTTTGGAATTATACAGCTTTAAAGTTAATTTGTAGTCTTATTTTCTACGGTGTAGCAGGAGTAGCAAAAGAGTAATAGTAATTCAATATATTTTCCAACATGACAAAAGTTATAAATGTCTAAAATTTATCTAAATGTATTGCAAGATTTGATAAAGTTTTTTTATTATACAGGGTCGCTCAAAAAATGGACAGTGAGAAACTTTTTGCAAACCGTTACCATTCACAGCTTAAAACTAATGGACATGGAAAAGAGATGCTTTTAGAACTTTTTCTTAAATTAAACTAAACCAACCTGAATTTTCACTGTTTTATTAGAATTTAAACAGGCTGTCAAAAAAAATGAAATAACAAAATATTTTACTTTTAACGAATTAAACTTCAAAAAAATAATAACAGTATTAAATTTTAGAAAAATTAACAGCATTAACACTAACAGTAGATGATATTGGGTACTCTTTAAAGGTAATATAATGATATTTAACTAGATGAACCAAATGTTCACCATTTGCTACTTGACAATCAATAACCAAGTCTATTTACAAACTCTTTTTGATTATATGCACTACATTAGGAGGTATTAGTCGAATATCATTTCGAATGCGAATTTTTAAATCATCAAAACCTATTGGTTTTGTTTTAAATATTTTATTCTTTAAATAACCCCATAAAAAAGTCCAAAGGCGCCAGATCTGGTGATCTCGCTAGCCACTCAATAACCCCCCCCCCTCCCGATTCACCTGTATAATTCCAAAACTAACCAATATTATTAGGCATTCTACATAAAAAATGTTGAGAATTTTACGTAGAACCCAACCGAAAATGTACAAATTTACAAGGTATTGCATTTAAAAAACTAAAGTTGACGTACGTCCTACTTTTTTGTGTCACCCTATATAATGACAAATATTTCTAAAATATGTAAAAAATAAAAATAATGTTGACGTGTCCGAGCGATTTTCCATGTCATTTTTTATATAATTAATTTATTCCATACTTTAATGTCCTCACTGTATATCCCACCCCCCTAGGCGGTTCTAGACCTCTATTTTGGAGGGTGGACTTTAGCCCCTGGTTTATATATAGGCGGCTAGGCCACTCAGTTGGATTTGGGGGGCTGAGCCCCCAAGCCCCCACCTAAAACGCCTCCCCCCTGACTGTTTCTAACAGAACAACAAGAAGCGCGTTACGTATGCATTCCTTTACTGTCCACTGTTCAGCTACAAAAGTCTAGAACAGGCCGCTTCTCTAGCTCATTCATGCCTAGGGTCGCTAGATTATGAAGCAACTTGCCTGCAGATCTTTTCGTTCCCCTCGCAACCTCCAATCCTTTAAATTCCGTGTTAATGGATTAAATTTCCCTTCTCTTCAGACGCCCACGATACGTTAGTACTTAGGCTTGAAACCTACGTAGGCTCTCCAGGTGCTGATCCAGGAAACAGTAATATATTTTTAACTTTTAGTAGTATAAGTAGATGCTTAGTGAGTTTCCGCATGCGCAGTAGGGTCGACCTTGAACGCTCAGGTGTGCTATTGTTATTTGGCCTTGATATGCGCAGGTGTTGTTCCAAGGTCAAGGTCAATAACTTGGCCTTGAACGCGCGCAGATGTTTCTTTGTTTGGTGATGGCCAGCTGGACGACGCTTATTTCAAGGTTACATTTGCGGTGTATATTTTCAATGAACGCGAGCAGATGTTTCTTTGTTTGGTGGTGATGGCCAGGTGGACGACGCTTATTTCAAGGTTACATTTGCGGTGTATATTTTCAATGAACGCGAGCAGCTGTTTCTTTGTTTGGTGATGGCCAGGTGGACGACGCTTATTTCAAGGTTACATTTACGATGCATATTTTCAATGAATGCGAGCAGCTGTTTCTTTGTTTGGTGATGACCAGGTGTACGACGCTTATTTCAAGGATACATTTGTGGTGTTCTTTGTTTGGTGATGACCAAGTGTACGACGCTTATTTCAAGGTTACATTTGCGGTGCATATTTTCGAGGTCGCCGGATGTATTCCCCCCACCCTAAATAAATACTTGATTTTGGATTATTTTCTTATAAATATGGCTCATTTCGAAAATAGCTTTCATAGTCACACATACATCGTATGCGTTAACTGTTGCTTTGACATATAAAGTATTGTGTTCGTGGTGTGTTCTACAAGTGTTTATTCAAGGTACTTGACATTAATTGTTTTTATTGCATTTTAAATCATGAGCATTTCAAAGCAGACCATAGCCGAAATTAACAATATGATAAACCAAGATATTCAATTTCTGGAACATAGAAAATTCTCTACATTAACGGTGGGCAAAATTTATATCATAAAAAAAATTAATTCTTTGACTTCACGTTTTGGAAAAGCTATTGTCGTCAAATTGTTTGATCCAACACATAAAGCAACATTTGAAACATTTTTACCATCACGCGTAGCTGAAATTCTGACAGAGGATACTATTGAAATGATGAATAACTCCGGTGATCAGTACACCTTAACTTATTTGGGGCAAAGCTCACATGTATTCTCTGGAGGTAATACTAGAGCGTTGTTAAATTTTGGTTGTTTGTAATATTTGTTGATTAGGCTATTTTAATGTTGATTTAAAATGTAATAAAATAGTTCTTGTTAAGTATATATCGAAAAACACACAGTCACACACAATCACATGTCCATTATTTTCTATTTAAGATGTGTGACTGCCCCACTGTCATTGAAAATCGAGATATGTACATTAATTGGTTATCATGTAAATTAAGAGAGCTGGCTGAAGAAATACTACACTTTGCAAATTATGGTAAATCCGATGTGGATTTTAGTGAAAGTCAGTATAGGAAGTATATGAAAGACGCTGTAAATTTCACGGCTGGAGCACATACGTGCGAGAAATACCTATATGGGACCATTGATCTGGACGAATTTTGCGCTGGAATGATAAATGAAGAATTGGGAAGCTACCTATTCGAAGTGCCTCATTTACCCGATGAATTAGCTAGAAAATATGGTTTGGCTTCCACAAATGATAACACCCTTGTTGATGGCCTTGGGAGTGAAGCAGTCAACACCGATGACGTTGATGGGGAAGCGTGTGCTATTGTTAGCGATGAGTGTGTTCAAAAAGATGAAGAAAATTTCTAAATTTCTATTCATTGTATAATGTAATATGCGATGTTAAATAAATCATTATGTATCTAATTTATTGTTTTATTTTTGCTTTAACTAGTGTTAATATTTCTTATAAATTGGTAAACTTGCAAAATTACTTCAGTTTAAGTTCAAAATGGGTCGTGTTAACAACACAATTGATAAATTTGGTCGTCATGGGACCAATGTACAAGTTCAGTTATTACGTGGTCCACCTGGAGTTGGTTTTAAACTAACCCATGATGGACAATATGACATTGAAGGCAAATCTTTGTCCAATGTTGCAAATCCGATAAAAAGTCATGATGCGGCAACCAGTGAGTACGTCCTGAATGAACTTCATAAAATTCATACACAAATATTATCTAAAATTAATACGGAGGTATATTCACTTAATGAGAAGATCACCAGCCTTGGAGATATAAGCCACAGCTTTCTATGGGGCCTTGAGAAACGAATTAGCAATTTGGAATGTCAAAAAAAAAAGCCAAGGCAAACCTAAAACGAAGTTAAGATAGGGGTGGGGATGCCAAGGTTATGTCGGTGTGTGAAGGTCGACTCTTGGGTATAAGAACTTCTCTCGAAAATTTTAAAATTCAGTTCAGTTGTATTATTTGGTCTTGAGTTTACTACAATATATTTTTTAAAATGCAGTCGAAAGAAGAACGTCCAACTGCAATGGTTTCGCCATTTTCCATTAATGGTCATCAGATGTGTGCCAATTGCGAACATTGGGAATTGCTAGTGGGACAAATGGGTTTCTGTGAATGGTGTCAAAATGAGCACAGAAAACAGCAAGAAGAACAATTATCATCATCGCATATCACCCAACCCACTCAAACCCCAATCACTTTAAGCGGGGGAGGAGATTTGTTAGAGCAGCAGCGACTGCAAAATTTCAACTCTTTTACAGAAGAAGAAGAAGTCAACGGAGATGGTTCATCATCGCCATCGTCGTCGTCATTACCGTCAGAGTGGTCACCAGGTAGAACGTCGCTACCGGATGCCCCATTCGACTCTTCTGATGAAGAGTATATGCGTGAAATAAGTGGCGATAATGAAGATGAATATGATGCAGAACAAGGTTTTCGAGCTATATGTTTAAGGAGAAGCGAACTTATACAATTTGGATATAGCCCATAAATTTAATTTTATGTATTTTTTAGTTTGTTTATGAAATAATAAAAATCTTCTTGTACTAAATATGTTTATTATTCACCATACATTTAAATTAACAAATCGCTCTTGATATATATTATTTCTGTGGTTCCGTTCTAAGTTTAAATCCGGAATCGGATTTAAACTAACTTCAGATGGACATTTTGATATAAGGGAAAGATATTAAGGAATGTTGCCCAACCGATAAATGAGAATGATGCTGCTACCAAAGAATATGTCCTTATGGAAGTTCATCAACTTGGTTCGCAGTTAAATACCATATTTAGTAATGTGCTAGTACCAGTTTTTCAAAAAATGTTTGAAGATGATGAGGACAAAATTACGTACCTTAAGGAAAAAATATATCAATTCATCAAATTCACCCACATGCTGCACGGCACACCACAACGAAGATAAAGGATCCAAAAAAACCAAAATGGAAACCAACCTAGATGAAGTTCTTTTGAAAACATAATTATACTGTTACATGTAATAAACTAACAATAAAACGCATAATTATGAAAAGCAATGTTTATTATTATTATTTATAATGCATACATACGTAACGTAAAACCTATTTGAAAATATTTATACAATATCTGATTTGTCTATCCAAGAATTAAATTGATTTGGAAAACCTAACCATTTTACAAACAATTGATCGTTTTGATTTTTCTTGCGTGTTCTAAGAATTTTCTCAACTAAATAAACACCAGGGCTAGCTGTCTTTTGCAGTTCTGCTTCGTAAAAACATCCTTTAATAGGTTGACCTTCTAATGATTGCAGCAAGTATGTAGGTGGATTTGTAATATTAACTTTTGCTATTTCAAACAGTTCCGTTGACCACGAAGGCGTATATCCTTTGTCAAATACACCTTTGTACTTGCTAATGCGAACAATGTCACCCAAATGGAAATTTTTTTTCTTCGGAACAATTTTCAAATAGTCATATGCTTTAATAGGGGTATCCTCTTTTACACTGTTAGGCTTCATTCCAATGGTGCGGTGTTTAGTGTTATTATAGGTCTTCGTTATAGCTGGTAATATTTGTAACCATCTGTATGAACCTCTAGCCGAGAATTGTTTATATAACTTATTTTTCAAAGTTCTTATAACACGCTCAACAATTGCCGCTTTTTTCGTGCTATATGTGGAATAATGGTTTATATTATATTTTTTCATGAGTGCTTGAAAGGTGCTATTATAAAATTCCTTTCCTTGATCACTCTGTAAATTGTTTGGTGCATATGATGCTTCTTCAATGATGCTTTTCATGGCATTCGTAACTTCAACACCGGTCTTATTCTTAACTGCTTTGGTGTACACGAATTTGGAGTAACAATTTATACATACAACAATGTAACGGTAACCATCCTTGTCAGTAGCATATTGCTGCATTTCCGCCAAATCAATTTGCCACAATTCTCGATATCCTTTTATGACCGTACGTCTTCTAACAAAATTTTTTCTTGCTGTCCTATGTAATTCATTTACGACTTTAATTTTTTCTCGGCTAGGATCCATATTATAAGGTTCCACGTCTTATCAGACACTGAGGATGGCAACTACGTGCAAAACTTAATATATTATTCCTTCTTCTCGAAGCTCTTCCATA
Organism: Philopedon plagiatum; assembly: GCA_963971165.1. NCBI lineage: Eukaryota > Metazoa > Arthropoda > Insecta > Coleoptera > Curculionidae > Philopedon > Philopedon plagiatum. The sequence continues at coordinate 14,115,133 of OZ020196.1, read as the reverse complement.
ATTGACATAATCTCATTATCATGTCCGGTATGTCCAGCTACTTTTGACCCCCACAATAATCGTAATCTATCCACTAACTCCTTAGGTTTATTCCAATAAACATATTGAGATGATTTCGACGATAGGCGCTTTTTTGCTGGTAGTTGGATTTTGTTGTCGCCTTTTTTTCTTCCTACACCACCACCACCCAGTTTGGTTCCCATAATTAGCGGTTTTATGATTCGTAAATATTTTCTCCATCGGGTTTCCCTTAAACCACGTTTCTTGTCATAACCGTCGTAGGCCGCATCCGTCAATTTCAAAATGGTTTGGTATTTTCGAAGTACATCTAAACTAATTTCGTCTTCATTATCTAGGCATGCTGGATTTTTTAGAAAAATCAAATCGTAAAGCTCAGCCGTTCCATCGAATTCAGCAATGTTTGTTTTGTTCTTGTATAACACCATCTTTCCGTTTGTTAGAAAACGAACCACCAAGTTGCCAATATATTTTGTTGATTTATTTTCTTTTTTACCAAAGCGTACACCATACACGGTATCATAATGAGATGGCTCCAATTTTAATCCATTTAAATAATCTTGAATTGTTTTTGCGGCTGAACTGCTACCACTGGATGTGTGTGGTGATGTGTAAGATGATGTTATCGTTGATGGGGAAGGGGTTTCGAACAGTGACTCACGATTTCCACGTTTTGGTGTAGGAATTTGTGTTTTTTGCGAAATCGGTGTAGATGTTTCAAAATCCGCTTCTGTTGGATGTTCTTCAAACATTTTCGCCATTCCCACCGAGCTGCTGCTGCTACTCCGACTTTGTGGTTTAGTCGTAGTACTTGATTTTTTAGTTGCGTACTGTTGCTGCTGCTGCTTTACGGCTTTAGATATAGATTCTAGTGGTTTAGAAACTGGTTCATAAAACTTTTCCAAATCATGTTCATTCTGCACTTTAGCTGCTTTAATTTGTTTAAATTTTTTTCTAACCGCATTTGTAGTTTCCAGTAGCTTTCGTTTTAATTCGATTTCTTCATTCATGATGCTTTCAAAGCACCGTTCAACGATGAAATGATTATCCAAGTTATTATTATAGGAATATATAACTATCGAATCCCTTGCGGTATCTGCCCGAATTTACATCACTATCCCTGTCAATAACTAAAAAACCATATTTATTATCCCAACATTTAGCACACATCTCTTGATATTGTGTAAACGTCAGGTCGGGTGAAACGTGATCGGAAAATATATGTTTCATATTCATCTCATCTTGTTTAAACATAATAATGAAGTTGGCATTATCCCGGACGAGCTGCTTAGGAACACGAGAATACGTTTGCGCCAAGTAAAAGGCATCCACATTTTTGTGACGTCCCATGCTAAAATACGATCTTATAACGTCCTGTTTCTCACACATAACATCATCAAAAATAAATATTGAATTAGGTTTAGCATCCGACGGTTCCACAATGTTATTTGCGTCGCTAAAAGCGTAGTAGCCAAGACCTTTGATTGGTGATAAAATTTTCTTTAAATATTCATATTTTGGTTGATAGAGCGACTTTGAGTAGATATAAACATTTTCGAAACGCAGTCCCGAGGGGTGAGTAAGCAGCGAAATCATAACATTTGTTTTTCCACAGTTTGAAGGTCCTATTAATAATCCACGAATAGATGACGGTAGCAAAGGACCATGTCTTTTAAATAATTTTTGTTCTAGTCCAGATCCGACCTTTACATCGAGATTATCGACGGGAAGTTTTTGTTTAAGATTGACGATACGCATCTTAACAAAATCTATATTTTATACTGAACTTTCACGTAAACTATCATTCAGATGTCGATCGTCAGACGAAGTAGACGGTCTCGTTTATCAAGTAAGACTGGAAGCGGTATTGTTAATTCAGTAATTAATAGGCTACCGTTCGAGTTACACATTCCCGGCTATCAGTATTTCGGGCCCGGGACGAAAGTAGTAAAACGTGTGGCAAGAGGAGATCAAGGAATTAATTCTCTGGATGTCGCATGCAAAAAACACGATTTAGCCTATTTGCGTAATAGTGAAAATTTAAGTGCTCGCCACCAAGCAGATCAGGAACTCGAGCAAAGCGCGTGGAAAAGAGTAAAATCTAAAGACTCTAGCGCTGGTGAAAAAGCTGCAGCTTGGTTGATAACCAACATTATGAAAGCGAAACAACGTTTTGGTATGGGTGTATCATCATCATCAAAATCTAGAAAAGCATCCACTAGAGGTAAACGTCGCTTCCAGCGCCGCCGCCGCCACACTAAAGGTAATGGCGTCGGTAAACATAAGCGACTACACAAAGTAGCTTTTGGATCATCTATTAGACGACCCGTTCGATCAGAATTGTTAAAAGCTGGTGGGAAAAAACTTATCGAGAAAAATATCATGAAAGCATCGAAAATAGCTGCAGTAGCTGCACGTAAATCCCTAAGAATAGCCGGTGGCAAACGAAAAATTCGCACGCCTAGAATCATTCCAATTCCGAAGACTGGGGGGATATTACCGTTAATACCAATATTTGCAGGACTATCGGCCTTAGGTTCATTAGCAGGTGGTGCAGCAGGCATCGTGCGTGCCGTAAAAGCAGTAAAAAAGTCGACTGCAGAAAAAATAGGTACCGGCTTACATCTAAGTTCAAGAGGAAATGGATTATATTTGAAACCATATCGCACAGGTTTGGGATTATATATAAACAACGGCAACAATAAGAAATCAAAAAACTAATAGAATCCCTACCTCAAAGACCACTATCCAATATTGATTGTTATGGGGATAATAATAAGGTGGTGAGGGTGGCCGGATTCGTTACCTCTCAAAAAAAGGGGTCTGATGTTATGACCGGAAAACAAAACGGTAACTGATAACTATATCTCAGTCCATACGAGGCGAGGGAAATTTTCTGCAACTCAATTCGTATGCTTTTCTACCGGAGAAACGTAGTCACTGACTTTTTCAAGGCTAGCTCATTGCCGGTGAGTGGGCTGGGTAAAACTACCAAATAAAAGCGCCACCTGTTTTAATATGCCCTTTATGGATAAAGGCAGTGACTGCAGATGACCGCAAAAACAGGAAAACCCTTAGGGACTCCTAAAGAAAACAACCGAATTTCATAAATATTTTCCCATTTATTAAAATATTAAAATGTATTTAATAACTCGGCCCAGGATGGGCATAAACAATGACTTAAAAAGGGGGTGACGTTCCCACTTACTAATATTTATAAAATTAATTAAACATTCTTTTCAAATGAATTAGCTCATTCTTAACGCGAGAAAGGGGAACCGCGGCTAACGCCTAGAACATCTCTACTCGATTTGATAGCAATCAGCTGCTTTTGAAAGCTGAAAGATGTATAAAAAGTGCAGGTTAGATTAGAGAAGTTTTCAAAGTGTGAATTCACTATTAAACTGAATAATTGGAGTCACAGCAGTTTAACTTGCTAATTATTAGTTTGTATACGTGTTAAAAATCATGCCAAGAATAATGCCAAAAAGAAAAGACAGTAATTTACTAGTATGCCGTGCATAAACATAAATAGATCGGTGTGAACTGTGAAGTTTTTAGAATTATATTTTGTTTCCATGCCAAATTAATAAAGTGAAGGTATACACCGAGTGTTAGAGCCGAGTCGCAGGGTAAAACAAGGCGCAAACCCTATAAGGGTGGCATCGGCTAAGCAAAAGTGAAGGGGGCACTTGTAATGTATGGCTCAATGACTGTGAAACTGTGTCTTGATTATTGAGTTAACACACATAACTTAAGTCTATCAAACCTGTGCCCTATGGGGATCGTCTGAGGTCCGCTGTGGCTGCCTTACTCCAAGGAGTGGTGTCTGTCGGAGCCCTGCATGTCAATTCTGGGAACCTCTCGGAGCCTGCCAAGACGAAGATGATAGGACATGGACCAGGATGGAAGCTTTCCAAATGAAGTGCTCCAGGAAGTGGTTCTTCAACAACCAGGACACAATAGGAGGAGAGATAAGATGTAAAATAAAAAGGCCTGAGATGTTAGGTGGCCTTTTTCAAACAGAAATGTGGGGGGGTTTTTTCCCATATAACGAGAAAAAAAACTGAAACACTACAGATTCTCTGGTGCAAAAAAAGAGGATTTTGCCACCAAATTCAAGTTAGGGACCCCCACAAAGAAATCGGCAAAATTGCCAGGACTTGCCTCAATACACCACGGCAGGAGGTTTTTGTCCAAATGACAGGTTTCTTACGAAAAAGGCGGCAAGCTTCCTTGTCAAAAACCTTAGGGATTTTTGTTCTCAACTGACTGAACTGACTGACATGACACTTGACAAATGTCCAATTAAAATAAGCAAAAAAGGTAAACAAGAAATTAATTAAGCAAATATTTATTAAACAAATATCAGGTCCCAAACAAATTCAGATAACCAACCTGTCCAAAAACAACCCCTATTTATTATATAGATTGGAGCAAGGGCTAACTAGAACTTTTATAACCTCAACTTCTAGGACCAACTTTTAGTCAGTCGGTGACTATGAACTAATGCTGTATTTTCTTATTTTTAGGTGAACCGATGATGGCTGTAAGTACTTGGGAGATTTATGTGACTACTAGATGTTTCTGTTTGATGTATTACAGTTACTGAATTTTACCATTGATTTATATCAGAAAATAAAGATCGAAATAGGAAATTGGTACTTTTATTATTAATTAAGCAATAGCAAACCGCAGCTGGTAAGTTTTAAATTAATATTTTACAAAATTGCAGGGTGGGAAAAATAAGACCGTAACATGATATAGAAAAGTACGCATTAAAAATGAAAATACCACACTTTCGAGGCGTATATATGAGAGATTCATTACCTGTACGCGGTCCCAAACGTTATGAGGCCGCCATTATAAATTTGGATAGTATGTCGGGTGTAGGGACTCATTGGGTAGCATATAGAAAAAGCAATTCTGATGTAACATACTACGATAGTTTCGGTGATTTACCCCCACCTATGGAATTGGTACGATATCTGCAGATGGGTTCCGAAGCGACGAAGAAAATTTACTATACATACGACCGTCAACAAGAATTTGGAACAGTCTGGTGTGGACATTTGTGTTTGAAGTTTCTTTTACAATCGTAAAAAGTATGTCTTTGACACCCCAAATGGAACGTGACAACTACACCAAAATGTTCCTATCACTTAAAGCATATCGTGAAGTCGGAGGATTACAAAAAATGACAGCTGAACAGTTAGAAAATACGCCCAAAGAAGTGTTGATCGCATTAGCTCCAAATGAAATAGCACTAGTTTGGGATAGGTTACCTAATCACCTAAAAAGTGACGTCGATATATTGAAATATCAATACTGTTTCGAACATTATAATAGCAATAATTCAGATTCGGATGAGGGCGATGGACCGATACCAAAAAACATATTTTGTTGTTATTGCAAAATTAACGATGTATAATATATGTATATGTATATAAAGGCAGAAAACAGTTTAAAAACGCCCAAAGGAATAAAGCAACGCTTCAGTTTAAATCCATTTAACTGTTGCAAACAGCAATAAAATAGCTACACAAATAGTTTCGTGGTCAGTCATGTCTTACACATTCACTCTAACAGGACATTCAAGTGTCTTAAGTGCGGATTTTTACCCACCCATCGAGTTAAATACAACAGGCAAATATGGAGTTGCACTGCTGGGATTTTACACATATAATTCGATTTTTAATATCGACGAAAGCAATAATTCATTCAGCCATTTGAAAACAGCGATACCAACGAATGTAAGGATTCCACCAGGAGCTTACGAAATTAATGAAATAGCAAAAGCCATGTACACCGCTTTAAAAGAGTCATGCAATGAAGTTGGTACCGATTTATTTTCATTAACAGCCAATAATAATACTTTAAAATGTGAGCTAAAGTCAAAATATAGCATCGATTTTCGAGGTAGCAATAGTATCGGCAAAGTGCTCGGATTTGGCTCTGTGCTGCTGCAAGGTGGACAACGACACGAATCAAGTACCATCGTGGACATAATGAAAGTGCGCATCGTACGTGTGGATTGTAATATAATTTCCGGAGCATACCTGAATTCTTTGGAAAGTCATACGTTATTTGAATTTGATATTGACGTCGAACCCGGTTACAAAATCTCCAAAGAACCACAAAATAATATTTATATGCCGATAATGCCGGATGGTCGTCAGTTTATCGACAACATTACTCTACGCATCTTGGACGATAGAGGTGATTTGATCGATTTTCGAGGTGAGAAAATTATAGTTAAACTAGAGTTGAAAAAAATCGTATAATGGGTTTTTGCTTTAACCGTCAACTGCATAAGCTGTCAACAATTCAAGATTCAGTTAAACGACATAAAAGTAAGCAGACAACACAGTCAAGGTTCATTCGCAAGTCAGACGACGATCGAAAACACATCCGCACAGCAATCGGCAGCTCTCCGTGAAAGATTGCCAATTTCTACAATCGATCGGTTTGAAAGTGAGAAAAATTAGAAAATGATGGCCGCTAGCAGTGACAAAATCGAAGTTTTTACCGAACCAATTTTTGATAACACCATTATTAGTTTTCAACAACACACATATAAACCTTACGGTTCTCCAACATTCCGCAATTCTGATGAAATTCGTATACCTGTACACTTTCAAAATATCATTTTGGATATATCGGATAGTTACATTTACATCGAAGGAACATTTAAACCCAAAGATGTTAGTAAAAAATGTTATCTATCAAATAATGCCATCGCCTTTCTATTCGACGAATGTCGTTATGAAATGGGAGGGGAGCAAGTTGCCGTCGTTCGGAAACCCGGAATTACCACAACGATGAAAACTATGGTGTCATTGGGTGCCGCACAAAATAGAGCTCTCATGGCATGCGGATGGGGTCTAGACGAAGCAAATCAAGGGATACTAGATTCCACAAGTAACGTGTTCTCCGGCAAGCTTCCTCTAAAATATCTCATGGGTTTCGCAGAGGATTATTCAAAGGGTATTTTTAACATCAAGCAAGAGTTGATTTTAATTATCGCCCGCACTTTCAACAATTGCTATATCGGCGAAGTAGATGCAGACATTTCAATTGAAAAAATTGAATGGAAAATTCGTCACATTATCCCAGATGATCGACAGAAGTTAAAGATATTATCACGCATGAATAAAGGTGGCAGTAACGCAAACGTTCCAATGGCTTACCGTAAATGGGATCTTTACGAGCTACCTTCTTTGAGAGAAACATCGTCAGACGTATGGGCCTTAAGAACTAGCACGAGTCTCGAAAAACCGAGGTATTTGATTATCGGTTTTCAGACAACTAGCTTTACCGACAACAGAGCAAAAGATAGCACACAATTTACAACGGCCGATATAAGTGATATTAGGCTCTATCTGAACTCTGCCGTATTTCCGTACGAAAGATGGAATTTAGTTTTTTCAAAGAAACTGTTTGCCGCAGCCTATTATAATTATGAAAATTTTCAAGCTAGCTACTACCAGCGAGAACTGAGCGATCCTATGATGAGATTTGCCGACTATCTTAAAAATCCGTTATTCGTAATCGATTGCAGTCACCAACCAGAAGCCGTTAGGACGTCCACAGTGGACGTGAAATTGGAGTTCGAAACACGCAAGAGTAAATTTCCTAAAGACATTAAAGTGTACGCGTTAGTTATTCACGATGCATTTTTTAGCTACAATATACTTAATGGTTCTGTTACTAACAAATCAATACATTAGTTTGAAGTTGTGTAATTCTCCAAATTATGTACTCTAGTATTTAAAATAAACTTATAAACGCCATATTTGAGTTTTATTTTTACTACATACGACAATTTCATAATTTTTTTAAGGCATTTCCCAACACTTTACGGAAAAAGTGTAAGTCACAAAAGATTTGGAGTCATTTAAACTATTTTTTGGCATTTTTTAAATTTCGAGAAAATAAGAAATAAAGATTTTCAATTTTTTTAGCATTTTCATAAATTTTTTTAAGGCATTTCCCGACATTTTATGGAAAACTTTTATAAGACTAAAACGTTCCTTTTACTGCCCTTAACCCATTTCCAAGGTTATTTTTTAAAAATTCCAAAAATAAGTAAAATCTTCCGACACGGGACGACTTAGTACGAGACTACACGAGACGCAGCAGCCATAGGGGCACTTGGGACCGACATACTTGTTTTTTGGAATTTTTAAAAAATTACCTCGGAAATGGGTTAAGGCAGTAAAAGAAACGTATTACTCTTATACAAGTTTTGCATAAAATGTCGGGAAATGCCTTAAAAAATTTATGAAAATGCTAAAAAAATTGAAAATCTTTATTTCTCATTTTTTTCAAATTTAAAAAATTTTCATAATTTTTTTAAGGCATTTCCCAACACTTTACGGAAAAAGTGTAAGTCACAAAAGATTTGGACTCATTTAAACTATTTTTTGGCATTTTTTAAATTTGAAAAAAATGAGAAATAAAGATTTTCAATTTTTTTAGCATTTTCATAAATTTTTTTAAGGCATTTCCCGACATTTTATGCAAAACTTGTATAAGAGTAATACGTTTCTTTTACTGCCCTTAACCCATTTCCGAGGTAATTTTTTAAAAATTCCAAAAAACAAGTATGTCGGTCTCAAGTGCCCCTATGGCTGCTGCGTCTCGTGTAGTCTCGTACTAAGTCGTCTCGTGTCGGAAGATTTTACTTATTTTTGGAATTTTTAAAAAATAACCTTGTAAATGGGTTAAGGGCAGTAACAGGAACGTTTTAGTCTTATAAACGTTTTCCATAAAATGTCGGGAAATGCCTTAAAAAAATTTATGAAAATGCTAAAAAAATTGAAAATCTTTATTTCTTATTTTTTCGAAATTTAAAAAATGCCAAAAAATAGTTCAAATTAATCAAAATCTTTTGTGCTTTCCACTTTTGCCGTAGATGGTCGGGAAATGCCTTAAAAAAATTGATGAAAATGGTGAAAAATCAAAAATCTTTATTTTTCATTATTTTCAAATTTTAACAATGCTAAAAATACTTTAAATCAATCCGCTATGCTACACTGGGGGTGGTGGACGGTGGGGGTGGGTTGTGGTGGGGGAAGCTGAGGTCTTTAAAAGCAGCTCGACTCGACTGCTTACTTCATTACATTCGCTCATCTCAACATGGCATCATCGGATGATGATGGATACTTAAGCGATGATACTCCTATGAATTTGGATAATTGGGCAATAAGACGGAGGAAAGTTTTCCCCGTCCGATCCCGCCGGGTGTGCAAGACCTTAAACCTGGTGAAGGTGGGTGATGACGGCTGGTGTACTGGCTGCTATGCCGACTTGGAAAACAAGTCGGCTGGTGACCAATTCTTCAGTGGTTATGTAACCCAAGATTTCGGTAGTCGCGCGCACATACCGAACTGCAAAGGTTGTGGAGTAGCTCTTGGTACTCTACAACATAAGAGTGCGTGCCTTATTTGTAATCGAGCCTGATTACAAATAAGATATTATACCTTGAAAAACGGTCCTTTTCAGGGCCACAGAATGTTTCATCGTAGTTTTAGTTACCTAATGCCATAGTACATGTGGTGTTAGGTAGAAAATTATATAAGTCCAGTTGGATCGAATATAATTTTCTTTGCAAAATCCGTCCTTTTCAGGATGACAGAATATTTTGATCTTACTTGTATTTATCTAATGTCACGACATCTGTGACATTAGATAGAAATTATGTAAGTCCAGACGGATCGAGTATAAGTTTCTTCGTCGGTCACATTTCCACAACACAATTACACCATTTTTGCGAACTAAAAGCAGTTTTCGACAGTGAAGTCCGCCAGTATCATTTTTGGATGAAGGGCATTTGTATAATAAACTCTAGTTTGTTGGCGGTGAAAAGGTGGGGGTGGAGTGGCGGAGGGGGTAGATTATCTCTATTTAAACGGTTGCGAGCGGGTCACAGAATCACTTCATTTTTAAATCTTAAAGTACGAAGATATAACTATGGATTTCGAAAGACCATTGAGTCGCGGTTCATCGGTTTTTAGCGATGATACCGTTGACATGAATGATGTCGATATGGATGACCTACTCTTGGACATCGAACGACTTCTAGACATCGAGGCAGAAGATATGTTTAATGCCTGGGAAGATGAGCGGGCGGTCGAAGAAGCAGATGTGGGTCTGGAATTGCCAAACATGGATTGGCAAAATGGGGAGTTGTCGGCTGAAGACATGGAGCCAGACTCCAGCACTGATTGGGTGCCACCACCGCCGCCGGAAGATCATGACGGTCCGGCCGATTCATCCACTTGGTGGATCACGGACCATCAGGATGAAGATGGTCCAGCTGATTCCACCAACTGATCCCGGAACCATGCCCTCCCCGACAAAATCAGCCCTTTTCAGGGCTACAAAATATTTGATCGTAGTTTGTAGTTGATTCATGTCACATCCCAAGTAACATGATATTTCTCAAGAATTAATTTATTTTGGAAAATATTGTGTTACTCTATAAAGACATGTACGTTCTTACCATACGTTAGAACTAGCTAAATTTCTAGTAAGTTCTCTACGAAAATGCCGAGAGTTTGGTCTATTATCTTACTTGTAGTAAAATTCACATTTTATTACAAATAAGATGCATGTTCTCAGGCTTTGTAACGGGTAGCCTCTCTTCACAGACATAACACTTTATCGCATACTTAAGTTGTGTGCATCTAATGATTACACACCTAAAGTTACGGCCCTACATTTTTTCGTCTATTCTTTTTTCTATTTTGCATTTTTATTTTATTTTGTGGAACTTTCGCATACTTATTTTAGAAATAAAAAATATTGTTTCATTTAACTTTTTTATTATCATATATACAAAAACATTTTATTTTACTTATATATAGAACACTATTACAAAAATAACTTAACTCTATATTTACAATAAAATTCTAAAATTAATTATATGGAAAATTGTCCAATAACTTAAGTCTTTTTCTACACACTTCCCCTTCACTTTTACACTGTTCAATTTTCGCCTGCAGTTCCTTAATCTGTCTCTCGTATTGCGCCACATCACTATCATTCTTTTTTAGTTCATCCACTAGTTTTTGCCTCGCACTAAAAGCCACGGAGAAGGCACACTTCTGGCTTGGAGAAAACTCTTCCATCCAGTCCGGTATCGGCACTTCTGCAGAAGAAGCAGCAGCAGGTTGACGGGGTTGACTAACCGCCTCGAATAGCCGCTCGCACCGCTTCTTTAATGGTTTGCGGTACATTCCACGCCCAATTGTTGGCGATATCGGCGCACTCGCGATCGGCGATTTTTCGTCAGCGTCGGCCACCAACACAATCGGAGGCATGGACTTCGGCGGCTCGGGCGTTATCGTGTTTGGGCCTTCATTAATGATGACGACCGGTGACAGAGGCTTCGGTGGCTGTGACGTCTGCAAAAAATCGGGGTATTGAACTGGCACTGTTGGTCGCTTGAATACGAATTTCTTCTTCTGTTCACCCTCCATAGCTGCATAAAATTGACTTTTACTGCTGCCGGCTGTCTTTGGCAATTTCAACAGCTTTTCTAGCTTGGTAGTGGGTTTCCGCCTCGCCTTCTTTACCACCACATCACTAATTATGTTAATGCGCCCGCCGTCTTTCTCAGTCCAATTGTTGACGTAATCAACCGCCGAAGATACTTTTTGTTCACCCACATTCACTTCTTCCACAAACGCCGTATTTAAAACTTCGGCATCTTGCCACTCTTCGAATACTCCCGGGGTCAGCAGGTCGAGAACTTCCTGCTCCATCAGCTCAGCTTGGGTACTCCCATCCAAATTGAATGCACTTAACAGCGATACATTCTCGGAATTCATTTTCACTTACTAACTGCACTTAACTGACAACTGTACTTACTCGGTGAACTGTTCTAGCGAACTATGAAATGCTCTGCCTAACAAACCAAATTTATACTTATCACCCCACCATAAACTCCCCCACTCTATCTGACGGTTGATGCTTTGGAGGCCAAACAAGTTAATTCAACCTCGAAATTGCGTTCTACGGCTAAACAGCGATTCAAGGACATATTTTCAAGGTAATCGCGTGTCCTTACTTCTGTTATTGTTTGTGTTCTCAAGGTTATATGATCCAGACAATTCCTATTTATAGACACTCTCTTTCCTTCGATGACTATTATCAGAAACAATAATGTTGCCCGCAGATCAAGATAATACTCTTTCAGCTGAGACTTTTTCAGGAGCACAAATAATAATTTCTGCTGTTTGCTATAATTGTAAAAGAGAAGTATATATTTGGACTGACCACATGCAATCTTACAGTTACATTGAATTGTTGAGAGTAAGGATTGTTAAGTGTCATTACTGTGGAACGCTGATGTGTCGACGAGGGCCGATTAACAGATCTGATATGTTGAGAAGACAATGGATGCTACGAGAAGTTTATAAGCCAGACATTAATTAATTTTTATTTTTGTAACTTTATTACTATATTGTAAAATAAAACAACATATTATTGAAACAATTATCTATGTATTTTACTGTCCTGCGTTACAGAATTTCAACTATTACTATTACTATAGTGGTTAATAAAACTACGTGACATTGGAGTTAATATTTTTTTATTTTTCTAAAACATAGACTTTCCAACATTTTTTTTAATTATAACTAATATTTTCGGGTAAAAAACTTTGCATAGCTTGTATTAACATATTTAGGTTATCTTCAGGGTTTGTTTCGTAAAACTTTATGTCTGGGTGCCCCCAAGGTAGAGTTTTTGTTGTTGATGGTATAATATAACGTTTATCGTCGTGGTGAGATAAAGCAACTTTATTAATTATTTCGGTATAAACGTCGTGTTTATAACTTCGAAAGGTTTTCATTTGTCGAAACATCTGACCACCACGTTCTACGATATTCCGATAATCTTCCAGGTGAAGCTGTTTTTCAATTACACGTTTTTTTATACCTTTCGGTTTTTTAATTGCGCTACTGATTGAGTTTATGTAATAAGCTTTGGCTCCGGTACCATAAAAACTTATTATTGGATCACCTGGAAATTCATCCTTCATTCTACCTACTACTGACTGACTTTTTTTTATGTTAAAAATATTTCCTTCGGTATAATTGGATGTATCGAATTTATCCGGATTTTCTGCAATTATGCGATAAAAATTGTCGGTGTAAACTTTTAATATTAACGAATCTGTGTCTGTATACAGTAAAGAAGCATTTTTGCCAAATTTTGTTTTAATGAATGAGTAGAAAAAATCATAGATTACTGTTTTCGACATGTCCAGTATGGAAAATCCGATATAAATTGGTTTATTATAAGTTACCTTTAATTGATCCATATGAATGGCAACGAATTCTTTATTAAAAACCGTTGAACTTTTAAAATAAGGACGAGAAATTAATGCTCGTGCCCCAATTTTATTCCTGTCATTTTCCCATCGGGTAACTAGTTTTATATCATTACGATTCTCCACATTTTCCATGGTCTTGCCAAAAACAGCATTAATGATTAATTTAAAAGTGTCTTTACCAAACTTTGTTGTTGCCCTATTGCGCAAATCTGTATTTAAGTCGATATATGTCTTTAACCATGGGGATTGATTAAATTTTAAAATTCTGTGTGTTTGCATTACCATTAGGCCGTTATTGATTGCTTGTTTTAATGTTCGGTAATGAATGATATATTTCTTTTTATCGTTTAAATTCGGAATTAACTTTGAAAATTTTGCCGATTCCGTGGGTGGTACAATATTTTCAACTAAAAAGGGTAAGTCGGAATGGTCATCATATAGCGTATCCGGATAATGAACGTCAACTTCCCAAACGTATCCTTCTGGACCACCATCATCCACATCCATAATATTTAAATTTAAAATTTCATGCTCTGATAACCATCTAAAGCCGCCAAATGGTAATGCTTGCGACATACTATGACCGTATAGATTTGTTGCATCAAGATAAACAATGAAAGATGATGGTTCGTTAGGATCGTAGTTTGGTACATATATGTTGTTGGCAGCGTGCATCCTTTCTGAACACTGACTTATACCGCCTCGAATACCTTTTTTGAAAAAATGAACCGTGTCGATATCAGTCAATAGCTCTAACTCTACCTTAGAAATACGCAACATACAATCAAACGAATAACTTGGAAGGGTATAGTACTGTGCTGGATCCAGTTTATACGTTTCTAAACAAGTATCGCGAAACTGTTCAAAAACATCGGTTAGTAATAAAACATCAGATTTCAAATATAAATCCGAATAGTCCCCCAAATTCTTACAATTAAATGTGTCCCACACCTTTTTAGCTCTATCATAATCTTCATCGCTAATGTGCTCCTCTGACAAACTATCATAAAACTGATTTTTTGTGGGTAAAGTTGGATGGTTCATTTTCTCCATTGAATCGACAAAACTATAGGGAAAAACACCTTTTTTGCGCATTAAATTAAACTGCTCATTATCAGAAAAATATTTTCCTGTTTCCCTGAAACTACCCACAGCTAATCCATTACCCAAATTTTCCAGCGAAGTTGATAGAAATTTAAAACTATCGATGAACCGCAATTTCAAATATTTTTTCTTTATTGTCCCACTTTTATTATCGACATAATCGTGAACGTAAATACTTTTCGTAAACGAAATATACTTTTCCTTGCTTTGAGCTAAAACATCTATCTTGTCTCCGTCACGACACAACTCTTTAATAAACATGTGGCAATCGTACCCGCTCAAGTTATGAAATATAATTGGAATAAAATTGGGTAACTTATAATTTAAATTGCAAATCGAATGAGCAGCACCAGGTCTTTTTTTCCCAGTTATGTGACAGTGGTCCTTTACTTTAGAATTATTATTTTCAAAAGGTCGTTCACATATACCACATTTTGTGGCATTATTGAACTCCGCTATTTGGTCCACCGTTAAAGTTTCCATTGCTTTTATATCTCTTAAGTATGTATTGTAAAGAGATCTTAAATCACTTTCAAGTCGAGAAACGAAAACCTGGGCGGCGTCGTTTCCCCGGTAGAGCTCAAATTTTGAAATCGAATCGTCAAAGGAGCACTTAATTAAATACGCAAAAGAATATGGTTCATGTTTGATGCTTTTGACTAAGTAAGAATTTGTGGGATTTGGTTCCACTGTATCCAGCGGTTTAAGCACCGATTCAAAATCCGCGTAAACGACAAACGGTACACGCATTTGCTTTTCTATGTTTTCAAATTTTAATACATTTTCACTTACACTCCTTCCAAATTTATCTATTTTTAAATTTAGTGATGGTGTTAATGAATATTTGTGGTTACAGTCATTTTTTTGGTGTGATATCAAAGATGATGGTGAACTAAAATATATCAAACAACCATCACAAAAATACATTTTATCTCTACGCGATGTAATTTGACTGGAACATAATTTCGATAAGTCTTTTATCCAACAATAATGACTTTTAGAACATCGCGTATCACAAATATGCTCATCATCATCTTTAATACTACAATCCTTTGTTATTAACAACAAGTTTACATGTCTGTTAAGTTTTCTACCCGAATACCTTAATGGACCGACAACTTCATACTTTAACATATTATTTTCGAAAATTTTTTGCAAACCATAAACGTTAACTGAAATATTATTCATTTCTTCAAATTTTGATATATCACGCAACTTTACTGGAAAGTCTATACCTGTAAAATTCAGCAGTCTTGAATAGTGTGGATAAGATTGAATCTGTGATGCCCTTCTAGTGGTGGGGCACAAAGCAGACACGATTGACCACGCAAAACAACACTCATCTTGATTAATCACATTGATGATGGCTTTTTTCAATTCGATGAATCGGGGTAACTTTATATATGAAGATCCACCAAAAGGTTTATACTCGTTGACATTTACTTCCAGGTATAGAATTTTTTCCAGAGCCCAACCTACGAAAACAAGAAAGAGTGACATAAGTATTTATTTTATTTTTAGTCGTTAATTTATAACATACCTGAATCTTTTTCCTGAAACTCAGTCGATTGAGTCTTCATGGCTTCCACTAATGATTGATATATTTCTTCCAAATCGCTTCCTGAAGTAACAATTTCATTGCGTGTATTAAATGACCTGTCACCGTACATATTATCTTGTGTTGGTAAAAGATACCGACCAACAACCACCATATTAACTTTCAAAGCACAACGCACTCTTACTAGGTCACTTACTACCTCTAACACTTTTGCTTTAATTTCATCAAAAAATAATGAATAGTCAGTATGTTCATTATCACTTGATATACGGTATGTGGCAATCCTATTTCTAAAAGCACTGGACACGAGTTCAACACCAGCTGATATTGGTGAACATGCATTACTTTTATGGTGTATTGTTCTTTGATGGGCTGCCATTCGATTTGCTGGTATGGCTATATTGCAGCAAGTGCAAGTACGCACCTCAGATGTTGATGCCCCATCATCAACTTTTCGCTGTTTTCCACCATGTATATTTGCAAATCGTGCTACGCACGATTCTCTTTTATGTCGTAACATATTATAACTCTGGGTAAACGATTTACCACAATTTTCACACACGTACGCCATGACTTTCAAATTAACTTGCTTGAACCGTTTTACTCAGCACAATGTTCTATACTAAAATTTAATTCCCCCTACCCTCATATATACCGAACCACATTAGACCCAACCCACTCGATCTTCATACCAAAACATGTTACACCCCAATAATAACTCAAGGTAAACTAACATCACAAATGTAACCTTGAAATAAGCGTCGTACACCTGGTCATCATCAAACAAAGAAACATCTGCTCGCATTCATTGAAAATATGCATCGCAAATGTAACCTTGAAATAAGCGTCGCCCACCTGGTCATCACCAAACAAAGAAGCAGCTGCTCGCATTCATTGAAAATATACACCACAAATGTAACCTTGAAATAAGCGTCGTCCACCTGGTCATCACCAAACAAAGAAGCAGCTGCTCGCATTCATTGAAAATATACACCACAAATGTAACCTTGAAATAAGCGTCGTCCACCTGGTCATCACCAAACAAAGAAACAGCTGCTCGCATTCATTGAAAATATACACCGCAAATGTAACCTTGAAATAAGCGTCGTCCACCTGGCCATCACCAAACAAAGAAACATCTGCTCGCGTTCAAGGCCAAGTTATTGACCTTGACCTTGGAATAACACCTGCGCATATCAAGGCCAAATAACAATAGCACACCTGCGCGTTCAAGGTCGACCCTACTGCGCATGCGGAAACTCACTAAGCATCTACTTATACTACTACTTTTATATATTTATATTTTAATAGTTATATGTATTGTGATTTGGGGGGGGGGGTCAGACCCCCTCTGAATCTGCGCTTAGGGCTGTCTCATGTAAGAAAAATAGAGAATAAATTAGTTTAGACAGACTAATAGCCTCATGCGGCTCACGGGCCCTGTTTTTGGACAGCCCTGCTTGTAGACTAAAACTACGTGATTGCGAAAAGAATATTCCAAATATTCAGAAATGCATTTTCGACATAAAAAAAATCAACGAACTGCTTTTCGACAAATTGTTGCGGTTCGCTTTTCGTAAGCGAAGTTTCGGTTTTATGCTTTTCATATCTATCGCTATATTATATTATAAGGTACCTGCTACAACCTTGATTGCTTTCTTTAAAGCCGAAATTTCTTTAAACTAATCAGAACCCTGATCAGAACTCACTTCGCTTTTAAATTCGTCCTCGTCTTCTCCTTAAAAATCGCAACACTAAAGACCTTCGGTAGTCTTAAAAAGGTTAATAAACGTTTCTATGCCATTGCCACTGTAAACATTTGTTCAATTTCGATATCATTACTTTGTTTTGTAAAAACTGGCGTTCTCAAAACATTCTTCAACGTCTAGACTAAACCAGAAATACTTCATACAATATAATCTTTTATCTCTTTAATGCCAATTACAATACAAATTAAAATTATATAACAAATAAAATAAGAATATGTAGTTTTATAATTTTTAATGCAGACATAAAGACGCACGATTATCACACTTCGAGTGCCTGATATCTTCTTTTATTATTTATATATTTATGACACTTTGAAACTTCATTTAAATATTATATATGCAAATTAAATAATTAATATGCAAGATGGTTTGGATTGAAGCGCTTTTAAGGAAACTTGTTTTATTTTTTAATTCAAAATTTGACCTTAAAAATGACGGTGCAAAAATTATTCGTATATTTTTGTGGCCTAAGCCGTAACGTAAAACCACACACAATTTAGGCATGATTAAAATAATTATGACGGTACAGTTGGAAAACGAAATAATGGGTACGGATCATTGATTAATGGCGAGTTTATATTGGTATAGTTACTTGTACCAGTTACTTGTACAACCAACTAGTCAGGGTAGTTCACTTTAAGCGGCGTTTACAATGGTATAGTAAATGGGTTAGTTACTTGTACCAGTAACTTGCAAGACAGCTACTAATCCAATGTAAACAGATCAAGTAAACACCTACTAGCCTCAAGTTGTATAAAGTGAACTACCCTGTTACCTAGTTGCTTGTGCAAGTAACTATACCAATGTAGATGCACCATTTTATACAACTTGAGGCTAGTAGGTGTTTACCTGATCTGTTTACATTGGATTAGTTTACTAGTAGTCTAGCTAGTTACTGGTACAAGTAACTTACCCATTTACCATGGTCGCACCCAGGATTTTGTCTTGGGGGGGGGGGGTGATTTGTCGGGGGGGGGGGGGGGTTGAATGGTGCATTCGGTGGATTTCTTCAATTAGTAGTGCACTTTTTTAAATTTTTGCGTGTCTGAGATGTTGGTCGGGGGGGGGGGGGGGGGCTGCAGACACCCCCCCCCCCCCCGGGGTGCTCCAAAGCCATTTACTATATCAATGTAAATGCCGCTTAAGAATCAAGTAGAGATACTATGTATGTACGTTTTCAAGGAAAAAGGGATTCCCAAGTTACTTATAACCTCGCAAACTAAACTACTCCTAAAAAAAAACGAAAAAAAAGTTTCAGCACCAGTTTTAAAGCAGCATTTTCCACGTGGCGTCTATGTTGGCCAACTTAATTTCATTTTAGTACAATAATTGTTTGCTTTATTTTTCTTTTGTATGAATATTGAGATAACATTAACCGTAGATTCATATTCTATAGCTATTTTTCAGTGTATTTGAGGTCCTAGTAACAGTCCAGTGAAAAAGTGTCACTATACTATAGACAGATCTTTTCACATATTAAACTTCTGAATGAAATCATTATACACGTTGAAACTTTAAATACTCGACTGAAAATTGCTTGTAGGATATAAATCTATAAATCTATACTTAATATACTTATGATATAATGTTATTGTTAAATTTCAAAGCCGAAAAACCATGTTAAAATGAAACTGTGTTCGCCCACGAGTACGCCATGTGTAGAATTCCGCGCAATTGCTGTAGTTTGAAAACGAATTGACGGATTTTAATTCAGATCCTGAAAGATGGTTTTGTTTGCATTTCGTTTCAGAAAGTCGTTCTGCGTCAGTAAGGGTATCTGGACATTATACCGATCGGGGAAGAAAGTAGCGCAAACATTTAAAAAGTTTTAGTTCTTGTATTTGCACTAGTACTACTTGATTGTTGTATTGCATACGAGGCTACGGTTTGCTTGAAGCAGCAATAGGTATAGACAAATTACACCAAAAACGGGTTGCGAAGCTTAATAGATAAGTATCACTAGTTTCAAAATCTGTTTTAATTGAAATCCTACTCGTTCATATAGTCGAAATATCGCAAAATCAAATTTTTACACAGAAAAACGTGATAAAACTATGTATAATACTTTCTTTTAAATTTGTATGAAAATGTTTTTCATTCTGAAAAGTTATAATAATTTATCATTATAATTCAAAGAAGAAAAAACATGCGAATCTAACTTGAATTCCGCGAAGGAAGCGTGTTATGGTTGGCCAAGCGGTAATCAAGGTAGTGTTTCGCATTTGGTTTCAATTGAATCCTAGATCCTCCAGTTTAACATAGAAAACAGTTGCACGTATGTATGTCCACTCCATTAGCTTTTGTTCCAGCAGGTAAAACTTTATAAGAATATGCGGTAAGTAAAACAAAACGCAAAAAACCAAAACACGGCGGATAAAATGGTTACATTTGAGTACGCACTTTTCTTGTCCTAAGGATACAAGTGCAAGTGGTCGTTCATTTTAACTGTGTCGCAATTTATACACTACGTTTTTATTGTTACAATTAATATGTAATGAAATTTTGATAAGTAACTTCGTAGTTTATTGTTATACCGGGTGTCAATGAAATCGTTTTACATACCCTAATTTTATTCATATTAAAAATAGAGTTTTCATTTTTGGATTGACACTTCAGTTGACAAAAACACATTTTTTGTCATAAAAACAATTGAATGTCGATTGTGGTTTCTCCGGAGGCGCGTTTGAGTTTTTTTTATTTTAATTGGCAACCTACCATTTATTTGGACCATTAGATAGTTTTTTAAATTCCCTTTTCGGTGATATATCACAAGTGGTAATTTGCTTTCAAAGTAGCGGCACAGGAGACATTTTTCTCAGTTTGAGTAGGTCGCCATTTTGACGTCCCTGGTTGTTATTTTTATAAAATAACTCAGAGTTTATTCAAGAAGAGTGTTTAACTTTTATTTTTTAACATCATTTTAAATAATCTGTACCTATATGCAAATTTATGTTTTACTAATTTTTACCCACTTTTAAAGCAAATTTTCTCCAAGACATTAAACAGAAAATACCAAATGAAAAATAGCCGTCGAGTAGTACATGTTAATAATTACCTAAAATTATCAAAAAGATACATTTTACCGGTTTTCTTTTAAAAAATATCAAATTAATACCCTCAGTCCGTTAGAAATAACATTATTATTTATTACACATAAAATCAGATATGCATTTACCTTAGTTGGCTGGTTTTCAACGCCAACTTAGGTAAATGCATACCCGATTTTATGTTAAATAAATGTTCTTTTTAATGTACTTTGTTTGTTTATTTTATATATTTTTTTCTTAAGAAAACCGTTAAAATGTGTGTTTTTGATAAATTTAGGTAACTAATAACATGTACTACACGACGGCTATTTTACCTTTGGTATTTTCCATTTAATGTCTTGGAGAAAATTTGCTTTAAAAATGGGCCATATTAATAAAACGTAAATTTGCATATACAAATTATTTAAAAAGAGTTTTACAAAATGATGTTAAAAAATAAAAGTTAAACAATCTTCTTGACTAAACTACCGAGTTATTTTCTAAAAATAACAACCAGGGACTTCAAAATGGCGACTTACTCAAACTGAGAAAAATGCCTCCAGTGCTGCCATTTTGAAAGCAAACTACCACTTGTGATATATCACCGAAAAGGGAATTTAGAGAGCTATCCAACGATCCAAAAAAATCGGTGGGTTGCCATTTAAAATAAAAAACTTAATCTCGCATCCGGAGAAACCACAATCGATATTCAATTGTTTTTTATGGCAAAAAATGTCAGCTAAAGCTTCAACCCAAAAATGAAATTTATATTTTTAATATGAAAAAAATTAGGGTAGGTAAAATTATTTCGTTGACACCCGGTATACGCTCATAATTAGCAAGTTCACAATAACAATAAAACGTCTTACGAATACATCAATTAATGACGACCGACGAACAGCAGCGGTTTCTTTCATTCTAGATTTCGTGGGTTAATATGATTTTGCTAATTATTATGCGCGTGAGTACCTACGAAACCTAGAATGAAAGAAAAGTCGTCGATAGTGAATTGATGTATTGGTAAGACGTTTATATTATAAACTTGCTAATTATACGCGTATATGAACTATGAAATTACTTATCAAGCTTTCAATAAATATTAATTTGCGTACTAAAATGTAAACAATAACCGCCGTGTTTTGAGTTTTTGCGTTTTGTTTACCTGCTGGAATAAGAGCTAATGGAGTCTTTTATGTTATAATGGAAGATCTAGGATCAAAGAAACACTACCGTGATTGACGCGTTGCCAACCATAACACGCTTCCTTCACGAAACTCAAGTTAGATTCCAATGTTTTTTTTCTTCTTTGAATTATAATAATAAATTATTATAACTTTTTAGAATGAAAAACATGTTCATACAAATTAAAAAGAAAGGATTATATTTTATCACATTTTTCTGTGTAGAAATTTGATTTTGCGATATTTCGAGTATATGAACGAGTAGGATTTCAAGTAAAACGGATTCGAAACTACTGATACTTATCTATTAAGCCTCGCAACCCGGTTTTGGTGTCATTTCGTCTATACCTATCCCTGCTTCAAGCACTCCGTGAGGTGGGGTTAGATTGGGTTTTTTGATACGGTTTTCTAACAAAAATTATCGATTTTTATCAAAAACGGTCTTTTTAGTGTTCCGTGCTAAAATTAGCAAAACGGAGCACCTGAAATCACTTCCGTGTCCGGCCATCCGTCTGTCACAGGCCATTTTCTCTAAAACTATTCAACGTAAAATTTTGAAATTTAGCATAGGAATAGAGTGTAGAGGCCCAATTATAGAAGTAAAGTATAAAAAATTGAATTTTAATTCTGTGAGTTTATTTCAGGGGGTAAATTGGGAAATGGAAAAACCAAATTTTCCAAGGGAATCGTGTAGGGTGTCAAATAAAAGCATATTGAAGCACGAATTCAGCAATATGATGCGTTTTTTATGCATTTTTTTAAACATTTTTCGGAAAAAACGCTTAAAAATTGCTGTATCCCACCCTTATCACCAACACAAGGTATTTGTGTTAGAGACAAATTTTACAGCGTAAAAAGAAAAAAATTCAGATTTTGCCAGACTACGACATATTTATAGTAACACTGCCGATACGGATCCGCTGAATAAGTTCAGAGACTATTTCAGTATATATATCATCTGTAGACGAATATAACATCTGTAGACGTCGAACGGTACGTTTTCTTCATATAAAACCATTTTTCGCCGCATGGGACATCGCTTACGGAAGCGACTTAGCTGCAAATGTTTAGCCGAGCCAATCTGGATTTTTAATGCTAACTGTGTTAGTATTACATATTATATAAAGTATGTATGTTTATGACTTATACGTAGTTGTTTATAAATGCCGCCACTGGTGTGGCATTTAAATGGGCAGCCTTAATCATAAATTTCTATTATTTGAAAAAAGTTGCAGCTTTTCTTTAGAGAAAAAATATGTATCACAAATTGATAGGCACTACTTAATCTAAAATTAAACCTTCGAATAATGACTAATTTCCAGAAAAACCAACTTTATCTGATAAGGAAGTAAACAGTAGTAATTGGTATGATAACACGTTTTAATGTAATGAAATGAAAACCATATTTTATCTCTGTCGCATAAACTTTGAAAAACTTATGAATAACGTACATAAGTATATCAGCATTAGTTTTATACACATTATTGTGATCCCTCATATCTACATATTTTAAAAACAACTTTCTACGACGTGCCATAAGGGGGAGTTTTACTTTGAAAATAATCAGGTATATTGACCTCTGATTTGAAAAATATGCATTACAATCATTAAAAAATAATGTCAATAATGAAATATACTATGTACGCACAATGAGATGCAATAAACATTTTTGTTCTCACTGGATTAAAATCATTGTTTTCATTTTCATTTTCGAAAACTAAAGTATTACTTTTACTTAATCCATTAAATGAAAAATAAACAAATAAATGTAACAGTGACGAAATGTCTGTCAACATCTTTGTCAACATTACTACAATGGGCTTGTTCAGGCATTTCGCATTTTTAACAATAATAAATATGTTAATAATATTGCTCAATCAGTCAATCGGAACACGCACACACAAAATGATGTCGGTTGGACGGATAATAACAAACATATTAAGGTTTAAAATTTGACCAAATTCAAAAAATTCAGTTTCCCGTCTGACGTCATCCTGCGAAAACAACTGAATGTAGTGGATAATGTGGCAAATCAAGTTAAGGATATGGCAATACTGTAAGGTGACCAACCGTACTGTTTTACCCAGGACAGTAGTCTTTTTTAGTATCATTGTTCTGGGTAAAATATATTAATATTATTGCTCAATCAGTCAATCGGAACACGCACACAAAAAATGACGTCGGTAGGACGGATAATAACAAACATATTAAGGTTTAAAATTTGACTAAATTCAAAAAAATTCAGTTTCCCGTCTGACGTCATCCTGCGAAAAACAACTGAACGTAGTGGATAATGTGGCGAATCAAGTTAAGGATATGGCAATACTGTAAGGTGACCAACCGTGCTGTTTTATCCAGGACAGTAGTCTTTTTTAGTATCATTGTTCTGGGTAAATCGCAATAATAGAAAACCCAATAAAACTACTGTTTTTTGAAAGGTGTCCTGGAAAATGATGGATCAGACATTAAGTGAGAGATAAAAATGAAAGTAGAATTCAATAATTATGTACAAGCAAATGAAATAAAAAATTCAGAAACGAATCATTGTAATTTTATTTAACCTTAAATCGACATTTAATCGTCCATTCTTGCCTTACGCGCGGCTGGATTAAACGTAAACCCCGAGTGAATGATTTTACAAACGTCTTTGCACTTCTTGGTATTTGCAAATACCATACCAACTAGTGCCAAGTGTGTCGACACTACTTTCGGGTCTTTTTAGGGATTTTGTGTAAAATCTCTAAAAAGGAAATAAGTCAGAATAAGTCAAAGGAAATGATGTCATTTCCTTTGACTTATTCTGACGTATAATACGTCTAACGAAATGATTTAACTTAAAGTAAAAATGCACTGAATTTTTTACCATGCTAAAAAGAGCGACACAGTTTTAAAAGGAATTCACTCATAAAAATAAATACCTATAACTTTAAAAGAAAAGAATACGTTTTTTTTCCGACAAGAAAATTATTTTATAAGACTGTAAGTTTATTTGATTTTTAGTTTATAAAATGTTAATGCAAAACAAGAACTAGTACTCTTATGTTCTTGTTAACAAACAAACCATTACCAATTAAGAATATTGGTATATTTCTGAATTAGTATTATTCGTTAAAATGCCATGTAATTTTTTTTTATTTTTGCTCTCTAAAAGATGATTACTATTTAGAATAAATAAATAGCCTTTATTAAAAACGCCAGTTTGCTTTATTATTTAAAATATACGAACTTGGAAACAGCTAATTTGTCGTATTTGTTCTTAGGGATTATTCCTCTTATTAAACGTAAAAAATATCCAACAAATAATTTTGTAAGAGAGGACGAACTCTCCCTGCCCTATCCCTCTCGTCCCGCCTAGGGTTGCCCACCCTCCCGATTTTCCAATAAATCTCCCGATTCCCGACTAACATATTAAAACTCCCGCTGTTTTTTTTTATAGCAAATCATATTATACTTCTAGCTCAGAAAAATATATGAAATTAAAAAAGCCAAGAATATAATTACATTTAAAATCGATCTGGCAATCTGGCTTGACTACTTTTACAAAATAAAATCTGGCTTATTAATAGAGCCAAAAATATTTACCAATTTTGAAAAACAATAATTATTTTTACGAAATCCCGCTCCCATATGAAATGCCACTGTGTCCTGCTTTGAGATTTTCTAGTGTTGGTCACCTTACAATACTGCCACGGGCCCCTTGGGCCGTATTTGCACTAACAGAGAATGTTAATATTTATAGAATTTTTTAATCTTCGAGTTTTTTTTTAACCTTCTGACAGCCCACGAAGACCGAAGTCTAAAGTACTATGTACCGTGGGTGTACTGGGGAATCGACTCACACATCCAGAGCTGGAATCATCCGTAGGGATTTCACCAGCCCTTTAAGAGGATGTGTGGGGTGGTACCACCTCGGTCGAGGAAGAATTCCTCTACCACCTTCCAACAACAATCACAAAATATCCATGGTCGAAGCGGGATTCGAACCAGCGCCTCTCCTTTGCAAACCTGGCGCCGTACCAACTCGGCCACCGGAGACCCAACTCGGCCACCGGAGACCCATTAATTTAGTTTAGTTTAGTTTAAGATTGGAAGTTTTTTCGGAGTGGTTAAGTATATTTGAATACGAAGATAAACTACAACTGAGATAACAGTAAAACCCAAACCTAGGCGTGTAATAGCTTTTGCTCCGGGCATTCGGTGAATAATGGTTATATAGTATTTATTTGATACCCATGCGTAAATATTCTTTTTAGGTTATAAAATATTATGCGTTGACGGTTTTCTCAGTTCTCTTAATATTTCTGTGTAATAGTTCAGAATAAATTTCGAATATTACGTTTTTTTTAATTTAGTTTGATAAAAATAACCTCGATGACCAACCCGCAAAATTTTTGCAGCGGTACCAACGCTTAATTATTTCCTATATTTGGATCGTCCATCGTGAGACTACGTCACCAGAGACCATCTCCTCGTTTTATAACGAGCGATGTTTGACGGCTATTTTGAGGGCAAATTTGATCAAAATATAATATAATTTTTTGTATTATGAAATAAAAAAATGCTGGATAAGCCCATTACCAAAACTAAA
This sequence comes from Philopedon plagiatum, assembly GCA_963971165.1. Taxonomy (NCBI): domain Eukaryota; kingdom Metazoa; phylum Arthropoda; class Insecta; order Coleoptera; family Curculionidae; genus Philopedon; species Philopedon plagiatum. The sequence goes on along the minus strand of OZ020196.1, from coordinate 14,088,544 downwards.
TTAATTTGTATTAAAATTCTGAAAATTGTCCATATATAGAACAGCTTGCAGACTTAATGGCTATCTTCTAAATTAGTTTTTTATTTGCATTGTAGTCTAGGAGTTAGAGGCGTCCAACCTGTACCGGCCAGCTAGCAACATAAGGCAGAACATCTTTCTGATCTTTGATGTAGGTACTTATAAAATTCTCCACGCGATAATTTAAAGTTATGCTGGCATTGCAGAATATCCTCAATAGACACAGCTAATAAACGATTTCTTTCTTCTGACCACTGGATGGACATTAGAGAAAAATTCTTTCACAATTTGCATTGTGCACAGATATTGCGAACTGGTATTCGCATATTTTAAGTAGCTCCGATTTTTAATTTAAATCTGAGCTTTTTAAGAAATTTAACCCTCTTCCGATGGAATCAATCTGGTTTTCCACTCCTCTAATGAGTTTTTTTTTCTTCTATAAAAATTTTAAGGTATAAATACTGTTGAAAACAGAGTGATCTAAAATTATCAAATTGTTTGATTTAAGATATGTAATTGTTTCTGCCAACTTTTCCCATTCTGGGATTTCAGACAGCGACATTCGGTCAAAAATGTTGAATTTGAAAAATGATTTGGACTATTAATAGTAATTGCTAGACGTCAAGTGAACGGGTTTCCAAAGAATCCGACGCGACGCTACGCACAAATCCGCAAGACAGAGGTCTACTGCACCCCGCTATTGTAGTGCGTTATACGCAATCACGTTTGCCGGTGCGTGTGCCTTTTAAAATTTAATTTAAAAAATCTTGATGACGTCGATCGGGACTTTTGATACCTTTGTCGGTACGTCGGGACATGAACTCCAATAACGGTGACAGTCCCGATATATCAAGATGGTTGGCAACCCTATGCGTGTATAAAATACGTTTTACCTAAGCCATCCCACGTAGACCTCAAACCTAAGTACTAACGTACCGTGGGCGTCCGAAAAGAAGGGAAATGTAGTCTATTTCTGGCGTTATCAAAATTTAAAGTTAGTTATCCCAACAACATTCAAAATAAAATGTCTGGAACAACCCAAATCAAAAGCTATAGAAAATGAGCATGATGTAAATAGTTTATGGCAAAATTAGGTGTAAATTTCGCAAAATCCGATCAAATCCGGGTTTTTACAATATTCTACTTTAATTTTATCCAAACTATGCACCCCACAAAGAAAGTTTTTGTTTCAAAAATATTAATTTTGAATATATTTGGTTTGGACGAATCACATTCTTTTTATTTTTTGATATTTTGTATATTTGATTTCCACTGTGATAACTTTAAAACGTTTTTTTATGCGTGCAAAAACTTTTATCAAGAATACACAAAATTTTCTTAAAAATAGGAAATACAATTTTTTCTTATGACGCGAACTTTATGGATGCCGCTAGGTATATATTGGTGGTCTCCGGTGGCCGAGTTGGTACGACGCCAGCTTTGCAACCGAGAGGCACGGGTTCGAATCCCGCTTCGACCATGAATATTTTGTGATTGTTGTTGGAAGGTGGTAGAGGAATAATTCTTCCTCGACCGAGGTGGTACCACCCCACACATCCTCTTAAAGGGCTGGTGAAATCCCTACGGATGTTTCCAGCTCTGGATGTGTGAGTCGATTTCCCAGTACACCCACGGTCACACATAGTACTTAGACTTCGGTCTTCGTGGGGTGTCAGAAGATAAAAAACATATAAAGTAATAAATAATAAATCCACACAATCACTGAATCATTAGTTGAAACCAATCTGGGAAGAAAATGGAGAGAATACATTGATAGGTGACGAGGCTAATAACGAAGAAGGTGAAAGTGAAGATGGCGATAAGAAAAGCGAGACCGAAGGTTACGAGGAGCAAGACGAAAAGGGTATGGAAAATGCTGACAAAGCTACGTCGTCCGCTGAGTCTTAATTTAGAGAGGAGTTAGACATTATTTTTAAAAAATGAAAGTATTTAATCTAGATTTTCACTCTGCTCATAAGTTCATGTATTTCACACACATATTATGTATTCAATATATTAATATTGTTAAATATGTAAATCAATATGAATCGATAAGGAACAAAAAAATATTTGAGAAGAGTAGTGATTGGTGATGATTTGATGATGGTAGTATAAAAGTAATAAAAAATGAACAGGGAAAGATGACAAGAAAAAATTAAGACGCAAGTCTTTTGTTTGCTTTATACATTGTTAGTGTGTAGGACAAAGACCAAACACTATAATTCCACCTCGGCGCGTCTCCGTAATGGCTTTCCGGGCCGTCTGGATGCCACAAACGAAACCTCTGATGACAGTTCCGGATTAAGCCGAGTCTACAATGGTTATCGTTTTCATTATTAGTAATGTATATCACATAAAACAAAACAAAAACATATTTACTTATTAAAAATTCCCATACTGCAATGTGATTATACTTTTTCACGAAAAAAAAAACTAAAAACGCACTTATCCACGACACTTACAAATAATTTTCACTAAACGACAACACTCTCCAAAAACAAAAGCCCGAATACTAGTTTTGTTCGAAAGAATTCAAATTTATCTGAGAATAAACCCGTGTAACTGATAACATTTTTTTTGATAATATCAAAATGGCATCTCATTTGCCTCTATTGAGCTGTGTATAGTGTTTATATTTCGTAAACAAATTTGTTAAGATAATTTTAGCTAAGAATATTTTAATCAATCGATTAAAATAAGACGAATGGCTATACAGCATGTCCTGGAACGAATGGGTCATACAGTAACTGAAACGTATGAATGAAAGTCTACTTGTCAGGGGTACATATAAATATGCAAAAATTGAGAATAAATTCTCTAACCACCTGAAAATTCCTTATACAATAAGGATTTCAACAAATAATGGCAAAACAGCTATTCTCCGGGCTATATGCCCCTCCGAGCGCTGAATTACATACCAAAATTTGCCGTATTTTCTTCTAACACAGTTAGATAAGAAAATACTAATGTTTCGAATGCAAGAAACTACCAGGAAGAAGGAAGCTTTTTCTTTAGTTAGAATGTCGTCACCTGCAGACCGGTTTCGAACTCGTTGGTTCTCATCAGTACAGGATAGACGAACATACCAACCTTCCGAAAAAGTAATCCCTTAAAGCTACAACTGTCGTACTGCATAAGCAGTGAGACACAGGCAGCGCCATCCATTAGCAGTTTCAAGCATTCAGAGTAGAGTTTACCGTATGGTAAAATTTTCAAACATATGAATGAAAGTCTACTTGTCAGGGGTACATATAAATATGCAAAAATTGAGAATAAATTCTCTAACCACCTGAAAATTCCTTATACAATAAGGATTTCAACAAATAATGGCAAAACAGCTATTCTCCGGGCTATATGCCCCTCCGAGCGCTGAATTACATACCACCACAGGCGCTGCCTGTGTCTCACTGCTTATGCAGTACGACAGTTGTAGCTTTAAGGGATTACTTTTTCGGAAGGTTGGTATGTTCGTCTATCCTGTACTGATGAGAACCAACGAGTTCGAAACCGGTCTGCAGGTGACGACATTCTAACTAAAGAAAAAGCTTCCTTCTTCCTGGTAGTTTCTTGCATTCGAAACATTAGTATTTTCTTATCTAACTGTGTTAGAAGAAAATACGGCAAATTTTGGTATGTAATTCAGCGCTCGGAGGGGCATATAGCCCGGAGAATAGCTGTTTTGCCATTATTTGTTGAAATCCTTATTGTATAAGGAATTTTCAGGTGGTTAGAGAATTTATTCTCAATTTTTGCATATTTATATGTACCTGATAAGTAGACTTTCATTCATACGTTTGAAAATTTTACCATACGGTAAACTCTACTCTGAATGCTTCAAACTGCTAATGGATGGCGCTGCCTGTGTCTCACTGCTTATGCAGTACGACAGTTGTAGCTTTAAGGGATTACTTTTTCGGAAGGTTGGTATGTTCGTCTATCCTGTACTGATGAGAACCAACGAGTTCGAAACCGGTCTGCAGGTGACGACATTCTAACTAAAGAAAAAGCTTCCTTCTTCCTGGTAGTTTCTTGCATTCGAAACATTAGTATTTTCTTATCTAACTGTGTTAGAAGAAAATACGGCAAATTTTGGTATGTAATTCAGCGCTCGGAGGGGCATATAGCCCGGAGAATAGCTGTTTTGCCATTATTTGTTGAAATCCTTATTGTATAAGGAATTTTCAGGTGGTTAGAGAATTTATTTTCAATTTTTGCATATTTATATGTACCCCTGACAAGTAGACTTTCATTCATACGTTTGAAAATTTTACCATACGGTAAACTCTACTCTGAATGCTTGAAACTGCTAATGGATGGCGCTGCCTGTGTCTCACTGCTTATGCAGTACGACAGTTGTAGCTTTAAGGGATTACTTTTTCGGAAGGTTGGTATGTTCGTCTATCCTGTACTGATGAGAACCAACGAGTTCGAAACCGGTCTGCAGGTGACGACATTCTAACTAAAGCAAAAGCTTCCTTCTTCCTGGTAGTTTCTTGCATTCGAAACATTAGTATTTTCTTATCTAACTGTGTTAGAAGAAAATACGGCAAATTTTGGTATGTAATTCAGCGCTCGGAGGGGCATATAGCCCGGAGAATAGCTGTTTTGCCATTATTTGTTGAAATCCTTATTGTATAAGGAATTTTCAGGTGGTTAGAGAATTTATTCTCAATTTTTGCACAGTAACTGAATATAGTAAAAATCAAAACATAGAAAAGACAGAACTAAAAACGCCTTAAAAAAATGTTGTTGGTTAAATGGGATGCAGGGGGTTTAAGGGCAGGTATTTGGTGTTTTTCACTGATAGTTTTTCATCATTTTTTCAATACAGCTGATAGAATGGTGCAAAAATGTATTACAACTTTAACGCACAGACTTAGCTTAAGAGCAAAGGTCTATTTATATTTGATTACTGCCCGTATATCCGTTTGCCAAGTGTATTTAGATTTCCAACTTTAAGAAAATGAATACGCGAGAACTAATATACATCACGTGTTAAAAAGATAGTGAAACGTTATAAAAACACATTTCACACTTTATACAAAGGAAAAATGCACAAAAAGTAATATGTCACTTTTGAAAGAAAAAATGTCCGGTGAAAAATTAATACCAAATCTGAACCGAAAATATTCACCTTTCACATGGTTGTAATACGCATTCATAAAATCTACTCGCACTAATAAATGATAGGTTGCACTTCGAAACGTGCCGCCTACCAATGACGGAATATTACCGCCGAGCGTGCCCTCTCTTAAAGAAAGAAAGGAACTAAGCAAAAAGTTCATATGAACATGGGTCCGCAGATGCTTTGTTTTTAAAATACAGGGTGTTAAATTTTTGAATTTTTTCAAAATATTTTCAAAATGGCTTCAGCAATTTTGATGAAGCATAGGCATAATTTTATCGGTGAAAAGATTTTGACAGGGACTCCAGGGGCGTGAATATAGGAAGACGGTAAAATATATTTTTAATAAAAACATGTACGCTACTGTTTTTTCACAATTTCGTATCTCAATCAAATCGCATGTTAAATTCTTAACAAAACTTACATCTTCATATTTTTTTTTTCAATTTTCACTTCGTTTAGAAGATAAATGCAATTTTATTATTAAGCGCCTTACTGGTTTAGTTTTCCCAAACGGTTTTATCAAGTAAAGAGCATTTAAAAAATTTAACACCCTGTATCTTTGAAACAAAGCATCTGCGGACCCATGTTCATATGAACGTTTTGCCTTAGTTCTTTTCAAAGATCTCCCTTTAATCAATGGCATATGTTTACTGAAACATCCTGTATAAATCATCTTAAAAAAATTTCTTTATGTAGGTATGTAGTATATCTGGGATATTTTCTAAATATTTAGGACATTTATATGAAGAGTAGTTGGTACGGAATCATTTTAATATGACAGTAACATTGTTTATAAGTATATTTATTTTCCGCTAATGATTTTTTTTAAATCTGGGAATACCTCCGAAATCTTCTATCAATTTGAACTCTTTTTTCTGCCCTAAAAACAAATATTTAATTTTTGTGGATATTATCAACGAAAGTTCATAAGGTTCACATTTATTGTTTCAAGCTCTTTTTTCAAAAACACAATTATATGCCATAACTGATCTTCACCTCGTCGACCTGCTACGTCAAAACCACAAAAAAATGCTGGCGCTAGTATTAAAAACAGCAAAACAGATATAATTAAAAATGTCACAATGCAATATTACATCTCTTTTTACAAGATCTTCACGATTTTTTATCTTGGACAGTCCATGAAGGTCTAAGCCTAAGTACTATGTACCGGGGGCCCGACTCGCATGGATTTTACCAGCCCTTTAAGTACCTATATGTGGGATGATCGGGACGAGCTCCTCTAACCTCGTTTCACCTTAGCAATGGCAATTCTCTTACACTTTGCATGAACTCTCCGGACAAAAGTCAAAAAACCGACCAACGATCATTTTGCCCCCCTTAGAACTAACATCGCTCCCAGCACCTGCTGGAAAACTCGTAGGTATGGATACTCCTAGCAACAAGCCAACGAGCGCAATAACTATTGTACACTGTGTATATATTAGGCTTCCTTTATGTGCACATGTGTGCCACTGGACGCAAAATGATATGTAAACATATATATAATGAAAATTAATGTTTTAAAAAGAAAGGTGGTCGAGCGGGGATTGGCCCGACCACCGCACCGAAGTTAAACCAGAGAAAAATATGATAGAGAGAATAATATCTCGTCTTCCCGCCAGCTCGACCACGCTATGGCCTTCAAACGGCAACATCCCGAGATTGGCGCGTGGGATTGTCACAATACATCCCGACATAGCCAGTGCGGCAGCAACACGGCAAGCAGAGAGAGTTTTCTGCGGCGCGTCTCAATACTCACTCTCACTGTGCTTTATAATAACCCAAAATCAGCAGTGCACGCCCATGTCAGCTTATTTCGACGTCGGTTTGGAGGTCATAGAAAGCAAATCGTATTTATGAATGAACTCCGTACGAGATATTATTCTCTCTATCTTATTTTTCTCTGGTTAAACGTTGCTTCTTTGTATTCGTATTTCTTGATTTTCAGCGGTATGTATGCTGGAGCTCAGTGATTCCGCTAATTCCGTGGATCCCGCTAACGTAATCCCATTCCAGCAGGACTTTAATAACATGCGGGATCCCGGTATTTCGGGATTTCGGTATTGCAATCCCTAGTCACAATACCATGCTTAAAGCTCCCTTTGAAAATAGTTTGTTGCAAAACGCACGTATAGGCTATTCAAATGTACAGTCTATTTTCTCATATAGTCACATCCCCTTTCCAGACGATATTTGATGACTAATCAATTTTTGCATAGAAAAGTTTTAGATTCTTGTTCACATTTTTTAGAGTTCATTGTCAGAAAAAACAACTGAACATTGTAAATGTCAACTTTTTAAGAAGTCGCGCCCGGGAAAAGGCATCCAGACAATAATAGGTGATTTCTGGCGAAGTTAGTAGTTCTTAGTTAAGTTAGCAAAAAGTAAGTTCAAAAGTTACGAGTGACGTCATAGCAATTACGTCATATGGAATTCAAAGATTTAACGCCAGAAATTGAAAAGTTAGTGGGGGCCACTGATAAACATAACTTTATTTACAAGTTCGAATTTTGTGTTTTTTTTTCCAAAACGAGAAAATGAACTTACCAGCGACAAAAACAATAATTTTTGAAGAGTTTAGAAATCATAATGTACTACCAATGCCATTAAATTTTATAAATATGTATATTTGTATATGTATGTATTTGCCAATAAAAATTTTCATAATTTATGCATTTTACCTTTATATCAAGAAAAAATATCCCATTTTCGAATTCCACTTTTTTATGAGGTATGAATTGAAAAATATGTAGATTATGATTGATTTTTTTATACATTTTCGCATTAACAAAACCACCATTAATTTAAAAATTTTGGTACAGGATTAACAGCATTGTCAGAGCTCATTTTTAATAACAAAATACACATATCCTCTAAAGAAAATGTAATTAGATGGTCAACATACCGAATGTAATGTAAAGCGTGAGGTCGGTAAGCTTCAGTTCCATTTTTTTAGGTTACCGGAATAAACTTAAGTATGCTGCGACGTCATGAGTAACGTCGCTAGAAAACCTAAAGAAGGTTACTTGAACTTACTTTAACATACTTGGTCTCGCCAGAAATCACAATTTACAATTTACAATTACGGTTACAAGTTTGGGTTGCGCACGAAAACTACACCGGGCTACACACTGGTGTGGTAAACCATAAAGCATTTAACTGCTGAGTCACGTGATAGTTCAGACAACGCACGGAGTAGCTCTCATGCTCTCAAAAACTCAATCATGACGCTGGATAGAACAGCATGGGGTTGAATGGTCATAAAATGCCGATCGCACACGCATAGGCGTTTCTAGACCTCTATTTTGGGGGGGCTTACGCCCCGGTTTACATATTTGGGGGGCTTAAGTCCCTGGTTTATATATAGGCGGCTAGGCCACTCAGTTGGATTTGGGGGGGCTAATCCGAGATTTGGGGGCCTTAGCCCCCCCAAGCCCCCACCTAGAAACGCCTATGCGCACACTAATAAATGACCTACGTCGTTGCCTGCATCTTTTTTAAACCTCAGATTTTTTTTATTATCGTGAAGCACATAATATATCCTGGTTTAAGATGTTATTATTTAAATTGTAATCTTTAGGTTCAGGGAAAGAGTATTTTTTTTATCTCGAAATGTCTTTGAGCATAAAAAATAGGAATCTGTAAATATATATTTTTCTACGACTATTTAATAAATCCATAATTTTCATGAAATTGAATAATGATTGATTATAATCATTATTCACGATCTGTGAAAACAAAGTATTTTTATTTGCGGTTCTTTAAACCAATCAGGAAGTAACTATAATAAAGTGTCTAGAACAGCAAAGCCAGCAAAAACAATTGTCAAACCATTGTGTCAAAAGTATACTGTTAACCTAAATTTTAGCAGGTCAAAATTTCTTAAATTTAAAGGTAGGTATACTTATAATTTATAAAAATTTTAATAATTTAATTTTCAGACTTTTTAATAAAATAGTAGTAAAAAAGTATAGTAATCTACTCGCGGTAATGACTACACAGGACCACAAATGGGAACCGAAAAAGTCCTTTGGCGAGATTGATATCCTATATTATTATGTAGTTTGGTGCGCTGATTACGAATCCGAGGTCCATATAACCCCAGCACGTCACGTTCGAGGTCATTTGAAGGTCACATGCATATATTACGGAAAACCAGAAAATCTGACCACGGATTCGGAAAGAGCGGGACATTTTACGTCCAAATATGTATTTTTTATTTTTTCCAACATGACCCTCCAAGGTCATCTGGGGGGAAATGACTCACCGATAGACCAAATTCATATTTCCCACATACAACATTACAACTATAGACTTTTACGTACAACTTAGTCAGATATGAGTTAGTCGTAATCAGCGCGTCAAAAAACCTAAAGATACCTGACTAAGTTGTACGTAAAAGTCTGTAGTTGTGATGATGTATATGGGAAATAAGAATTTGGTCTATCGGTGAGTCATTTCACCCCCAGATGACCTTGGAGGGTCATGTTGGAAAAACTAGAAACTACATATTTGGACGTAAAAGTTCCCGCTCTTTCCGAATCCGTGGTCAGATTTTCTGTTTTTCCGTAATATATGCATTTGACCTTCAAATGACCTTGAACGTGACGTGCTGGGGTTATATGGACCTTCGTAATCAGCGCACCAAAATACATATAGGATATCAATCTCGCCAAAGGACTTTTTCGGTTTCCATTTGTGGTCCTGACCACCCTTGACTAGGGTGATTTAAGACACTCTCTTGCTGCTCGTGTCGCAAATTTCACCCTCGTAAATAATAATTACATTAATTACTATTATTACTGCTCGTGAATAATATGCTATTTAAATTCTTTCCACACCTTGTAGTTGTTATGTAGTTGCATCCGAAAAGTTAAATAAAACTCTGCAATTTTTTTTACCAATACAGTGCCAAACATTATTTGATGACCAAAGTTATCATGACACTATTTTATACAAAAAAAAACTTTTACTATGTCGACGATGTTAAGGATCGGGTGTTTGGTGTTCTTCAAGATTTTAGACACTATCTTCAGTAAAAACAATACGACTGTGTAAAAAGCTACCATTTTGAAAACCAGACATGGTTTGATATTTGATAGCAAAGTTCCATTTACTCATGGATTTATTAAGAAACTCGTATTTCTAAATAGCCAGGCGCATACCCTATTAGAAGAAGGCAAAATCAAAGCGTCATTTTTGTGGACTCGCGTATTTTTAAATAAATATCCTTGGCATAACCTGTAATTAAAAAATAAATAGAATTCTGATATTGAGCAAAATCTGCTTTTTATAATTGCAACAAATTTTTACATAATATTATTATCAGTAAAAAAATGTCGAAAACATGATCAGTGTTAAATACCACATGCCCGAACCTTAAGTCAAGAAATATATAATATAAATATATAAATATATAATATAAATAAAAGTCACTTGCTAACCGGCAGACCTCTGTTTGTATATTTAGTGTACCATACCGATAAAGTAGTGCTGTGAAGTATGTCGCCTAAAAAAACAGGAATGGGGAGTGCAGAGGATTCTGCCGTAGACATGAAGGAACTGACAACTAAGGTTTGTGCGAAATTTGAAAGCAAAGTTTCACAGAAAATTGATGAGTTAAATAACGCTGTTAATTTAAAATTACATAAGTCCGTTAACCTTATAAGCAAAATGACTTCTACTAGTAATGAGTCTATTAAAGTGTTAAAACATAAGAATGACTACACCATGACCAATGATCTACACCGCCCATAAATTGATTGCAATTCTTAATAACCTCTGGCCTACTAACCATTTCGTATTCCTTTTTGACGCTTAGACCATCTCCTGCATTGATCCGGATTGTTGGCAGCATGAAATGTCGAGAGAATAGTAACAGGTTTATTGTCTAGCCATCGATGTATGGCAATGATTCCATCACCTCGAACCTTTGTTTCGGCTGTACCTCTTGGATTTTTCACAAACAAGTTCTCTGGCGAAAAAATACAATTACGAGGAATTCTGTTTTTCATAATCGTACCTGTTGCATGAAAACCTCTTGCAAGTAAAACATCGGCGAGTTTTATTGTGGTAAAATAACGATCAAAGTAATGATGGTGGCCGGGAACAAGAGTGTCATATAAACTGATGATTGCCGATTCACCCAAGGTAAACTTTTGTTCAGTAAGATCTGCAGGGAATGTTGAATCGCCCTGATATACCGCCATATCGCATACTACTCCATTAGGATTAGCAAACACAAAAATCTTAATACCCACAGGATTTGGTTTACCTGGGCAGAACTGACGAATTCCACAATGACCAGTGAAGGTTATTATCATTTCATCAATACTGATGTTATCAGTTCTTATCTGACCTTGACAGCCACGTAATATACTTCTAAATGGAGGCATTACTTTCCAGATTTGTTTGCTTTTTCTGCGTCACCGACTTCAGGGTCATAAACGACTTTTAGAGATGTTCTTATATTAAAAAATCGGGTTCTCGTCATAGCATTTTTGATTATTGGAACTCCATATTTTTTCGACCAAAACATTCTAATTTGAGGTAAATCTATAGTACTCATAACGAACAGAACACCAATAAATACTTTTAACTCTTTAGTTGTCAATCTGAGCTCTGAGCCTTTCCTTTCCATATAGGTTCTATTTGATGCTACAACCATAATTTCCAGCATTTCGTCATTGATATATTGCTTAAAAAAATCTTCAGGAGTCCACAACTGACAGTCCTCCTTTTTATACCTTGGCTGATTAAGGGGCTTCCCTATGGGTGTGAAATTACCTGTCCATTCATCATTTACTAGGTGTGCTGGAGTACTACTACTACGAACTGAAGTATTTCTTACTCTTGTTGCAGCACGACGTCCATGACCACCTCTAGTAGGTCTAATTGATCGGGGTATAAGGGATGATGAGAGTGATATTTCAGAAACTGGGCTATCCCTTTCAATGTGTTCTGTGTGTTCTGAATCTGAGGAATCTGAGGAGGCATCATTATGGTCACTTTCTAAGTTTGGCTGTATATACTGAGGATCATCTGCATCAGAAAGACTGATATCAGATTCGTAAAGAGCTTCCTCAAGTTCCTTTTGGGTTAGTGCTGTAACAAAAAATGAAAACCCCCATGTAATATCATCGCAAGACTAGGACCTCATGTAATACTAATATGACATAATACTCCTAAGACTAAGAACTCATGTAATACTAATATGACATAAAACTATTAACTTTTATCTTCGGATTATGCATTGGTAGATTCAAAAAATACACATTTAGTAGCATATCCTGTTCCTCAAGCTACATTACAATTATCAAAATGTAAACAAAAACCTAAGATGTTCTTTATATTTTAAGATTACTTACGACGTGAGCGGGAGCGGTGGGCCATGTTCTCACACTATGTCATTGCATACTAACCCCTTTTGCACTAATCTCTGTTACCACCGAAATATACAAAGTAAAATAGTTTTCATATCATACCGATATAGTAATTCGCGTTCATTATATTATAAGATGACGCAGCCAGGAAGGAAGGTGTTTTATGTTGTATATATACCGTCACGTCACGTTCGAGGTCATTTGAAGGTCACATGCATATATTACGGAAAACCAGAAAATCTGACCACGGATTCGGAAAGAGCGGGACATTTTACGTCCAAATATGTATTTTTTATTTTTTCCAACATGACCCTCCAAGGTCATCTGGGGGGAAATGACTCACCGATAGACCAAATTCATATTTCCCACATACAACATTACAACTATAGACTTTTACGTACAACTTAGTCAGATATGAGTTAGTCGTAATCAGCGCGTCAAAAAACCTAAAGATACCTGACTAAGTTGTACGTAAAAGTCTGTAGTTGTGATGATGTATATGGGAAATAAGAATTTGGTCTATCGGTGAGTCATTTCACCCCCAGATGACCTTGGAGGGTCATGTTGGAAAAACTAGAAACTACATATTTGGACGTAAAAGTTCCCGCTCTTTCCGAATCCGTGGTCAGATTTTCTGTTTTTCCGTAATATATGCATTTGACCTTCAAATGACCTTGAACGTGACGTGCTGGGGTTATATGGACCTTCGTAATCAGCGCACCAAAATACATATAGGATATCAATCTCGCCAAAGGACTTTTTCGGTTTCCATTTGTGGTCCTGACCACCCTTGACTAGGGTGATTTAAGACACTCTCTTGCTGCTCGTGTCGCAAATTTCACCCTCGTAAATAATAATTACATTAATTACTATTATTACTGCTCGTGAATAATATGCTATTTAAATTCTTTCCACACCTTGTAGTTGTTATGTAGTTGCATCCGAAAAGTTAAATAAAACTCTGCAATTTTTTTTACCAATACAGTGCCAAACATTATTTGATGACCAAAGTTATCATGACACTATTTTATACAAAAAAAAACTTTTACTATGTCGACGATGTTAAGGATCGGGTGTTTGGTGTTCTTCAAGATTTTAGACACTATCTTCAGTAAAAACAATACGACTGTGTAAAAAGCTACCATTTTGAAAACCAGACATGGTTTGATATTTGATAGCAAAGTTCCATTTACTCATGGATTTATTAAGAAACTCGTATTTCTAAATAGCCAGGCGCATACCCTATTAGAAGAAGGCAAAATCAAAGCGTCATTTTTGTGGACTCGCGTATTTTTAAATAAATATCCTTGGCATAACCTGTAATTAAAAAATAAATAGAATTCTGATATTGAGCAAAATCTGCTTTTTATAATTGCAACAAATTTTTACATAATATTATTATCAGTAAAAAAATGTCGAAAACATGATCAGTGTTAAATACCACATGCCCGAACCTTAAGTCAAGAAATATATAATATAAATATATAAATATATAATATAAATAAAAGTCACTTGCTAACCGGCAGACTTCTGTTTGTATATTTAGTGTACCATACCGATAAAGTAGTGCTGTGAAGTATGTCGCCTAAAAAAACAGGAATGGGGAGTGCAGAGGATTCTGCCGTAGACATGAAGGAACTGACAACTAAGGTTTGTGCGAAATTTGAAAGCAAAGTTTCACAGAAAATTGATGAGTTAAATAACGCTGTTAATTTAAAATTACATAAGTCCGTTAACCTTATAAGCAAAATGACTTCTACTAGTAATGAGTCTATTAAAGTGTTAAAACATAAGAATGACTACACCATGACCAATGATCTACACCGCCCATAAATTGATTGCAATTCTTAATAACCTCTGGCCTACTAACCATTTCGTATTCCTTTTTGACGCTTAGACCATCTCCTGCATTGATCCGGATTGTTGGCAGCATGAAATGTCGAGAGAATAGTAACAGGTTTATTGTCTAGCCATCGATGTATGGCAATGATTCCATCACCTCGAACCTTTGTTTCGGCTGTACCTCTTGGATTTTTCACAAACAAGTTCTCTGGCGAAAAAATACAATTACGAGGAATTCTGGTTTTCATAATCGTACCTGTTGCATGAAAACCTCTTGCAAGTAAAACATCGGCGAGTTTTATTGTGGTAAAATAACGATCAAAGTAATGATGGTGGCCGGGAACAAGAGTGTCATATAAACTGATGATTGCCGATTCACCCAAGGTAAACTTTTGTTCAGTAAGATCTGCAGGGAATGTTGAATCGCCCTGATATACCGCCATATCGCATACTACTCCATTAGGATTAGCAAACACAAAAATCTTAATACCCACAGGATTTGGTTTACCTGGGCAGAACTGACGAATTCCACAATGACCAGTGAAGGTTATTATCATTTCATCAATACTGATGTTATCAGTTCTTATCTGACCTTGACAGCCACGTAATATACTTCTAAATGGAGGCATTACTTTCCAGATTTGTTTGCTTTTTCTGCGTCACCGACTTCAGGGTCATAAACGACTTTTAGAGATGTTCTTATATTAAAAAATCGGGTTCTCGTCATAGCATTTTTGATTATTGGAACTCCATATTTTTTCGACCAAAACATTCTAATTTGAGGTAAATCTATAGTACTCATAACGAACAGAACACCAATAAATACTTTTAACTCTTTAGTTGTCAATCTGAGCTCTGAGCCTTTCCTTTCCATATAGGTTCTATTTGATGCTACAACCATAATTTCCAGCATTTCGTCATTGATATATTGCTTAAAAAAATCTTCAGGAGTCCACAACTGACAGTCCTCCTTTTTATACCTTGGCTGATTAAGGGGCTTCCCTATGGGTGTGAAATTACCTGTCCATTCATCATTTACTAGGTGTGCTGGAGTACTACTACTACGAACTGAAGTATTTCTTACTCTTGTTGCAGCACGACGTCCATGACCACCTCTAGTAGGTCTAATTGATCGGGGTATAAGGGATGATGAGAGTGATATTTCAGAAACTGGGCTATCCCTTTCAATGTGTTCTGTGTGTTCTGAATCTGAGGAATCTGAGGAGGCATCATTATGGTCACTTTCTAAGTTTGGCTGTATATACTGAGGATCATCTGCATCAGAAAGACTGATATCAGATTCGTAAAGAGCTTCCTCAAGTTCCTTTTGGGTTAGTGCTGTAACAAAAAATGAAAACCCCCATGTAATATCATCGCAAGACTAGGACCTCATGTAATACTAATATGACATAATACTCCTAAGACTAAGAACTCATGTAATACTAATATGACATAAAACTATTAACTTTTATCTTCGGATTATGCATTGGTAGATTCAAAAAATACACATTTAGTAGCATATCCTGTTCCTCAAGCTACATTACAATTATCAAAATGTAAACAAAAACCTAAGATGTTCTTTATATTTTAAGATTACTTACGACGTGAGCGGGAGCGGTGGGCCATGTTCTCACACTATGTCATTGCATACTAACCCCTTTTGCACTAATCTCTGTTACCACCGAAATATACAAAGTAAAATAGTTTTCATATCATACCGATATAGTAATTCGCGTTCATTATATTATAAGATGACGCTGCCAGGAAGGAAGGTGTTTTATGTTGTATATATACCGGGTGTCAACGAGATCACTTTCCGGCTGCCATTGCTTTAGTATTTAATCGAACAAGATGAAACTTGGCAGGAGTCATAGGCTAATAAAAAGTCACTTTTCTAGGTACTTGCCAAATTTCGACGACTTCCGGTTTAGCCGGAAGTGACACCAACTTTAGATTTTCAAATGAGACACCCTGTATATTTCTTGATTTTTGGAATCTAGAGATCATTTTACGTACAACTGTATTATTTTTATTACTTTTTGTGTCAATTTGCCATTTTTAAAACAAATTTTTTGTTTTAATCTACAGTGCCATGACCCACCTTAAATCGTTCTAATAGACGTGTACATCTGCACAAAAATACCTACACAATTTTATCACCTTTCATTTGTCTTACCAGAGCGCTCAGAGTTGACTAAATCACTTTTTTGATAATAACTTTAAAAAATTAAATACAACTATAACACTTTCATAGTATAACTAGATGTAGTTTTTTATTACGAATCCAACGGTGCATCACAACATCAAAATTCTCTTGGATTTTCTAAAGAAAACTACATTTTATTGCAATAGCCATTTTATATGGTTTGATCAAACATGCAACTGCACGACGATCAAATATTATATCCACTTAGCCATGACAAAAATGAATAATAATAATGGGTGGCTGTAAACAATTCGCCACAAACCAGAAACATAATATTAAACACCAGAAAATAGTAATTTACGTAACAAGTTCCGAAAGTGATATTTTACGGGAGGAGTAGGAATTTTCCAGGACGAGCCGCAGGCGAGTCCTGGAATCCTGCGAGTCCCGTAAAATCACTTTTGGAGCGTGTTATGTACAATATTTTTTCTGCAGCCGTTTTGCATGTTAAAAAGGATATCGATGGATAATAATGTATGAACTTTATATAGATAATTACATATAACAACCACTCTTATGAATACATTATTTATGAATATTAATTATACAATTATAACAATTACTTATATTAATATTATTAGGGGTATTAACAGAAGTGGCAGTGTTGAAATTAGAATTAGACGTATTAGTAATTGTACTAGTTTTTAAGATATTAATTTCTTTACCGCCCTTTTCAATCTGTGAAGCTATGTGAATTTTGTTTTTTAAAGAATTTTCTATGTATCCCTCTGCTACACTCGTTGATTTCCATCCTCCGTGTCTCTTCAAGTTAGTTATACTACCACCACTTTCAGCGAGTAAAGTGGCTGAGCTTCTACGTAAACAGTGCCCGGTGTATTCTTTGGGATTCGGTAATTTAAGAAATTCAGCAACTGTGCAAGCGATTTTTCCAAAAGTGTGAATACCAATAGGTTGTATAGTACATTTTCCGTTTTTATAATAAACAAATAATCTACGATGTGGTGTGTTTGCTGGACGTAATGACAAATATTTTCTGTATAAAGAAATATTATTTTCTCCAATGACGACAAAGGTTCTTTCCATATTCGTTTTAGAATTAGGAATTTTAATCACTAACATGATTGTTTTATCTTCTATATCATCCAAATTCATTTTACAAAGCTCTTCACGACGGCAAGCGCCTGCTAAACCAATTATTAATGCAACCTAAAGTAAAAAAAAATAGTCACAAGGAAGAAGAGGAATTAGATTTAAATATATTACCTTTGTCATTAGGTAGTCATTATCTGCAGCTTTTGATACGAAGTGATCTATTTCTTCTTTATTCAATACTTTTGATTTTTTGGGTTTATAGCCAACGGATTTTCTTTTAAGGAAAGCAATAACTTTGGGATAGCGGCTTATATCTATATTATTTTTAATATTAATTGTGGACTTAAGCATCGAGTAGTTGCTCCAGAGGCTTGACGGCTTTAAGATTTTAGATTTTTCCATTAAATATGCAAGAATTACTTGTTCATTTATAGTATGCACATTTTTATCTTTGCTCCATTTATGAAATGAACTGTAGACTAATTCATACCTCTCTCTTGACTTTACCGGCAATAATTCATTAGTAGCCGCTTTAGCAGATTCACTAATCTCATCTGGAATTATTTCAGCCTCACTTTCACTACTGGTTTCCATTTCTTTGAATTAAAAAGCGAAAACACACACGAATATTACATGACAAGCGCTGTCATAATTAAATACAAAGTTTTTGTTATTGTTAAAGCCGCCTACTTAGATATCTAAAATCGTCCCGAAAGTGAAATAAATCGTCCCGAAAATGCTACTTTCGGTACGATTTTTTGTAAAAGGGTACTTTCGATTTAATAAATCATACCGAAAATTTTATTTTCGGGACGGCTGCAGAAAAAATAATTGTTTACAAATTTGTAAAATTCTATCATTTATCCTGAATTCAATTGTGTTCCATGGCAAATTTAACAATATTTTGAGGCTTCATTCCGTTATTTTCTAAACAGCTATAATAATTTAATTGTTTGTCATGGCTAACTGGATATAATATTTGATCGTCGTGCAGTTACATGTTTGATCAAACCATAAGAAATGGCTATGGCAATAAAATGCAGTTTTCTTTAGAAAATCCAAGAGAATTTTGATGTTGTGATGCACCGTTGGATTCGTAATAAAAACTACATCTAATTATACTATGAAAGTGTTATAGTTGTATTTAATTTTTTTAAGTTATTATCAAAAAAGTGATTTAGTCAACTTTGAACGCTCTGGTAAGACAAAATGAAAGGTGATAAAATTGTGTAGGTATTTTTGTGCAGATGTACACGTCTATTAGAACGATTTAATGTGGGTCATGGCACTCTAGATTAAAACAAAAAATTTGTTTTAAAAATGGTAAATTGACACAAAAAGTAATAACTATAATACAATTGTACGTAAAATGATCTGTAGATTCCAAAAATCAAGAAATATACAGGGTGTCTCATTTGAAAATTCAAAGTTGGAGTCACTTCCGGCTAAACCGGAAGTCGTCGAAATTTGACAAGTACCTCGAAAAGTGACTTTTTATTAGCCTAACTCCTGCCACGTTTCATCTTGTTCGATTAAAAACTGAATAAATGGCAGCCGGAAAAGGATCTCGTTGACACCCGGTATATATATATATATATATATATATATATATATATATATATATATATATATATATATATATATATATATATATATATATGACACCAGGCCTCAGGAGGTTAAGGAAGTCATTACAAACCCAAAACAAATATTTTGAAGAAAATTACTAGGATAATTTAACTACAAAAAATGTTTACTTTCGATATAATTTATTAAAATTTAAAAAGTAGCCACATTTGTCCTTGAAAAGTGACGTCAGGAGATCAGCAAAAATCTACATGTCAACGTAAAGCTTAACCCAAAGTCGAACAGGTTTGATTTTCTCGAAAACAGTCAAAGGGAGAGAAATCGAATTTTTTGGGGTGATAGAGGAATAGTTCAACTAGCTTCGGTAAAAAATTCAGTTATACAGGATGTTTCGTTTCGGAGTTATTAAACGTGAAAGTCTAAATTTCCTCGATTTCCGTTGAAATCGGGTGCAGGTCGCAAATGTGAATTAAATCGATGTAAATTTTCAGAGGTTGTAGGGGACCCGGAGCTTCGGAACTCCACTGAAACTGGTGAGGATCAGAAAAAGGCAAGTAAATTTTTTGAATTTTTGAGGTCGAAAAATGCCATTTCCAGACCCCTCTTTGGTACCTAATAACTCGAAAACAAAACGTCAGATCGAAAAACGGATTTACAAGGGAAACCTTAAAATCTCAAATACTATTTTTGCAATACACTTACCTATACCTAAATTCACTGGAAAATGGAAATATTTGGAAAAACTGGAAATTTAGATTTTTGACCCAAATATTTCGCGGTTTTAAATTTTTTGTGGGGTCAAAATGGTTCAAATTAAAATCCCATCTACGTCATCGGAAAGAGCTCGTCAAAGTTTGTGCTATCCATATTTTTTAATTTCTTCATTCTCTATAGGAAGGGAGCAATCGCCGATTAAATTTCGATTTTTTTACTTTTTGTGCCCTAGACATCGGTACATTTGAATCACTCTGTATTTTTTCCACAATTTTTCAACACTATCTTATAAAGGGATAACCATACTGTAAAATGAATACCGAGTGGGTCATCCAGGAGCGTATTTAGGGGATACAAATCGAATTTTCTTGATTTTTTCCGACAAATCCTATTTTTAGCCGACATTATTCCACACTATTTACCCTATTTGGTGATTCTTTTTGGGTTTATTTTATCCATTAATTATCTAAGAATACCTCCCACTAATTTAAATCGCATATTTTTTCGGTAAAGTTATAAATGAAAAGGTTTATTTGCATCGGGGACGTATAAAATTTGAAAATTTTTGGATTTTCCAAGATTGCCATGAAAATAAAGAATTGCAGTTTATTTACTTGAAATTATTAAGATGATATGTCAAAAATGCCAATGTTCCTTGCAAAATTGAAAGGTTCCTGGACCGATTTCGGCTTAAAGTATACATGAATAAGATTCTAGGAACCTTCTACTTTAAGTGCAGGGATATTTCATTGGACGAGTTACGCATTAAATGCCATTTTTATTGAGTTTTCGATGACTCTACAACACTGGAATTCGCCATGTAAGTACTCATGATGATTCATAAGTTCAGTTTCGACGACACAGCCAATGGGATCACGTTTTGCAAGTTTCGAAATTCGCGCGAAAATTTGCAGTTTTAAATCCTTTTTTTTTTGTTAATAAAGACCAAAATAAATGGATAACAGCAACCGCCATGAACATTTAATTTATGTAGAGAATATAAAAAAATATATTTCAGATTTATTTGGGTTATATGCATATTGCCTGTCGCCCTCGAACCACCTTGATCAAATTTATTAGTAACCTTAAACGTAATGAAATACTTAATGCAAAAATTTAGTAAAGGGGTCTGGTTTTTCATTACATGAAGACCTAACTAACACAGGAACGGTATGAGCTTCTATCTGCTGCTAAGGATAAATAATATGGGAATAGACAGGCATGGTCAACTGGAGGAAAAGTGTTCGTGTTTGATTGGGTGCAAGTGAAAATAAAAAGCGTCTTGTCTCGTGCAATAAAGATTTATAAATTCGTATTTCTATATCAACTTGGTAGAACCACCGTATACAGACACCGTATATATACGGTGGTAGAACTACAATGATATCAGTTCACTATATTGTTAATTTTTGTTGCTGCTTGATAGGTTCCTAGCCGTTTTTTCTTTTTATGAAAACATTCATGCCAAATTAATATTTTTGAACAGATTTATGAATCAAATTGCACATATGCACATGTACGATATATTTGTCTTCTTTATAATTATTGTTTACCGGCTGTTTTTACGACCTATACATGGCTACCTGCGTCACGGTGTGTATGTCGTTTGAATATATCGGGGAAGGGTTTTAGCTTAGTTTTGTTTTTAAACGTCTAAAGTACATAGGTACTATGTTTCCGTCTTCCTTCATATTATGATCTATTGTTATCTAATATCTATTATTAATATATCAAAATATGTAGGGTACCTACTAAATTCTGCTTTTCTTTAAATAATTAGTTACAAAAATTAATTATAGGACAGTAATTCATATTTTGTGACTAATACGTCCTACTTTTATTAACCCTAAAATCCCTAAATGATTTATTGAATTAAATGATTTATATAAAGTTTATTGTGTAATTAGCGGGGCGAGTTGCAAAATATATTTTTGTCTTAATTTTTGTTTCTGCGTTTCCTTGTTTTTATATAAAACTGTTTTAAAAATTCTGTTCAGATTTATTTTTCAAATTCTTTTTGTTATTTTGTTTCTTGTATTTTTTTGTTGTGGTTTTTTTTGCATATTTTGGCCTTTGATTGCGTGCGGGGGATCGGGATGGTTTGGGCATGGTGAATGAAGCATTATCTTTCCGCCATTTTAATATGCGCTCATTGTGTGCAAAATTCGATCTCTTCGCTGAATTCGTCGCAGACTCGGACTATGATATCTTCGGTCTTTCAGAAACCTGGTTAACTCAAACTCAAACCCAAACTCTTTATTTAGCCACTTGTAAATACAATAACATAAAATTTTATGCATTGGCACGTCAAAACCATATATAGGCAAAACTAAAATCATCTAAGTCTAAGTTAGATTAATCTTAACTTAAAATTACAATTTCAAATTAAAAATTAAAATTAAAATTGCTAAGGTGATCTAATCACCAATTGACAGCTCTAAACGATACAAAAAACATATTAAAAGACAGAGATAAATACAAGACCAATCACACTCCATCAGTATGGAGAACCGTACCCATCGGACAGTCAAAAAACTCCTGAATGGAGTAAAATGCTTTTGACGTCAAGAACTGTCGTACTTTCACTTTAAAACGACTCACACACAAAGTTCTTATTTCAACCGGCAGTCTATTAAACAATGTTATGGCATTATAGTCAACAGAGTTCTTGAAGTTGGCCGTCCTGTGTCTCGGAATTAAAAGAGTGTGTTCGCCTCTTGTTTGGTGATCATGACCATGTGAGATAGAAGGGAACTGCCCCACATTTGCTCTAGCAAACACCAAACATTTATAGATAAAAATGCAAGGAACAGTTAGGATTTTGTTATTAATGAAAGCACTCTTACAGGACTCACGCACACCCATATTAAAAATTAGTCTTAGGATTCTCTTTTGATTTACGAATACCCTGACAGAATCCCTACTCTTTCCCCAGAGCATAATGCTCATGGAAATAATATGTGAATAGGCCAAGGAGTAGTAAACTTCTTGTAACAGAGCCCTACGGTCAAGAATATTCTTCAACTGCAGGACAGCATAATAAGCGCTATTTAGCTTCTTCGATATGAAATCAATGTGTGTATTCCATGAAAATCTATCGCTTAAGTGAGTACCCAAGAATTTAGCATTCGAAGACAGAGGGAGTGAACTGTTTGGAAGGGGTTTGCGAATATTAAAATTTACGTAAACGGTTTTTTTCTCATTAATTATCAGCTTATTCCTTTGGCACCAACTGATCATTCTATCATACACATCACTTACCCTCAGATGCAGCTCCTCAGGCGTGCTAGCTGTTACCGTGATAGATGTATCATCCGCATACATGGCAACATGATCACCTCCAATGAACTCTGGCAAGTCATTCACATAAACAAGAAACAAGAGGGGGCCAAGAATTGACCCCTGAGGAACACCCAAATTCAAACTAAAACAATCAGAGATGCTGTTATTACACTTGACTCTCAGGAATCGGTTTGACAAGAAAGACTCGATACACAACTTAAGATTTCCGCGTATTCCTACACTCTCCAATTTATCCAAAAGTATCTCTCTATTTACCATGTCGAAGGCTTTTGTGAGATCAAAAAACATGGATACTACATACTTACCTTGATCCACCTGCTCATGGACATATCGATAGAAACCAACATAGGCAGTCTCTATGGAGTGCCCTGGTCGAAAGCCATGTTGAACCCCAGCAAGCACATTAAACTCATCAAAAAAACTCACAATTTTATTGTATATAACTTTTTCTATTATTTTCGAAAAGACACTCACAATGGAAATGAGCCTGAAATTTTCAATATTGCTACGATCCCCCTTCTTAAAGACAGGAGTAACTTCAGCTATCTTTAAAAGATTTGGAAAAATTCCAGATTGAAGAACGTTATTAATTAAGTATAAGAGTTGTTCCAATATAAGGCGAAATTTCATCAGCACCGCTTGACTTTTTATTCTTTAAACTTCTGATAATATTAATTAGTTCCTCCCTAGTTATATCATAACAAAAAACTGATTGCGTGAGAGGCTGAGAAACAGTATGTGGCAATGACAAATTATATCCAAAACACTCTGTACATTTATTGGATGCCACGGTAGAAAAATGCTTACCGAATTCATCTGCTACCAGCTCATTAGCAACATGGTCACCGTTCAAATTAAGACTTACCGTGACTTCCCTATTGCTGGCTCTACCAATTGTATCGTTAACAATTTTCCATGGTCCTTTTGAGATATTATCGGCCCTGTTTATTTTGTTACCATAATAGGCTCTCCTCTCCTCGCGAATCAAACTCCTAAACATTTTTTTTCTTTTAAATATGCAAAAATTGAGAATAAATTTTCTAACCACCTGAAAATTCCTTATACAATAAGGATTTCAACAAATAATGGTAAAACTGCTATTCTCCGGGCTATATGCCCCTCCGAGCGCTGAATTACATACCAAAATTTGCCGTATTTTCTTCTAACACAGTTAGATAATAAAATACTTGTTTTGAATGCAAGAAACTACTAGGAAGAAGGAAGCTTTTTCTTTAGTTAGGACGTCGTCACCTGCAGACCGGTTTCGAACTCGTTGGTTCTCATCAGTACAGAATAGACGAACATACCAACCTTCCGAAAAAGTAATCCCTTAAAGCTACAACTGTCGTACTGCATAAGCAGTGAGACACAGGCAGCGCCATCCATTAGCAGTTTCGAGCATTCAGAGTAGAGTTTACCGTAAGGTAAAATTTTCAAACGTATGAATGAAAGTCTACTTGTCAGGGGTACATATAAATATGCAAAAATTGAGAATAAATTCTCTAACCACCTGAAAATTCCTTATACAATAAGGATTTCAACAAATAATGGTAAAAGAGCTATTCTCCGGGCTATATGCCCGTTGTACTGCATTACCTTAACGGGGGAGTTGGATTTCTTTGTGACCCTGTACAAGTCTTTAAGTTTCCTTTTTTCACTTTTTAGTTTTCCATTTATCCACATATTTTCCCTTTTAATTGAGTATGTTTTTTTAAAGGGGCAAGATGCATTAAAGCACCGTAGGATGGAGTCAACGAAAAATTGGAAGGCATTATTTATACCCTGCCCATACATTTGAGCCCAGTTTATATGACCAAGAAGAAAATTAAATTCCTGAAAGCTTGACTCATTTACTGTACGCCTGGAAATACTAGAATCCACAACTTTTTTAGAGGTTGGAAAGTGGTCGCAGAGTAGCTTACCCAGGTGACCATAGTGATCTGATACATGGGGATCAAAAACCTCAACAGAGAAGGCGTCAAGGGGAATATTTGATACCATATAGTCTATACAGGTCTTAGTGACCCTTCCATTTACATTTATACATTGCCGAGTGGGCTCGTCATTTAGCTGAGTCAAGGCAAATGACTCGAATATATCGTGTAGAATCATTGGATGCACGGATTCAACTAAACAGTTTATATTTAACTAAGTCACCGCACAAAATGACATATTTATGGATACGCAGGATATGCTGAAGAGCACTTACAAGGTGGTCAAAAAACACTGACAGATCTCCAGAGGGCGGCCTATACACGCAGCACACAGCAACAGTTTCAAACTTTGACAAAGACAGACATATACCACTCATTTCAATCACACACTCCACTGATAGCTCTTTTAAGAAGGAAAGTTCTTTAACATATAAGTTATCTCTAGCAAATACAGCCGATCCTCCGTGCAAGCGTTCGGATCTAGAAAAGTGCGAAACGACATGATAGCCATTTAGGTTAATATTAAGGATATTCTCCTGAGTCAACAGATCCCGGATAGTTTTGTTCATATTAATGATTATAATATTTTACGTAGTGATCGTCAAACCAGGGGTGGTGGGGTGGCTTTTTATGTTAAAAATTATTTAATGGCCAGAGTGGTAAAAGTGCTACCCAGTGTCAGTAGACTGGAGCAGTTGTGGGTTAGTTTTAAAGTGGCGGGTAAAAAGTTTTAAAGTGGCGGGTAAAAAGCTATGTATGGGAACAATTTACAGACCTCCCACTGCTAATTTAGTTGACTGCTTGCATGACCTTGAAAATGTTCTCTCCGCGATTATACCTGAGCATGATTTTGTTACTTTTAGGGGCCACTTTAATGTGGATTTTCCTAACAGAAATGGTCCGGCATAGTTACAAGCAAACGACTTATTTAGTAGATATGGCTTTTATCAATTAATCTCTGAACTCACTCGAGTCACCGATTCATCAAGCACTTTAATCGATATTCTTGTAACCTCATCGGGAAATCTCTGTGGTAATATAGAGGTTCACAGAATGGACGGGATTTCTGACCACTGCTTGGATGGATGCTCGTTAAAAATTGAAAAGAAACTGCAACCAGCCTTATTTTTTAAACGTATCGTGATTTTTCTAATTTTGACTTAAATGACTTTCTTGTGGATCTTAGGATTATAAAATGGGACAATATTTTTAATTTTGTTGATATTGACGATGCGGTGAGCTTCTTAAATAATAGCATAGTACAGTTATATGATGCCCATGCTCCGTTTAAAACCGTAAGAATAAAGAAGCGCCCCGCTCCCTGGCTAACTGACAACCTCAAATTGATGATTAAGCTTAAAAGGAGAGCGCATCTTAGATATACATACTAGTAGGCAAACTAAAATCACAGTTGAGAAAGCGCGTCAACGCGACTCAGTTTGCCAACTCCTGCGAATTTCATTCCTAAACGTGAAGCACAAAATTGTTTTTTATAGCTGTCTGCCTATCTCGAGTGTGCGCAGTAAGAGCCACGTGAGAGCCGAAATATCGGCAAATGGTTCAATTTACGACGTATATGCTATGATTAGGCAGAACCGGATTACTACAGTAAGAGCAAGAAAAATGTTTCACGTACGTCGTATCCGTATCGTAAGCATTTCTTGCAGCGCTGCCAATTCTCGATAACCCTAAATCCGAAGGATTTTGTTAGTAATATTGGAGAAATAGCACAATCAGAGTAAAAATTATATTTTTAGGTTTTTTTAGACTATAAACTAATGTATTACTATTCTTGTTACAATATAACTGCCTTTTTAATAATTTCATATATATCCTATCTTAATCTGGGTGAGCGATTTCGACTCCAGTTTGCACGATTTGTTTTAAGTTGAATACATCACGGTGTCCCTCCTACCTGAGTAGCAAAATCGACAAGTGTAGTGATATCCATGGACCTACCACACGTCACTGTAATTTATTCAGTGTTCCTCGCCACACAACTGCTCTATTCCAAAGATCATTTAATTTCAACGCGGCTAAGTTGTTTAATTCTATCCCGGGTAACATAAAGGATCTCCTTGGTCTGCGAGCATTCAGCGAACGGTTCAGAAGGCATATATTGGAAAATAGAATAAATAGATAATTGCTTAACTACCTTTTATGAGTTTTCTCCTCTTTTTTCTTTTCATGTAGGTACTTTTGTTCGCTTTTTGTACTCCATCTCACTTTCAAGGTGCTTGGACCTATACTGCGTAATGTTTAATAATTAATAATTTTTTAAAAACTTACATTACTATAATTAGGTTATGTCAATTCTTACAATTTTGTAGTGGTTCTACATAATAGCGCAAATTGCGAGTAGCGCCACTATTACTGTTATATTTCTTTGTATTGCTATTGTTTTTGTAAATAAAGACACTTTATTATTATTATTATTATTATTATTATTATTATTATTATTATTATTACTATTATTATTATTATATCTTAAAATTCAAGCATCATCTCCACACACTCAATAATATATTTACGGATAAATTAAAATATCAGATAAAAAAATGGTAAAAGCAGTTATCGATAGATCATATTTTTTACTTTAATTTTATTGCGTTGTGGTTTGGACAAAGTAAAGGTAAAGTCTGAAGTTTAAAAATCAATCAAAAGATTTTTTTTATATTTTTAAAATAAAATTAATCAGCACATAGGCATACAAGCTTATCTGTACTATGTAAAAGAGAGATTTCAAGGATCAAAAGCTGACCAAGTCAGAAAAGAACAAGAAGATGCGGTACTAAAAACTAGAGGCCATCTTTAAATGATGTTTAGACCTTATGACAAAATAATCACGGTTTTAAACTTGCCAATGTAAGAATAAGACAAAATGAATTTATCTGTTCGTCTTTTTGCAAATTTATGAATAGCAGAAAAATTTAAGAACCTATTTTCCAGAATTAAAAGACTAAATTTAATGCAGGAACAAGTTCCAAGATTAAAAAACATTTCGATATCAAGCAAATCGCTGAAATATTAGAATAACTCACAAGTACTGATGACGACCTATTAACAGTGACAGGACAAAAACTTCTTAAAACCTAACTGGTCCACTTGAGGATCTTAATTTTAACCAGTTCCAAATCTTAAACCTTTTTAGTAAACCCTGGGCTATAGGAATACGCCAGGGCAAAGGCAAGCAAACCTAATTAACTACACTAAGAAGCTTACGAAGCTCTAAAATTTTATATGAGACACGGTCCTTGAAACCAACACCTTAAAAACTGGAAACGCTAATAGTGAACACTAGAGATCACATCCAGAAGCCTAAGGAAACTTCCGAATTTGTACAGCCATTGACAACTCAAAATTTCAGATAAGCATTGCATTTCCATTTAGACCTGAGAGTTGGAATTGTCAGTGGCTGTACTTACTCTGGGAATCTTCTTATTCTTCTCTGACTATGTCTTCTCCCTACTTTATATGGGGTCCATGTTCATAGTAAACCGTTGCCACAATAGCTGGCTGGTATTAAGCATTTTCACTTTGTAAACCTTTTTCTATTAACTAGGTAATTCTTAATTCCATCCACCCATTTCTGCTTTAGTATTCCTTTAGTTTTCCTGCCGAAATAATCAAGTCTCTTTTGAATAGTTCAGTTCATTTCATTCTGTTTCATTATCTTCTTAGACATCGGTACGTTAGTACTTAGGCTTGAAGTCTACGTGGGCTGTCAGATAAAAAAAGCCTTTTTGACGCCACATTATAACGCCAGTTCATAAATTCGCTTGATTTCCCGAAAAGCTTAGATATTGATGAGATCGATGGATATTTGTTAAAATCCTTATTTGATCGAAGTGATGAAGGGCTAACCCGCGCCAATCTAGCCTATTAACAGTACACGAATTGAATATGAAAATTAATTTTCAATGATTATATAGTGGAAAGCCCATTGGGTTCCTGACTTCAACGGCGCACAAAAATTGTTTTTATTCAATAGCGAAATTATAATAAAATATTATTTTTAATAAGTGGACTTAAAGTTTCAGATCACAAATCTTTTACGTCCAATCAAAATATTCATCTTTATGTATTATTTCTCCAACAAAAAATTTATGAAAATAAATAGGTACTTCAAACATAATCCCATAAAGTGGTTTGGAAATTTTGGACTCCAATCTTAAGTATCTTATCTAGCAACAATTTAATTGTAATAAATTGAAACAAAATGAAACACGTGGTGTGAACAATTTTTGATAATAATAAAATAATAAAGCTAATTGGATTAATTAAAGTTCATCTGTCTTATCAGCCATATTGGATTATTTAGACTTCGTGGCGACGACGCTAATGATTGGACACATCAGTTGACATTGACCCTACAGAAAAATATTGGAATTGGGTCAATGAGGTCGTTTTCATCATTTCAAATGTTTCGAAATTGTTTGACAATAATATCACTTATCAGAACTTTAACTTTTTCGTCGACATAATGACGTTGAATGGGGAACGTCTCTGTTTCGTTTCAAAACATACTGTTTTTAAGAATGTTACTAAATTGGAGAAAATAAAACTTAGTTATATGTCAATAACAGGGAATATGCATATAATCCAAAAGAAACTGAAATAAGTACATGTTATAATATATTTTATTGTATTCTCTACATAAATTAAATATTTATGGTGGTTGTTTTTATCCATTTATTTGGGTCTTTATTAACAAAAAAAAAGATTTTCTACTTCAAATTTTTATACAAAATTTGAAACTTGTAAAACGCAATAGTATTGGTTGTGACGCACCTGTCGTCATCTAAATGAAACTGTTATAATGGCTGAATAATGGTGAATTCCAGTGTTAATATATTTTCTTGATTATTTTCCAGAGGTTTGGAAATTTCGTAGATTTCGTAGAAACATTCCATTTGAATAAAAGGAATGTTTAACAACGAAACGAAATTTGCGCAAGGCATCGGATAATCTGCTGAAAGTTGATGATGGATGGCCGCTTATTTGTCTCTAAAATTTCGTTACAAATACTTATTATTCGTTGTAACATAAAAATAAATGTACAGTCAAATATGCTTACTTTAAGTTGACGATACTGACTTTTAATGATACCTATTTATGGAAAATTTTTGATTAACTTTGCCCTAGGTAGTATGTATTTTCTTCCAACAAAGGCTGTTCTGGGAATATGAAAAATGAAGTTTCCAGGGCCCTTGCAGTAGTATTTTTGCACATTGGCACAATACAATATTTATAGGGTAGTTTTTTAATAGATTTCATTATTTAATAAAATGAATTATACACAAATTACTGTGCAATAAAAAAAACAACCGTAACACCAACAACAATTTTATTACTCTCTGTGCAAATAAGGCGGCTTTCCACATGCTACTCGTCTAAACGCACACCTTTGTTTTCGAAGATAAATTGCTGGTCTGATTAGTTGATGTCGTGTTGCGAAGATCGGATAGAGTACCTATATGACGCTAGAATGTGGCTAGAATATGTGGATGTTTCTTGTGTTGCATAACAAACCTGTTCAATTTTAGGTCGTGTAGGCTGACATTTTACCACTGTTAAGCAAACAATATTACAAATAATAACAATTAGTTTGGTAAATCAGTACTTGCTTTCAGACTA
The DNA here is from genome assembly GCA_963971165.1 of Philopedon plagiatum. Classification (NCBI taxonomy): domain Eukaryota; kingdom Metazoa; phylum Arthropoda; class Insecta; order Coleoptera; family Curculionidae; genus Philopedon; species Philopedon plagiatum. The sequence goes on along the minus strand of OZ020196.1, from coordinate 14,057,740 downwards.
TCACAGAAGTTGTGGATTCATATACGTTTGTACGTAGGTTAAGCTTTACGTTAACGTGTAGACTAACACTTAGTTTTACCAAAGAAAATTATATCTACGCATAGCTATTATTTTCTTTGGTTTTACTTATCTCCTGATGTCACTTGGCACTGAGGGCAAATGACCGCTTTTTAAATTGTATTACATTATACCGAGATGTAAATTTTATTTTGGTTAAATTATACTCGTAATTTTCTTCAAAATAATATTTTTGGGTTTTGCTGAGAATTTTTGATAATAGAGCGATTTTGAAATCGGTTTTTCAGCTCATGGTTATGGTTGTCGTCATATTTGTAGATCCGAAAATGTGCAGAATTACAATACGGCGCAAAATTTTCGTGATTAACGGCAGAAGAGATATCTTGAAACCCTTATATTAGACCGTCGTTAGGGATTAGATTATAACGAACAAACTTATTTGATTAGATTATACAAATACATTACGGAAGGCCATCTTTATGGTTACTGTTATTTTTCCTGACTGTGATTTTATCAGAAACTATATATTTTAAGGATGCTTGATGTTTTTTTTAAAGCAGATTGAAGTTAGTACAAAAGGGGTACTAGGTATAATATGACTTTCCATAACATAAATAGATAGGTGAGAACTAACGGCTTGACTATTGCCAAGGACAATGAGGTAACTAACTATGAATTTAATTCTATTTTTATTTCATAAATTTGTAAAAAGGGTAAGAAATATTTATTTTCCATATTAACAGAACTAAATTTATTTTTAAAAGTTTCAAGACAAAATTATTTGGAAAACAAACAAATGGCCGAAATAATACCATAACTACTATGTTTTGAATGACTATATTCAGAAAGACGGAACAAAAACTTCTCAACTCTAAGATCTAAAAATCCAGTTCTAAGTTTTAAATCTCTTTATTGAATCATGGCAAAGGAAGTTAGGAGAATGACCAGAGTATGGCGCTATAAATATCAAGTTGATGTACAGAAATTACTTTTATATTTGCAGTATTATATGAATTATTTAGAGTAAAAAGTTCACGTATATTTTTGCTGAAGAGCAAATACTCGTAGATAATATGCTTGTTCGTTTGGGTGGCAGGGAGCTGCACTAACTTGCACCGATTTTCTTCTAATGGGTAATAGGCTAGTGCAGTTTCGTGCAACAAAAACAAACATACCTAATAAAATATAGTAATCTGTAACATTTCATGCGTTGTAAAATTTTTGGCAGGCGTCAAGTTAGACTTTTGACATAATTTTATGATGACTATTTCACTCATCTATTTTAAACAGAAACAATTATACAGCAAAGACCTGTTTTAATAAGAGTGGGAAAACATCTCCCTTTTTTTCGCCTCTACCTGAATCAATCTTATTACAAATTCGAACAAACTACATGGTTTTTTAGCGGCAAAAATTATTGTTAGGTTGTACCTGTGAATTAAAAAAGTGTTATTGCTGTGTCAACAAATCAACAATCATTGGCACTTTAATCTGTCAGCTGAAAGTTTTTTTTTCGTGAAATAGTCATGTCGAATATCATTCGAGATAACATTTTGTAGACAACATGTTTTTCTTGTATTGTTCAAGTTTGTTGCTTTTTGGAAATTTCGCTCATGATATTTTATTCAAAACCACTCGACTGACGTCCCGTGGCTCTGCTAAAAATGTCATTCTCTAAATTGCCAAGTAAAAAAACTTTCGTAACAATCGAAAAATATTTTCACTTATAATCTCCCTAGAGCTTGAATTATTTCCGAAAATTTTTTCGAGGTGCGAAATTTTTGAAAATTTCCGGAGGCGTCAGCCGAGAGAAATTTTCTTATAAAAATTCGCAGCAGAGAAAAAATTTTCGGAGATTAATTCAAGCTTGCCGGAGATCCGGTACGAAAATTTTATACCAAAAATTATTTAAAAAAAAAATACAAATTTTGACAATTTGGCAAGCGTTTATTTTGCTTTGAGGTTTGGTGTTTTAATATAAGGTGGCTATTTAATTACTTTTTTGACACTTTGTAAAACTTAATCTATGCTTCTGTTGTTATTCTGACATCTGCACGTGACAGCTGTCAAGCCAGGGAAATTATCACTTATTTTTCAACTAGGTCACGTGACCGGCAAAATTTCCGAAAAATTCGGATTGTTGCCATAGCAACCTGTCAAAAACAAGGCATCTGATCGGCTTAAAACAACTGGTATAAAATTTTCGACAAAATTTTATCTCTCATGATATTAAATCTAATTAAAAAAACCCTTTAAAAAACATCTAGACAGAAATTTGTCTGAAGAGCTATGGGAAGGGGTAAGGAAAATGGGGCTATTGGGTTGCGCCCCAAAGACCCAGATTTTTTACAGAACATACCTCATCATCATCATCTAGCGCTACAACCCTGGGTGGGTCTTGGCTGACTGCACGACTTTTTTCCAAATGACACGGTCTTCCATCAATCTATGGTCAAATGGAATATTAATTTTTTGGAGGTCTGATGTAATGTTGTCTCTCCAACGCATCCTGGGACGCGCGAGTGGTCTTTTCCTGTTGAAACCTCCTCCCACACCATTTCATTATGAAGCCTGTATACGTGGCCTGCCCACCTTAGCCGTTGAGATTTAATCTCTTGGACAATATCACTATCGTTGTAAAGCTCTTGAACTTCGACATTCGTTCTAATACGATATCGGTTTGTGATCGGATCGTGATGGGGTCAAAAGATTTTTCTGAGAATTTTTCATTCAAAACGTCTGAATTTTTCTTCGTTTGCTTTGGCCATTGTCCACGTTTCGCATCCTTATGTTATAACTGACCTGACAATGGTTTTATAAATTTTAATTTTTGATGTTTTTGTTCGGTTTTTTGACTTCATAAAATTGTTAAGTGCGTATAGACAGCGGTTTGCAGATTGAATTTTGCCTTTGATCTCTTCAGTCACGTACCTAGTTGTCGGCAGTGATTGTGGCTTCAAGGTATTTGAAACGTTCTATCCTTTCAAAATTAAAAGTGTTGACTGTGACGTTTTGTCCTGTTCTATCTCTTCGCCCCATTCTGTTTATACACATCGTGGGTCGAGTATTATATTGTTCTAATAGATAAAAATGTAAATCGTCAGAAAACGCGATTTAAAGTTTGCCGTCAAATATTTTCGAAACTAGAATTAATTTCATTGAAATCAATTATTTATTTATTTATTTATTTATTTAAGCACTTTACAGATCAAATGATCCAATTACAAAGCACTTATAATAAGCTACATACTAAATTATACTATAAACTATAATCTAAATAACATTAAGTATATATACATATTCCAAAAAATACAATTAAAGAACTTCCCTAGGTTTTCTCTTAAGTTGGGAGTAGGTACCTAATATTAAAAATATCTGACTCATTCTGAATTCTGTTGTACGCATGACACATTCTAAACAATGGTGAATTTAAATGATTATTTGTTAAAGCCACTGAAGACAAATAAAATGTGTTAATGTGTCTTATACGATAGGAAGGTAAATTAAAATTAATTCTACTTAAGAAAGTTGGATCATCAACAATGCCATGCACTATCTTAAACAGAAACAGAATATCAAAACTATTTATCCTTTTTTCCAATCTTGTTAAATTATATTTCTCACACAGCCATGTTACCGAAAGCATAAAATCATATATCCTAGTTTCTTTGTAGTATATGTGTCTAACAACTTTATTCTGAACCCTTTCCAGTAAATACTTATATAACAGTGGTAAAAGGGAGACCATACAACACTTGCATATTCCAGCAAGCTACGAACAAGTGATATAAATATATGGGTCATTCCATGTCAACCGGATCAGCGCTGTCGCCAAAATTTGGAGCCACTTAAAAACACGTATAAGGGCTCAATTTGACGGTCGGACAATAAGCTTCAAAATGCCGTATGCGCTTTTGCAAAAATCAAGATGGCGACATCAATATGGCTGCCAAAACCTTGTAAGTTTGGATCGATCAAGCGGATTAGGGCTGTCGTCAAAATTTTAGGTTATGAAACAATAGGTATAAGGGTTCAGTTTAGAGCTCAAACAAGAAATTACCAAGAGGTATAATCACTTTTGCAAAAATTAAGATGGTGGTGTCAATATGGCGGTTCTAATCATGTAATGTGCTAATGATGTATCAAAAAATACAATCTCAGGTCCAATGAATGAGACAAGTGAATGTTAAACCGTTCACAAGTAGCAAGTGAGCTTACGGATCACAAAACTGGTTAACGTAACTCAAATCACACAATGGCGGATCCAAGATGGCGGGCTTTCGACCAAAACCCGATAGAAATGGCATTAAAATATCCGAATTGGTTTAAAAATCAGTTGCTAAGGATATGAATCTGAAAAAAGTATAATTTATTTCCTATGTGTAAAATGGCGAATGCAAGATGGCGGACGTTTGCCAAAATCTAGAAGAACCTGCTGCTTAAATTACCAAATCTGACGCAAATGGATAGGAAAGGATTTGTAAAGGCGCACATGCGTAACCCAATTAATTTTGAACTTACAAAATGGTGGATCCAATATGAACGTGGACGTATTTGAAAACCTCGAAAGTAAATGCCGTTAAGGCCATCAAATTTGTCTAAAAATTGGTTGATAGCGATTTTTAAGGTAACGTAACTCTAAATTGGTGTAGCTCATTCCAAACTATAAAGTCTAGGATCCAAGATTGCGGACATAACTGGAATTATTATCATTTAGGTAATGTCTTGTGGACTTGGATCTCTTCAAAAACACTTTTTTGAAGATTGACTGTTATCAACCGGTTAGGAATTTTAAATGTAATTAGTAGTAATCAACTATCTTTATTTTACAAAGAAAGTCTCAACGACTTGCATAATGCATAGTAATTACAGTTTTTTTTGCACCAGAGTACCTTCTTACCTCCAGTTTATTATCAGAAGTTGGAATAAATGCGTGGCGACTTTGTATGATTTTCACAGCAGGTGGGTTAGTATACTGCCCATTTAGTATTTTTCCTAATTTTGTATGATCTTGCGTCCACCATATTGGATCCACCATTTTGTAAGTTCAAAATTAATTGGGTTACGCATATGCGCCTTTACAAATCCTTTCCTATCCATTTGCGCCAGATTTGGTAATTTAAGCAGCAGGTTCTTCTACATTTTGGCAAACTTCCGCCATCTTGCATTCGCCATTTTACACATACGAAATAAATTATAGTACTTTTTTCAGATTCATATCCTTAGCAACTGATTTTTAAACCAATTGGGGTATTTTAATGTCATTTCTATCGGGTTTTGGTCGAAAGCCCGCCATCTTGGATCCGCCATTGTATGATTTGAGTTTCGTCAACCAGTTTTTTGATCCGTAAGCTCACTTGCTACTTGTGAACGGTTTAACATTCACTTGTCTCATTCATTGGGCCTGAGATTGTATTTTTTGATACATCATTAGCAAATTACATGATTAGAACCGCCATATTGACACCACCATCTTAATTTTTGCAAAAGTGTTTATACCTCTTGGTAGTTTCTTGTTTGAGCTCTAAACTAATCCCTAAGCAAACCTATTGTTTCATAACCTAAAATTTTGACGACAGCCCTAATCCGCTTGATCGATCCAAAGTTACAAAGTTTTGGCAGCCATATTGATGTCGCCATCTTGATTTTTGCAAAAGCGCATACGGCATTTTGAAGCTTATTGTCCGACCCTCAAATTGAGCCCTTATACATATTTTTAAGTGGCTCCAAATTTTGGCGACAGCACTGATCCGGTTGACATGGAATGACCCATATATATTATATATATATATATATATATATATATATATATATATATATATATATATATATATATATATATATATATATATATATATATATATATATATATATATATATATATGTATATATATATATATATATATATATATATATATATATATATATATATATATATATATATATATATATATATATATATGTATATATATATATATATATATATATATATATATATATATATATATATATATATATATATATATATATATATATATATATATATATATATATTAGCCTAATACACTTCGGGTCTTTAAAATCCCGAGTATTTCTTAATAAACCCGTACATTTGCATTGCTTTGTTGACTATCGTTACCACATTAATACTAAATGTAAACTGGGCATCAAAAATCACACCAAGGTCACATACCTCGCAAACTCTGGCCAGCGGCTCTCCTCCCATAGTATAATTAAATGATATCGGTTCTTTTAATCGCGAATAAGTAATAACTGCACATTTTGAAATATTGAATGGCAATTTATTTATAACTGTAATTGGTGGCAGTCATTCAATGAATTAATTTTATAATAAATTTTTAAATCGTCTGCAAAAAGCAGGTATGATGAGTTTTTTATTACATTACTTAAACTATTCACATAAAGTATAAAGAGGAGGGGCCCAAGTTGGAGCCCTGCGGAACACCCGATGTTGGACAGAATAGCAATGATGAGTACCCCTTTACAATAACTCTCTGCTCCCTGCCTGTCAGATATGATTCGATCAGCATGAGCAAACCTTCATGAAAGCCAAATTCACACCGTAATTTTGATATTAAAATCTTATGAGAAACAACATTAAAGGCTTTTGCAAAGTCAGTGTAGACTGCATCTAGTTGAGCACGCTCATTCAGAACCTCAGATATATCTTGAGTTATGTTTATTAAATTGGAAGTTGTTGATCTATTTGCCATAAAACCGTGTTGATGTATTGATATTGTGTTTTTAACAGATGCATAAATGACCTTATATAATATACTCTCAAAAAGCTTCGCCGGTACTGACAGAACTGCAATGAGGCGATAATTTTTTATATCAGATTTATCCCCTTTTTTAAATATAGGACATATTTTCACTTTTTTCCATTCTAAGGGAAATACTTTATGGTTTAGACACAGGTTAAATAATATACGAAGTGGATATTTGAAAATATCTATACATCCCTTTATTAAATATGGCGGAACATTATCTGGGCCCACAGCTTTATTGACTTTTAATTTATGAGCGGCCCCTAGGATATCTTCATCAGAAATTGAGCACAAATTAATTTGTCCTGAATGTATATCTTCTACGTTCTCAAATTTATCACCATCATTGCCCTTCGCATATACAGTGTCAAAATATCTGGCAAAAGCATTACAAACTTCATCACCACCGGAGTACTCAGCATCATTATAAAACATCCTATTTGGAATATGCACCACCCCCCTTTTACCACTAATGTATGACCAGAACACCCGAACATCTACACCCATGTCCTGTTCAATTTTCGAAACATAGTTTTGATATGCTACATTAATATCTGACTTAATTTTTGCTTTTAAATTAGAAATGTTTTGCTTGATTTGAAGATTTCCTGTTTTTTTAAATTTATTTCCTATCTTATCCTTTTGTTTTAAATTTTTAATAATGTTGCTATCAAACCAAACAGGATATCTTCTTTTTTTCCTTGATTTAGGGACGTATAGGTATATCAAAAACCTCATAGGTATAACTTTTCATAATAAGATGTAACAGCATCATTTATATTAGTGCAATGCTCTAGGAACTGCCAGTCAACATTTAGGAGACATACATACAACAAAACAAAATTAGCTTTTTTAAAATTGTATCTATGTACTTGGCTGAGCTGTCAGTTCTCGAGTCCTTGAATTAGTTAATTCAAGGTTAATCTGCAAGGTAGGATGGTAACCGGTAAATTTGTAAATTATTTGTAAATAACAAACAATAAATCTTATTTCTAAGTGAAATATTGGGAAAAGAATCACGGTAAGTGTTAAATATGAATTAAACATTTGCTGATAGAACAAATTTTTTTTTTATTGAAAAACAAAGTTTTTACAAAAATCGACAAAATGTTCTTACAACATAGGCATAAACTTAAGATTACTATTAAAACAAAACAAAACGTTCTTAAACATATTTTATACATAATTACAAGTTATTGTTGAAACAAAAGAACACGTTTCGAAACGCACTTTCAAGATAATTTATTTATTTGTTTTTTTACATATTTAGTTTTTTCTTTCTTAAATATGGAAGGATCATTGTATTGCTTAAAAAACGTTTTTATAAACGTTATATCAACAGGAGGCATAAACTTAAATAATTTCATGTGATCGGCTACTTTTGCAAAAGGTAGAAGGCACGTTTTTGATTCTGGTGCACTTCGTACTTCAGGCAGTGAAAATTCTAAAGAAGTCACATTTTTTTTCGCTCTAGTCGTACTTAGTGGTAAAATAGATACTTCAGTAAAAGAGTCGTTGCTATGACGAAGCTTATAAAATATTTTATTTGCATGCATGCTGACAAATTTTAACTGCCTTAGTGAAGAGTACGGAACTTTTTTTAAAATTAAGCGATTTAGATGCCTCTTCATAAAGTTTAAAATCTTGGTGCTTCATGTGAAAAACTACGAATGGTTTTTTCTGGTTAACGGAAGGCAGAAGTCGAAATAACCCCAAAGGGCTAAAAATTTCTATACCAGAAAGCTTTTTTTCAATCTGGCTGTGCAAATTATCCACTTCTTGAATGCTACTATGGCCAGGTTCCCCAAATTTTTGTATTATTTCCTCAAGTGTAGGATGATCTTGCAAAAATTTTAGCAAAGCCAAACTCATAATGAAGTTTTTATTTTGGGGGACGCAAGAATCAGGCCAAAGCATGACTCTTTTAATGTGTGGAAAATCGACAATAACTCGCTCTAATATTTTTATTAAGCCCGAAGAGATATCACTCCCTTATCGTCCATGTGTGCCTTCACTCCAGATGCAACAATATGCTTGCTTTTGTAAATTGCAATGAGCAGTAAGATTGTATGTATTAAGTTCCCTACTGTAGAAAAAACATGAAATATTTGAACGTGGCAATGCAAATACGTTTTGAAGTCGAAACATATTATAGCAGTGTGGTGATCTTGGCTGGACCTGCCCAAATCACGTTCAACTTTTGCAGAAATTTTTCCTTGGCTATGATTTTCCCAGATAACTTTTTCTTCGTCAGCCATGACAGACTTTTCTTTTAATCTGTACTCCTCGCACACATCACACCTATCTTTTTTTGGTTTTAAAAAGTCAATATTGAATTCATAATTAAAGATATTTGTGTAGATATGTTTTTAAACTGGTTCAACTTGCCTTTCGCGGCAAAATTCTATGTACAAAGAGTACAGCTTGGTCATATTTAGAGTGCCCTCTAAATATTCTTTTTTGGTGTCGACCCGACAATAATGGGATTCTACTCTTGAAAGTTGGTTAATGTGCAACCGAACGAAGTCTTTTCTAGTATCGCTTATAACCTTCTTGGGATGGCAACCCTGTCGAGATTCCTTTGGAATTCCTGTAACTGCATCTTTCTTTTTTTCGTGAAAATAGTTAATCCTTTGTTGGCTTATATCCAGAGTAGACAAAACGAATACTTTACAAACGCGAACTTTTACTTCTTCTAGAAAATAATATTTATACGTATATTTTCTGCGCGATTCTTCCTTAAGAGTTTGTTTTCGTACCTTGTATCTTCGGTCGGTATTCTTATCATAAAAGTGCCATTTAGCATCGTTTGATAATTCCCAAAAACCCTTAAATATCCTTTCTCTATCTTCTGAACTTATTTTTCTATTACATAAATATTTGCAACCAATTTCGCAGTTCTTCAAACATTTTCGATTTCTTCCTTTTTGAATCTTGCCTTTAACGTCTTTGTGTTCTTCTCCTCTTTGACATAATTTTTTATTTATAGTCATTTTCCATGTCTCCGGTTGTCGTTTCCGTTTCCTGGTGAGGGAGTTACGGGTGTGCTGACGTTGAATAATTTCTACAGAAACAGAAACTGCAGAAACTGTGGCAGAAGCATCATTAGGTACATGTATTTCGGAATTTACTGCCATATGTGATACTTTTACTGAAAGAAAAACAAAACCATCCTATTTTGTTCTTAAAAGTAAAATATTTAAAATTGTTTTTACCTTCTTCTACTCTAGAGAGTAAATATCGTGTCTGCTCTACTTCTTCGTCCGATGGTATAAAATCCGGATCCCGAACAGAGTCGTCACTGTCGTCAAAGTATTTACAACCTTCGCTTTCCTTTGCTGAAGTTGACCTAAGATGAAATTTTAGCTAAATAAATATTATGTTCTAAGAGTATGGCTAGATATACACAATAAAACGAGCAAAAGATAATAACAGATTATTATAACGTTCTAACAGAAAAAAGATATAGAAACTTTGAGGTTAGGTTCCATAATAACATGGTTTGTTATATTAAATAAACATAAAGTTTGACTTTTTCTACTACAACATAATTTAGTGTACTTACGGCTCATCGTTTGTGTCCATTGTTAACTAAAACTGACTAAATTTTCCAAGAAACCACACTGAAATTAGACGAATTATAGCACCACGTTATTGCCTTTTAAGCCTGCTATTTACTGATGTCGGCAGTATTAAATTGTTCTATCAGCAACTGCTCCTAAGATCTGATTGGTTGATCTATTAGAACATTATAAGACTTAGCAGTATTTGAATTTTGCAGATAGAACAATTTAACAATGTTTGTAATTTGATTTCTAAGCCGATTTTGATACCGATTTCGAAGCTAATAAACAGTAATGGAAAAACCTATTTTGTGACACTGACACAGATTTACCCACACCAGATACGTAAGTTTGCCGAATCGGCAGTATAAGTTCTTGTGACCTTGTGGGAGTGAACGGCAGCTAGTTGCACCAACGAAGGCAAATAAGGTTGTCAGTCATTTGCTATAAACAACGTTTTATTATAATAAAAATACATTATAATTTATTTATAAGCGCACCTGTGTCCAGTCATTTTAAAACACCTACACAACACAACACACCTAATACAAATTTATAAGTCTATAAAAACAAATATAACACTAATTTTATAAAGTATTTTAAGTTCATTCACTGCCGAAATAACACAAAGTCACGAACTAAACAGTAACGAGGTGCTCGTGCAGACACTACTTGATGTCGCGGAGCTCACTGACTATAGCAGTTGCCGATTAACAATTGAAATAGGGTGTGGCCACAGCAAAAGCGCTTTCGCCGTTTATCGCTTGCTTTCGTATCTGGTGTGGGTAAATCTGTGACACTGACATCTCGTTTTTCACCAAAAAAGCTGAAGAACAATATAATATTCGACCCACGACATGTATTTCGTTTTTTCTTGGTTAACTTTTAGCCCCCCTTCACCTGTTATTCTTTCGATCTTGCTAAAAATGTCTTTTACGGTTAAGACGAAATTTTCAATGAGATCAATATCATCTGCGTATGCTAACAGTAGTTTGGGACCTTTAGTTGTTAGCATTTCGGTTTTTATTTCAGCTGATCTAACGGCTTTCTCTAAGAGAAGGTTACAAAGTGATGGTGAGAGGGTGTCGCCGTGTTTAAGTCCACTGTGTATTCCAAAGCTACTAGATAGAGTCTTATTTACTAGTACTTTAGATACTCCACCCTCCATACAAACCTTAGTCATCTGAATAAGCTTGACTTGACTTGACGTCTCTCGATGCTATCATATGTTTGCCGAAAGCCTATGAAGAGGTTGTGTACCGTTCTATTATACTTTCATCCTTTTTCAAGGACCTGCCTTAAGCCGCGTACAGACCGAGGTTCCAACGCACACCAAGGCACATGTGACTAGAAATTCGGAAGCATGTAAATTGATGTGTACGGCGTTGGCGAACATATCCCAACGCTTTCCAACGGTTTCCAAGGCGACCGTTGGCGTTGGCTTGCGTTCGGTCGTTGAGTGGTACTTTAAAGAGATGTTTGATTTGGTGTGGACGAGATTTGAATGTTTTCAGTCGTTGTCAAGTATTCCTAGGGTCTGTGTGTTTTGTTTTTGACAAATATTTTGTTTATTTCGCCTTAAACTAATTGAACTATACCGGGATAACCCTATATTATGGGATCCTAGCAATATACATTAAAAACTCTCCAAAAAGAAGATAGATATTTGGCAAAGCATTGCTACTGAATTTAGGTGCAAGGTTGCTGAAATAAAGAAAAAAAATAGAGAGAAGGTTCTGAAATGATCACTGTGATCACTCCGAAATTCCTCCAGCAACTTACTTGTGTTATTAATACCTTTCTGTTTTTATATGGCGTTGTCATCCACCAGCGTCTTGGTCGACGTTTCTTTTTCTTATTGTTAAGTAAAGAATTTACAATTAAAAATGCGGCACTTTTACATAATGACTCATCACTCATCATCACTAGATGACATATTAAAATACCTCTTTCCGTAGAAAATGACCGAACCGTATCCAACGGTATCCAGTTCGAAACTACAAACGCGGTGTGGACGACATCGTAAAATGCTTTCCAATCGTGTCCAATCCCAACGCCAACTGGCACATTCGTTGGAGTTGGCGTTGGTTTGGATTGGGACTTGGTCTGTACGCGGCTTGAGTGTAAAGAGTTCGTCTATTGTTGACATGTCTGCAATAAATCCGACTTGGTATTATCCCAGGTGGTTTTGATTAATCTGCATAATAAGATGTTTAATAGGGCTTTATATGCAGTGTTTATTAGTGACATTCCTCTGTAGTTGGAGCATTTTGATTTATCCCCTTTTCGTGGATGGGCACTATGATGCTTTCCTTCCATCTTGCTGGTATTTTTTCCTCTCGCTATATAAGTTATCAATTGGTCAATTTGGCCGTGGAGTACATCTCCCCCATATTTAAAAAAATCTGCAAGTATAGTGTCCGAGTCAGGTGCCTTGAATTTCTTTAATTTATTTAATGCCTTTTGGGTTTCCTCAAGGGAGAGTTCTTTAACTGGTAGGTCTACTGTAATGTAGGTTTCCTCTTTATGCGGTTCTTCCTGTTTTACATTCAGAAAATCCTTAAGAAATCCTTTCCATTTTTCAGATAGTTCTTCGTCATTAAGTATCATTTGGCCATGATTATTCTTTAGTGTCGGGATGGATCTGGGTTTAAAATCTCTTTTCTTTAAAGAAATTGCCTTGCAGAATTCTTTGGAGCCTAGCATGGGACGATCTATTTCCATTGCCTCATAGTTTTATCGTTCATACTCTCTTTCCTTCGCCCAATCAAACTCTACTTTCGCTTGTCTAAAGTTGTATGATTCTCTTCCTTGCTGTTTGTCTTTTTCCTAGCTGATTTCTTCGTCAAATCATGTTTTTGCCTTCTTTCTTTTACCTTTTCCAAAGACATTTTCGGCAATCTTTATTATCTCTGCAGTTATCTCCCAGAGCTTTTCAATTTCATTATATCCTGTTTGAGAGTTTAATGTTTGTTCGAATTGTTATTATTGTTGTTTTACCTCATTCTGCAGTTCATCTATGTTCCATTGTGGGGTTATCCTGGTTAATGTAATGGACTAAGTAATGGTCTGTGTCCCTATCTATTCCATATCTATGATATGGCCGATCTGGTTTCGAGTGATGTGATTATTCAACACCCAGATCTATTTGTGAATGTCGTTATGTGGAAACATAATTGACTTTATCAGCATATTATTACATGCGACTGTTTCTATAAGTATGTGGCCATTCTCACTGGATACATTATGAAAGCTGTGTTTACCTATTGTTGGATTTAGGTTAGGTTATTTGCATTAAAGTCACCACAGAGTAATCGCATGTCATTTGGGAATTGTATCTATAGTTCTTTCAAGGACGTCGCAGAAGACATCTTTGGTAGCTTCATCCTTCACTTCAGTTGGCGCGCGTGCTGAGATGATCGAAATGTTGGGCCACTATCATTTACGTCTGATTCATTTATTGGTTTGAAGTTGAATATATATTTTGAACTAATTCTTCTCTGATTACAAAACCCGTTCCAAATTAACGTTTTCAATTTTCGTTACCGCTAAAATATATGACAGATTTACTTATTTTTATATTTCTGTCTTTGGTCCATTGAATTTCGTGGAGTGCTGTTATGTCCATTCCTATACTTTCGAGTTGTTAAACGGCATTTGTAGAGGCTCCGGGTCTGTACTAGCTCTGGACGTTCCAGGTTCCAGTACTCATAGTCCTTTTCCATTGCACTTGTCGTTTGTCATTTTTATCCGTCCGATTCCGAGGGAAAGTTGTAGTTTTCGTAACTGGGTTCTTTTGACAAGGGTAGGTAGTTCGTCCCCCGCCGGATCTACGGTGGCCGAGGGGTCTTCGGTGACCGAGTTGGTACGGCGCCAGCTTTGCAACAGAGAGGCGCGGGTTCGAATCCCGCTTCGACCATGGATATTTTGTGATTGTTGTTGGAAGGTGGTAGAGGAATTTTTTCTCGACCGAGGTGGTACCACCCCACACATCCTCTTAAAGGGCTGGTGAAATCCCTACGGATGTTTGCAGCTCTGGATGTGTGAGTCGATTCCCCAGTACACCCACGGTACATAGTACTTAGACTTCGGTCTTCGTGGGCTGTCAGAAGATAAGAAAAAAAAAAAGGAACATACCTAGGTATCGAATAATACTGCGATGCTACAATCGTCAGTAGTAAAGGTTGATGCTCCCCGAGTCTCCGCATGCGCAGTAGGGTCGACCTTGAACGCCCAGGTGTGCTATTGTTATTTGGCCTTGATATGCGCAGGTGTTATTCCAAGGTCAAGGTCAAGAACTTGGCCTTGAACGCGAGCAGATGTTTCTTTGTTTGGTGATGACCAGGTGTACGATGCTTATTTCAAGGTTACATTTGCGGTGCATATTTTCAATGAATGCGAGCAGCTGTTTCTTTGTTTGGTGATGACCAGGTGTACGACGCTTATTTCAAGGTTACATTTGCTTGGCCTTGAACGCGAGCAGATGTTTCTTTGTTTGGTGATGACCAGGTGGACGACGCTTATTTCAAGGTTACATTTGTTTTGTATTTTTCGAGGTCGTCGGATGTATTCCTCCCACCATAAATAAATACTTGACCTTGGATTACTTCCTAATAAATATGGCTCATTTCGAAAATAGCTTTCATTGTCACTCATACATCGTATGCGTTAACTGTTGCTTTGGCATATAAAGTATTGTGTTTGTGGTGTGTTCTACAAGTGTTTATTCAAGGTACTTGACAGTAATTGTTTTTATTGTATTTTAAATCATGAGCATTTCAAAGCAGACCATAGCCGAAATTAATAATATGATAAACCAAGATATTCAATTTCTGGAACGTAGAAAATTCTCTACATTAACGGTGGGCAAAATTTATATGATAAAAAAAATTAATTCTTTGACTTCACGTTTTGGAAAAGCCATTATCGTCACATTGTTTGATCCAACACATCAAGCAACATTTGAAACATTTTTACCATCACGCGTAGCTGAAATTCTGACAGAGGATACTATTGAAATGATGAATAACTCCGGTGATCAGTACACCTTAACTTATTTGGGGCAAAGCTCACATGTATTCTCTGGAGGTAATACTAGAGCGTTGTTAAATTTTGGTTGTTTGTAATATATTGTTGATTAGGCTATTTTAATGTTGATTTAAAATGTAATAAAATAGTTCTTGTTAAGTATATATCGAAAAACACACAGTCACACACAATCACATATCCATTATTTTCTATTTAAGATGTGTGACTGCCCTACTGTCATTGAAAATCGAGATATGTACATTAATTGGTTATCATGTAAATTAAGAGAGCTGGCTGAAGAAATAGTACACTTTGCCAATTATGGTAAATCCGATGTGGGTTTTAGTGAAAGTCAGTATAGGAAGTATATGAAAGACGCCGTAAATTTCACGGCTGGAGCACATACTTGCGAGAAATACCTATATGGAACCATTGATCTGGACGAATTTTGCGCTGGAATGATAAATGAAGAATTGGGAAGCTACCTATTCGAAGTGCCCCATTTACCCGATGAATTAGCTACAAAATATGGTTTGGCTCCCGCAGATGATACCACTATTCTTGATGACCTTGGAAATAAAGCAGTCACCAATGAAGTTGATAGTAAAGCATTGGCTACTGTTAGCGATGACGAAATGGAGTGTGTTCAAGAAGATGAAGAAAATCTTTAATTCATTGTATAATATAATAACATGAGATGTTAAATAAATGATTATGTACCTAAATTATTGTTTAATTTTTTATAAATAGGCAACCTTCACAAAAATCACATCAGTTTAAGCTAAAAATGGGTCGTGTTAACAACACAATTGATAAATTTGGGCGCCAAAAATTTAATGACCAAAATCACATTGTTCTTGTTGGACAACCAGGAGTTGGATTTAGATTGACCGATGATGGTCAATATGATATACAAGGGAAATCTTTAACTAATGTAGCACCACCAAAGAATCCTGGGGATGCCGCTAATCAGGAATATGTTCTTGAACAAAGGCGTGAAATTATTAAAAAACTTAGTGAATTAGTGAATAATGATGTTTTGGAATATGTTAGAAAAGAACTTAATGAAATGAATAAAAAGCTTGCTGAAGAGGCGAATGAAGATTTTTTGCAATCTGTTACAAAAAGACTTAAGGAAATCGATTCAAAATTGTTGAATCAAGAAAAAGCTATTCAGCGTATACGTATTACGCGCATGTAGATAAAGAAACAAGTCTATTCTGTGTATGGTGACCTCGATTTTACATGGGATATGAGAGTGGAGAGGTTTGAAGGTCACCTAACAGATACAAATAGAGGCACAAAACTTTCTTGTTTCAGTCTGCATTTCAGTACTTCCAGAATACTACATAGTAATTTATTTCCTCAAAATGCAGTCACCAAAAAGTGAACGTCAAATTGCAGTTGTTCGCCCATTCTCTGTAAACGGTCGTCAGATGTGTGCCAATTGCGAAAATTGGGAATTTATTAGTGGAATAATGGGTTTCTGTGAATGGTGTCAAAATGAGTACCATAAGAAACATGGGATGAAATCACCGCAACAAATATCTCGTGAAAATTCTAGTGAATCTCTGCAAAGTCTCGCTGTCTCAGTGGGAGGTTCATCAGAACATAATAATCACGATACGCCGGAATTCAGTCAAGAAGGGCAGCGCTGGACTTCTTCAAGCAATTTTGAAGATCTCGAAATAATTAACGAATCACCGCAAAGTCCTGTTTTCTTAGAAGGAGGAGGAGGAGTAGGCGGAGGAGGTTCATCAGAACGTAATAATAGTGAGACCATGGAATTCGACCAAGAAGGGCAGCGCTGGTAATTCCGAAAAATAGAGACAATTTAGATATAGTGTAAAAGTTTCTTATGATAGTCATGTAATTTTAAATTTATGTGAAAAAGTGCGTTTTTCTAATGATAGTGTGTATGTATTATTTAAATCTTAATAAAAATCTTTTTGTACTAAATATGTTTATTATTCACCATACATTTGAATTAACAAATCGCTCTTGATATATATTATTTCTGTGGTTCCGTTCTAAAATCCTCGCTAGCATTACATCCATTTTTCCAATTCTCCTTTGAAAACGATATCTATCAAGTATTAGTTGCTGAAAATTACTTTGTCTGGCTTGTCTATATGCAAAACACCAAACAGACATACGGTGGATAATATTTCTTTCTTCGTCAAATCTTACTTGCTTCATGGTGTATTGTAAAATGAATTTTTATTAGTTATGTCATTTATATATAGGCTGAACATAAAGAGAGTGAATTAGTTTTACTTTAAAATGGGTCGTGTTAACAACACAATTGATAAATTTGGTCGACAGAAAACTCCTGTTTGTAACAACTTATCGCGAGGGTTGCCCGGAATCGGATTTAAACTTACTTCAGATGGACATTTTGATATAGAGGGAAAATTATTAAGGAATGTTGCCCAACCGATAAATGATAATGATGCTGCTACCAAAGAATATGTCCTTACGGAAGTTCATCAACTTGGTTCGCAGATAAATACCATACTTAGTAATGTGCTAGTACCGGTTTTTCAAAAAATGTTTGAAGATGATGAGACCAAAATTACGTACCTTAAGGAAAAAATGTATCAAATTCACTCACATGCTGCACGGTATACTACAACGAAGATAAAGGATCCAAAAAAACCAAAATGGAAACCAACCTAGATAAAGTTCTATTTAAAAACATAATTATACTGTTAAATTGAAAATAAAACGAATAATTATGAAAAGCAATATTTATTTTTATTATTTATAATGCATACATACGTAACGTAAAACCTATTTGATAATATTTATACAATATCTGATTTGTCTATCCAAGAATTAAATTGATTTGGAAAACCTAACCATTTTACAAACAATTGATCGTTTTGATTGTTCTTGCGTTTTCTAAGAATTTTCTCAACTAAATAAACACCAGGGCTAGCTGTCTTTTGCAGTTCTGCTTCGTAAAAACATCCTTTAATAGGTTGACCTTCCAATGATTGCAGCAAGTAGGTGGGTGGATTTGTAATATTAACTTTTGCTATTTCAAACAGTTCCGTGGACCAGGAAGGCGTATATCCTTTGTCAAATACACCTTTGTACTTGCTAATGCGAACAACGTCACCCAAATGAAATTTTTTTTTCTTCGGAGCAATTTTCAAATAGTCATATGCTTTAATAGGGGTATCCTCTTTTACACTGTTAGGCTTCATTCCAATGGTGCGGTGTTTAGTGTTATTATAGGTCTTCGTTATAGCTGGTAATATTTGTAACCATCTGTAAGAACCTCTAGCCGAGAATTGTTTATATAACTTATTTTTCAAAGTTCTTATAACACGCTCAACAATTGCCGCTTTTTTCGTGCTATATGTGGAATAATGGTTTATATTATATTTTTTCATGAGGGCTTGAAAGGTGCTATTATAAAATTCCTTTCCTTGATCACTCTGTAAATTGTTTGGTGCATATGATGCTTCTTCAATGATGCTTTTCATGGCATTCGTAACTTCAACACCGGTCTTATTCTTAACTGCTTTGGTGTACACGAATTTGGAGTAACAGTTTATACATACAACAATGTAACGGTAACCATCATTGTCAGTAGCATATTGCTGCATTTCCGCCAAATCAATTTGCCACAAATCTCGATATCCTTTTATGACTGTACGTCTTCTAACAAAATTTTTCCTTGCTGTCCTATGTAATTCATTTACGACTTTAATTTTTTCTCGGCTAGGATCCATATTATAAGGTTCCACGTCTTATCAGACACTGAGGATGGCAACTACGTGCAAAACTTAATATATTATTCCTTCTTCTCGAAGCTCTTCCATAATTGACATAATCTCATTATCATGTCCGGTATGTCCAGCTACTTTTGACCCCCACAATAATCGTAATCTATCCACTAACTCCTTAGGTTTATTCCAATAAACATATTGAGATGATTTCGACGATAGGCGCTTTTTTGCTGGTAGTTGGATTTTGTTGTCGCCTTTTTTTCTTCCTACACCACCACCACCACCCAGTTTAGTTCCCGTAATTAGCGGTTTTATGATTCGTAAATATTTTCTCCATCGGGTTTCTCTTAAACCACGTTTCTTGTCATAACCGTCGTATGCCGCATCGGTCAATTTCAAAATGGTTTGGTATTTTCGAAGTACATCTAGATTAATTTCGTCTTCATTACCTAGGAGTGGTGGATTTTTTAGAAAAATCAAATCGTAAAGATCAGCCGTTCCATCGAATTCAGCAATGTTTGTTTTGTTCTTGTATAACACCATCTTTCCGTTTGTTAGAAAACGAACCACTAAGTTGCCAATATATTTTGTTGATTTATTTTCTTTTTTACCAAAGCGTACACCATACACGGTATCATAATGAGATGGCTCCAATTTTAATCCATTTAAATAATCTTGAATAGTTTTTGCGGCTGAACTGCTACCACTTGATGTGTGTGGTGATGTGTGAGATGATGTTATCGTTGAAGGGGAAGGGGTTTCGAACAGTGACCCACGATTTCCACGTTTCGGTGTAGGAATCGGTGTAGATGTTTCAAAATCCGCTTCTGTTGGATGTTCTTCAAACATTTTCGCCATTCCCACCGAGCTGCTGCTGCTGCTACTCCGACTTTGTGGTTTAGTCGTAGTACTTGATTTTTTAGTTACGTACTGCTGCTGCTGCTGCTTTACGGCTTTAGATATAGATTCTAGTGGTTTAGAAACTGGTTCATAAAACTTTTCCAAATCATGTTCATTCTGCACTTTAGCTGCTTTAATTTGTTTAAATTTTTTTCTAACCGCATTTGTAGTTTCCAGTAGCTTTCGTTTTAATTCGATTTCTTCATTCATGATGCTTTCAAAGCACCGTTCAACGATGAAATGATTATCCAAGTTATTATTATAGGAATATATAACTATCGAATCCCTTGCGGTATCTGCCCGAATTTACATCACTATCCTTGTCAATAACTAAAAAACCATATTTATTATCCCAACATTTAGCACACATCTCTTGAAATTGTGTAAACGTCAGGTCGGGTGAAACGTGATCGGAAAATATATGTTTCATATTCATCTCATCTTGTTTAAACATAATAATGAAGTTGGCATTATCCCGGACGAGCTGCTTAGGAACACGAGAATACGTTTGCGCCAAGTAAAAGGCATCCACATTTTTGTGACGTCCCATGCTAAAATACGATCTTATAACGTCCTGTTTCTCACACATAACGTCATCAAAAATAAATATTGAATTAGGTTTAGCATCTGACGGTTCCACAATGTTATTTGCGTCGCTAAAAGCGTAGTAGCCAAGACCTTTGATTGGAGATAAAATTGTCTTTAAATATTCATATTTTGGTTGATAGAGCGACTTTGAGTAGATATAAACATTTTCGAAACGCAGTCCCGATGGGTGAGTAAGCAGCGAAATCATAACATTTGTTTTTCCACAGTTTGAAGGTCCTATTAATAATCCACGAATAGATGACGGTAGCAAAGGACCATGTCTTTTAAATAATTTTTGTTCTAGTCCAGAGCCGACCTTTACATCGAGATTATCGACGGGAAGTTTTTGTTTAAGATTGACGATACGCATCTTAACAAAATCTATATTTTATACTGAACTTTCACGTAAACTATCATTCAGATGTCGCTCGTCAGACGAAGTAGACGGTCTCGTTTATCAAGTAAGACTGGAAGCGGTATTGTTAATTCAGTAATTAATAGGCTACCGTTCGAGTTACACATTCCAGGCTATCAGTATTGCGGGCCCGGGACGAAAATAGTAAAACGTGTGGCAAGAGGAGATCAAGGAATTAATTCTTTGGATGTCGCATGCAAAAAACACGATTTAGCCTATTTGCGTAATAGTGAAAATTTAAGTGCTCGCCACCAAGCAGATCAGGAACTCGAGCAAAGCGCGTGGAAAAGAGTAAAATCTAAAGATTCTAGCGCTGGTGAAAAAGCTGCAGCTTGGTTGGTAACCAACATTATGAAAGCGAAACAACGTTTTGGTATGGGTGTATCATCATCAAAATCGAGAAAAGCATCCACTAGAGGTAAACGTCGCTTCCAGCGCCGCCGCCGCCACACTAAAGGAAATGGCGTCGGTAAACATAAGCGAGTACACAAAGTAGCTTTTGGATCATCTATTAGACGACCCGTTCGATCAGAATTGTTAAAAGCTGGTGGGAAAAAACTTATCGAGAAAAATATCATGAAAGCATCGAAAATAGCTGCAGTAGCTGCACGTAAATCCCTAAGAATAGCCGGTGGCAAACGAAAAATTCGCACGCCTAGAATCATTCCAATTCCGAAGACTGGGGGGATATTACCGTTAATACCAATATTTGCAGGACTATCCGCCTTAGGTTCATTAGCAGGTGGTGCAGCAGGCATCGTGCGTGCCGTAAAAGCAGTAAAAAAGTCGACTGCAGAAAAAATAGGTACCGGCTTACATCTAAGTTCAAGAGGAAATGGATTATATTTGAAACCATATCGCACAGGTTTGGGATTATTTATAAACAACAGCAAAAATAAGAAATCAAAAAACTAATAGAATCCCTACCTCAAAGACCACTATCCAATATTGATATAGAAAAGTACGCCTTAAAAATGAAAATACCACACTTTCGAGGCGTATATATGAGAGATTCATTACCTGTACGCGGTCCCAAACGTTATGAGGCCGCCATTATAAATTTGGATAGTATGTCGGGTGTAGGGACTCATTGGGTAGCATATAGAAAAAGCAATTCTGATGTAACATACTACGATAGTTTCGGTGATTTACCCCCACCTATGGAATTGGTACGATATCTGCAGATGGGTTCCGAAGCGACGAAGAAAATTTACTATACATACGACCGTCAACAAGAATTTGGAACAGTCTGGTGTGGACATTTGTGTTTGAAGTTTCTTTTACAATCATAAAAAAGTATGTCTTTGACACCCCAAATGGAACGTGACAACTACACCAAAATGTTGCTATCACTTAAAGCATATCGTGAAGTCGGAGGATTACAAAAAATGACAGCTGAACAGTTAGAAAATACGCCCAAAGAAGTGTTGATCGCATTAGCTCCAAATGAAATAGCACTAGTTTGGGATAGGTTACCTAATCACCTAAAAAGTGACGTCGATATATTGAAATATCAATACTGTTTCGAACATTATAATAGCAATAATTCAGATTCGGACGAGGGCGATGGACCGATACCAAAAAAAATATTTTGTTGTTATTGCAAAATTAACGATGTGAATATAAAGGCAGAAAACAGTTTAAAAACGTCCAAAGGAATAAAGCAACGCTTCAGCTTAAATCCATTTAACTGTTGCAAACAGCAATAAAATAGCTACACAAATAGTTTCGTGGTCAGTCATGTCTTACACATTCACTCTAACAGGACATTCAAGTGTCTTAAGTGCGGATTTTTACCCACCCATCGAGTTAAATACAACAAGCAAATATGGAGTTGCACTGCTGGGATTTTACACATATAATTCGATTTTTAATATCGACGAAAGCAATAATTCATTCAGCCATTTGAAAACAGCTATACCAAAGCATTTAAGGATTCCACCAGGAGCTTACGAAATTAATGAAATAGCAAAAGCCATGTACACCGCTTTAAAAGAGTCATGCAATGAAGTTGGTGCCGATTTATTTTCATTAACAGCCAATAATAATACGTTAAAATGTGAGCTAAAGTCAAAATATAGCATCGATTTCCGAGGTAGCAATAGTATCGGCAAAGTGCTCGGATTTGGCTCTGTGCTGCTGCAAGGTGGACAAAGACACGAATCAAGTACCATCGTGGACATAATGAAAGTGCGCATCGTACGTGTGGATTGTAATATAATTTCCGGAGCATACCTGAATTCTTTGGAAAGTCATACGTTATTTGAATTTGATATTGACGTCGAACCCGGTTACAAAATCTCCAAAGAACCGCAAAATAATATTTATATGCCGATAATGCCGGATGGTCGTCAGTTTATCGACAACATTACTCTACGCATCTTGGACGATAGCGGTGATTTGATCGATTTTCGAGGTGAGAAAATAATAGTTAAACTAGAGTTGAAAAAAATCGTATAATGGGTTTTTGCTTTAACCGTCAACTGCATAAGCTGTCAACAATTCAAGATTCAGTTAAACGACATAAAAGTAAGCAGACAACACAGTCAAGGTTCATTCGCAAGTCAGACGGACGATCGAAAACACATCCGCACAGCAATCGCCAGCTCTCCGTGAAAGATTGCAAATTTCTACAATCGATCGGTTTGAAAGTGAGAAAAATTAGAAAATGATGGCCGCTAGCAGTGACAAAATCGAAGTTTTTACCGAACCCATTTTTGATAACTCCATTATTAGTTTTCAAGAACACACATATAAACCTTACGGTTCTCCAACATTCCGCAATTCCGATGAAATTCGTATACCTGTACACTTTCAAGATATCATTTTGGATATATCGGATAGTTACATTTACATCGAAGGAACATTTAAACCCAAAGATGTTAGTAAGAAATGTTATCTATCAAATAATGCCATCGCCTTTCTATTCGACGAATGTCGTTATGAAATGGGAGGGGAGCAAGTTGCCGTCGTTCGGAAACCCGGAATTACCACAACGATGAAAACTATGGTGTCATTGGGTGCCGCACAAAATAGAGCTCTCATGGCATGCGGATGGGGTCTAGACGAAGCAAATCAAGGGATACTAGATTCCACAAGTAACGTGTTCTCCGGCAAGCTTCCTCTAAAATATCTCATGGGTTTCGCAGAGGATTATTCAAAGGGTATTTTTAACGTCAAGCAAGAGTTGATTTTAATTATCGCCCGCACTTTCAACAATTGCTATATCGGCGAAGTAGATGCAGACATTTCAATTGAAAAAATTGAATGGAAAATTCGTCACATTATTCCAGACGATCGACAGAAGTTAAAGATATTATCACGCATGAATAAAGGTGGCAGTAACGCAAACGTTCCAATGGCTTACCGTAAATGGGATCTTTACGAGCTACCTTCTTTGAGAGAAACATCGTCAGACGTATGGGCCTTAAGAACTAGCACGAGTCTCGAAAAACCGAGATATTTGATTATCGGTTTTCAACCAACTAGCTCTTCCGACAACAGAGCAAAAGATAGCACACAATTTACAACGGCCGATATAAGTGATATTAGGCTCTATCTGAACTCTGCCGTATTTCCGTACGAAAGATGGAATTTAGATTTTTCAAAGAAACTGTATGCCGCAGCCTATTATAATTATGAGAATTTTCAAGCTAGCTACTACCAGCGAGAACTGAGCGATCCTATGATGAGTTTTGCCGACTATCTGCAAAATCCGTTATTCGTAATCGATTGCAGTCACCAACCAGAAGCCGTTAGGACGTCCACAGTGGACGTGAAATTGGAGTTCGAAACACGCAAAAGTAAATTTCCTAAAGACATTAAAGTGTACGCGTTAGTTATTCACGATGCATTTTTTAGCTACAATATACTTAATGGTTCTGTTACTAACAAATCAATACATTAGTTTGAAGTTGTGTAATTCTCCAAATTATGTACTTTACATATTTAAAATAAACTTATAAACGACACATTTGAGTTTTATTTTTACTACATACGACATATTTGAGGCTTATTTTAATACTTCAAAGGTGGGGCTTGGGTAAATAAGGTTATGAGGTGAAGAATAGAGAGAAATTTAGGAGAGGGGTGGGGAAAGAATGTATATAAGACGTGATTTAGAAAATGAGATTCACTCGAAGCCAAGATGTCATCAAGCTCGGATAATGGTTATTCCAGCGATGACGATCAGGCAATCGCACATAATGCGCAACATAGGGGTGTACGCAATACGCGTAGGTTTAGACCTAGGTATTGCATCTGGCACTGCTATGTAAAAGTTGGACCCCACCTCATCTATTGTATGCACTGCTACACAGGATTTAGGGGTCAGATAGGTGCTAGATTCATATCGTGCCATTTCACAGTGGGGGCACGATGTGAGCGTATGCAGAACTACTCGAGGTGTCGTCGGTGTCGGGAGAGACTGTTTACAGTCACTCACCGGAACTCATGCCTTATTTGCAATAGGACTTAAATTCCTATTACAAATAAGGACCCTCAAATAACAACCCTGCCTGCCCCCTGACAAAATCAGTCCTTTTCAGGACTACAGAATATTTGATCGTAGTTTGTAGTTAAACACTATGTTTCCTAAGGAAGATATTTCTCGAAGGAAAAATTGTGTTACTTTGGGTTAGAGATGCATTATGTGTTTAAATCATACATAGATAGTGAGAGAAAGAGCATTTGCAAGATTTAGCTTGTAGTTTTTATGTATGATAAGAACGCATATGCCTCTAGTTATTCAAAGTGACATAACTTTCTATCAAGAAACATATTTAAAAAAATAAATTCACTCTGGGTTGATACGCTCAAAAAGATACATCAGAATTTTTGTCGTTTCACATAGAACGTTGGCAAACCTGCTCTTAAGTATGACAAAAACAGACGTATCCTTTCAGTGTAACAAAATATTTCGAACAAGAAATCTATTCTATAGGAAATATTTTGTTACTCTGAAAGGATATGTTAGAACCGTTTAGCCCCACTCTCACCCCCACTCTCACCCCCCACCATCCTAAATGCTTTTAAAAGCGGGAGCAGCCATCACAATTTTCATTTCTCAACCAGCCATGAAGTGGGACAGGCTGATGTTAAGGACGACAAGGGAGTCCAAAATAAGTGAGTTTTGGGAGGCTTGGCGTTTAAAAAACGCGAATAAGCCAACGGCGATCGTACAGCCGATTCCAAGACCGCCGCCACCACCGGAGCCGGCTCCAACAGAGCCGGTGGAAGTGGTGGAAGGACCCCAGATGCTGCTGGGTCCGGAAGAAAGGGAGGCTCTCTTACAAGAGCTCACGGAGCGCCGTCGGAGCCGTCGCAGCACGCGACTGGAGGCACGAAGACGGCGCGCCGCACCGCGATCGGTTCAGATCGCGAGAGGGGAACAACCACTCTAGGTTTCCCTCTCTAACCCAACCCACCGCGAAAACGGTCCTTTTCAGGGCCACAAAAGATTTGATCGTAGTTTAGATATTCTTAGTCACTTTGTGTTTGACACTGAATCGGTGAAAAATGCAAAGATGACCAAGGATGACAGTTTCAGGACGTTTAAAAATAGACGTTGACATTTTTGCATAACTCTTTTCGATAATTTACCTAGAAGTGTCTAAAACTTATTTTAAGTTAAAGGTCCAAAATCCGTTAAAATTGTTATTTTTCTAACTTAAAAATTGTATCCATTTAGTTATTTCCGAGACGTATATTTTTGGAACTAAAAATCGATATTTGTCGGCCCACTAAGATTTTTATTTTTGTATATTTGTAACAAAAAAAGCAACCACATTAACCCTTATATAACAAAAATATTTTTATTTCGGATCAAAGCAATGACAACAAGCACATAACTTGTGGGTTTGCTCAGGTTTGCTTGGGTTTGTTTAGCCAATACAAATAATAAGAATTTTGTTATTAATATTATTATTATTATTTGATGGTTCAAGGACATATCAGAACATTTGACATAAAACTTTTTATGATCAAAATGATCAGACTAATCAAAATTTCAAGAATTATGGGGTTTGATCAGGTTTGCTCAGGAATAACGGGAGAAGTGTAGCTCAGATCGAAAAAAGTTATAGGAAAACATTGTAGAGTAAACGTTTTGTGATAGGAAACGACTTTTCAAAATTTAATTTGGAAAGAATTGAAAAAGAGATTTTTCAGATTTATAGTGAATTCAAAAGGGTAGTACAGGGAAGCTATGGTGAATAGGGCGAAGGCATGGGGCGAGACGGGTCGCATAATCGTTTTTAAATAAGACCTGAGAGATCCGAGCCATAAAAAGTAAAAAGAGGTGGCTCAAAAAGACCCATAGTGTAGGTATGTTTTTTTGGGAAAAGGGGGGAAAGGGGGGAAAGCATAAGATGGAGACAAAAAAGTTATAAGAAAAAAGAGTAGAGAGGGGGTTTTAACACAAGAAAATATTTTTCAAAGTGAAAAAAGTCGAAAATTCAAAAAAGAGTTTTGAAAAAGATAGGATTTTCGAACTTTGAGGCCTAATAACTTCGTAACGGTCGGTAGGAAAAAAAAACGCCGAACCACGTGTCCAATGAATTTTAGCAAAGAATCGAACTGAATGGAAAGAATCTTTGTACGGGGAAGGAATCGAAAAATAGAGGGGTGTCAATGTGAAAAAACAGGTATAAGGGGGTGTCGGAAGGATGCGGGAGTATGCGGAAACGACATTAATATATATGGAACGTCACGACTTGGAGGTTTTTTTTTTTTAAGTCTCAAAGCCTGCGCAGTAGCTATTACCCCGCTAATTTTTTGGAATTTTTAAGAAATAACCTCAGAAATGGGTTAAGGGCAGTAAAAGAAACGTATTAGTCTTATTCAAGTTTTTCATAAAATGTCGGGAAATGCCTTAAAAAAAATTATGAAAATGCTAAAAAAATTGAAAATCTTTATTTCTTATTTTTTCGAAATTTAAAAAATGTCAAAAAATAGTTCAAATTAATCAAAATCTTTTGTGCTTTCCACTTTTGCCGTAGATGGTCGGGAAATGCCTTAAAAAAATTGATGAAAATGGTGAAAAATCAAAAATCTTTATTTTTCATTATTTTCAAATTTTAAAAATGCTAAAAATACTTTAAATCAATCCGCTATGCTACACTGGGGGTGGTAGGGGTGGGGGTGGGTTGTGGTGGGGGAAGCTGAGCTCTTTAAAAGCAGCTCGGCTCGACTGCTTACTTCATTACATTCGCTCATCTCAACATGGCATCATCAGATGATGATGGATACTTAAGCGATGATACTCCTAGGAATTTGGATAATTGGGCTCTAAGACAGAGGAAAGTTTTCCCCGTCCGATCCCGCCGGGTGTGCAAGACCTTAAACCTGGTGAAGGTGGGTAATGACGAGTGGTGTATTGGCTGCTATGCCGACTTGGAAAACAAGTCGGCTGGTGACCAATTCTTCAGTGGTCATGTAACCCAAGATTTCGGTAGTCGCGCGCACATACCGAACTGCAAAGGTTGTGGAGTAGCTCTTGGTACTCTACAACATCAGAGTGCGTGCCTTATTTGTAATCGAGCCTGATTACAAATAAGATATCCCGTGAAAAACGGTCCTTTTCAGGGCCACAGAATGTTTCATCGTAGTTTTAGTTACCTAATGCCATAGTATATGTGGTGTTAGATAGAAAATTATATAAGTCCAGTTGGATCGAGTATAATTTTCCTTGCAAAATCCGTCCTTTTCAGGATGACAGGATATTTTGATCTTACTTGTATTTATCTAATGTCACGACATCTGTGACATTAGATAGAAATTATGTAAGTCCAGACGGATCGAGTATAAGTTTCTTTGTCGGTCACATTTCCAGAACACAATTACACCATTTTTGAGAACTAAAAGCAGTTTTCGACAGTGAAGTCCGACAGTATCATTTTTGGATGGAGGGCATTTGTATAATAAACTCTAGTTTGTTAGAGGTGAAAAGGTGGGGATGGAGTGGTGGAGGGGGTAGATTATCTCTATTTAAGCGGTTGCGAGCGAGTCACAGAATCACTTCATTTTTAAATCTGATAGTTACCAGATCTAAATATGAATCCTGAACGTCCATTAAGTCGTGGTTCGTCGATTTGGAGCGACGAGACGGTCGACATGAACGAAGTCGACGAACAAGTCTTTGATGACTTTGACGACATAGAGCAGGGCATATTGGATGCTATCGAGTGGGACGAGGATGATCTGCGACCACTCGAAGAACCTGAGTTCGATTGGGGAGTCGAACTGCCCAACGACGATGCAGAGTTGTCGGCTGACGAGATGGAGTCGGACTCCAGTACCGATTGGGTACCACCACCGCCGCCGGAAGATCATGACGGTCCGGCCGATTCATCCACTTGGTGGATCACGGACCATCAGGATGAAGATGGTCCAGCGGATTCCACCAACTGATCCCGGAACCATGCCCGCCCCGACCTACCCCGACAAAATCAGTCCTTTTCAGGACTACAAAATATTTGATCGTAGTTTGTAGTTGATTCATGTCACATCTCATGTAACATGATATTTCTCAAGAATTAATTTCTTTTGGAAAATATTGTGTTACTCTGTAAAGACATGTACGTTCTTACCGTACGTTAGAACTAGCTAAATTTCTAGTAAGTTCTCTACGAAAAGCTGAGAGTTTGGTCTATTATCTTACTTGTAGTAAAATTCACATTTTATTACAAATAAGATGCATGTTTTTGGGCATTGTAACGGGTAGCCTCTCTTCACAGACATAACACTTTATCGCATACTTAAGTTGTGTGCATCTAACGATTACACACCTAAAGTTACGGCCCTACATTTTCCGTCTATTCGTTTTTTCTATTTTGCATTTTTACACTATTTTTGTGTGTAACTTCCGTATACTTATTTTAGAAATAAAAAATATTGTTTCATTTAACTTTTTTTTATTATCATATATACAAAAACATTTTCTTTTACTTATATATATATATATATATATATATATATATATATATATATATATATATATATATATATATATATATATATATACATTACTATTACAAAAATAACTTAACTCTATATTTACAATAAAATTCTAAAACTACTTCTTATACGTTAAATTATTTATTGCTTCGAGTCTTTTAACGCACTTCTCTCTTGTCCTTTTATTTTCCTCCATTTTCACCCGCAGTTCATTCATTTGTCTTTCAAAGTCCACCTCATCACTATCACACTTTTTTAGTTCTCGTAGTAGTTTTTCCCTAGCACTATACGCCGCGGAGAAGACGCACTTTTGGCTCGCCGAAAACTCGTTCAACCAGTCCGGCTCTTCAGCAGTTGTTGTTGACTGCTGCGATTCCTCGTACGATCGCTTGCATCGCATCTTGACCGGTTTGCGGCACTTCCCACGTCCTATTGTTGGTGATAGTGGTGCACCCGCGATCGGCGATTTTTCGTCAGCGTCGGCCACCAACACCATCGGAGGCATGGACTGCGGCGGCTCGGGCGTTGTCGAGTTTGGGCCTTCATTAATTATGACGACCGGTGACAGAGGCTTCGGTGGTTGTGACGTCTCCAAAAAATCGGGGTATTGGACTGGCACTGTTGGTCGCTTGAACACGAATTTCTTCTTCTTCTTCTGTTCACCCTCCATAGCTGCATAAAATTGACTTTTATTGCTGCCGGCTGTCTTTGGCAATTTCAGCAGCTTTTCCAACTTCGTAGTGGGTTGCCGCCTCGCCTTCTTTACCACCACATCACTTATGATATTGATGCGCCCGCCGTCCTTCTCCGTCCAGTTGTTGACGTAATCAACCGCCGAAGCTACTTTTTTTTCACCCACATTCTCTTCACCCACATTCTCTTCTTCCACAAACGCAGTGTTTAGCACGTCGTCATTGTGCCACTCGTCAAACACACCCGGGGTCAGCAGGTCAATAACGTCCTGCCCCATCAACTCTGCTTGGATACTTCCATCCAAGTTAAACGCATTTAACAATGACTCACTACCGGAATTCATTTTTCTAACTAACTCACTGCACTAAACTGACAAATGTATTTACTTGGCGAACTGTTCTAGCGAACTATGAAATGCTCTGCCTAGCAAACCAAATTTATACTTATCACCCCACCATAAACTCCCCCACTCTATCTGACGGTTGATGCTTTGGAGGCCAAACAAGTTCATTCAACTTACAAGGTTGCGTTCTACGGCTAAACAGCGATTCAAGGACATATTTTCAAGGTAATCGTGTGTCCTTACTTCTGTTATTGTTTGTGCTCTCAAGGTTATATGACCCAGACAACCCATATTTATAGACACTCTCTTTCCTTCGATGCCTATTATCAGAAACTATAATGTTGCCCGCAGATCAAGATAACAGTCGTCCAGCTGAGACTTTTTCAGGAGCACAAATAATAATTTCTGCTGTTTGCTATAATTGTAAAAGAGAAGTATATATTTGGACTGACCACATGCAATCTTACAGTTACATTGAATTGTTGAGAGTAAGGATTGTTAAGTGTCATTACTGTGGAACGCTGATGTGTCGACGAGGGCCGATTAGCAGATCTGATATGTTGAGAAGACAATGGATGCTACGAGAAGTTTATAAGCCAGACATTAATTAATTTTTATTTTTGTAACTTTATTACTATATTGTAAAATAAAACAACATATTATTGAAACAATTATCTATGTATTTTACTATCCTGCGTTATACAATTTCAACTATTGCTATTACTATAGTGGTTAATAAAACTACGTGACATTGGAGTTAATATTTTTTTATTTTTCTAAAACACAGGCTTTCCAACATTTTTCTAATTATAACTAATATTTTCGGGTAAAAAACTTTGCATAGCTTGTATTAACATATTTAGGTTATCTTCAGGGTTTGTTTCGTAAAACTTTATGTCTGGGTGCCCCCAAGGTAGAGTTTTTGTTGTTGATGGTATAATATAACGTTTATCGTCGTGGTGAGATAAAGCAACTTTATTAATTATTTCGGTATAAACGTCGTGTTTATAACTTCGAAAGGTTTTCATTTTTCGAAATATCTGACCACCACGTTCTACGATATTCCGATAATCTTCCAGGTGAAGCTGTTTTTCAATTACACGTTTTTTTATACCTTTCGCTTTTTTAATTTCGCTACTGATTGAGTTTATGTAATAAGCTTTGGCTCCGGTACCATAAAAACTTATTATTGGATCACCTGGAAATTCATCCTTCATTCTACCTACTACTGACTGACTTTTTTTTATGTTAAAAATATTTCCTTCGGTATAATTGGATGTATCGAATTTATCCGGATTTTCTGCAATTATACGATAAAAATTTTCGGTGTAAACTTTTAATATTAACGAATCTGTGTCGGTATACAGTAAAGAAGCATTTTTGCCAAATTTTGCTTTAATGAATGAGTAGAAAAAATCATAAATTACTGTTTTCGACATGTCCAGTATGGAAAATCCGATATAAATTGGTTTATTATAAGTTACCTTTAATCGATCCATATGAATGGCAACGAATTCTTTATTAAAAACCGTTGAACTTTTAAAATAAGGACGAGAAATTAATGCTCGTGCCCCAATTTTACTCCTGTCATTTTCCCATCGGGTAACTAGTTTTATATCATTACGATTCTCCACATTTTCCATGGTCTTGCCAAAAACAGCATTAATGATTAATTTAAAAGTGTCTTTACCAAACTTTGTTGTTGCCCTATTGCGCAAATCTGTATTTAAGTCGATATATGTCTTTAACCACGGGGATTGATTAAATTTTAAAATTCTGTGTGTTTGCATTACCATTAGGCCGTTATTGATTGCTTGTTTTAATGTTCGGTAATGAATGATATATTTCTTTTTATCGTTTAAATTCGGAATTAACTTTGAAAATTTTGCCGATTCCGTGGGTGGTACAATATTTTCAACTAAAAAGGGTAAGTCGGAATGGTCATCATATAGCGTATCCGGATAATGAACGTCAACTTCCAAAACGTATCCTTCTGGACCACTATCATCCACATCCATAATATTTAAATTTAAAATTTCATGCTCTGATAACCATCTAAAGCCGCCAAATGGTAATGCTTGCGACATACTATGACCGTACAGATTTGTTGCATCAAGATAAACAATGAAAGATGATGGTTCGTTAGGATCGTAGTTTGGTACATATATGTTGTTGGCAGCGTGCATCCTTTCTGAACACTGACTTATACCGCCTCGAATACCTTTTTTGAAAAAATGAACCATGTCGATATCAGTCAATGGCTCTAACTCTACCTTAGAAATACGCAACATACAATCAAACGAATAACTTGGAAGGGTATGGTACTGTGCTGGATCCAGTTTATACGTTTCTAAACAAGTATCGCGAAACTGTTCAAAAACATCGGTTAATAATAAAACATCAGATTTCAAATATAAATCCGAATAGTCCCCCAAATTCTTACAATTAAATGTGTCCCACACCTTTTTAGCTCTGTCATAATCTTCATCGCTAATGTGCTCCTCTGACAAACTATCATAAAACTGATTTTTTGTGGGTAAAGTTGGATGGTTCATTTTCTCCATTGAATCGACAAAACTATAGGGAAAAACACCTTTTTTGCGCATTAAATTAAACTGCTCATTATCAGAAAAATATTTTCCTGTTTCCCTGAAACTACCCACAGCTAATCCATTACCCAAATTTTCCAGCGAAGTTGATAGAAATTTAAAACTATCGATGAACCGCAATTTCACATATTTTTTCTTTATTGCCCCACTTTTATTATCGACATAATCGTGAACGTAAATACTTTTCGTAAACGAAATATACTTTTCCTTGCTTTGAGCTAAAACATCGATCTTGTCTCCGTGACGACACAACTCTTTAATAAACATGTGGCAATCGTACCCGCTCAAGTTATGAAATATAATTGGAATAAAATTGGGTAACTTATAATTTAAATTGCAAATCGAATGAGCAGCACCAGGTCTTTTTTTCCCAGTTATGTGACAGTGGTCCTTTACTTTACAATTATTATTTTCAAAAGGTCGTTCACATATACCACATTTTGTGGCATTATTGAACTCCGCTATTTGGTCAGCCGTTAAAGTTTCCATTGCTCTTATATCTCTTAAGTATGTATTGTAAAGAGATCTTAAATCACTTTCAAGTCGCGAAACGAAAACCTGGGCTGCGTCGTTTCCCCGGTAGAGCTCAAATTTTGAAATCGAATCGTCAAAGGAGCACTTTATTAAATACGCAAAAGAATACGGTTCATGTTTGATGCTTTTGACTAAGTAAGAATTTGTGGGATTTGGTTCCACTGTATCCAGTGGTTTAAGCACCGATTCGAAATCCGCGTAAACAACAAACGGTACACGCATTTGCTTTTCTATGTTTTCAAATTTTAATATATTTTCACTTACACTCCTTCCAAATTTATCTATTTTTAAATTTAGTGATGGTGTTAATGAATATTTGTGGTTACAGTCATTTTTTTGGTGTAATATCAAAGATGATTGTGAACTAAAATATATCAAACAACCATCACAAAAATACATTTTATCTCTACGCGATGTAATTTGACTGGAACATAATTTCGATAAGTCTTTTATCCAACAATAATGACTTTTAGAACAACGCGTATCACAAATATGTTCATCATCATCTTTAATACTACAATCCTTTGTTATTAACAACAAGTTGACATGTCTGTTAAGTTTTCTACCCGAATACCTTAATGGACCGACAACTTCGTACTTTAACATATTATTTTCGAAAATTTTTTGCAAACCATAAACGTTAACTGAAATATTATTCATTTCTTCAAATTTTGATATATCACGCAACTTTACTGGAAAGTCTATACCTGTAAAATTCAGCACTCTTGAATAGTGTGGATAAGATCGAATCTGTGATGCCATTCTAGTGGTGGGGCACAAAGCAGACACGATTGACCACGCAAAACAACACTCATCTTGATTAATCACATTGATGATGGCTTTTTTCAATTCGATGAAACGGGGTAGCTTTATATATGAAGATCCACCAAAAGGTTTATATTCATTGACATTTACTTCCAGGTATAGAATTTTTTCCAGAGCCCAACCTACGAAAACACAAAAAGATTGACATAAGTATTTATTTTATTTTTAGTCGTTAATTTATAACATACCTGAATCTTTTTCCTGAAACTCAGTCGATTGAGTCTTCATGGCTTCCACTAATGATTGATATATTTCTTCCAAATCGCTTCCTGAAGTAACAATTTCATTGCGTGTATTAAATGACTTGTCACTGTACATATTATCTTGTGTTGGTAACAGATACCGACCAACAACCACCATATTAACTTTCAAAGCACAACGCACTCTTACTAGGTCACTTACTACCTCTAACACTTTTGCTTTAATTTCATCAAAAAATAATGAATAGTCAGTATGTTCATTATCACTTGATATACGGTATGTGGCAATCCTATTTCTAAAAGCACTGGACACTAGCTCAACACCAGCTGATATTGGTGAACATGCATTACTTTTATGGTGTATTGTTCTTTGATGAGCTGCCATTCGATTTGCTGGTATGGTTATATTGCAGCAAGTGCAAGTACGCACCTCGGATGTTGATGCCCCATCGTCAACTTTTCGCTGTTTTCCACCATGCATATTTTCAAATCGTGCTACGCACGATTCTCGTTTATGTCGTAACATATTATAACTCCGAGTAAATGATTTACCACAATTTTCACACACGTACGCCATGACTTTCAAATTAACTTGCTTGAACCGTTTTACTCAACACAATGTTCTATACTAAAATTTAACCCCCCCTACCCTCATTTATACCGATCCACATTTAGACCCCCACTCGATCTTCATACCAAAACATGTTACACCCCAGTAATAACTCAAGGTAAACTAACATCACAAATGTAACCTTGAAATAAGCGTCATCCACCTGGTCATCACCAAACAAAGAAACATCTGCTCGCATTCATTGAAAATGTGCACCGCAAATGTAACCTTGAAATAAGCGTCGTCCACCTGGTCATCACCAAACAAAGAAACATCTGCTCGCGTTCAAGGCCAAGCAAATGTAACCTTGAAATAAGCGTCGTACACCTGGTCATCACCAAACAAAGAAACAGCTGCTCGCATTCATTGAAAATATGCACCGCAAATGTAACCTTGAAATAAGCATCGTACACCTGGTCATCACCAAACAAAGAAACATCTGCTCGCGTTCAAGGCCAAGTTCTTGACCTTGACCTTGGAATAACACCTGCGCATATCAAGGCCAAATAACAATAGCACACCTGGGCGTTCAAGGTCGACCCTACTGCGCATGCGGAGACTCGGGGAGCATCAACCTTTACTACTATCGTCATTTTTACAACGACCTATGGTTTTGCCCCTTCCGAAAACCTGGATGCGAATAATCAAAGAGAAATTCTTATATGGCTGGTCTATCAATAACGTAATTGGTGGTGACTGGTATTAGTTTATTATCTTATAAAAAACATTTAATATCATCACAAACGCTCAGCTGATGAATATAGATGCCTAAAATATGTTTGCCAATATCTTATTTATTTTTACTATTTTTAACGTCACCCGGATTTAAATGTAAATATTAGCTTAATATTTTCGAAGTTTTTCCAAATTTTTTTAATAGCGTTAATCAAACTACGTCATGTATTTATATCCTTTTGTATTTTTTTCATCACAAACAAATATAACTTAAAAATTAGTAAAGAATTGCAAAAATACAGAGATTAAATCTGTTTACGCAGATCTATTATAAAAATGTTTGCCAATTTAAAGAAAAATTAAAGCTTAACTCTTCTAAAATCACGCGGAACTTGTTATGCATAGTATGTCATTATGTCACAGGCGCGGATGTTGGGGGATGGGGTGCATGTGGCGCCCCCCCCCCCCCCCTATAGCATTGTACAAAAAGGATTTCAATATCGAATTTTATAAAAATAAATATTGTTCGTACATGTTCTACAAAATATTATAAACAAAAAGAAACATTTGCCGTTTATGTAAGGTCCATAATATATTAATTATACCACAAAAATACGGATAACAGATCTGTAATACGAATGTTATATAAAAAATGCAAGCCTTTTTCGGTATTTTTGACTTGCATGCTCTTAGATGGTTTCTAAACACATTCCTTACTGAATGAATTAATCCCACGATCAAAATTCAACTTTTTATATTTCGCCTCTATAATTGGAGCACCACACTCTATAGTCAATATCGGCTTAGAGTTTAATGGCAACAGTTGACACATGTCAAAATATTTGCCAACTTTTCAACTTTATGATTTAAACGTTCCCTAATTCAGAAAACGCCTCGCAGACACAGACAATTGATGAGAAATGGCCATACATTTCCACGTATGCGACGAAGACACCTATTCCGCATCGAATCCTTGCAGCCTGAAAAGCGTTAACAGGTGAAATATGTGCAGCACCTCACATCGAATGCCATGTAGATGGGCATCCCTTTCTTACGCCTTTGCACCGGCATATCTCTTTTCGGCAGTCTTCGACCCGTCTGTCTATTCCGCGTGAGTTCCTTTGATTATATTCAAAGGTTAGTTGCATTACCCCAAAAGTAATTATTGTTATAGGAATTATATGTTTTGCGACGTAAATTACGAAGTAGTTTTGTTGACAAGCTTATAGTTTTTAAAATTTTCTGTTTAAATTACAATATTTTTTAGAGGTTATGTTAATCATGAAGAAAATATATCCGTAGATAATCTCGCCCATAGATGATTTCACATGGCCTTACCGTTGAATAACCAGGTAACAGATTGGTAACTAAGCAACGTCATTATTATGATGTCATGCCTGAAGCCATATGAAATTAACTGGTTAACCGCTTTGACGAAACTAACCTCACTTTTAATGGTTGGAACTTTATGTATTTTTCGACCCCTTTCCTTGTGTGAGTTGTATGTGGTGGGACCACAAAACTTGTGGTCCTCGTTAATTTAGAATTATGAAATAATAGTGGCTTTTTATTTGCCACCTGTCTTAGATGAGCCAAGGTAGTCAGAGAGGGTATATGATAAATTTAATGAGGCCAAATAGAGTCACACGGATCTGACTATCTCAGCTCAGCTAAGACCAGTGGCAAATAATAAGCAACTAAAGATGAACTTAAATCATACCGACCGAGTACCTGTTTTAGGGGCCCTGGTCCATGGTTATACCGCTAATTTAAATCACTCTTAGCATAGTGAACGCTTCAATCGTAGATATTTGACAAATTGCAATAATTAATAGGTACTTCATTTTGGGATTGTACCCACTAACCAACAGCACATTGTTCTCTTAAGGGCTTAAGCTTAAAGGTGCTAACATTTTTATATATTCAAAACAAAGTTTCAAGAGTTGCATCAAAATTTCCTTTCTATCTTCAAAATATATATTTTTAACATTTATTTTCACTTTAATAGCTTCTATTGTGGCCTCCATTATTTATAGGTTTTATAAAACACAAGTTTAACATCATAACCAGCATTTATGACCATATCTCCGATGTGGTAATCAATTTGACAAACCGCGGTCATAGTAAGTTGATGTCATTACTTGCCACTTGAAATGAAACGGTAACTGGTGGTTACTATAACCCGGGTCATCTGAAATCATCTCATGTAAAGCACATCCAGCGCGCTCAAAAATGACGCGTCTTGTTCTATTATTTTTGACTGTATTCAGCACATTCAGCTTGGTAATATACCCCTCAAATTACATTATTCCAGAAAAAAATAATTATTTGTGGAGTGGTGTGTTTCCTTTTTATTAACATTTTGAGGTTTATTATTATTATTATGGATCACGATTACTGCATTCCTAGTACATCCAGGCCAAGTAGTGAGGATGTATTTGGTAACTTTAAATTTGTTTTTATTGAATATTTGATATTAACATGATAACTTACTTTTACATTAGTTACTTTCATATTATGTATGTACAGTGACTGGCAGAAAGATAAAAACATTTGTGTCATTGATTTCTCTAGAAAAAATCGAAAATCTTTTACATTTGAAATGGAGATTTTTCTAATTTAAAATATTTAAAACTGGAGGTTTGAAGAGCTTTAAATACCGTCCAGGGTGTATATAGCATTTTTGTTAGGGAAGGGGGTTGACGTTGTTAAAATGCTACCTGGGGGAAGGAGGTGATCTGTATATAATTTAACGGTGGCGGTGTTTTAAAAACTTAGGTATCTACATGCTTTCTGCATGGGCATAAACTGGCTCAAAAATTTGTCCGCAATGCTTATAAATACTTTGCACATGAACACCAGAGGAAATTAAATAAATACCCCTGGCGAAATGCTGCCGCGCCCTTGTAGGGCTTTTGGGTAGTTAAATTTATTAATTTAACCCCAGAACGCTGCAATGTTTATTTAAATTTATATATAGTTCTCGTACAATTGTTTTTTTCATATTTATACACATACGTAGCCAGTAAATTTATTTCAGCAAGATTCTGTTCCACTATTTAAACAGTCATAAATTTTGATAAAAACTGTGAAGTCCTGCCCTGACCAGAGTTTAAGTTGGTGAACAGAATCTTACTAGAAATGACATGTGTGACACATGGGTCAACGGCCGCCACTAAACTCTAAGCCGATATTGACTACATCTCTGTGCTAAATTTCAAATTTTTACATCGAATAGCTTCAGAGAAAATCGCCTGTGACAGACGGACCGACGGACATCGAAGTAATTCCATAAGTGTTCCGTTTTGCTAATTTTAGCACAGAACAGTAAAAAAAGCAAATATGTGCAGGTTTGCTCACGATCGCTTTCTGTCCGTATTTATTCACATTTTCTAAATTAAACAAAATTGTATTTTCGAAAAAATTCAAAAGTTTATTTTTCAAGAAATAATTTTCTGAAAATTCATTCATTCATTTCGCGTTTTCAATAAATATGTGAATATTATTGCACCATCAGTCAATCGAATCACGCACACAAAAAATTACGTCGGTGGGACGGATCATAAGAAAAATATTAAGGTTTACAATTCGACCAAATTTAAAAATTCAGTTTCTTGTCTGACTTCATCCTACGAGAAACAAACGAACGTAGGCAATGTGGCAAATCAAATTAAGGATATGGCAACACCGCCATGTGTCCCTTCGGCCGTTCTGGTACTATCAATGAATGTTCATATTTTGCGTACTTTTGTAGCATTTTTTATCTTCGGATTCAATTTCATTTTTAAACTTTTTTCGGAGTGCTTAAGTGTTTTTAAATATAAAAGTATTTAAATATAACGATGAACTACGACAGAAATAATAGTAAAACCCAAATCTCAGCGTGTAGTAATTTTTTGCTTCTGTCATTCGGTGAATTGTGGTTGGTATTTCTTTGATACCCATGCCTAAATATCCTTCTTAGGTTATAACATATTATGCGTTGACTATTTTTTCAGTTCTTTTGATATTTGTGTGTAATAGTTCAGTATAAACTTCGAATATTACAACGTTTTTTATAATTTAGTTTGATAACATAACCTCGATGACCAACCCGCAAAACTTTTGCAGCGCAGCGGTGCCAAAGCTTTATTTCTTAAATTTGGGTCGTCCATCGTGGGACTACGTCACCAAAGGCCATCTCCCTGTTTTTCAATGAGCGATGTGTAATTGCTATTTTCAGGGTGAATTTGATCAGAAATTTTTTTAGGGATAAGCTTTTCGAATGGACTACTATTTGAAGTATAAAATAAAAAAAATATTCTTTGAAAATGTCGTGACTAAAACTTAAGGAATCCTCACTGCTCAACTGGAGAGACTACATTTAAAAACCTGCTCAGTTTTTTGAATAATCCTGTACAAGTCTAAAATTCCAGTATTTCTAAAATTAGAAATTCTAACAAAAAGCTGCCCACCGATAAAGTTCATGATTTCATAGAACTGGAAACTTTATAAAATTATCATCAATAATAATCATTAGACGGGAGTATTAATCAGTATACTTAAAAATAACTTTCAATGACTGCGAACATAGATTAGGTTTTGAAGAGTTGTAATAATATAATAATCTATTGGCTATTTAAAAAAATTCTAATTTTTTGATAAAAACTAGTTTGAATACCACCACTTCGTCATGGTGACAATAAATTTTATTTTAAGAATTTATAAGCAAAATGACAATCAAAACAATTTTAGAGTGAGTATAATAAAAAATTTTAAACTGTTTTAGCTGAATTGCTATCACCAGATACTAAAATTATTTGGGTCCGTAAAATATGTGCATAAACAAAATTTTTAAAGACATTATTTTCGAAAACCAATAATTTAAAAAATGAAATTTTCGAGATTATTTTTCGGGATAGGATGACATTTCCGAAAACTTATTTTCGAACGGAAAAAATTCCTGAAAACCAAGCTTTCGGAAACAAAATTGGCGAATGGAAGCTTTATCTGCGCTTAGCTTTAGCTGAGCGTGATGCTACTTTAGGTGAGTCAGCTTCTTTATTACAATTACAACTTGGGTTACAGACTTTAAACGTGGTCGTACGAGCACTGAAGGTACCCCGCGTTCTCACAGGCTAAATGGGGCAACCACGGAAGACATTGTACAAAATGTTTATGAAATCGTTTTGATGCATTGGCTGATGTTGAGTGAGCTACCTGAGGCTGTGAGCATATCGAAAGGACGCACCATATTTTATGTGAAGTTTTAGATATGAGAAAGCCACTCTGCTTTTTAAACATCTACACTAGTTCAAAGGGATTGGTCCTCGTCAGCCTTCTAACCAGGTCCTGGTTGTCAAGAAACCTAATGGCTTCAACAGAAACATGTCGATGGAGTCGAGGCTCCATTAATTGATGGCAAATCTTTTCATTTCACTATCGACATGTGGGATACCAAGATCGCGATGTAAGTCACTATCACGGTACCACGGTGCGTTAATTATGTTCCGTAGAATTTATTTTGGAAGGCCTGCATACATTTCGTTTGGAAGTGATTTTTACGTTTTCGTTCGATAGCATTTGTACAGCTTAAAAAATGACGCATCTGGTCGCCTTCGTGCTCTATACCTATGTATACGCGTAGACTATTTCCTTTGTTTTAATTCCAACCAATTACAAGTGACAAATTTTGTGTCACAAATGATTTCAAGTGAAAAAAATATTTGGCAGCTTCGATTTTTTACCAGAGGCAACATTTAACAAACATCTCAACAAAATTTGCAGAACATAGTCTGTTGTTCTTATCAATACCGTTGATGCACCTAAGCAATTTTTTTTAGCAAATGGCAATCGCCAGGTGGAAAAAATGCCCGTCTTCGACTCGGATTTTTATAGTCACCAACCACTGGAGCAATTTGTTTAAAAAATTACTTAGCAACTCATTTTTTCGAAAAAATTAAATGCACTTATGATATTACCGATCGGTACGTTGATAAATTAGAAATATTTCTAACTCTTTCGGAGATATCCGACAAAAACGAAATTACTGATTTTCGTTTTTATTTCTTTACGCCTATTTGTAAATTTACAAAGAAATAAAAAGCACTTTCTTAAAAGACTTTTTTAAGCTCTATAAAATGGAGGTATTTGTTCTAAAATTCGATGTTTCGTTTCTTACATACCATCATAAGATCTATTTTTTACATACCGGCCTGTATTTTTTATCATTTTTTAAAGCCCTTTATAGGTCCTGAATATAACCCTATATTACACTTTATATTTTATTAAAGGAATAGATATATTTTTTAGAAGTAATGAGTAAAAGAATTAATATTTTTATGCTATGAAGTTGAAGACATTAATACACGGTTGTCCGGATTGTATTCAGGACTTAAATAAGTAAGTAAGTAAGTAAGCTTTTATTGGTAATGATTACACAAGTGCTTTTACAAGTCAAAAATAATAAATTGTTCATAACGCATTCTGGATATAAAACAATTTAAAAATTAAAAACCTATTATACTTTTCATCTAACTACATTCAACATTTGTACATTTTTTTTAAATACATTACATACAATACAATACAATTCAAATACGCACCTTCAAAGGCAACACATTAAAATAGTTCATTAAAATTGTAATTGAGATACTCCTCAAAAGAATAAAATGAGTTCACAACTAGAAACCGCCTCATTCTTCCCAGAAATATTTTTTCATCCAACTCTCTTATGGGAGGTGGTAGGACATTAAAAAACAAGACACAGTAGTAGTCAGTACCCCTCCTGGTTCTTGGAAGCCTGTGAAAGTTGTAAGATATTATTGTTGTTGCGTGTGACATAGCTGTGAACCCCAAAGTGTGGTGTAAAACACTGCTTATTCTGTTTAATATAGCAAAAACATTGCAGAATGTATGCTGAAGGAAAGGTAAGCAAACCAAGTTCTCTGAAATGGCTACTCTCACGATATCCAAGCCCCACCATGGTGCGTACGCATCTACGTTGAAGCCCAAAAATCCTAGCAGCATGGGCTGAATGGCCACAAATGAGGATGCCATACAGCATGTTAGGTCCAAAATACCCATGGCAAGCTGTCATTAATACCTCCAATGATACACTCTTTGCAAGATTTCTGATTAAATAGGTTATCTTAGATAGTTTTTTACACCAGATTCAATACCACCAAGAAAAACAAACTGTTTACGATCCGACAAATATGACTGTATTAAAATGATGGATTCGGGGTTAAAATTATAGTATTACAACTTTTGCAGGATAGTACCTATATGATGAGACACATAGTCAAAGTCAGGTCGAAGAGAGAGGCATATATCTAGCCCCAACTTTATACTCTCAGCTATGCATTCAGTAAGGGAATTTATGGCAAGAGAAGTTGATTTTCTGTTACGAAAACCATATTGGCTTTTAGAAAACATGTTATTATTTTCAAAATAGTTATTGATTTGATCCTTTAGTACAGACTTAAAAATTTTGGAGAAAGCAGGAAGAAGGGAGATCGGCCTATAGTTTATTGGTTGTATGGACAATCCACTCGAGTTGTACAGTATACTTTTT
The DNA here is from genome assembly GCA_963971165.1 of Philopedon plagiatum. Classification (NCBI taxonomy): domain Eukaryota; kingdom Metazoa; phylum Arthropoda; class Insecta; order Coleoptera; family Curculionidae; genus Philopedon; species Philopedon plagiatum. Next base: position 14,013,701 of record OZ020196.1, on the reverse strand, counting down.
CTATGACCCAAAATAAAACAGTTTATTTTATTAAAACTATTTTAATTTTATCTAATATTCTATTAGATCAACACATATCTACATATAATATAGTAATTTTATTGCTTATTTTATGAGATAGTTTTTATTTCAATCCATGAACTTTCTGTAAGTTAAATGATATTTATTTTTTGATTTATCAGGTAATAATGTTGCGTAAGTTTCATTTGCTTCTAAACGAATATTTGGTGGAGTGCCGTTTATTGTTTTTTCATCAGAATCGCTCATCATTTATAATTTTAAATTTAAATTTTGTAAAAACTGACAATAATTACTTTGACGGGTTTTGATGACATTTGTTTCAAAACACATAGTTACTTGGGACTTAACGATAACGGTACTTGGTCAGCTTCATTCCCTAACAAGTGTGGATTAATATCCATTTAGTTGACTGGAATAGCTTACTTATCAATTCTGTAGATTGTGAAGAAAACAGAAAATATACACGTGGGAGTAGAAAAAAATCAGTTTTATTAACCCACTTGACCAATAATAAAAAAAGTACCGTGAACTATGTAATAACAAAATTATTTTAGAAATTATCTCTATAAAACTTAGCAATATTTAAAATTTATTTATTTGGGTCATCCTAGAATAATAAAATGTTAACTATTATTATTATAGGTTGGGAGCCGGTGACACTGAAAGTACCGTCATCGCGGAATCAAAAAATTTTTATGTAAATTGATAGTTAATAGTCATACGAACAAAATGAGCTCGGTACGCCGGGATTCATTAAGCCGAAAGTATTTTTAAAACAATTAATTATTATAAAAAAGCAAAAATGTTTTTTTACCCAGGGTGTTTTCTAATTGAATGTCAATATTTAAGGGGCGATTTTTGGGTCCATTCTAAAAAGGAAACTTCATATGAACGTATGTCCTAAACGTCTTAACTTTTGAGATACAGGGTGGTAAAGTTTTCAAAAATAAATAGTTTTTTATTAAAATCTGTAATACCACTTTAGATATTCGAATTAAATTTGGCATACATGTACTATGTATCAAGAGGCATTATTTAGTGTACCACAATTTTTTTTTCTTTAAACCAGTGGCGTTCGTACGGAATTTCACCTGCCTATTGTGGCAGATATTGATGGTACGCCACTGATTTCTCGTAAAATTAAAATCATTCCTGAAATTCCCAATCATTTCTAAGCAAATTTGATCTCTTGCATTTTTTCAATCCGATGCACGGTTTTCGCTTAAAAAAATAAAAACCTTTTCTCTGCATGATCATAACAATATCGTTCATATAGCAGAGAAAAGGATTTTATTTTTTTAAACGAAAACCGTACATCGGATTGAAAAAATGCAAGAGATCAAATTTGCTTAGAAATGATTGGGAATTTCAGGAATGATTTTAATTTTACGAGAAATCAGTGGCGTACCATCAATATCTGCCAAAATAAGCAGGTGAAATTCCGTACGAACGCCACTGGTTTAAAGAAAAAAAAATTGTGGTACACTAAATAATGCCTCTTGATACATAGTACATGTATGCCAAATTTAATTAAAATATCTAAAGTGGTATTACAGATTTTAATAAAAAACTATTTATTTTTGAAAACTTTAACACCCTGTATCTCAAAAGTTAAGACGTTTAGGACATACGTTCATATGAAGTTTTCTTTTTAGAATGGACCCAAAAATCGCCCCTTAAATATTGACATTCAATTAGAAAACACCCTGGGTAAAAAAACATTTTTGCTTTTTTATAATAATTAATTGTTTTAAAAATACTTTCGGCTTAATGAATCCCGGCGTACCGAGCCCATTTTGTTCGTATGACTATTAACTATCAATTTACATAAAAAAATTTTGATTCCGCGATGACGGTACTTTCAGTGTCACCGGCTCCCGACCTATTACCTTTTAATTTGCACAAATGGCGTATAGAATTTATATTTAGAACTGCAATGTAGGCCAGAATGCATTTAATACACAGCATTCATGACCTCGAAGTTCAAGTGGATAAATCTGTTCATGCAGCATGTAAAACTTATTAGATATTAAAAAAATGTAATTCTAGTATATATTAAAGTAGTAATTACGGAACTACTTATTTTACTAGCCACTATTCAAATAAGTGCATATATGTATACAATTACAAGCAATACTATTAGGTGTAATATGTTTACCTTTTTATTATAAATTTCATTGCCTTGTATGTAGTTACTATACTTCAAAAAAAAAAGGTTTAAAAGGTTTTCAGACTTATTTTCAATTCGGGCTCCATTTTACATAAAAGTACAGGTTTGCTGATTATATTTGGAGCAATAGATAACTTTTTTATTTGAAGAGATAGAAAATTGATTAATTTAGAAAAAGTTTAGACTTCTACAAGAACAACCAGGAAGCGTAACTGAAAAACAATTGAACACCAATAACCGAGTTTTTTTGTTTAAATTTTACTAGCTAAGTGCTTTATTTTATGTTAAGTTACGTACATCGATGTTCGACTGTTTTCTTATTTCAAAATTTCAAAAGAAACAATAGATAGAGCGCCACCCCGACGAACAACTTCAGCTAGATGTTCTGCCATATTTTAATAAAAAGCCGACTAACGTCTAGTGAAGCATTAAACACTACATTTTACAGAGTCTAAAGCACTCTAAAAAAGTTCAAATATAAATCCGTTCCGTAAAGTTCAACAGCTTTCCGAAGAAAATAAACGCAAAAGACTGGAATTTTGTAATGTCATGCTAGAACAACCACATAGAGATGACACTTTTTTACAGGAAATATGGACAGATGAGGCTTGCTTTGCTACAAACAGTGTCTACATAATACCACAGATCCATATACGTAGCTATATGGATCTAATCTGTGATAATACCCATTACTGGTGTCAAGAAATTCCTCGTGTTCTAAAGGCCGCCAAAACTTCAGGATGGAAAGCTTTCAGTGTTTGATGTGGCGTTATTGGTGACAGGGTATTAGGGCCTTTTTTAAGAAGGTGGTAACTGGTGATAGATATCATCACTTTTTCACTAAATAAATAGAGAACTTTTTAAAAATGTTACCGCTTAATAAACTTAAGCGATATATTTGTGTGCCCCTGCACACAACAAGCGGTAAATGTGACTCAGTTTTTAAATCAAAGTATCAGACTTGGATTGATAAAAATGGTTCAATTCGATGGTGTCATCGTGTGTTAGCAATATTTAAAATTTATTTATTTGGGTCATCCTAGAATAATAAAATGTTAACTATTATTATTACCTTTTAATTTGCACATATGGCGAATAGAATTTATATTTAGAACTGCAATGTATGCCAGAATGCATTTAATACACAGCATTCATGACCTCGAAGTTCAAGTGGATAAATCTGTTCAGCATGTAAAACTTATTAGATATTAAAAAAATGTAATTCTAGTATATATTAAAGTAGTAATTATGGAACTACTTATTTTACTAGCCACTATTCAAATAAGTGCATATATGTATACAATTACAAGCAATACTATTAGGTGTAATATTTTTACCTTATTTTTATTATAAATTTCATTGCCTTGTATGTAGTTACTATACTTCAAAAAAAAGTTTTAAAAGGTTTTCAGACTTATTTTCAATTCGGGCTCCATTTTACATAAAAGTACAGGTTTGCTGATTATATTTGGAGCTCAGCTCTGAACTCACATTGGTGGACAGGTCTTTCAGGGGATGTCACAAAGATCGAGTGCAGAACACATTGAACACTTTAAAGGAACTAAGGCGGAAAATTGTGCAAGAAATAAATTTTAGTAAAACACACCAGAAGGAGTTGCTGAGGAGTAGGAGATGGGGCAGGTTGGCGTGGGAAAATTTTAAAGGACCCCCCACGATGCCGCCTTTGATAAATGCCGCCTTTGATAGATGCCGCCTTTGATTAAAATGCCCGCCTTTGATAGATGCCGCCTTTGATAAAAAAAAGCCGCCTTTGATAGATGCCGCCTTTGATAAATGCCGCCTGGACCCCCCAAGATCCCGCCTTTGACAAATGCCGCCTGGACCCCCAGGTGTTTATTACCGACGCGTGCCTTCAGGTATGATTAATTGATTACTTCCGGGTAATTGTGATTAGTCGCGGGTGGTCCCTCCATGGGGACGAATATTTTTTATTAAGATGTTAATTGCTGTCTCCGACAAAAAAGGGCACGTGCTCGATAAACCATTTATAATGGGTAGGTTTGCGGTTTGGTATGACAAAAGGGATTGTGTAAAGATTTATGACCAGGCATACATAAACAGCCACCTGAACTATCGATGGTCGGGGGTAGTTAAACAGGTGTTAAAAAGGTCTTGAGTGGTTCAATTGTAAATTTATGAGTCGGTTGTTACTTTAGACATAAATAGTTTTTTGTTATATAGAACGGGCGTTTTTAATTAATTAAGAGAAAAACAGGTGCCTGTCCCCAAATAATCTTTAAAAATATTGATGTACCCATTAAGACCTTCTTTTAGTGTATAAAAGTAGATACGCTGAGCTAGAAAGATCTTCAGGTGAATTGATTTTACAACGTTGGGTTGCTCACGCGTAGCAGTTTCGTTCCCGTTGCGTTGCTCACGCGTTGTAGTTCCGTCCCGTTCAGATTGAATTACGTATCATTTTTCACCCTATCTTGATAAAAAAAAAAGTACGGGGCATTTTATAGTAATACAGTATGCATCAGTCTGACATAGAGCTGTGTATATATATTTTAATATTGTTTCTATATATATATATATATATATATATATATATATATATATATATATATATATACATATATATATATATATATATAGTGCCAGGCGTCTAATAAACTAATTTATCTACTTTTTCTTATTATTGCAGCAATATTGAACAAAAGATTGCAAACCTGCAGATTGGTCGAAACACAAAAAAAAATACAAATACTATGGTTATCTATTCAAATAATAGTACTTCTAGGTAGGTGTGAAAATTTCTTTAAATTTCTTCGGGAAATACCAAGTAGATGTTATTTGACCGAAATATTTTAAATTTTTAATACTTAGTACAGTACTATGGTAGGTATTTTAGTTGAATATTACCTATCAAACTATATTAGTATTTAAGATAAACTTAAGATAAATTTACGATTTTGATATTTTTGCTGATATTTATAAGATATTTTTGTTTTATGTGAAATTTTATATCAACTTACGTTTCTTATGCAGAATTTATGTAAACTTTATGAAGACTTAGGAAACCCTTAGGATGACTTTAGGTTAACTTTACGTAAAATCTTATGGACTTCAGATAATTTAGAACTTTTCTAGTCATTTTTATTTAAATGTCGCATACTTTAAACAAAATAAAAAATAGACGAAGTTTTAATATTATTTTATTAAAAAATATATATTTGAGTGTGCAATTTTAAATCTTAACTCATACATAAATTAATACTAAATTAAACTGAAAAACAGCGTGGGATTAAGGTAGAGCTTAATAGCAAAACATTTGAAGCCTATCACATTAGCAAAAAGGTAAGAAAAGAGAGCGTTACTTACATATTTGTTCTAAATCCACGTTTTAACCGGTTATTTATTACTACTAATAATAAAGGTAAAAATTAAGAGCTTCCGGTCGGTTATGTTTAATAAATGTTAAACACAAAAGAAGTTTTGCGTAAAACAATTAGTAGACATAATCTTAACGAGGCTGCCAGAATCGTGAACTGAGCTCTTAAGCGCACCCCCATTTTCGGTTTTTTATGGGTAAAAACGAAATTTTAAAGCAAAAACCAGTAAAACAAAATATTCAGTAAATTCTTTTTTATTACACCAAATAAATATATATTTTTGTGACTGGAGAATACATATTTTATTCAATTCTTGTTGCTTTTTTGTATCCGTAAGGTACAGAGCTTCCATCTGGTAAAAATTTTCTTTTTGTAGAATTTGGTCTATACAGTTTAACCTCGGTTCGTGTGGTTACTTCATGTTCCTTTGTTCTTCGAATATTCTTCGATATAATTGGTATTGGCGCTGACTCTTTAAGAACCATATCTTTAATGGTGTTGAAATTAACAAGCTGCGATGCTGCATAGTTTAGGGAAATACCCTTAACTTTACAAATGACTTCCTCTTTTTGCTTTTTAGTGGAATATACACTAAAAGAGTAATTTTTTGGACCGCCAGAGACAAAGGATGTGATGTAGGAATTAGATCCGTAACATTCTATTTCATCAGTCATATCTCCAATAAACTTGCCTGTTGGTAAATCAAGTTCGTCGCCTCTTGAGAGATATATTACAGAGTCTGTATCGTAATACAAAACTCTATTACCAAGAAGTTCAAGATATGAATATAACTTAAGACGGGCCTGTGCTGTGACGTAAGCGGCAATCGCTACATTAACAGCAGGAAGAGGATCAAAAGTTTCTTCTGTGTATTCATAATTTACTACCAATGTCTTTTCGTTAATAGCAAGGACAGCGTTTAAATAAATAGCTGGATTACTAAACATAGCAAAGAATTCCGAAGGTTGGTTTACAATTTTAGTCTTTGGTTGATTTTCTCGTTGACCAAATTTTCCCCAGAAGCTGTTTAAAACTAATTTAGCCTGAGATCTTAAACCGGGATTTCCGACGATATTATTATATTCTAATTTAACATCCTCCCTTTCAAAAAATTCTTTAACATATTTTGCCTTTTGTTCTTCTGTTTGACATTCAGCAGGCCACCCACTTGCTTCTTGTTTAATTTTAATAAATTTATTCATCATGGCTGTGAATAAACCCTCCTGTCCAGAATGTTTGTTAAAACTTTGAACTTGATATTTCCAGACTTCATAAACTTCCAAAATTTTGTAACCCTTTTCTACCGACTTCACCACTTCATCAATAACCCATGTACCATTAAGAGCACGGTCTTCATCATCACTGTGGTTACATTCATTGTTATTATCCATACTTTCACCACACTTGCGACAAAGTACAAACATTAATTTGTTGTTCAGTTTTTGGGGAAGCACAGGATGAAAAAGATCCTTCGGCGGTAGTATTTTACACTTTATCAAACCATCGGTTTTTAATAAATCCAAAGTCTTACACTCTTCTCCAATAATTATTTCAGGATGACCAATAGGAAACTTTCCATATTTGCATACAAAAGGATAGAGGGAGCAAACGTCAGCGTACTTTATTTGTTCTCCGTCTTTAGCTTCATAATATTTCCAAGTGTTACCCGTTCTTCCACCGTAAAAACCATCTCGAGGATTTAGAGGAGTGGTAGTTAGCAAAGGATGACTCTGCTGGTGTAATATTGGATTTTGGGATTTTCTTGCATTTCAGTTTTAAAGTCGCATTCCCATTTCTCAATTACTTCATAATCGAAACTTCTAAGTTTTTCAATTTTTGCTTGAGTGGCTTCATAACGTAAATTTAAAGTACTTGAAGGATCATCATGAAGAGGGTCGTTTCTTCCAAACTTGTAACACCTAGGACACCCATGAAAATAACAACCATTGAATTCAAAAATTTCTTTTGTGGCTTCGCAAAATCCGTCAACTTTAATCCCATATAAAACCATTTCTGGCCCTTTACCAGCATGCAAAATATTTATTTGTTTTTGTTTTTCAGTCCAAAGTAGCCATTTAATACCAATCTTGCTTTGATTGTCCCTCCACCTGTAGCCATTTTTAGGTATGATCCCGATAGTGCTTGGTTTTAGGAAATTCCTTCTAAATACTTTATTACAGGCTGATGCGATAGTGGAGGCCTCCATGAATGGACAGACATTCGTAGTGGACATGAGCTGCTCCCTAAATTTTAAACAAGCCTGAGTAAGAATTTCAACATCTGAAACACAGTAGTCAACCAGATCCCTCTGCATTTCAAATTGGTCGTTTTTATGTTCTTGGTACCACTGAATAAACGTTTTTCGGTCATTCTCTTTCATTGTATCAGGGCTGTAATATCCTATTGGAGGTAAAGTTCCAACGTAATTTTCATGGGCCTTGATATTAAAGAGATGCGGGAAATAGCCTTTTTTAAATTTATCTCCTAAACCAAAAGCTTCAGGTAATTTGCTAAGTGCCATAGGGAAGTAGTTTAGGCTGTCAATAAACCTGACATTTCCCACCTGCATCAGGATTATTTTTGATCCTCTCATTATTAGTTCAGGAGTTAAATCAGTTTCTGTCAATATATGATTCAATATAAATTGGTGATCAAAAGCTTGACCGTTATGGGCAATGACCACTAATTCTCTGAATTTCTTTCTGATTGTCAAAAGATGATTAACAAATGTCTTAATTACGTCTTCCTTTATTATTTTTGTTCGAAAACCACATTTTTGGCAAAAATATAAATTTATCTCGTTAATACACATATCACAACATTGTTTAAAAACACAAAGGTTAGGCTGGTGGAGAAGAGAACCATTTTCTAAAACTTCTTCTTGTCGGGTTTCCAAATCATAAAAAACAAATAACATATCCTTTGTTTTAGGTTTTCCAGTATCTTTCTGTATGTAACACAAATGATTTTCAGGGACATGGGTATTGCAATTTTTACAAAAGATCTCCCCACACATATGTTTCCTCTTACCCTTTACTGTCTTGAATCAGCTTGCACAAGTTTTAACTTCTTTACAAACCGTGCTTTTTTCCCATGATGCATCTTTCAAGTGATTCTCGTAGCATATTTGTCCTCGGAAATATCGAAGACAAGAATCACACTTTATCTTAATTTGACCATATGCACACTTTGGAGATTGTTGACATCCAGGACATGTTCTTCCACATCTATGATCGTTTTTGTTATTAAATGGAACATGACATTCCTGGCAATAATAACTACACGCAAAGGCAGCAGTCAACGAGGTAATTACATTAAAATGTCCTTCGTAAAGTAATAAATTAAGCCGTTTGTTGCTCTCGCTGGATCCTTCAAAAATTACATCTCTTCCTTTTGATCCATAACTATAGACTACAACTTTATATTCTTTTAAAAATCCCTGGAATTTTTGCAATTCAGGAATGCCTGCTCCCTCTTGACCTATATCAACGTTGGCATCACTCATCAGCTGAAGAGCCTGTGTTTTCTGTACCTTTCCAATATCTGCTCTTATTTTACTAAATTGCAGATCTTTGTTAATATTAGCCATGGCAATAACCAAGGCACGAGGCAAACATAAATTGTCTTTATTATTAACAGTTATAATTCCTTTTCTCATTCTACATTCCTCTTCAAAGGCGTTATATTTGCTTCCCCTCCCTTGGCCAGTTGGCAAACGAACACTTGTTACACTAAGACAGAATGATTCGGTGTTTAGACCAGTTGAGTTAGATTGATAAATGTTGCTGATGACATCCCACACATCTTCGTAATTTATTTCGTCTGCAGGTCTAAAGCGGATCCAGCCTTCACCACGAGCAAAGTCTTTACTACAGAAACTAAAACCCACATGATCTGATGGTTCCAGATTCTCTGTTGCTTTCGTAACGACTTGATTGATGGCTTCTTTTATCCATCCGACAGGTTCAGCTCCTTCAGGCACAGGCTTCAGCTTAAATTCAAGATTACGCCCCGTAATGCCGTATTTGCGTACCTTCTTAAGAGCTTCTTTAATAATGATAAACTTTTCCATTTTTTTTTTGCTTAGCACGTCTTAACTCTTTGACAAACCAGATAGAAATGATCGGGCGTGTGTTCTGTACTTCTATTAGTAACCGCGGTGAACAAAGCACAGCCGATTGAAATTAAGAATAGAAGTATGATCAGGAAATTATAATAAGTATTTTAATAAGAATTGGGCTTGTTCAACCAATCAGATTTGAGTTGTTACTTACCAACTTATTTCGACAAAATTCTGAAAATAAAAATGTTACATTTATGTCAATGTCTTAAATAGGCCTTAAAGATATTTTACTAATTTATATTAACTAGATGACAGCAAGAACAAAAATCAAAATTAAAATATTTTCGCTATTATTTTCATTATCTTTTTTAAATGTAATTTTTACTCATCACACGGCAGTAATAACAAATTCTGAAACCAAAAATCTTTATGTCAACACTTTAATAGTATTTTTTATTAATTTATGCTCATCGTATGATGGTAATAAAACGATATGAAAACTTTTAACACTAAAATCAGAGGGGTGCTCGCAAGCAGAATTTTAACCAAAAAGTAATCATATCTTAGTTAAAAATACATGCACTAATTTGTGGGTATTGTGTCTTATGATATGTGGTGTATCCCTTTTTTTTTTTGTTTAATCTATCCTATTTTATTTGTGATATTCCATGTTCTAATTCATTATTAGAATTTGTGTACATTATAAAGATAGGGTTTTTTCATAAGTAGAACCGCATACATATGAAGACCACAGGGGAAAAAACAATCTAAGTCCAAAATTTTTTAAAAATTTCTATTTTTCACCATTTTGATACCTTTACCCTGGTACTTTAATATGCCATATAATCCTGATCGGAATACCATTCTTAATCCACTAAAATCAGCGATAAAAATTTGATATACTCTGGAATAACTATCTAAGTCCGCTCGCATTCAATAAAGAACTATCCACTTGCCAAACTAAAATGTTTGGAATTCGTTTAGCATTTTAGTGAGCAATTAGTCATCCTAAGGGAATCATTGTTCGGTGTTTGTTTTATTTTTATTTATTTTTAAAACCTATGTATAAAAAAAAACGTTTCCATTTCCAACAAGGCCAATAAAAGAGCTAATAATAAGTCATAAACCTCCACGAACTTTAAAAACGCGAGAGTTACAATGGAGCTTTGTCAACATTTGGTTTTCGAGCTAAAAAAAAAAGTCCTGTCATAGGAAAGCTGAACACCAGTCAAATAAACAAAGTTTGTGAATTTACTTATTTGCCTTGTGCTTCTAACAATGCCCATGTGGATAATATAGATATGATAAGCGATAGCCGTCAAACTAGATCCTTCTTAGTAACGATAAAGCGATTTCTTTTTTTTTTAGCACGAGTAAATACCGTTAACAATGTCCATAATGCCCATGTATTTAATGCAAATATGGTAAGCGATAACGATAAAAAATTCAAGCCTGTTAGTAATGTCGAATTTTTATTATAACCGCGTTAATAACCTACCTACTGCGGATTGGTCGTTTTTCGGTACATCGAAGCGAAGATTTTTTACATATGTTTTTTAACAGTGCTTATTTTTTAAATCTAATATTGGATAAATATTGCCTATGCTTATGACTTCCAATAAAAAATATCATATTTTTCTTGCCTCCTGTGTAAGTCTTGAAACTTTCAAATTCGTATAGTTTTCAAATTCGTATAGTATACGAAACGTGACTTAGATCACTCTTCCCCTGTAGTCTTCATATTATATTAGCTGTAAAGCAGTAAATAAAATAAACTTTTAAGATACTACATACAGTATGCCCATGGATGGAGTTGGAAAGAACAAAAATATATTAATGATTCACGAAAAAGTCGTTCTTTTGAGATTATCGACAAAAGAAGGATTACCCATTTAATGTGACCTTTATTTAGAAACTTCTTTACAGAAAGTCGGTGATAAAATATTTGTAGTGGTTTTTTCTATCTATTTAATTTAAGCTCAAATTGATATCACAAATACTGTGTCTACTAAATTTATGTGATATGTTTTTTCGTTGTAACACTAAAATAGTTGTAAAATTCTAAACAGAAGTTTTCACTCAAACTACGTCCTCAATACTTATTAATCCAAATAAAGCAACAATTAATAATTGGATACTTTCAACAGATTATCCCGGAAATTTGTATTTATGCATATCTGAGAGATAGGTATACCTGTACTAGAGGACACCTGAAAATATTACTTTCGCGCACATTTTCCTTTTTATTAACAAATATCAAAGTCTGGATTTTTTTAATATTACGAGAAATGCAAAATAATCAAAATGTGTTTTATGACATGTAAAAGATATCAATATTTATAAAAATACCTGCTTTTACAACCCATAACCCTACGAATATGACAAAATTATTTTGGTGAACGTAACTGTCATTGTAAATTATTTAATAATGCATTTATGAAAATCGACATGCGTTAATTCGAGAAACATAAAAATTTAATATTTACTAGCAATACTTGATTCAACATTTTTACATATTGATTTATATAGAAGAAAAATATATATTTACAATGGGATTCACTAAGAAGTTTTAACGCAAAACTGGTATAATTTGTCAATTAGGGTTTTATATTGACGGGGTCAGACTAAGACAAGTGAGTTTTGTGCCATAAATAATTTTTTTGTCTTTTTTTTCTTAAATTTAAAAATAAACAAGAATTTACTACAAAAGTATATCTAACAAAGGAGCAAATGGCGAAAATATTAAAATAAAACATTCTTTTTACATGTCACGTTATAATAATGACATGACTTAAATTTGTCAAAATTTAACAGGGAAAAATTAAATACCGTACGAAATCTTAAACACCTTTAGTGAATTAGGCAGTTAAAGTCTACCTAGATCTGTAACGATACCAATTTCTCCTCTCCGAAACATCCAACGAATAAATTTTATTACGACATTTTGCGGCCGCGCGTAAGAAATTGCCATTACAAATAATTTAATACATTTAAGAAAATCTGTATATCTGTTAGTTTGAGAGATCTGAAATGACTAGAAAAAGAAAGTATAAGTAAGCATATACGTATAATGATTAGTAAAGTTAGAGTTTTTTATGCATTTAGGGTACGACAACAACTGTTTCAGTTAAAATGAAAATAATTTAAATAAAAATTGTTGCAATCACGAATTATATTGTAGGATAATTCAGGGATATGTGGTATAGATTTATGAAAAGCTCCAGAGAATACATGTGAGCTTTGCCCCAAATAAGTTATGGTGTACTGATCACCGGAGTTATTAATCATTTCAATAGTATCCTCTGTCAGAATTTCAGCTACGCGTGATGGTAAAAACATTTCAAATGTTGCTTTATGTGTTGGATCAAACAATGTGACGACAATAGCTTTTCCAAAACGTGCAGTCAAAGAATACATTTTTTATCATATAAATTTTGCCCACCGTTAATGTAGAGGATTTTCTACGTTCCAGAAATTGAATATCTTGGTTTATCATATTGTTAATTTCGGCTAACGTCTGCTTTGAAATGCTCATGATTTAAAATGCAATAAAAACAATTACTGTCAAGTACCTTGAATAAACACTTGTAGAACACACCACAAACACAATACTCTATATGTCAAAGCAACTGCTTTGAAATGCTCATGATTTAAAATGCAATAAAAACAATTACTGTCAAGTACCTTGAATATGTAGAACACACCACAAACACAATACTCTATATGTCAAAGCAACAGTTAACGCATACGATGTATGTGTGACTATGAAAGCTATTTTCGAAATAAGCCATATTTATTAGGAAGTATTCCAAGGTCAAATATTTATTTAGGGTGGGAGGAATACATCCGGCGACCTCGAAAATACACCACAAATGTAACCTTGAAATAAGCGTCGTCCACCTGGTCATCACCAAACAAAGAAACATCTGCTCGCGTTCAAGGCCAAATAACAATAGCACAGCTGGGCGTTGACCTTGGAATAACACCTGCACAGTAAGGTCGACCTTGAACGCCCAGCTGTGCTATTGTTATTTGGCCTTGAACGCGAGCAGATGTTTCTTTGTTTGGTGATGATCAGGTGGGCGACGCTTATTTCAAGGTTACATTTGTGGTGTATTTTCGAGGTCGCCGGATGTATTCCTCCCACCCTAAATAAATATTTGACCTTGGAATACTTCCTAATAAATATGGCTTATTTCGAATATAGCTTTCATAGTCACACATACATCGTATGCGTTAACTGTTGCTTTGACATATAGAGTATTGTGTTTGTGGTGTGTTCTACATATTCAAGGTACTTGACAGTAATTGTTTTTATTGCATTTTAAATCATGAGCATTTCAAAGCAGTTACTTTGACATATAGAGTATTGTGTTTGTGGTGTGTTCTACAAGTGTTTATTCAAGGTACTTGACAGTAATTGTTTTTATTGCATTTTAAATCATGAGCATTTCAAAGCAGACGTTAGCCGAAATTAACAATATGATAAACCAAGATATTCAATTTCTGGAACGTAGAAAATCCTCTACATTAACGGTGGGCAAAATTTATATGATAAAAAATGTATTCTTTGACTGCACGTTTTGGAAAAGCTATTGTCGTCACATTGTTTGATCCAACACATAAAGCAACATTTGAAATGTTTTTACCATCACGCGTAGCTGAAATTCTGACAGAGGATACTATTGAAATGATTAATAACTCCGGTGATCAGTACACCATAACTTATTTGGGGCAAAGCTCACATGTATTCTCTGGAGCTTTTCATAAATCTATACCACATATCCCTGAATTATCCTACAATATAATTCGTGATTGCAACAATTTTTATTTAAATTATTTTCATTTTAACTGAAACAGTTGTTGTCGTACCCTAAATGCATAAAAAACTCTAACTTTACTAATCATTATACGTATATGCTTACTTATACTTTCTTTTTCTAGTCATTTCAGATCTCTCAAACTAACAGATATACAGATTTTCTTAAATGTATTAAATTATTTGTAATGGCAATTTCTTACGCGCGGCCGCAAAATGTCGTAATAAAATTTATTCGTTGGATGTTTCGGAGAGGAGAAATTGGTATCGTTACAGATCTAGGTAGACTTTAACTGCCTAATTCACTAAAGGTGTTTAAGATTTCGTACGGTATTTAATTTTTCCCTGTTAAATTTTGACAAATTTAAGTCATGTCATTATTATAACGTGACATGTAAAAAGAATGTTTTATTTTAATATTTTCGCCATTTGCTCCTTTGTTAGATATACTTTTGTAGTAAATTCTTGTTTATTTTTAAATTTAAGAAAAAAAAGACAAAAAAATTATTTATGGCACAAAACTCACTTGTCTTAGTCTGACCCCGTCAATATAAAACCCTAATTGACAAATTATACCAGTTTTGCGTTAAAACTTCTTAGTGAATCCCATTGTAAATATATATTTTTCTTCTATATAAATCAATATGTAAAAATGTTGAATCAAGTATTGCTAGTAAATATTAAATTTTTATGTTTCTCGAATTAACGCATGTCGATTTTCATAAATGCATTATTAAATAATTTACAATGACAGTTACGTTCACCAAAATAATTTTGTCATATTCGTAGGGTTATGGGTTGTAAAAGCAGGTATTTTTATAAATATTGATATCTTTTACATGTCATAAAACACATTTTGATTATTTTGCATTTCTCGTAATATTAAAAAAATCCAGACTTTGATATTTGTTAATAAAAAGGAAAATGTGCGCGAAAGTAATATTTTCAGGTGTCCTCTAGTACAGGTATACCTATCTCTCAGATATGCATAAATACAAATTTCCGGGATAATCTGTTGAAAGTATCCAATTATTAATTGTTGCTTTATTTGGATTAATAAGTATTGAGGACGTAGTTTGAGTGAAAACTTCTGTTTAGAATTTTACAACTATTTTAGTGTTACAACGAAAAAACATATCACATAAATTTAGTAGACACAGTATTTGTGATATCAATTTGAGCTTAAATTAAATAGATAGAAAAAACCACTACAAATATTTTATCACCGACTTTCTGTAAAGAAGTTTCTAAATAAAGGTCACATTAAATGGGTAATCCTTCTTTTGTCGATAATCTCAAAAGAACGACTTTTTCGTGAATCATTAATACATTTTTTTTCTTTCCAACTCCATCCATGGGCATACTGTATGTAGTATCTTAAAAGTTTATTTTATTTACTGCTTTACAGCTAATATAATATGAAGACTACAGGGGAAGAGTGATCTAAGTCACGTTTCGTATACTATACGAATTTGAAAACTATACGAATTTGAAAGTTTCAAGACTTACACAGGAGGCAAGAAAAATATGATATTTTTTATTGGAAGTCATAAGCATAGGCAATATTTATCCAATATTAGATTTAAAAAATAAGCACTGTTAAAAAACATATGTAAAAAATCTTCGCTTCGATGTACCGAAAAACGACCAATCCGCAGTAGGTAGGTTATTAACGCGGTTATAATAAAAATTCGACATTACTAACAGGCTTGAATTTTTTATCGTTATCGCTTACCATATTTGCATTAAATACATGGGCATTATGGACATTGTTAACGGTATTTACTCGTGCTAAAAAAAAAAGAAATCGCTTTATCGTTACTAAGAAGGATCTAGTTTGACGGCTATCGCTTATCATATCTATATTATCCACATGGGCATTGTTAGAAGCACAAGGCAAATAAGTAAATTCACAAACTTTGTTTATTTGACTGGTGTTCAGCTTTCCTATGACAGGACTTTTTTTTTTAGCTCGAAAACCAAATGTTGACAAAGCTCCATTGTAACTCTCGCGTTTTTAAAGTTCGTGGAGGTTTATGACTTATTATTAGCTCTTTTATTGGCCTTGTTGGAAATGGAAACGTTTTTTTTTATACATAGGTTTTAAAAATAAATAAAAATAAAACAAACACCGAACAATGATTCCCTTAGGATGACTAATTGCTCACTAAAATGCTAAACGAATTCCAAACATTTTAGTTTGGCAAGTGGATAGTTCTTTATTGAATGCGAGCGGACTTAGATAGTTATTCCAGAGTATATCAAATTTTTATCGCTGATTTTAGTGGATTAAGAATGGTATTCCGATCAGGATTATATGGCATATTAAAGTACCAGGGTAAAGGTATCAAAATGGTGAAAAATAGAAATTTTTAAAAAATTTTGGACTTAGATTGTTTTTTCCCCTGTGGTCTTCATATGTATGCGGTTCTACTTATGAAAAAACCCTATCTTTATAATGTACACAAATTCTAATAATGAATTAGAACATGGAATATCACAAATAAAATAGGATAGATTAAACAAAAAAAAAGGGATACACCACATATCATAAGACACAATACCCACAAATTAGTGCATGTATTTTTAACTAAGATATGATTACTTTTTGGTTAAAATTCTGCTTGCGAGCACCCCTCTGATTTTAGTGTTAAAAGTTTTCATATCGTTTTATTACCATCATACGATGAGCATAAATTAATAAAAAATACTATTAAAGTGTTGACATAAAGATTTTTGGTTTCAGAATTTGTTATTACTGCCGTGTGATGAGTAAAAATTACATTTAAAAAAGATAATGAAAATAATAGCGAAAATATTTTAATTTTGATTTTTGTTCTTGCTGTCATCTAGTTAATATAAATTAGTAAAATATCTTTAAGGCCTATTTAAGACATTGACATAAATGTAACATTTTTATTTTCAGAATTTTGTCGAAATAAGTTGGTAAGTAACAACTCAAATCTGATTGGTTGAACAAGCCCAATTCTTATTAAAATACTTATTATAATTTCCTGATCATACTTCTATTCTTAATTTCAATCGGCTGTGCTTTGTTCACCGCGGTTACTAATAGAAGTACAGAACACACGCCCGATCATTTCTATCTGGTTTGTCAAAGAGTTAAGACGTGCTAAGCAAAAAAAAAATGGAAAAGTTTATCATTATTAAAGAAGCTCTTAAGAAGGTACGCAAATACGGCATTACGGGGCGTAATCTTGAATTTAAGCTGAAGCCTGTGCCTGAAGGAGCTGAACCTGTCGGATGGATAAAAGAAGCCATCAATCAAGTCGTTACGAAAGCAACAGAGAATCTGGAACCATCAGATCATGTGGGTTTTAGTTTCTGTAGTAAAGACTTTGCTCGTGGTGAAGGCTGGATCCGCTTTAGACCTGCAGACGAAATAAATTACGAAGATGTGTGGGATGTCATCAGCAACATTTATCAATCTAACTCAACTGGTCTAAACACCGAATCATTCTGTCTTAGTGTAACAAGTGTTCGTTTGCCAACTGGCCAAGGGAGGGGAAGCAAATATAACGCCTTTGAAGAGGAATGTAGAATGAGAAAAGGAATTATAACTGTTAATAATAAAGACAATTTATGTTTGCCTCGTGCCTTGGTTATTGCCATGGCTAATATTAACAAAGATCTGCAATTTAGTAAAATAAGAGCAGATATTGGAAAGGTACAGAAAACACAGGCTCTTCAGCTGATGAGTGATGCCAACGTTGATATAGGTCAAGAGGGAGCAGGCATTCCTGAATTGCAAAAATTCCAGGGATTTTTAAAAGAATATAAAGTTGTAGTCTATAGTTATGGATCAAAAGGAAGAGATGTAATTTTTGAAGGATCCAGCGAGAGCAACAAACGGCTTAATTTATTACTTTACGAAGGACATTTTAATGTAATTACCTCGTTGACTGCTGCCTTTGCGTGTAGTTATTATTGCCAGGAATGTCATGTTCCATTTAATAACAAAAACGATCATAGATGTGGAAGAACATGTCCTGGATGTCAACAATCTCCAAAGTGTGCATATGGTCAAATTAAGATAAAGTGTGATTCTTGTCTTCGATATTTCCGAGGACAAATATGCTACGAGAATCACTTGAAAGATGCATCATGGGAAAAAAGCACGGTTTGTAAAGAAGTTAAAACTTGTGCAAGCTGCTTCAAGACAGTAAAGGGTAAGAGGAAACATATGTGTGGGGAGATCTTTTGTAAAAATTGCAATACCCATGTCCCTGAAAATCATTTGTGTTACATACAGAAAGATACTGGAAAACCTAAAACAAAGGATATGTTATTTGTTTTTTATGATTTGGAAACCCGACAAGAAGAAGTTTTAGAAAATGGTTCTCTTCTCCACCAGCCTAACCTTTGTGTTTTTAAACAATGTTGTGATATGTGTATTAACGAGATAAATTTATATTTTTGCCAAAAATGTGGTTTTCGAACAAAAATAATAAAGGAAGACGTAATTAAGACATTTGTTAATCATCTTTTGACAATCAGAAAGAAATTCAGAGAATTAGTGGTCATTGCCCATAACGGTCAAGCTTTTGATCACCAATTTATATTGAATCATATATTGACAGAAACTGATTTAACTCCTGAACTAATAATGAGAGGATCAAAAATAATCCTGATGCAGGTGGGAAATGTCAGGTTTATTGACAGCCTAAACTACTTCCCTATGGCACTTAGCAAATTACCTGAAGCTTTTGGTTTAGGAGATAAATTTAAAAAAGGCTATTTCCCGCATCTCTTTAATATCAAGGCCCATGAAAATTACGTTGGAACTTTACCTCCAATAGGATATTACAGCCCTGATACAATGAAAGAGAATGACCGAAAAACGTTTATTCAGTGGTACCAAGAACATAAAAACGACCAATTTGAAATGCAGAGGGATCTGGTTGACTACTGTGTTTCAGATGTTGAAATTCTTACTCAGGCTTGTTTAAAATTTAGGGAGCAGCTCATGTCCACTACGAATGTCTGTCCATTCATGGAGGCCTCCACTATCGCATCAGCCTGTAATAAAGTATTTAGAAGGAATTTCCTAAAACCAAGCACTATCGGGATCATACCTAAAAATGGCTACAGGTGGAGGGACAATCAAAGCAAGATTGGTATTAAATGGCTACTTTGGACTGAAAAACAAAAACAAATAAATATTTTGCATGCTGGTAAAGGGCTAGAAATGGTTTTATATGGGATTAAAGTTGACGGATTTTGCGAAGCCACAAAAGAAATTTTTGAATTCAATGGTTGTTATTTTCATGGGTGTCCTAGGTGTTACAAGTTTGGAAGAAACGACCCTCTTCATGATGATCCTTCAAGTACTTTAAATTTACGTTATGAAGCCACTCAAGCAAAAATTGAAAAACTTAGAAGTTTCGATTATGAAGTAATTGAGAAATGGGAATGCGACTTTAAAACTGAAATGCAAGAAAATCCCAAAATCCAATATTACACCAGCAGTCATCCTTTGCTAACTACCACTCCTCTAAATCCTCGAGATGGTTTTTACGGTGGAAGAACGGGTAACACTTGGAAATATTATGAAGCTAAAGACGGAGAACAAATAAAGTACGCTGACGTTTGCTCCCTCTATCCTTTTGTATGCAAATATGGAAAGTTTCCTATTGGTCATCCTGAAATAATTATTGGAGAAGAGTGTAAGACTTTGGATTTATTAAAAACCGATGGTTTGATAAAGTGTAAAATACTACCGCCGAAGGATCTTTTTCATCCTGTGCTTCCCCAAAAACTGAACAACAAATTAATGTTTGTACTTTGTCGCAAGTGTGGTGAAAGTATGGATAATAACAATGAATGTAACCACAGTGATGATGAAGACCGTGCTCTTAATGGTACATGGGTTATTGATGAAGTGGTGAAGTCGGTAGAAAAGGGTTACAAAATTTTGGAAGTTTATGAAGTCTGGAAATATCAAGTTCAAAGTTTTAACAAACATTCTGGACAGGAGGGTTTATTCACAGCCATGATGAATAAATTTATTAAAATTAAACAAGAAGCAAGTGGGTGGCCTGCTGAATGTCAAACAGAAGAACAAAAGGCAAAATATGTTAAAGAATTTTTTGAAAGGGAGGATGTTAAATTAGAATATAATAATATCGTCGGAAATCCCGGTTTAAGATCTCAGGCTAAATTAGTTTTAAACAGCTTCTGGGGAAAATTTGGTCAACGAGAAAATCAACCAAAGACTAAAATTGTAAACCAACCTTCGGAATTCTTTGCTATGTTTAGTAATCCAGCTATTTATTTAAACGCTGTCCTTGCTATTAACGAAAAGACATTGGTAGTAAATTATGAATACACAGAAGAAACTTTTGATCCTCTTCCTGCTGTTAATGTAGCGATTGCCGCTTACGTCACAGCACAGGCCCGTCTTAAGTTATATTCATATCTTGAACTTCTTGGTAATAGAGTTTTGTATTACGATACAGACTCTGTAATATATCTCTCAAGAGGCGACGAACTTGATTTACCAACAGGCAAGTTTATTGGAGATATGACTGATGAATTAGAATGTTACGGATCTAATTCCTACATCACATCCTTTGTCTCTGGCGGTCCAAAAAATTACTCTTTTAGTGTATATTCCACTAAAAAGCAAAAAGAGGAAGTCATTTGTAAAGTTAAGGGTATTTCCCTAAACTATGCAGCATCGCAGCTTGTTAATTTCAACACCATTAAAGATATGGTTCTTAAAGAGTCAGCGCCAATACCAATTATATCGAAGAATATTCGAAGAACAAAGGAACATGAAGTAACCACACGAACCGAGGTTAAACTGTATAGACCAAATTCTACAAAAAGAAAATTTTTACCAGATGGAAGCTCTGTACCTTACGGATACAAAAAAGCAACAAGAATTGAATAAAATATGTATTCTCCAGTCACAAAAATATATATTTATTTGGTGTAATAAAAAAGAATTTACTGAATATTTTGTTTTACTGGTTTTTGCTTTAAAATTTCGTTTTTACCCATTAAAAACCGAAAATGGGGTGCGCTTAAGAGCTCAGTTCACGATTCTGGCAGCCTCGTTAAGATTATGTCTACTAATTGTTTTACGCAAAACTTCTTTTGTGTTTAACATTTATTAAACATAACCGACCGGAAGCTCTTAATTTTTACCTTTATTATTAGTAGTAATAAATAACCGGTTAAAACGTCGATTTAGAACAAATATGTAAGTAACGCTCTCTTTTCTTACCTTTTTGCTAATGTGATAGGCTTCAAATGTTTTGCTATTAAGCTCTACCTTAATCCCACGCTGTTTTTCAGTTTAATTTAGTATTAATTTATGTATGAGTTAAGATTTAAAATTGCACACTCAAATATATATTTTTTAATAAAATAATATTAAAACTTCGTCTATTTTTTATTTTGTTTAAAGTATGCGACATTTAAATAAAAATGACTAGAAAAGTTCTAAATTATCTGAAGTCCATAAGATTTTACGTAAAGTTAACCTAAAGTCATCCTAAGGGTTTCCTAAGTCTTCATAAAGTTTACATAAATTCTGCATAAGAAACGTAAGTTGATATAAAATTTCACATAAAACAAAAATATCTTATAAATATCAGCAAAAATATCAAAATCGTAAATTTATCTTAAGTTTATCTTAAATACTAATATAGTTTGATAGGTAATATTCAACTAAAATACCTACCATAGTACTGTACTAAGTATTAAAAATTTAAAATATTTCGGTCAAATAACATCTACTTGGTATTTCCCGAAGAAATTTAAAGAAATTTTCACACCTACCTAGAAGTACTATTATTTGAATAGATAACCATAGTATTTGTATTTTTTTTTTGTGTTTCGACCAATCTGCAGGTTTGCAATCTTTTGTTCAATATTGCTGCAATAATAAGAAAAAGTAGATAAATTAGTTTATTAGACGCCTGGCACTATATATATATATATATATATATATATATATATATATATATATATATATATATATATATATATATATATATATATATATATATATATATATATATAGAAACAATATTAAAATATATATACACAGCTCTATGTCAGACTGATGCATACTGTATTACTATAAAATGCCCCGTACTTTTTTTTTTATCAAGATAGGGTGAAAAATGATACGTAATTCAATCTGAACGGGACGGAACTACAACGCGTGAGCAACGCAACGGGAACGAAACTGCTACGCGTGAGCAACCCAACGTTGTAAAATCAATTCACCTGAAGATCTTTCTAGCTCAGCGTATCTACTTTTATACACTAAAAGAAGGTCTTAATGGGTACATCAATATTTTTAAAGATTATTTGGGGACAGGCACCTGTTTTTCTCTTAATTAATTAAAAACGCCCGTTCTATATAACAAAAAACTATTTATGTCTAAAGTAACAACCGACTCATAAATTTACAATTGAACCACTCAAGACCTTTTTAACACCTGTTTAACTACCCCCGACCATCGATAGTTCAGGTGGCTGTTTATGTATGCCTGGTCATAAATCTTTACACAATCCCTTTTGTCATACCAAACCGCAAACCTACCCATTATAAATGGTTTATCGAGCACGTGCCCTTTTTTTGTCGGAGACAGCAATTAACATCTTAATAAAAAATATTCGTCCCCATGGAGGGACCACCCGCGACTAATCACAATTACCCGGAAGTAATCAATTAATCATACCTGAAGGCACGCGTCGGTAATAAACACCTGGGGGTCCAGGCGGCATTTGTCAAAGGCGGGATCTTGGGGGGTCCAGGCGGCATTTATCAAAGGCGGCATCTATCAAAGGCGGCTTTTTTTTTATCAAAGGCGGCATCTATCAAAGGCGGGCATTTTAATCAAAGGCGGCATCTATCAAAGGCGGCATTTATCAAAGGCGGCATCGTGGGGGGTCCTTTAAAATTTTCCCACGCCAACCTGCCCCATCTCCTACTCT